>VWZX01001678.1:0-741966 GCA_013399015.1 Galbula dea | reverse complement strand
GAAGGATCCCCTTTGGGGGAGGGGGACGGGAAGGGAGGAAGTGGGGGTCTGCTGCCCCTGCCGCGGGGTCCGTCCGGCGGCGTCCCGAGGCGCCCGCGGGGAGCGGGGCTGGGCTGGGCTGGGCTTTCCTACCGCCACCGCCCGCAGGGCTCCGCTCGCCTCCGCGGCGGCCGCTGCCCTCCTGCCGCGCACCTACCGCCTTCGGCCCCCCTCGGGGTTTTCCTGGGTCGGACTGGGTGGTTGCCTTGCAGGGATTTGAGGCTGGTTGGTTTGTTTGTTTGTTTTTCTTTCCTAAGGCGTCGTAATTTACCGGCAGGAAACGAATAAATGACCCCTCGTATGTTTGTGGGTGCTGAATCCGTCAGTGTAATTCCTGAGAATATTAAAGTCTAAATTAAGGCATGCTGGAAAACGTTAGCTCCTACTGTAATAGTAATAGCGATAATAATGAAATGACAGAATTGGGAGCGATTTACACGTTACTGAAGAGAAGGAATTACTGAAGAGTAATAATAGAAAAGAAAACAAGTCGGAAGCCCGTTATATAATGCACTGTGTAGACAACGGGAGCGACAGGCTATTTTTATTTTGTTTACCGTATGCTGTGTAATAGGGACTCCTTCGAGCAGCATCTCTTCCCCGTGAGCCCGAACTCCAGATAGAATAGGGGGAAAAATTTTAGGCATTCCTGTTGTGCCCAGACGAAGAAATCCATGTTTGTAAAGCCTCCCTCCTTACAACTGTTTTCTGTGTATGGATCAGCAAGGGTGCAGGTAGATGACCTTTGCTGGAGACATTTTCCCTTTCATATGGTAAAGAAATTCATATTTTGTAAGACAGGTTACTCTTTAACCTTTAACGCTCACGGTTATGTGTTTTATGCAGTAGTGGTTACTTTACGTGTCAGATGTGGTCAGGCGTAGTGAGTTACTCTGCTTACACACTGAAAAGTCAAGGACTTTTAATTTCAGTTTCAAACGAACCCTTCCCCTAAAGGAAAATCCTGGCTTTGCGTTCATCTGCTTCTGTTGGGGTGATGGAGATGGTTCAGTTTTATGCTACAGAGTAAGGGTTATGAATGAGGGAGAGGGAGACTGAGAATGGCTAGGGAAATATTATGCCGTAGTTATTTTTGCGATGCTGCAAGATAATAGTAAGTTGTAATTGCACATTATTGTACCTAATTTGTCCGTAGAACCAACCGGTATTTTACGGGCAGCAGTTTTGTTTAACGACTGGCTGTAATCTCCTCGCTTTTTACATAAGGCAGAGGTCAATGGATTTTCCTCCGCGCTCGCCTGTCTGTCTCCCTCCTCACGTAGCGACATGACAGCGGAGTAAGCTTTCAGTGCGCTTACTCCAGCCCTGATCAGTCATGTAATTAGATCAGGCTGCCATGGTAACAGACGGTGTTCACCGTCCAGTCAGGTGTGTGCGTGCGTGTACGGCTGGCAGGCAAGCCACCGGGCTAGCACCGGCCCTGTGTGTGCCCTCTTAGTGACCTACGGCCACCGCCGGGGGCTTACCGAAAATTGAAGGGTGCCCGTGGTGGTTTCCTAAAAGCTGAACTTTTCGGAAGGGGTATTCTTTGCCTGCTTCAGTGTCAGGCTAATGGGACGGTACATGGCATGCTTAGCAGGTTAGCCAGATCGTCAGTTCTGCTTGCCTTTGGTGTTAGCAAATTAACAGAGGCGTGGTACTTGTAGAAATGCTTTTGGCTTATAAAAGATTGCATAGAAGTTTCTTCGGAGTTTTCCTTTTTTTTTTTTTTCCTGACTGGTTAACTGTTTGGTGGCTGCAACAGCATTTGTGGGTTGGTAGCAGCTCCCATTCCAAAGCTCACATTTTAGGCCACGGGCTTGTTGTTCTCCACTCTTATACTGTACTTTATACTTTCTGGCCAGTAAAATGAAAATCACTGATACCTGATATCACTGTCGTCACTTAGGTTTATTAAGCTTCTCCATAGTTCTTAGAAAGGTCTAGGCTATTTTATGTTTTAAATGAAAGTTGACTTAATTTTCTCTTGATAAAAAACTAACTCTATAGTATTAAAACCAATTTTCTCATTAGTAAATAGGATGTTTCTGATACTGGTAATTTTTTTTCCTGCATCTCTGCTTATCAAAATATATTACCACAGAGCAGGAGGCTTCCTGCCACAAAGTTAGTAATACTTTGAAAACATACAGTCTGATTAGCTTCAAACTGCATACTGCTCTCAAAAATGTATTTAACCAAGAAAAGTAGATTTGTCTTCATTCCCAGTGTTTGGGCATCACTTTTCTGAGCCGTTTTTTCACAAACATAGGTAGGTATAATTTTTTGAAAGGCACCAAATTTGGCACTCTGTTCTAATGTCATAAATCTGGAGTGACTCCAGGGGACAGGATTGTGAGCCACTTACATGGGTGTATATCTAGAATAACTCCATTTATTGGACTTAATCCAGGCATGTAGTAAAGTAAGAAAGCCCGGAAAATGATCTGCTGCATATCACTATTTAGTTTCTCTATATCTTTTTACAGCAAAAAGCACTGTGGGCTTAAATAGGATTTTTGCCTGATTAAGGAGCTACATTAAGCATCTGCAGAAGTGGTTAACACCCCTATTGCAGTCACTAATCTTGCATGCACTTACACTAATATTGAACTTGGCCCAGAGGATTTCATGTCTCAGTGATGAGGAATCATCAGCACCCACAGTTCCTGGGCATTTGTAGTACCAGGCTGGAACGTAATGCAACCCAGAAATATCTCAGTAAAATAGATATTGTAGTGGCTCTAATGGTAAAGCACCACAGCTGGAGGAGGTAATGAGAAGTGGTTTTTGGAGGTTCAGCCCTGGTGGTGCCAGGCAGCTGCAGACTCGGCTTTGGTGTGATGAGTTTGCAGCTCTCAGCCTGCCTGCTAAGCAGAGGCGCTTCACCTCGGAGGGATGAGTGGATGGGGGGTTCTCGGGCAGTTTACTGCACCCAAAATGCAGTTTTTTGGTACCTCATCTTACTTGGCCTTCTTGTTAGGAAAGAATATCCTCTGCTTAGCACAGCTGCCTCTGTTTTGGGCCTCTCTACTGTGGAGGTAGTTTGAAATAGAGGAGCGTGTTTGGAAGATGGGCTGGAGAAAGTGGAATAATCATGCACAGGATGACTCCTGTAGGGTCAGCCTTTGTGAGCTGCATGCTGCTTGTACATATTTTATTGTAAGACAAATTACCTGTGTGACTAAGAGCATTAGAAAGTAATTATTTTCAAAAAGGCCATATACACATAGTTAAAAGACTTTTTTGCAAATAAACAGTGCAACTTTTCTCCCTTGCCCCTCTGGCCTAATTGAATTTATTTATAAAGGTTGAAAAAACTAGTCTTGTTTTAAAAAACATTTACGATAGACCTGGGATTTCACTTAACAAAAATTTTTATGTAATAGATCCAGTGGCCTAGTTTCCTGTTAATTAAGAAAATAGACACTTAAATGCAGCCACCTGAAAAGCAACTAGAGATTTAAGCACGAGAATTCAAAAATAATTGTTTGAGTAAACCAAAATCAAGGCCTAATTTTCCCCTTGCTGAAGTTGAGCAGCACATCTTAGTAGATGGCAGGCAGGATTGTCATTGTCCCTGTTCATACAGTGTGCTGCTTTTGTTGTGGTGTACTAATTGAAGGGTAAATGCAATAAAGAAGTATGGCAGGCTCCGAAGGAAATGCGTGTCAGAATTGCAGAGATGGTCTGAAGCACTGGCTGACTGCAAACCTACTCCAGCGTGCGAGGCAACTCACGCTGCCGCTGCTGAGAGGAGCCAGGCTGTGTGACAGCCTTAGCTAAGCATACAGGTTGTGAATGATTTAGCTGTCTTGGAGGGCTGGATGGGTATGGTGTGTACAGTTCACAGGGTGCAGATAACAGGTTTAGTTGTAGGTCTCTTCGGAGCCTGTTGTAGCCAGCTCTGCTTTAACAAATAGAAACGTCATTAGCATGAGAAACAGAAGTACAACGGGCTCCGGTCGGCACAGGTAAACGTTTCATTGCAAAGAAATGATGTGCTATATTCCAGTCACTTCAATAGCCTAAGCTTTGCAGACTGAAAATCCTGACCTCATCCTTATCACTTTACTCCCAGGCAAGACTTTTAAGTGCAATAAATAAATCAATAGGTATTTGGACAAAGGCACTGGGTTTTGGAGTCTTGTTCAGTGGTTCACATTCTTTGGATAAAGTTGAAGGTTTTTTCCTTGGTTTTGGCTGAGCTGATACATGACTAATGTTCTAAAATGTTAGAAACTTTGCAGACTTTTGCAACAAGACAAGAAAAAAAAAAAGAATCAATGACCATAATTCCATGTTGCTCTCAGTACATATATTGAGAATGTAATGCTTCATTTTTTATCCCTCAAAGCTGTAGGCCAGCTGTGTGTGCGCACTGGTCCCAGTCTGCAAAGTTACTTTAGTACTTGTCCCAGTGAGGGTTTTGCTGAATGAGGATTGATTAAAGAACCTATGTAGAGTTAAGTATGTGTATAAGTCCTTCCATAAATAGGAATGAGTAAGTATGCTCATAAAGTGAAACAACAAAAATGCTTCTTGGTGAGAGAGAAATGGTCCCAGTAAATACTTTTATTGTCCCAAGAGTAATAAAAATATTTGGTAAGATTCCAAGTGAAAAAACACAATATATTTTGGTATGTGATGTCAGCAGAAATTCAGTGATGGCTCTTTTTGTAATTTAATGAGCAAAAATACAGAAATAATAATAAAAAATCACATTGGTAGAGTTTTCCTTTGCTTATATTACTGGGAAATTTGCAGTAATGTACATTGACTCTAGCATACTACTGTTAATGACAAAATAGTGCACAAGGTACTGCCACATTCCCCAAGCTGATTATTTTTCACCTAATAGCAGCAGTTGCAGCAGTATGTTTTCTGGATGATGCACCTCCTCAAATAAAATATGTTCTGTTGGCAGTGAAGACAGTCATCTCAACTCGCTTATGATTCTTCACCTCATTAAGATCCCATTTAGGAAAAGAGCACTCAGTTTGAATAAATGGCCTCTGCTTTCTACTGTATGTGCTCTGTCTGCAGGATTAAATCTATAGTTTATTTGTGCTTGAGTAATAGCAAAAGCATTCTCTCTCAGTCTTCATTAGG
Organism: Galbula dea; assembly: GCA_013399015.1. NCBI lineage: Eukaryota > Metazoa > Chordata > Aves > Piciformes > Galbulidae > Galbula > Galbula dea. The sequence continues at coordinate 736,815 of VWZX01001678.1, read as the reverse complement.
GTGTCTTAGGATGTTGTAAATTGTTTGACTCTTAACTGTGTTTTCGTTTCTTTTTGTTTTGGTTTCCATCTCCTCAACTCCTCGATCAGCAGTCACATCGCAGGCCAAGCCAGATGGGCAAGCAATACAAGCTGTGAATTTATTCTTGACCCCTGGAAGACAGTGACCACCTTCATTTTGTCTTCACTGTACAGATAAGCACTGCCAATAAGGTAAGAATATAATGCTTTTCATTTCCTCTAACAGGCATACACTGTCTGCTCTGAGCTTTAATCAGCGTGGACACCTTGCTGGTGTCTGTACGATTACCTCCCCGTGCTGTGTTTGTACTTCCCTTGCCTGGCAGTAGAGGTCCTTGAGAATCTCTCGTCAGAAAAATTCCATTAACTCTGGTGACTCACTTTGGTGACTTACAGGACAGTGGGTTCCAGATGAGTGGTTTTATGCTCACCTCAGGTCAGAGCATATTCAGTTACTAAAAGGTGATAGTATGAATGGAAAAGTTTACAGGCTTTGATTTTAGTTGTAAAATGCCACACGTAAAACTGTCTAAATCCTTCCTGCACTTTTATGAACGTTTTCAGGAGTGTTTGTTTCTTGCAGCCTGCTTGACTTTTCCAGTGTCCTGAGTTCCTCCTGTACACTAAATTTTGTCTGGCATTGGGATACTTCCCAGGATAACAAGTTACTACTGACCTGCCAGGGCGTCATTAGAGGAATGTTTTAAATTCCTCTCATTTATTTTTATTTTTCTCTGAAATGCTGTAGCCAGACAGGATGTAATAGTGCACATATATCAGTCTGCTCTCCGTGTCTGTCTCTCTCCCTCTCTCTCTCTCTCTCGTATTTCCCATCCCATATGGTTGTGGAGAATACCTTGGAAAAAAACAAGTCTCAAGGCTCAACAATTCTACTGCCAATAAAAAGAAGATACATTTTTATTTTATGTCTTTAATCTGATTGTCATTAAGCCAGCCTGGTTTGGTTTGGTTTTTTTTTTTCATCTCTTATATGATTTTTGAGTGCTTGAGATTTGCAATACTGCTAATACTTAAAGAGGAAGATAAAGTCTCATAAGAAAATTGCTTGTGTCTTTAAATACAAGAAAATGCAATGTAGTGCTTACTTGCAGAAAATCAAAGGATTAGTTCTTTTCTATTTACAGCCAGAAAACTCAATTACTAGAGCGTTCCATTTAGGAGGGCCTGGTCAGAAAGTCTTCATTACAGAATAACTTTTTAATGTATAGAGCATGTCATAGAGAAGTATGCAGCACATAATTAACATTTTATTGTGGCTGCAGGGAAAGGTGCTGTGCTTTGAAGGGAAGTCATCTAAGCAAGGAGTTACATGTAAAGACGTGCCTGTTATGGTTTACAGAGGAGCTTGAGTGGAGTGGGGGTGGTTGGTAACCACTGTATCTCTTCAGAGCAATAAGAATTTCTTGAGTGAAAAAACAGACAAAGTGCCTGTGTACTGACACATTTCTTTCCACTTTGGAAGACAACCGAGTTGCTAGCAACTATTGACTCAGGAGATCGACTAGAAGGGAGCTTTTTGTTAGGACATTAACATTGCTACAAAACATTGCATTTTTTTTTTCAGAATTAGCTTGAGGTGTATGAAATTCTATTTGCAAAAGTGATTACTCCAGGAAAGGCTTGTATTTCTTAATTAGAAGAATTGTTTCTACTGTATTGGTCAAACTCTATGAATAATCAGATTGTGTTACCCAGGGTGTATTGCTCAGTCACCTCAAACATTTCAGCGTTCAGCATTTGCTGTGATTACATGAGAAAGAATATACTAGGTGCTAAGCAAACATTTTGGTTAAAAAAAGTAACTTAGTTGAGTCTGGTGCAGAGGCATGACAGAAGTATAGTAATATGCTGCTTTTTTTCTGTACCAGTGCAGCTTAAAGTGTAGTGGCTTTGTAGACCTGAGATCAGATTTATTTTGGCTTCTTCTCTTGTGGAGCATTTAGTCACTTGGGTTGGGGTACCTCTAGGTTCCTAGTTTTCTCTAGGGAATGATCAAAATCAACCCTGCCATAAAACTAAGTAAGTGAAATAAAGTTACTGGAGTAGAGACTGATTACAAATGTTCTCTCTATCACTGAATGTATCAAGGAGGAGCTCACACTAACATGTGAAGGAAACGTGACCTGGTGCCGTGCAGTGAGCAGCCACAGATCAGTGTCACAGCTCGAGATAAGACCATTGCATGCAGAAGCCCATTGTCTTTCCAGCTTTTGCATGAGTTTTGGAGTGAAGGTGGGAACAGCCCTGCTCCCTTTTAGGCAGACCTGCATTATGACCACAGAGCCTGTCAGAGGGGCCAAAGGTTGGATGTGTTTGAGCGCATCCAAAATCAGATCTCAGAAACCTTATTTTAGGCCTGATGACCTTACACATGCATTCATGGCTTTGCTTGTGTGAGGAATTCTGTTTTAAAAGCATATAGATGTGTGTCCTGGTTTGTGTTCTAGTTCTGTTCGGTGATTTTACTTTATAGTTAAAGCTCCTCTGAGAAACTGCACTCTCTAAAACTAACAATGTGTTTTTGCAGACGCTGCCAGCTTCTAGCAGTGATAAGGCCTAATGTTTAGATTTACTACCAGGGATTGGTACGCAAAGCAAGGTCACTGCTAAATCTTGTGCAGGGTAAAGGCTGCACCTTCAGGGAGGAGCAGACAGGACTGGTGACCCTAAACTGACCAACTAAAGTATTCCATCCCATATACGTCATATTCCATATATAAACTGGGGGTCAGCTCCCCCTTGCTAGATTATTCTCCCTCTTGGTCTTCCTCTTCTCCTGTGTTTTGATGGTCAGCATCTGAGGAGAGCTCTGTCTTTTCTGCCCTCGATCCTGATCTGTAAGTTCCTGCATCCAGTACCAGGATCCAGCCCCTGACCCTGGCTCTCATCTGCTGCTGAGGTCTTCTGCTGCAACATCAGTGGTGGTGTAGTTACCATCAGTGGGGGTTTGGGTTCAGTATTGAGTTTTGTACATACTTGTATATATTTCATTTATCATTATTATTACTATTAAAGTAGTTTTAGTTTGTATTTTCTAATCCACAAATCTCTCTGTCTCTCTTATTCCCTTTCCCTTCTGAAGGGGAGAAAGAGGGGGTAACAGGGAGTGTCTGTCATTGGGTTGGTGGTCGGCCCAGCCTCGACCCTCAACAATGTGGTACTTAGGTACACGGTTTAGTGGCATTGTGGTGATAGCTTGATGGTTTGACTTGATGTTGGAGGTCTTATCCAACCTTAATGATTCTGTGCACTCCAGGTGTACTCACCCTTCTCATTCAAGCAGTGTTCTTGCAGAGTCTGCTAAGCCTCTTGCCTGAAAAAAGGACACAGGGATTAGTAAAAATTAAAATTACTTAGAGATACAGCTATTTTTTCAGTCATGACTTTGGTTAATTTTAGCCTGCTCTACAAAACACAGAGTTATTGTTATTTGTTCAGAGTGTGTGCTGCCTCCTTCCACGTAGGCAAATGACTCAATGCTTTCTTTTACACAGTTATGTTGAGAGAATTTTGCTTGAGACACTGGACATTTTAACAACTAACGAGTTCTTTTTCATCTTTTCCACTGTCGAGTCACTTGATATCTATTAAGCATAATATAGTATTGGTTTGAGTTTACAGCCGCAGCGCATTTGCAAGAATTTTTTTGTGGCTGAGTTTTCCATAATGTCTGTGCACTACCTACTGTGACTTATTTTTCACATAATTTGTTTTGTGCAAGCTTCTGGATACTGCTCTCTGTAAATGGACAACAGTCTGGCCTTTCAAAATACTTTGTAGTGAACATAAAAAGAGCTAATCCATCTCTATATTAGTGTGTCCAGTGGTGTCTTCTTGATTGCCATATGGGTGTCCTTTTATTATAGCTGGTTTTGTTTCTTCCCTCTCATACTATGTTTGAAGGCCTACAATAGCTGTAGGGCTAAGAGAAGGTAAGCAATGGAGATTGTAATGTGTTAAGAGCACAAGTGAAATGGAGATGTGAACTAGGTGATAATTGGATTGTAATTAGAAATAATATTAATTTTTTGTAGTTGTTTGCTTTGTGTGTGAGTAGCTCAAAGCCAAATTAAATGAAGTGATGTGAGTGCAGACTGATACCTTAAGAGATGAGGCTTTGTGGTCTCCTAAGCCCTAGTCTGTCACCTCAGCCATGACCTTTCAGCTTTGTGCTTTGTTGTTCCTTCAGCAAATGCTGAAGGTCTGGTGTCTGATTGATCGAAACTTTGTAACACGGTCTAAAGTGCACTTGGGGTTGGGTATAGTGAGCTGTCTGCATAAAAACACAAGGCTCACCTTCATAATGCAGTAGAAGCCATGACCTGAGGTATTATTCACCTTCCAAGTTCTGTTTTAAAAAGACGTATCTCCAGATGGAGTAAGAGACTTGCTGTACCACATGCTGCAACTTGTTAGCATTGCTTTCAAGTAAAGACTTCTGGATGTTAGTGTGTGAGAGATGGAGAACTTCTGTGTGCTGAGGGCCAGAAGTGGTGAGGTGACTGGATGTGATGTGCTGTTGTGTATGTGTCTCAGCATCCGTGAGTGCCCTCCTCCTGCCCTCTCCCTCGTCCATCTGTGTTGGGCAGGCGTGTGCCTCGATACCAGGGGAATAGTTTTGGTTGATAGTTAGCCCAAGTGGCAGCATCTGGACTTGAATGTGTTGGCTGAGGGGTTTGTCCTGGTGAGATACTGTGATGGAGGTAAACCAAAAGACTGATCATTCCTTCTTTATTTTCTGACCAGTTACTTAGCAGTGTTCAACCCATCTTGGGACTAGCTGTAAACCTGATTTAAGGATCTATTGAGTCATTCTTTGCTCTATAAAAAGTACAAATGTTGAAGTGTTTGTCACTCATGTTGGAGCGTGGATGTGATTGTTGCCACATTTTGGTTTGTCAGGTGCCCACGCACACAGGTTCATGTAGTTTGTAAATTTAACTTGAAAGAAAGTCAGGCTTTAGTGGAGAAGGGTAATTACAAAACCTAGGCTTAATCCTCCTTTACTGTGCTCAGAAATTTTGTGCTGGTGAGTATTTTCTCACTGGGGCACTTTCTTTTCAGTGCCATGTGTAGTAGCTGAGTAGAGAGTGATTTTTCAAATTAATGATAGTAAATGCATTTCTCCTCTTCCCCTGCCTGGTACTGTGCCATGTTCATAGCTTTCCCCAGATAGTCTGACAGAAAGTAAATCCAGAAGGGTTTGAAAATTCACTGTATGCAAGAGGAAAAAAAAAAAAAGAGTAGATTTTTACACTAGAAGAAGTTGAAAGTTTATTCTCCATGTACCACTTGCAGTTAAAAAGCCGTAGCACTAATCACATGTAATACATTTTTATTTACAGATTAGTAGGCTCTACTCTGACATATGACTAACAGGGAAGCCCCTCCCTTTAACAGTTGTATGTCATCTGCTTCAGAGAACTAATTACTTGGCAATTCCCATTTGATAATTCCCTCTTTATTTTCTGATGAGTTACTTAACAGTGATGAGCTTGTTGAGCAGAATACCGTGCTTAATCTGTGCTTCAGAAACTGCAGTGCAGGCCTGGGGATATCATTGTTTTCTAAATGCTGTTTAGCCTTGTCATAGGAACATTGAAACCACAGTAAGACATGGTAACAGTTCACAGTTAATGGTAAGTTTAACGTGAGTGATGTGCAGCATTTGCCAAAAACTAAAAGAGGGGTTTGATTACTGTTGCACTTCAAACAAGGTGTTAACTACAGCATTTCTCAAAAAAGCCAACCCAAAATCTAACATAATTTAGACAGTAAGAAGCAGGAGCTTTTGCCACTTCTGTGTATTGTTTCTTCTCTCCACTGAAATAATCAATTTAAAGGAAATGCTACTGTTTAAAAAACCCCAACTGTTTCTTGTAATACCTGTTTGATAGTGCAGCTGATACTGGTGATGGTTATATTGTTTTAATAAGAGATACTTAAATAAATTATTACTGTTTTCTCTCCTGTTACCTGTCTTTTTATTCCTCCCCCATCCCTTTTCACATTCTTTTAGTCTAGTGGCCACAGCAACCCTTGTTTCTGGCTGGGGAATGCTTTACAAGTCTTACAGCTAATTACAACATCGCAGTGTTCCTAGAGGGTACCTGAGTTCAGCAGTGCTTAGCTACAGCAGCAGACAAAGGGATTTATGGGGTGAAGTGACATCAGCTGGCTCATGGCAGGCCTGGTAAGGTCAAAGGGAGTCTCTCTGGCAGATCAGGAGTCAGATGAGTCCTGTTCAGACCCAATGTCTCTGAAATTCGGCCGTGTGAAACCATGCTATAAAATGTTATTAATGACTTCCATAGAGGAAGGTTTGTGAGTCGACTAACTGGTGGCATTATCCCACAGCTACTGAGACCTGAAGAATTCTATTTTAGCTGAGCCAGTGCTATAAGCTGAGAATTGGCCTATTTGTGCTTTTACTTGAATAGTAAGTGTAGTATCTCGTGTATTGGCTCACATGACATTGCATCATCAAGCTTGCTGATTTATTAGATAATCACAATGCTATCTCTTGGCTAGTCCTGGAAGCTATGTGTCACAGGCTTGTTTTATCAATGAGAAAAGTGCATTTGTACATAGTTACATGTGGGTTTTTAGTAAAATTAATCAGAGGAGCAGTAATTTTGTGAAACATAGAATTCAGAACAGATTAATCTTCTTTAATTGTCTTCATAGAGTACACCAGCTATAAAATCTTTTGAAAGGAATAGTAATCAAGTTGATCCAAGGTGGCTTGAAGTACAGAATTCAAATACAAACGCAATTGCTTTCTGTCTTCCTGTATGTTTGTTGTAGCTTGGGTGATTATTGTATGATATTTTTTTAAATAGAAAAATCATTTCCACTTTGCTTTTTGGATTCTTTTTCTCTACAGAATGTATCACATTTGAAAAAACAAAGATAGGAGAGGGTAAAACAGATACAATTTTGCGTTTTATAAAATGCAGTAAGTAGGTAGCATAACAAAGTAAGCAATTAAAACCTAATAGTAGGTCATTGAAGCATTTTTCCCCCATTTTTTAAAGTTTAGCTTTTATCCTATTTGCTTTTTTTTTTTTTCAGTGACTCATGGTATCTCAGGTAGTGCTGTATAGGCACTGCTAAAAACAGAAATCCTCCATAAGAATAAGAAAAGAAATATGACTGTGAGCAGAATGCCTCACCTGTGACCTGAAAGGTTTGTTTACACACCTGGGAGTTGTCCCTTGGCAGATCCTTCTACAAACCATTGCAGCCATTGTGGAGGGACCTGCATCATGAGCTGTAGTGTCATACTTGTTTTACAAGAGACAGCCAAAGACTTACTAGATGCCAATTTGGGCTAATCTTCAACCTCCTCAGACATGGTCTGCCTACCTGTGAATTGTCCAAACCACTCTCTGTCCACCACAGAATCACAGAATCATTACGATTGGAAAGGACCCTCAAGATCATCTAGTCCAACCGATAGCCCTACACTACTCTTATCCCTAAATCATCCCCTGAAGAAACACATCTATCCTCTTCTTAAAAACCTCCAGGGATGGTGACTCCACCACCTCCCTGGGCAGCCTATTCCAATATCTCACCTTTCTATTTGGGCTTAGCAGCATTTCCCCAAAGACAGACTCTTCTCAGGCAGCATTGCCTATGGTTTCAGAAGAGATTGTGCCGAAGGATTACAGATTTGGCCCAGGGCATTTTCTTTGCTCAGCAAGGGGAGGCAATGTTGCTTGTCATTAAAATTGATCTGTGGAGTACAATGTTTGGCCCCAGAAATGCTAAAACTGGTATGTTATCAATATTTATGCAAGTAAAACAGTTCCATGTGAGTATCGTGAACATGGTCTTTCAGTTAACACAAGATGTTACTTAGATACTAATGTCTTAAGGTTTGAGCATCTGGTTTAAAAGAAACAAACAAAGATCAACTCCTTAATATAGCTGGAGCTTTCTCTGTGGGCAACTGCTGTTGTCTTCTTGACACCTAACTGAGATGGTACCTCCCCCCTAATTTATTACAAATGAGAGAACTAATACGCTGTAGATTTTGGTTTTCTCCTCTGGATTCTCTTTCCCTCTTTCCCCACCCTGGGCCATGTTAACGTGACTCCTCTGTGTGCAGTGCTTGCTGGTGGAATAGCCAAAGTTGAAGTGGTGGATCTGGGCAAAACTTGGCCTTTGCATCTCCTACTCTGCAGAACTGAGAAGCTGCTTCACCTCTTTGCTTAGGTCTTGCCAGTCTCCCCTTTGAATCAGAGATGAGTTTCAGGTTTCCACCTTACCAGTCTTGCTAAATTCTCTTGAATCTCTGGTGTGATCAGGCCAGATGCTTTTGTTGTTAATGACATAGTCTTGGAAATCACTTGTGATTTCCTTTGTGAATTTGACAGTTGATTAATTAAATTGTGGGGAGGTAAGTGACACATCAGGGCAGTCTCTGCAATGTGTCTTTTATGGGGAAAGAGGATGATGGTGAATCTTATGGACCAATAATCTAGAGTTTAAAATTGCAATGTATGTTTGTTTGGATGGTGCACAAGTATGTTTATATAATGTCTTAAAATATAGAAACCATAGACGGGTTGAAATTGGAAGGGATCTTTAGAGGTCCTCTAGTCCAACCTCCTTGCTGTGCGCAGGGACACCTATAACTAGATCAGGTTGCTCAGAGCCCTGTCCAACCTGACCTACAATGTTTCCAGGGATGGGGCATCCACCACCTCTGTGGGCAACTTCTGCCAGTGCATATTACCTACATCCCAATACACGTGCTACTACAATACTGGAAGGACTGAAGGACTAAAAGTCTGTATTTTCTTCCATATTTGCACAAGCCGACAGGGTAACTCAGCCCTGGTTTTCAGCTGTGAAAGCGATAGGAACCTGTGTGGGTACATCCTGCCAGTTGTTGGTCACTGCTTGTTTATCTCAGCTGCAGCTCAGCAGCATATTCAGGAGGCTGCAGCATGGAGTGACTGAGTGAGTTAAGAATCATTCCTGAGTGCAAGTATGACATTGTTACATATCACTGCTATCCAGATGTTGTTATCTGTTAGAGTACAGCCAGAAAACGCCCTAAAGAAAATTGAGATGGGTAGAAGGTTTACTGTAAGCGTCTGAAATACATTAAACAGCAGCAGTCAAGTGTGTCCCTGTTACCTAAGGAGTTGTGCTTGTTGAATGTCACGTTGGCTTTATGGAATGGAAGAAATGCAAACTAAGACACACTTCAGCTATGTGTGCAGCTCTGCTATGGAGTGTGTTCATCTGAGCTGTCAGCTGGCTGGCTGCAGTGTTTGGTGCTGTTTATACACCTCTCAGCCACAGTGCCTTTATGAAACCAGTAGTGCTCTGCAGCCTGTGCTGCAGCAGCCAGAGTTTTATGCTCTTTATCTTGTTGAACATGAAGTGTGTGTGTGTCCTGCATCGCACCGAGGTGCTCAGCCAAAGGCTGTGGTGGAATTAAGGTGTCAGGTTCCCACTTCTGCTACTTGCTTGGATGGTTTAAATGGAATCATGTGGGTGTAAATGTGGTGTGACAGAGCACGGGATCTGGCCTAGGGTTTATGGGGTGTGTTGGGGCCCTCTGGACCGTTGCCAGCAGATCATCTTTGCTGTTCAAACATTGCTTGTTTGGTAGATAGGGCAGGTGAGTGTTCTCTTGGCTTTTCCTCCAAGTGAAGAGGAAATGAAAACTGTTCCTCAGTCAAGTGTCATCAGTCTTCTTTCCTTCTCATGCTTCAGGTGGACGTGTTGGTGAATGAGGCTAATCTTTCTTTATATAGCCTAAGTGGTGTTTTGCCCTTTCATCCTTCTGTCCCATTTTAACCTTTACCAGACTTTATTCTTTTATCACTGGCCAATTATTTTTCTCCTCAGCCCCTTCTCTACTAAGATTCTCCCATGCTCAGCAGTTCTCACTGCTGTGTTTCTGACCCACTTTTACAGCTCCATTGCCGGGTTTGTTACCTTCAGGATACCTTGATTGCATGTTGGGCCTTTCTTCAGCTTGGTTTTTTGTGTGTGTTTCTATATATCTAAAATCCATTTCTGTTCAGGAGGTTTCAATACCTCAGTAATCTTCTGCAGAACTGCAAATTTGAATGTTGTTTCATCTGCCTCTCTTCCTTCCTCATTAGTCATAGCTGAATTCTGAGTTTACAACCCTGATGATCTGCCTGGACAAGCCTTTTCACTCTACACAGCCTTCCCCTTCTCCTTTATTTCTTCTCTGGAGCTTCACTGTGGGTGCCTGTTTCCCTGGCTCAACATTGGATTTTCAGTCCTGTGTGCCCCTGACTTCCAGCTGCAGTGTCTGTTCAGCAGGCATTTTGGTTTTCAGGCTTGTCAGCTGGGTTCTAAAAAATCAGTTGCATATATTTGTCTGTATCATATTACATACTGGCACTGGAAAATAAATAAATAAAAATCATTCAGTTGTTTTCTCTGTACCTGAGCATGAGCCAGGAGCTCATTTGGGTCATTTCTTCATAAGATAATGGGGTCACTGTGACTTTATTATCATATCATGTGGTCTGCTAATCAAAGGATTCTTTTACTGTGTTAATAGCAGCACTTCAAATTGTTAATCTTAGTGAGCTTTTAAAATACAATACAATTTTCACATGTCATACTGGTGGGACCAAAAGGGCAGCTTGGGCAGTTTTCCTTGGGCTTCCAGGTGTTCTCATACCATGACCCTGCTCCTGTGGCAAAGTTCTGTAGTAGCAGGCTTCAAAACTTTCAAGGTAAAGTGTAAGCTAAACTAAAAAAAGAATGTTTGGAAAGCACTTCATTCAGAAAAAGAAAAAGACTTGGAGATGGTATGCATTTGGAGTGAGGCTCTTCAGAGAGGAAAAAATTCCTGGATTGCTGTGGACAAGTACAGGAATGAAGTATGCACAGAATGAGTGAAGTTTGCAGAAGGTATGAAGTGGAAAAAAGTGTGGTGATTTGGTGGGGGGTTTTTTTTGTGTGTATCACTGTGTTTTTGTCAAGAACTGACTAATGGAATCGTAATGGGGTTAGAGTAGAGTAAAAAACCCCACAATTTAATAAGTATTATGGTTGATAATTTTGGTGATGATCCATTTTCTCAAAAACTAGGCTTTTGACTGAATGGAAAACTCAAAAATAATGCTTTTATTTGAAGATTGATACCTGTTACTGTTATGAGCAACACCAAAAAAGATACACTAAAGGATATTAGAGGAAAATACACATATTGCAAAGGGATTTACTCTGTATTTGACAATATCTTGAGTATAGTTAGTTTCACTTTTCTGGTACATGGTTTCTTAAGGTGAGAGAAGCATCTGCAAAAAACCAACCACGTGCTTAGTACTTTTAAAATCCTCTATTAAAAGTAACACTAGACTCCATGTTGATGGAGTCAACTTTTAAAGGCAGTGCCCTTTTAATCAGCAAACAGGTCCTCTGTGCATCAAATAATTAAAAATAGAGCAAAGTTTCTGAACAAGGCGTCTGGCAGAAGCGTCTGTACTTCCATCTGTGCCTGATTAGCAGAATGTTTCATGATATTTAAATAGCACAAGCTTTGCTCTCTTTTTTATTATTTGTTGTGCTGAAGACCTGTTTGCTTGTTAAGTGGTCTTTTTTGAATAGTTACTGGCAAGGAATCAGGAAAGTGTATGAAGACATCTTGTGCACACTGCAAATGCCAAATTGTCCCTTTTTTTGTTTCCTCCAAAGAGACACAGCCCTTACTATTTATTTGATAGGAGTTTTACCCCATTTCTTCTGGCCCAGTTCATTTCAGAGGGAGCTTAGCATGTATATGGCTATTATGTTTCTAACTTGATATTTTTATGTCTCAGAGGCACGTTGCAGTGTGAGCACAGACCAGGATGGATTTGCAGAGCGTGCAGTGGTTATGATCTGCAGCTTCTGCTGATGGTTCTGGGAGCCCTGTGTCTAATCTGCTGCACACACTTCTCTGGAGCCTTACTCTTTCAGCAGGGACATAATCAGCCAGGCAACATCTTTCCAAGTGGTTTTGAGGCCTTAAGCTGGGACTCCTCCTCGCTGGCAGTCATTCAGCATTGGATTGTGTGCTCTTGGGCTCTGGCTAGCAACACGGCACTTTGTAGTCGTTGCCACTGATTTCCTCTCATACCAGTAAAGTTTTTGTGCGTGTGTTTTCTAGAGACCTGTACAAGTAGGTATGCAGTGAAAAGAAGCTGCTGTCTGGGTGCTAATTGCATTGCTGTAGCTGACTGAGGGTGGTTTTGTTACGTGCAAGTGCCTGGTTGTTCAGAGCCAGCAGGCTGGCAGGGATCTGACACACTCCGATGGACTCAGAGGTCCTTTGTGGAGAGCCAGTATTCAGTCTTTGGACAATTTGTGTTCTTGGATGGAAAATAAGAGCTTTTGTGGTGTGTGTAAGTGGGGTTTACTCTGTAGTTGGGCTTTTTGTCGCTGTTTTGTTGTGTTCTTGTGTTTGGGAAAGGCTATGGTGTGTGATGTGTGAATACTGACCTAGGTCATCTCTTAACTTCAGTTCAGGACTTCAGATGAAACTGTGGTTACTACTGAGAGCAAAGCTGTTCACCTGTCAACAAAAGCACATACACTTTGCATGTTAGTACCTCAGACCAAACACTGAGAAGTTTCGGCCTTGGAGAAGGCCAGCTACGAACCTCCATATAGGGTTCACCTCACCTAGCTAGTGCTGTGTTCCTGGTGTCCCTCGTGCTGTTTCTGGCCCAGCTTCTGCAGAGTGGAGTGTTCCGGGGTATCAGAGCAAATTCTTCTCAGCAGGGTTATATCTTACATGAACAAGTGGTTAGAAATTCAGGGTGGGACAGTAGTAGGACCATTTTGAAAACACCTGTCCATTGTTTGGTTTGTTTTCCAGGCACCCAGGGAGGCCTGAAGATGGATGAGGCGATGCAGAGGAGTCTTAGAAGGGGAGGAGGGGGATCTATTATATTTCACTGTAAAAGCTCAGGGCAACATGTGTCCATTCCTTCAGCTCGACCTCTCAACTAGGGCATGAAGTAATTCCACTCGTATTTTACCCACCTTGCTCGTAAAATCTGTTAATAGTGGTCCCCTTAACAGCTGGCTCCTGCGGAAGGGAGGAGTATTACTTCTAGAGCTGGTTCTTCAGTGCAGTTTGATGGACCTAATATTGGCATCCTTCCAGGAGCAGGAAGACTTGGGCTCATTTTAGATTGATGTTGGTAGGTTGGTTAAGCTAAGCCAAGTTTTGTGTTTTGCTCCTAGCTCTTGTTCTCAGAATATACCGTAATGGGTTTTTTGGAACAGCTTCAGCTGAAGTTGTGAATGTGAATTGATTAACATCAGCATGCACTGCCTATTGCCCAGTGGAATTTCTTTTTGTGTGTCTTCTGTTGTGCTTAAGGTACTTCAAGCACTTTAAAGCAATGAGTTCAGCTATTATAGTGCTGTGGCTCTGTAGACAAACGTAGCCATCCTTCTGGGTGCAGCATGAGAGCAAATTCAAGGATGGTTTTGCTGACTGGTGTGGGAGGAATCGTGGTTGTGATGCTAGTGCTACCCCTGCTATTTTTTAAGAAGCATTTGTGACAGGCTCCTTCTTTTGGCAGACTAGATTTTGCTGTTTATTACTTCATTTATAACTCTCAATGCAGAGTAAACAGAATGATGAGGAATTGCAGGGCACATTATTCATGAGCTGTTGTTTAAACCTCATTGTTGCCTTTCTAGCCCAGATTATTTCCCATCATAACAAACTACATGAAAATGCTGCTAGCCCTCGATTTCCTGAAACAAAATCAAAGCTTCCTCTTTATGAGCCTGCAAAAGCACATTGTATCAGAGCAGGTTGCAGTTGAAGATGGTAGGGTCCTGTTGATTCCTTTGAAAAAGGAGGGTTCTGTTAGTTGTCTGCAGATCTGCAGAGGAGAGGGAGTGCCTTTTATCATTCAAAACCAATTCCTTTCGGCTGGCTGGAAGAAGTAAGGATAGCATCCAACTTACAGACATCCCCAGGTACAAGGATTCTGATGGAAATGTTGATCACCAGTCAGTATACAGACATTGGCAAGTATTAGTGGAACTCAAGAGTTGTTGACTGCTGTAGAAAATGTTGGTTTAGGCCCTGTTCCCACTGGTGTTTCTCCTGTTGAGATTTGGAGGGTTAGGAGCAAACCTCACTGTCTCAGATTTGGAGTGGAGGTTAATTAAGACTGAAAGAAGTGTGCACATTCTGAAATTGGTTCTCCAGTTTTGGAGTAGAGAACAGCGGAAGTAACTGGACCTGTGCAGGGGTACTGAAGTACTTTGTGGCATGATCAAGCCATGCACTGGAAACAAAGCTTTCCTTGAGTTATTTGGGATATTTCATTTTTTTTCGTAGCTTGTAGTGGTGTCTGATAATCACAGAATCATTAAGGTTGGAACATATCTCTTAAGATCAAGTCCAGCCATCAACCTATCACCACCATGCCACTAAACCATGTTAATGGAAGGCTAGACATGGTTTTTGTGCATTCTTCATAAAGCTGTTCTTTGACAAGGAGAAAAACCTAACCATCTAATCACCATGCACCTTTCTGGATGCAGAAATAAGCATTCCTTATTTTCAGTTTGTACTGTTACATGTAGGATCTCCAGAGCTTTGGCAGGTTGGTAGGAAGGAATGGCAGTTCAGTGCATTCTTGGCTGTGCAGCTATAATGTAATTTGCTTTTAAGGGTGTAATAAAAATACTCCTTATAGCCAAAGATATGTAAACACAATTTATAGATAATTAAAAAAGGAAGAGACTCAACTAAGTACTGAAATGGGAAAAAAAGCAAAAATGAAAGATTCTTTTTTCATTAAGAGCAATAGAAATGAAAAAGAAAAGAATTACAATTCTATATATTAAAAAAAAGCTCAGTGGTTCACCATATGTTAAAGTTGCTATCAGTCAAGGAATATATGTGGAGCAAAAGTCTGAAATACTAAATAGTATAAATTCAGTTGATATTCAGGGCTCAGTAGCACTGCAGAAAAAGAATAAATGTGTAGCTTTGCTAAAAACAACAAAAGCCAATTTGGGGAAATGTATGGGTACTGCTAGGAAAGCAGAACAATACATCTCTATGTAAAATTGCATGTGACTGGTCTAAGTGCTGTTTACTCACAGCTAGGGCTGCTGGAATTGTAAGCAGGTAGCAAAAATTTACTGTTTAATAGTTCACAGATAATAATTGTTCTGAATGCTTTAAATAGCACAGGAAATGTAGTGTCGCAAACTTGACATTTTGATATTAATATTGATACTGAAACAGTCTCACCACAAAGAATGCCAGGGCTGCAGGGGGAAGGACAGCATTTTGATCAGATAAGGACAGGAAAGGTTTAAAGCCTTTCAGATAGGTTGAAAAAATGCCTTATGAAACTGGGTCAAAATTACCTTTCAAGACTGCACATTTTACATGCAGTTTTGGGAATATCCCTCTACAGGTAAAGTTGGAAGGGAAGAGATGCTTTTCTGTTATTTCTGTCTTCCCTCCTCTTCCCCCTTTTACTATTTGATGAAGACTGTCTCAAAAACGTTAATACTACAGGGCTACAAAGTGGTATGGGTTCATTTGTACAAATCCATGAGTGCATGTGGGTTGAAGAAAAGATGCATGAGGATGTATAGTCTTTAGTGTCCATTCTCAAACTTGCTTGACATTATTATTGTAAGTTAGCTTCTGTAACACCAAGATTTGGCTATGGTTACTTTATTACGGAGAGGCCTTTCTTTTCTAAGCATAAAGTAGAGTGATTTTCTGTTGTGTGGGTTTTTTTTTTAAGAAGCAAGCTTGCTCTCTCTGTGCCTGCATGAAGGATCCATTACTGTAAGCTCATCATGGCTTGCCTGGTTCTAAACATGTGTGGTGAGATCAGGGGAATACAGCACTTCACATATAGATAAATACACAGTAAGTTGCAGCCTACCTACATGATGGAGCCCAAGGACCATGGTCTCTTTCCATTCATGGTGAAACAAACTTCCCCAGAGAGGATGCAAAATCAAGGTTGAGACTGGTGAAAATCACTGGTGATGCTTTGTACACACAGAATCACAGAATGTGATTGCCCCTTGTCTTGTCACTGGGCTTCACTGAGAAGAGCCTGACCCCATCCCCTGACACCCCACCCTTCACAAAGCCAAGGCCACCTGAAGAACAGGAATGTTCCTGTTCTGTTGCTCTGTGTAGTGCAGTGTTGTTGTGGATGGTGGTACCCTGCTATTTGATAAATCTCAATAGCTTTTGGCACTTAGGTTGTTATGACACTAAACTGGGTGGAGTGGCTGACACGCCGGAGGGTTGTGCTGCCATTCAGCGAGACTTAGACAGGCTGGAGAGTTGGGCAGGGAGAAATTTAATGAGATTCAATAAGGCCAAGTGTCAAGTCTTGCACCTGGGAAAGACCAACCCCATGGATCAGTATAGGTTGGGGACTGACCTGTTGGAGAGCAGTGAAGGAGAAAAGGATCTGGGGGTCCTAGTAGGTGGAAGGATGACCATGAGCCAGCAATGTGCTCTTGTGGCCAGGAGAGCCAATGGGATTCTGGGATGGATTAGAAGGGGTGTGGTTAGTAGGTCAAGAGAGGTGGTTCTCCCCCTTTACTCTACCCTGGTGAGGCCACATCTGGAATATTGTGTCCAGTTCTGGGCCCCTCTGTTGAAGAAGGATAGGGAACTGCTTGAAAGAGTCCAGCACAGAGCCACAAAGATGATGAAGGGGCTGGAACACCTTCCTTATGAGGAAAGGCTTGAGGGAGCTGGGTCTCTTGCTTGGAGGAGACTAAGGGGTGACCTTATTTATGCTTTTAAATATGTGAAGGGTGTGTGTCAGGAGGATGGGGTCAGGCTCTTCTCAGTGGAGTCCAGTGACAAGATATTCAAAACCTGTCTGGATGCGCTTTTGTGTGACCTGGTCTAGGGAATCCTGCTGTGGCAGGTGGTTTGGACTAGATGATCTTTCCAGGTCCCTTCAAACTCCTAACATTTTGTGATTCTTTGATGTAGGTGATTTGGTCAGCACTTAGCTGGTGATAGTGCTGTAGGTACATTGCTTTCCAAAATTCCTTATTATGGAGTATGGAGAACACATTTTTTTTGACTTCATGTGCCAGTTTAATTCTGGCTGTTTAGCTGTGTGCAAGCTAGTTAAAGGAGTTTTCTTTTTTGAGGGACAGGAAGGAAAGGTTTATCAGCCTCCTTTCTGAAAGTGTTGTGGTATTTATGACTTCTTTTTCCCTTCAGAAATACATCTTGCACTTTCAGACACTCTTATTTTCAGATGTGATTAATGGTAACTTTTATCTTCAGAATACAAATGCAATTTTCCCTTACTTTTTCAGTGTCTAATACACCTCTGCACAAACTGCTTACCAGACAAATCACAAAGATAGGTGTGTATTTAAAAACCAAACCACCAAAACCAAAATACTGTTTACCTTCTGAAATATTGATATACTCACTGTTGTAGGTGCTGCAACATCTGTGCCAAAGTGGCACCATTCTGCTTTGCCAGGTGTAAGCAGCTCCCTTTAGCTGCTTGTTACCCACTGCAAATAGGAGAACAAATTGGGCAGGTCGTTAGAACCATTGCAGCGCCTTTGTGTCTCAGCAGTGGTAACCTCCACAGAAGCAACCTCTCTGAGGTCCCTTTTGCAGGGGGATGTTGGGGAGCCCCAGATCCCTGGCAGTTGTCAGCATTCCTGTCCAAAGGGTGAAACAACAGTGCTTCTATTAAGAAATGCAAATGCCTTGCTGCCACTGGGTATTTACAGACTGGGCCCAGGGTGATGCCAGTTGCACTTTAGCCTGCCCAAGTGGCTGAATTCTTTAGAGACAATCTTATTTTCACTAGGAGACCTAGACAAAATAGTAACACGTGGAGATCTTGCTCTCCAGGGCTGTGCTGTTTGTGAGGTTATGCACAGCGTGTACAGAGTGGATGGAAAATGTTGTCCTGGAAGTGTTCCAGTTTGTTATTATTTTGAAGTCATTTTACCCAAATGCTGATGCTTTTATAGGGAGCCTCTAGAGCTACAAAGAGTGGAAGGTGAATCCTCCCACACCTTAGGGTTAGGCTGTAACTAGTAAATGACGTTTTATTTTGTGGCCAGCTATTCACCCCACTATTCAGAGCTCTCTTGTAAATAAAACCCAAGGAAATCAAATACTCAGGAGACTTTGGCCTGTACAAGATGGGTTACTGCTGCAGGTGATTATATATGGATCTATTTTACTGCCTGTTCCTAATGCCAAGATTTAGAAAAGCATCTTAATTTTGAACTGCCCAGAAACTCAGCCCAAACTGGGAGTAATCACACCAAAACAAATGGCTTTTTTCACATCCTGTACTTCCTCTGTTTCTTCAACTGTTTCCCAAAGAATCAGCTACAACTGCTGTCAGTGGGAGGATAATAGGTTAAAAGATTTTTTTTGTCATTTTTTTTTTTTTAAATGCTCCAGTATAGCTGCTCTTAGGGACACAGAAATAAATTGTGAAGATAATATTAACCTTCTGATTTAATTCCTGAACCTACTGCCTTGTTTTTACTACAAATTAATGTAATTAGGATCAGACCTTTAAAGAATAATTAAAAAACCCCTAAACCACAACAGTAGTATCTTAGAGCTGACCAAGTTAAAAATATGAATGACACATTGTGGCATACAGCAAATCCTCTGCTGATTTGCATTATGAATGGTATAATCTTCCATGGTGCTGTGAGTGGCCAATGTGTTATTGTACATCAGGGCCCTATTACTCCATAGATTGACAGAGCATATGGTAACTGCTCCAAAGCAGCATATACAGCATGCTTTTATCTTTGTATTATTGTTTAAAACTACATTCTGATGTGTCTCTGGGGGTATATGTAGTCTTGGAAAAGCTGTTTGTACTGTGGTATTTGCTGGCAATATGGTGTGGGGCCAGGATATACACTAGCTATTCAAATGAAGTGTGCTGCAGAATTTGCAGAATTTGAGAATTTGCATTTTGAAGTGCCTGTAATTTCTGGAAGTACCCTGAGGTGTAACTGTCCACAACGTCCTTCTACTAAATAATTATTAAATCTTTGTTTTCAAAGCTGAATCATTAGCCAGCTGAGGAATGAGTTTCCCAGCTAGTGATTTGGAAGCCTTACAGTCAAGACTCTTACCCAGATAGGTTTTTTTAAGCATTATTACTGTCCTGTTCATTAACATGTGTTAAGTACTAAAGCCTGTTAGCCCTATGCTCTGTCTTCTCCAGTGCAGTTTATTAACCTGCCTTTTAGAAAAATTAATGGACAGCTAGGAAGAGGAGCATGCAAAAGCAGAGAGCCTCATGTAGTTTAATCTGGAGATGTTTCATCTGGCATCACTTGGCCAAGGAGAAATAAGTTGCTCATGCCTTTGGACAGAGCTACCAAATTACATGTGAATCCTTGGGAGTAGGGGTTCAAAGCCTGAGAGAGCAGACTGATGTCTGTCCTTCCTGGGGGAAGATCTCAGAGACTGGGGGGGTGGGTTAAGGGAGTTCTAGAAGTCTTTCACCTGTACCTGTGACTCACTTGCCTGCGTGCTGTTGAGGGACAGGGAACCCCAAATAATGTCTATAACCAAAAATTTTCTGTCCTTTATCAATGTTGCTGCTTTGGGGTAAGCACATGATGGTGATAGGTTGTCAGTTGGACTTGATGATCTCAGAGGTCTCTTCCAACCTTACTGATCCTATAATTCTGTATCATGGATACAGCAGGGTTGCACCATGTGTGCATAACTGCAGGGAAAATACACACTGTTGAAGCCTTCCCTGGGAGGTCACCTACTGCAGAGGGCTGTTGGTTACATTGGTTAATTAGTTGTCAGTGTAACGGTGGTTTTTAGTTTATACTCTGTGGTGGTGATAGTGACCAGCAACTGTGGTCTGTGAACCAGTTGACTGAGAGAGCCTGCCTCTGAAGAGCACTGACTCAGGAAAGCAAGCAGTTGTCAGCTGGAGCCCAGTCACTCTGTGGAGGTCTTCAGTTTTACCAGGAAAACCTTAGGGAGCTTGCAATGGAAAAAAGATTGAAACCCTACTTAGCCTTTGAACAGGTGAAGTGAGATCAAACAGTTGTCTTTTTGGTGTGCTGATTGTTTTGCAGATTATTAACTATGCTTTTTCATTTTCACATTGTTTCTCCTGCTTCTTTCGTGTCCATTTTTGAGTTGTTTGGCATCTCTGTCTTTCTCTTGGAATATATACCCATTTTTTTAATACCCAAAATTCTTTATTGAGCTAAGAAATTAATTAAACAGGGTGACTCTGAAAGCACGGTAACTTAGTGAATTTATCTCAAAAATAATGTTTAGCATACAACATCTTTTCTAAAGTTACAAAACATTCAGTGAGCAGTGTTGCAGTTGTGGCTGTTTTTAGACAACTTGAGAGTTTCCTTGAAAAATTATCCTTCAGAGTAAAATATCTTCTGCTTGTTTTCATTATGAAAGTGAATAAACTGATACCGTCAGTGTTTGTGGGACTCTATCCATTCATCAGACCTTGTAGTAAGTGATAATACTCCCCTGGCCATTGAAGTTTGGTCATTTAATCATCCAGTTAATAGGACAAGGGGGAATGGTTTCAAACTGAAGGAGGGAAGATTTAGATTAGATCTTAGGAAGAAATTCTTTACCCAGAGGGTGGTGAGGCACTGGAACATGCTGCCCAGAGAGGCTGTGGATGCCTCATCCCTGGCAGTGTCGAAGGCTGGGTTGGATGTGGCCCTGGGCAACCTGGTGGCATCCCTGCCCGTGACAGGGGGGTTGGAGCTAGATGATATTTAAGGTCTTTTCCAACCCAGGCCATTCTAAGAATCTATGAATTTGACAAGTGTGGAACCCCACAGTTCATTATTTAGATATATGCAAATAATCCTTTTTTTCCCCCCTTTTTCTCTGACAGATTTTAAAAAATTCTGCTGCATGCCTGTTAGATGAGCCCCAAACAGGAGAAACCAGTCCTGAAAGTTCAGCCTGGCTCCTATCTGAGCGTGCTGCTGCCTCTCTTGCTTTCTCATCAACCCACTGGCATGATAACGTGGAACATGCTGCAGAGTCATCCCCAACGTTGCTTAATCTTGAGTAGTCAGGGTGGTGAGAGAGTGGAAAATGCTCCTCAGCAGGAGCTTTGATACGTAGAAGAGGTGGAGCACAGAGTTGTGCCACGTGTAATTCTCACTGGGATGAGGATAGCCTTGCTCCTGTCCTGTGCCTGTTCATGCCATGGTGCAAGGCAACAGAGTAGGAGCAGCAGGTCGTGCCCATGGGGCAGGCAGGAAAGCTGCCAGCCCTTCCTAGCTGTGTTCCCTGGCACTTTGGTGTGCCTTGCCTACGTGTGGTGCCACGGAGGTGCCTGACAAGTGGTTTGCTAGGGCTGTGTTCTTTGTGCTGGGATAGGTAGGACTCATGGAGCCTTGCTGGAGTTCAAGTGAACTGTTAAATTAATACAATTTTAGCTTCCAGTTGGCTGTAATAGTACCAGGAGGCTGTTTCTGCTTTGCATAACTTACTAGAAAAGATATTTTTACTTGCTTACATGTATGCCTTATATAGAAGAACACGCGGTGTGGCTTTTTGTCAAGAGACAGCATGAACTCTATTTTCCAGTGTCACGACCTGCAAGTGTGAAGTCTGCATCAAAATGCTTTTCCCAAGCATCCTTTAAGCCTACTAGGGAGAAGTAGTGCTCTGTGTGCAGGATGCTCATACCTGAGCTCAGGGCCATATGCTTACTCTGGTCCTCACTGGCACCAGGGGAGTTTTTCCATTGAGTTTGTTAGCAGTCAAACTGGGAAAGTGATTTGATGAATCTTCCAGCCTGAAGGACATGTGGGAGGATCCCTAAGTGACATGAGGGAAGCAGTAGGCTAGGAGAACGAGGGTCCAATAAAGTCAAATCATAAAACACACCCATAAAACTGCAGGACCTTAAGTTTGAAAGAGTAGCTCTATGCTTATATGCTTGGCACAACTTTCATTTGTCATTTGTCTTCTTCCTTCAGGCTTTCTTCTGCCAGAGAGGTGGTCTGTGTGCCTGCTCTCTGCAGCCAGAGCCCCTGGTCTGGTCATGCCAGTGGTGGCAGAGGACCATAGCCAAGGAAGATAAGAGACTTCACTGTGGCCAGTCATTGCTCTTGGGTGGGTGTGCTTGGCTGGTGTTCCAGATCATAGACTTCGGGCAGTAGAGCATTAGAAATATTACAGGCTATTAAATATATTGTTGGAGCATTTGGCTGCACTTACTGCAGCTTTTAATAGAGTTCACATTGGAGATTTTTGGGACTGAGAGGGCTTGGATCTAAACTTTGTTAATTTGGTTTTGAAAAAGGAAGTTCTTTCACGCTTTGATGGGAAAAAAAATGAAGACAGATCTGCAGGTCTCTTCCCTAAATCAAAGTTTGCTGCCTGAAATGGGAACAACTCAGCAGAACAGTTGAAGTAAACATGGCCATAACTGCTCATCGGAGACACTGGCATCCTGTCTTCTTGCTGTGTTACTTTTTTGTGGTATCCTGGTGTCTCTGCCTCACTGATGTGTTTGTTCTCACAGCACCTCCTTCACAGGCATATACTTTTACATCCATTTGATAGTTGCCACCATGATTTGAGGCTTCCTCTGAAGAGCTCACTCCAGGAGGGTAGGTTTTCTACACCTCTGTAAATGAGATGAAAGTAGGTTGTAGTGATGGGGGTCAGCCTCTTCTCCCGGGTTACTAGAGAGAGGACAAGAAGAAATGGTCTCAAGTTGCACCAGGGGAGGTTTAGATTGGGTATTAGGAAAAAGTTCTTCACTGAAAGAGTTGTGAGGCATTGGCACAGGCTGCCCAGGGAAGTGGTAGCTAGGGACACGGTTTAGTGGCATGGCGGTGATAGGTTGGTGGTTGGACTTGGTGATCTTAGAGGTCTCTTCTAACCTTGATAATTCTGTGATTTTGAGATTTTAGAATTGCTGTCTGAAAGGTCTTTTCCCCTCCAGCCCTACCTCTGTCATGGATTCTTTATTTATTATGGGGGAAAAAAAAACAGAGGTAACTGTTCCTGACTCATCTCAAGTTAGTGTTCAGCACAGAACAGCATGAAATAAATATAGGCCAGAGACAGCAAGTGACTGATGATGTCCAGTTGGAGCCTATGTGGGGGGTCAGTGAGTGTGGTGTAAACACTGGGAGAATTGCTGAAAATCATTTGTGTGTGTGTTTGTGTGAGAGGGCAAGGAGTCAGGGACTGTCCTTGAAAGCTTGTGCTTGAATGAGAGAAAAGGTTTCTTCTACTAGGTAGAAAAAAATGTGAGAATGGCTTATTAGTACCCAACTACAGCTTGGGTGGGTTTTGCCTGTGTGCATTAGAACACTCTAGACTCACACTTTAAGTCTCTTATCCAGGGAGCCACTGCAATGTGTAAGTAGCTTTTGTGCACTTAAGTGCTTCCACTGTACTGTTGCTTGAAACTTCATTGTTAAAACTAATTTTTATTTACATTTTTTGCTCTTAGGACAGGCTTCTAAAGGGCCAATATATTTTAATTTGTACATGAACAACCACAAAAATGTTTTAGGTACAGAATGTAGAATAAAGATTTATTTGGCAGGCCTGAACCCTGTGATGCTTGTTAGAGTGCTTCTGCATGTTCTGTAACATACTCTTTAAAATAATGGAAGAATAAGAAATGAGAATGAAAGAAGGTTTTTGGTTTTTTGGTGGGAATTCAAGTGCCTGTACATTTGTGAGGCCACAGTATATGCTAACCCTCTTTTTGGCTATGTTATGAGTAATAAAATCAATTGGAAAAAAAAAAGAGAAAAAGAGACTGTGCCACTTTCTCTGCCAGTTCTGTCATGCTTCAGACAATAGAGCCTCAGGACATGGGAAGTGATCTCAGCTATATTTTTAGTCATACTTAAAAAATGGTATTTCCTGGTGAAATGGTCTCCAGCATTGTAAACCTAGTACACAAGCAGATGTTAAGTATATTGCACTGCCAGTGTCAATCCAGTACATAAAGAGCCTCACAACTGTTTGAATCTGCTCTTCTTTCATAATGGGCTGCAACTTGTTTACTAATGCTTGAAAGCATGTACACATCAAATAAATCTCTGGTATTTGGGCCATAGTGTACCAGCATTATGCAAAGGGAAGATTAAACACACTCTCTATTAAGCTACGATCCACTTTCCTCTTGATTCCTAGCTATACTAAATCAACCAAACCATCAAAGGACAAAATCAGTGGAAGGGTTTCTCAGACAATAGATTTATTTCCCATGTTTATTTGCATTATTGTGAAGAGAAGGGCAGTCAGAAGAGCAAATCTTCTTGGGGCTCAGGGCATTATTAAATGAATCATAAGACATGAAGTGAGCTCTTGGGTGTGGAAAACTAGCAACAGACGCAAATGCTTCATAGCTGGACCGTGTGGTGTGTGTGATGTTGCTGCAGCAGCTGAGAGGCAATACGCTCGCTGTGACTGCTGGTGCTGTTAGCAGATAGTCTTTAACAAGTATTACACTGGCAAATCTGACTTGCAAGAGTGACTTAGACTTCCCTAGCATGAAGCATCTTTATTGCATATTATTTTATCTCTTTGCTCTTTTTCCTCTGCTCTCTTGCAGTGACGAGGTCAAGAAAAGCAGTAGCTCAGTGGCTGAATTTTTCAGAAGTGCTTTACAGCAGGGAACGTGGGTAAACCTCTTAAAGTGGTGTCTTACTCAGTAAGTTCAGCCTTTTGTTCTTTGGTTAATTTCTTTTCCATACTTTTTTGTCGAGTCTTAATGTATCAGAATAATTGAAGTGACTTTTTAAGGTATCTCCAGGCAGGTGCAGAGCTCAGCTTTCCCCCTCCCCCAGAGGTAGTCTTTGCCATATGAAACCTGTCAGCCTACCTTGCTAGACATGATAGGGTTGAGTCAACTGTATAGTTTCATAACATGACTGTCCATCTGCACTGAATGTGGTTGGTTGCAATATTTGGGTTCAGAGAATTACAATATATAGTGTATGCCTCTTCTTCACTTTCCCTGCACATGTATGAATGTACCCACACACTTGAGTGATGCTCTCCCTTTGTCAATGCACTCTGAAAGTCACCAGCTGCATTAATGAGAGATTTTCAAAGCCTAAAACAGGAGCTTTTGGGTTTTCCCTACAGCAGTAAGATAGGTGTATTTGATTTTGCTATCATTCCCATTATAAGGAATTTTTAAAAACTGTATCCATTCCTTTGTAGTAACAGACAAAAATGGGAGTACAGAGGAGAATTTTCTTGATGTAGCTAGAGCTTCAGCTAGTGCTGGTGCTTTACTGTTGATTCAGACTGACGGTCAGAGCCTTAAAAAGTTAAGTGCTGAATATTGAAATTTAATTTGTAGCATTAAATTAGGATGGCTTCTAAGTTTAACTAGCCTTAAGGGTGCTCAGTATTTCCAGCTGAGGCCAAAAAGACTTTCAGCTGGTCAGCAGTTCTTGTGATTGGGCCTGATGCTACTTCCTGTCATTTTCTTACACACCTGATATTGCAGCATTTTTTTTCAGGAATGAGTTTTTTTTCTCACATCTTTTCATGCCTCGTTTGCTAACTCTTCTGTTCTGCAAAACTGGGAGAATGACAGAAGGCAACTCCCTCCTTCTTTTGTGTTAGGACTAATCCTTGGGGTTCTTTCTGATATGTATCCAGAAATCTGTATTCGTCTTTGGCTGAATGCAGATTTGATTTGTAATACTAAAATGTGGACAGTGCAGATCGCTTTCTGAGTATCTTCTGTCTCTTAAAAAGAAGTCCTTGTAGAGATATACATTAACACTTCCAGAGTTTTAAGCTCCCTATCACATTAAAGTGTTTGTAAAATACAGATGTACTTTGGCACATGCATAAGCACTTTGCTGTATCTCTGCATTTGGCTTTGTTTAGCATACTTGGAGATTCACAAATAACACTTAGGTAACTGGTCATTTAACAAGTTGTGGTATTTAAGTGTTCTGAATTGTGTTTCTGGGCTTTGGCAAGATAGATTTTTGCTTTGATCTCAGATTACATGGCTTGTTTTTACTTCAGTCTTTTTTATTTTACTTAACAGATGATTTAATTAAAATTTTGTTGCAGTGATTGATAGTTGCTTTATTTGGTACCTGTTTATAGGCACTTACTCATTACGTTTTCAGTATACTGATGTTTGTCAGAAGAGAATGATATTATTTCTTTTGTCAGTGAAAATGAGGCTATAAATTACTGTAATTTTGGGATACATTTCTGATAGGAGCAAACAGTATTCCCTGGGTGAGTTTTCTGCTATGGAAAACTGGGTTATGCATAATATATTGTAAAAAAGACCTGTATTCCTCAAAGGAGGAATGGTATTGTACAGCTCTTGGAAACTAGAAGAAGAATCTAAATGTATGTATATTTGTAGACAAAGTATGCCTCAGCTTCTGCAGTGTTGTTCCTCCTGATTCATGTAGGGGACTGGAAATGGTTCTTTGTGGATTCTGTTCTCTCTCTCTCTCTATATATATATATATTTTTTTTTGAACCCCAGTTCTATAGGACATGATGTGAATGGTTCAACTCTCTGCCACCTCAGTGCTGTCACCTGCCAGCTTCTTCCAGAGCTGCTCTGTGGCTGCGTTAGGTCCTGAGGTGATGATACCCACAGTCACCGAGGATCAAGATGAAAGTCACACAGATGTCTGACTTTATATCTTACTGACAAGTACAAAGGGATTTAGCAAAATTACGACTCAAGAGTAAGGTGTGGGAGGAGGGAGGAGATGATGTAGTCTTCCCTGCTAACACCATAGCGTTAACATTCTTGGCAGCATCGCCGAGCTCTGCAGTAACTTCTGGTTTCCATTTAAAAATGCAGCAAATAGCATAGAGTGTTTAATTCCAGGTTGCATTACGCAACAGAAGGCAATTGCCTCAGTGAAGCACATCTGCATTGCGAGAGTCAACTCTCCTGGGAAGCAAGCGCATCTTCCACAGAAGTCGGAGTGAGGCGTGGGCAGGGCATTGCTCTTTTGGCAAGCGGAGGGAGCTAGCCTTGGAAAGCTGCCTCACCTTTCACTTTCCATGGAACTTACCCCTTCTCCCTCTTTCAGGCACCAGCCGCTACCATTTGCTTCTCCTAGTGTTGGTGTAGGGCTGGGGATGCTGGCAGTGGCTGATGAAAGCATTAGTCTGAGTTTTGGGACCCATTGTCTTTACAACCTGTCTTGTTTGTTGTGATCCCTGAGCAGGATTGGCTGGTAGGGAGCAATAAGGAATATGATTCAAAAAAAAAAACCAACCATCTGGAAGAGCTAAGCAAATGTTTTGGTTGTATTAAAAAACAAAAATAAACCCAAAACAAACAAACCCCCCAAAACAGAAACCAAAACCACACATCTGTGATAGTATCTTCTTTAATTGATATGTCAGCAGCAGTTGATGGCAGGTACAAAATTCCTGTCATTTTTATGCTGTGTTTCAGTTTGCTTCTTCCAGGCCCCTCTCTTGCTGGAAGCAAGGTTCAAGCTCCTACTGTCTTAGTTCAGCTGAAGTTCTTCCTTATCAGGTCTCCTATTCCTCTTATCAACATACGTAACATTTTTATGGCAGTGTTCAGCAAAGACTTTCCAACAGTGCCTATCACAATATAATTGGACTTCTCTGATAGAAATTGCCCCCTCTTTAATGGGGGGCTGTGAGTGCTTTCTAACCTGGCTTTCTTTGAAGCAGGCCGGATGTCTGGTCAGCCCATCTCTAACCGAATTCCATCAGGCACAATTCAAAGTAGTTGTTCATGGTTTGCTATTAAACTGCAAGACTGGAGTGAGTGAGATTCCCCAAGGGTCTGTCCTGGCTTTGGTAGTACTCATTGTTTTCATTATTGAAATGAAATGATCGATGGAGCAAAGAGAGCAGTTATTAAATTTACATAGGATAAGAAGTGTGGAGGGGGGGCTACAGGCTCCTTGCAGGGCAGGATTAAAGTTCAGAGCTGCCCTGTTTCACTGAAGGAAAGTTGAGGGGGGTTTTTTTGGGGGGGAAGGGAATAGGATACAGATTTACAAGCACTGCAGAGGGATAGAAATATCCAGTTGCATGGCACAGGATGAGGAATGCCTGACTTGATAGTGGTCCTGCAGAAGGTCTGTGAGCTGGAGTAGGCTGTGCTGGAGGCAGTTTGGCCTAGTTCAGTTGAATAGGGTGTTAAAAATCACAGCTGGTTCCCAGACCACCAGAGAAAACCAGTCTGCAGCACGTCCTGCTATCCTCTCCCCTGGGAGCTGGGCTGCCAGTGCTCTGCTGTGTGGGCAGCTTTCCCTTCCCTGCCTGACTTGGCTCCAACCCTGGCGTTGGCGATCCTGAGCTCCATCATCAGCGCCTGCGGGGAAGAGCCCCCAGCTTAACAACGTGTGCACAGGACAGCACATCTGAGAGCAAAGGGGATCCTAGACCTGAGACCATGAGTGTCATACAAGGAATGGTTTTCCCCATCCCTGCCCCTCCAAAAAGCACTGTTTTTTGGGTGTGTAAAGAAAAGGCACGAAATAACCCATCCGCTCCACTCAGTGTTGGAAATGACTCAACATCTAGTTTGGGGCACGACATAGTCAAGAGCCAGCTGGATGGTGTCCAAGGAGAAGGCAGTCAAAATGATCAAAGATTTGGAAAGCATGACCTGGGAAAGAAGATGAAAGAATTGGGATTGTTTAGTCTACAGGGGGGAAGGCCAGTAACAGACATGATAGCAGGGTTCAAGTATGTGGAAGGTTCCTAGAGGGAGGAAGGGAGTAAACTGTGGTACAGGACTGCTGGAGTTAGGATGAGAAGAATTGGGCTTCATTTGAAGGTGGAAGGATTTAGGTAAAGATTTAAGAGAGCTTTCAAGTGATAAGGGTATTTTGCCTTTGAGAAAACTGTGAAAGCATTATCACTGAAGGTTTCTGTAGAACAGACAAACCTCCTCCAGCAATATGTTGGGCATTGCTTTGGAGAAGGAGGTGGAACACATGCTTCTGAAGGTTGTTTCACAGGAAATAAGAAGAATTTTTTGGGGTTATTTTTGTGATCCTGTGAACTGAGGTAATCTCTAATAACCCCACCAATAACTCAGAAGATAGTGGCAATTCATTATTGAAACGTATCAGTGGTAAATAGACAGCTGATTTATGGACAAAAACCAGTGATGATATCCCTCTGCTCTCTGTTCTAGTTTAAAAGAAGTCTGAGTAAGCTAATTTTACTGGAACATTTCAAAGGCTGTTCCTGTAAATATATTACTCTATACAGAAATAAAGGAAGTGATGTTGGTTGGCTCTGCTTATTAAGGTACTGTGCAGACACAATCAGTACCCACTAATACGTAGCGTGGCTGTAGTAAAGGCAGCACTACTCCACAAGGCATGGGAGTTTTACACTAGAGTGTGATGCTGTATTTTCAACTGAGATCTTTGTGCACTTGTGTACCTCTTTTATGTGGAGTCAGGGAGCAAGCTGAGAAGAATTAGGCTTTAATTACCACCGTACTATCTATGTGCATGAGTTATTCTTCTCTGTTGTCTCGTTATGTTAAGTGCATGAGGCAGTAACTGAAGAACAAACCTCACACTTGTCCTTTGCTTCTTAAGCTAAAAAGCACTTTGGCAGCTCCTGCAGCCACTGTGATTGCATCTCCCCATGCCTTTGTTGTTCAGTGTGTGGGGGTGGCACTGCAGCAGAGGAGAGGTTCTTCCCCATAGTGTAACCTCCTGCCTTGAGAAATGGCTTGGGCTATCCCCGTGGCTACTTTCCTCTTCCTTTTGTTTTCACTGTGGAGGATCACCTCCATGATTTCACAGATTTTTGCAAGTACCCTGAAGGCTTCTAACTCACTTTCTACTGTTTAACAAAAAAGTAGTTTTCTTTTTGTAGCACAGCTTCCCCTCCCCTCGGGCAGGAAGGAGGAGGTATGTACTGTTATAGCCTTGGGAATGACCTGGGTGGTGGAGGTGCTACAGGACACCTGTAGGAGAGACTCCCACTTAGGTAGGGCCTGGTAGTTTGGGTCCAGCGAGAGAGCAGCCAGGCTCTTTGTCTCCTGTTCAGCACAGCTCCCAGCTTAACAGCCCTGAGAAGTGTTTTGTCATCGTCATCCAGGGACTAGGAGCACTGGCAGAGGATGGTGCAGAGTCACCATGTGCCCAGCATGGATTTAGCAAGGCTTATCGTAATCCTGGTAGGATCCCTGCTAACCCCAAGCGGTCAGACGTTACCACGCGTTCATGTCCCCAGCCCTGCAGCTCTGGCCACTCAGCGCTGTACTCAGGCCAAGAAACCTGCTGCTGTACCGCTCCTGGAGCTGGAACTTCTGCATCTGGAAGAACTGCTCTGAGCAATCCAGAGTTGCTGACCATTACCTCTTTGCAAAAGCTTCCTTCTTTTCATGTGCTGCTCTGCAGGTCTATGTCGTGGTGGAGCGTGATAACAGAATGAGGGCATGCATTCACATATCTGCATATATTTTAGCCTCCTGCCTTTTTTTAGGTTTGAAATACTAGCATGCATTTGTCTCTGTCCCAGTGTATCTGCCATGCATCAGCAAACTAATATTCTTCTTTGTGATCTTGAGTGTCCCACCTCACGAGAAATGAATCAGCACTGCTCCTCCTGTGGAGAGTTCTTCAGGGGAGTTTAAATCACTGATATCAATTAAGACTAAAATCAGCAAGCAGGAAAACTTTATTGAAATACTCAGCTTCTAAACCTTGTTTTGTGTTTATTCTTTTTAGTTATTGTCCTTAGAGAAGAGAATGCTTTCAGGACTTGAAATAATCTTTTTTTGAACTTAGACAACATTATATCTCTACAGATGTTCCACCAGTAATCTGGTCCAACATAGACTTCTGTGGGCCTCTAACCTGAGCCTCCTTTTTGTAATCAGTGGTGAGTTTGTCACTGTTTACTAGACTATATTTTTGCATGTGACTTGTATCAGGCTACATTCACATGAAAAGAAACACTCAGCAAAAATGCACAAAAAGGAGATTTTGAAACATTTCTGTCACATAACTAAATACTTCCTTAAACTAGGAGCTGGGAAATAGGAGAGGAAAAAAGCAAACAAAACCAAAAACTTGTTTTGTATTAAAATTTAGTGGTTTTAAAAAGGAACAGTTAACTGTAGTTATGAAGTCTGTCTTTTATTATTTTGGTCACAGTGTCTTAGACAAGTGTTTTTGGAATTGGAGGACCTCAACTCCTGCATATCACTTCCATTAAGAAATTATTTAAAATCCTATTTTCTTACTTTTACAACTTCCACTTCCTTTGTGATGTTTGAGCCCAAGTATTTAACTCAACCTGCTAAGTGCACTGAAATAATGAAGATACCCTCTCTGGCCTTACAGAAGAGACTGCTGGTGTCAGCTGGTGTTGGTCAGTGATGATTTAAGAAGAATAGTCAGTAACTGCTATCAGTTCCAAGGCTTGATTTTCCTCGAGTCTTTTGCAACAAACACATCCTTCTTTAAATGTTCCTTAAGAAGCCAAACTGAATTCAAGTGGATTCAGTAGAGTATTTGAGCATAATATGAGTCATCACAACCTAGTTTAAAATGTCTTAATTTATGCACATAAACGTGTGAGAGAGAAGTGTCACATATATTAGCCTGCATGCAGAAGGTGGTGACCTAGCTTCACTGTGCCCAGGGAGAGAGAAAAAAGTTGCATAGCAGAGCAAGGAGAGGAACAGGGTTTGGGGCTTTGCCCTTGTGTGCCCAGTCACGTTATTAATCTTGCAAAAGTGACTCTGTCTTTCAGACTCATCCACTTGTAAACAAGGAAGTGAGACTGTGCACTACTGAGAGATTTTAGGAAAAAGTTTATTGATTTTGTTTTCTGATGTGTTACATAGTAGCTCCCAGGAAAAGGCAAGCAAAACACTACCTCACTGTTTCATGCCACCATCCCTTTAGGAGTGCTGTTGGTCCCATGGGGGGCAGCAAGCTCAAGGCACATCAGGATCAAGTGTGATAACTCTGACTTGTGGAGTCTGGCAATTTTCTTCTTGGGGAGCATTTCAAACATGAACTGGAGGTGAAGATACTAGAGAAACTAGTGTGTGTATGAAAGGCCAGTTCTTGGAAACTGGGGAAGGAATGGAAGATGTAGTGCTGAGATAAATTTTCAGAGATGTGTATGGGCAGAGGATCAGGTGATTCCCCCTCTTCCATCTCTCTTAGTCATCATTTCTTTTGCTGTAGACACTTGCTGGCATTGCTCCTGCTTGCAATTCATGCAGGGGAAGAAATTATTGCTCCCGGCATGTACTTCGTTGGTTAACTCTTAACAACGTGAGCTCTGCAGTTTTCACCTACACCTTTCTCTTCTGCTCTCCACCCATCCTCAGCCACCTTTGATGCAGGGTGTCACCCTTGCCTAGCTGTCTGGCATCTTGGGTTAGACAGATGAGTGCACCTGATGGTTCTTTTTGAAAGCGGATGTGCAAAAATGTATATGGCTAGGGGGCTGTGGCCAAGAGATGCAGGAACCTTTTTGCAGAGCTATCAGTCATGATTTGTCATCAGTTTGTCACTGCTTAGCAGCCTCTGTGCTGAGAGCCTGAGAGCCCTATGGTGGGAGTTAGGTAGGTGCAGCACTCTCCAGGCTGAGGACAAGGAGTCCTCACTGAGCTTGCATCCGAGTTCTGATTTACAGTTTGTTGCCAGTTGTTGTCAGGTTAGTCGATGCTCTGTGTCCACATGCAAATTTTGTAATGCATTTCAGGAATTGCCAGCAGAAAGTGTAGAAGCACTCACATCATGAGTTCCAAGAATATCAAAGAGCCATGGGGTGTGAAAACCAGCAGTAAAATGGGCATAAAGGTGTTTATGCATAGCCAGACCCTTCAAGGGGCAATGGGAAGATTAGAAGTTATGCATCAGCTTCCATGAACCCTGTGCCTATTTATTTCTTTGTTAAACAGCTTGCTAGTGGAAGCTGTAATCAGGAACATGTTTGTTTATAGAGCTGCAAGGGGGAGGCCAACACAGTGATTTGTGGTTGCAGACCTATGCACTGCTGCTGCAGGCAGCAAATGACCAGGGTGTGGGGTAGATTTCGGGAGCACGAGAGGCCAGAACTGCAGGCAACTGAGAGGGACCTTCTGTGAACAAGTAAAGAAAGCAGTTCCTCTGCAGGCAGGCCAGAAAATGGAAGTAGCAGCTAGAAAAGCCTCCAGACAAGATTAAAACCGACAGGAAATGAAAACTAACTTCAGTGTTTTTTCTTACAGGCTGACCGCCTTCCCCCTTTGCTAATGCTTGCAGTGTCTGTAGGAGAGCAGTTCCTCTGCCTACTTTGTGGAAGGTGCAAGTTTGGGTTAGGACAGCATGTGACCAAAGTGCAGAGCCAGGCTCTGCTGTCAGTGAGGCTGCATGAGCCTTGGTTCTCGGTCCAGCTTTAGACACACAGATGCTGTCATTACCTCCCTAAAGCCACATTCGAAAGCAAGGACATGTGTCAAGAAGTAAAGCATGGCTCTTTCCTCTCCCTCTCCGCCTGTTAATCTGTTACAACAGATCTGTTGCTGTGCAGAGTGTTAGGCCCAGCAACTGGAGCTCTTCCTCAGCATACCTGCCAACTTCTGAAATCTATAAATAAGGACGTTTTAAGTTGGGGGAGGGGACTTAGACAAACCTTCTAATTCCATTGAAATACCTGGACACAACATGCTTGTTTTGGCAGGACACATTGGGCGAAATTATATGTATATATATTGCTAGAATATGGGGACTGTCTATCCCAAATATTAACAGCTGGCATGTATATGTGGCTAAAGCATATTTGCTTAGATTTATGCTAGTCATGCTCTGAGCTGCACTAAAAGAAAATGAAAGAAGTTATCTTTCATCCCCCTCAAATGCAGACCTTTGCCAAGGTTGGTTTCTTAGAAATAAGATGAACCTGATGAAGTAGGATTTCATGTCTAAAAATAGAGCATTTTACTTTCCATCTTGCCCCTTGCAGGCAGAGTATAAATTTACCTCAGCCAAGATGTGAGATGAAAGGTGATTTCAGCTTTGCCTTATGTCTCTTTTGAACTCATGACAGAGGGCCCACATCTTTCCTGACCAGATTCTAAAGTACAGTGAGTGGGGATCCTGACAGCAAAGATCTACCATTGCAGGTTATTTGTGTGGTCAGGCCAGCAGCTACATGTTGCAGGTTATGGGGCCTTGCATGTGACTTCATGGCTTCTGCTACCCAAGAACGCGGTGCTTGGTATCTTGGGACAGCAAATTCATAGATTCATAGAATGGCCTGGGTTGGAAAAGACCTTAAATATCATCTAGCTCCAACCCCCCTGTCACAGGCAGGGATGCCACCAGGTTGCCCAGGGCCACATCCAACCCAGCCTTCGACACTGCCAGGGATGAGGCATCCACAGCCTCTCTGGGCAGCGTGTTCCAGTGCCTCACCACCCTCTGGGTAAAGAATTTCTTCTTAAGATCTAATCTAAATCTTCCCTCCTTCAGTTTGAAACCATTCCCCCTTGTCCTGTTGCTTTCTATGTGGTTAAAGAGTCTCTCTCCCCACCTTCTATAGGCTCCCTTTAGGTATTGGAAGGCTGCCATAAGGTCCCTCCGAAGCTGCCTCTTCTCCAGGCTGAACAATCCCAACTCTCTCAGCCTGTCCTCATAGCGTAGGTGCTCCAGCCCTCTGATCATCTTCACAACCCTTTTCTGGACCTGCTGTAAAAGGTCCACTCCATGGGAGTTTGCAATCCTGAAAAAAGATGGAGCTTTAAACTTGAGTTTTGCAAGCCTTCTGAATTGCCTGTAGATTGGAGCATAGCTCTGCAGATAGCCCCAGGTGCCTTTTTGGCTTCTCAAGATGCATGTGAGGTCTGTGGCTGCCTCCTAGCTCTACAGGTCTGTGCTGGGGAGGCAGAGAGGGGCCAGGGTGGCTGCAAGGCTGCATCCTCCTGCCCTTGGTGCTTGTCAGGAAGGCAGAGTCTGATTAACAGGAACGGGAAAGCTGGCCGTCAGCCAGGTTGAATGCCATGATCCCAGTGACAGCTTCCTTCCCCCCTTCTCTTCCTCCCCACCCTGCTGCCTGTTAGTGGTTTGGAGGGTCGTGTCGCAGGGCACTCATTGTGGGGGGTGCTGCTGTTTTGCTTTCTGTGCAGTTTTTTGCACGTGGCTCTGTCTGCACCTGTTTGCCTGCTGCTTCTCTAACCTCAGTGCGTGGCGTTCTTTGATTCATGGGATCAGAGGCCTACGAGCCAGCACGCGGCGTTTGGCAACAACCCTTTCATTAGAGCAAAGGAGGCCTGTGTCCTGCAGGGTTGGTTTAGTAAAGACATGGCCCATCTGCTGCTTCTTATCACCCTTTTTATCTGTGCTGCTGACTCATGCAGTGTGGTCTGCTCAGCTCTCCATTGCAGTCACATCACACTTTGAGTTACCTTTACTATGACTCACGCTTGTTTTTTCACTCAGCAAGTGTCAAGCCAAAAACAACCCAGCCTTGTCCTGCTCTCATGTGTTCTGTCCTATCCTACCCTTCACTACCAAGTCTTATCCTTCTGTCATCATCTTGTCCTTCCCCTCAAGTAAACCACCTGCAACTAAGTTTTAAGCTGTGTAATTTCATCTTTTATAGCATCTCTGCACTGTGCACCTGAGGCTGGTGAGATTGCCAGCCTTGTCCTAAAAAATGTTTGTTCATCTTACTTACAGATAAATTTACTGGAGTAGATCATGTATTTTTTAAGTTATTTCTTCTGTTTAAAGAAAAGGTGTGGTTATTAATGCTTTGATGTGAAATTTTGCACTGGGACAACATATGCATCTTTCATATCTTGGTACATACTATATGCCGGCAGATCCAAAGCCTCTTGGCTTCACATTTGCCTGGATGTTCAGCTCATGAGACCACAGCTTCAGTCCTTGTTAAGGTTTCCCTCACTTGCTCTTGGCCTGTGCTTCCAGAATCAGGTTATAGACCAAGGTGTTCATCCTACATGGGCAGTTGGTAACTTGGTACACCAATCTTGGCATCTCCATTCAAATTGCTAGTGTATCATTTCCAGGTTGAAGAGGACGATTGAGATGTGCTACTGAAGGTTTGGTATTTCCTTGCTTTCAGGTGAGGGGAATTTTGCCAGTGATTTCTTTGTGGACAGATTTGTGTCCCTTTGGCCGTTTTCAGTGCTGAGATCTCCAAATCCTTTTCAAAGGAGAGCCTGGTTGCACACTCCACTGAAGAGAGAGGATTGGCAAAAGTTGCTGTACAGTTGAACTGATGCTGAGTTCTGTGTCTTACTGTCCTGAGCCCTTGGTCACATCAAACCTCTGCAAAAACTGGCAGTCTGGTTGAAATTTGTTTGCTTTGACTAAACCTTGTAGAATTGGGCTTGTATATTGCTGTTGTGATAACTGCTTTGATATCATAGAAATTGGCCTGGAAATAACAAAGAGAAATTCTAGGAAGAAGTTTGAGAACAGATTTTGTTTATTTAAAAAAGTTTTCCTCATATTCTTCTAGCAAAACACTAGACAGTTTTGCATTGCTGTGTCAATTTTCTTTTCTAGGAGCAAAATTAGACTCTTTTTATTGGGAAGCATACAAATGATGGGAACACACATCTGTCTCTTCTAGACTTGTGTGTAGAAAATGCTTTTCCATGTTAAACATGCAACATTTTTTTAGACCAAGCTGCTTAAAGTTTTCGAAAGGCTAAGTGCACTATAGATTTATCTGTGCCCTTGGATGTAGCCTTTGAAGCAGCACCACACCTGATGAAGCAAGCTCTCTTCTCAGGAGAGAAGTCATTTTTGTATCCAACCTGCAGGGGATCACATTGAGTAAAGACTTACTAGGTTCTTCCTGTGGAAGGCACCAGGCCATGTTTCAGCAT
This sequence comes from Galbula dea, assembly GCA_013399015.1. NCBI lineage: Eukaryota > Metazoa > Chordata > Aves > Piciformes > Galbulidae > Galbula > Galbula dea. Next base: position 699,866 of record VWZX01001678.1, on the reverse strand, counting down.
TTCCTTTCTGGTGTGTGTGCGCTGAAAAATACCTTGGATGGCTTTGGCCCTTTGCTGCTAATTGTTTGGCCTGCAGCTATTGGTGAATATGTGGTAAGTGCAGAAGCTTTACCCTTCCTGGCTTGTGGGACTGGCCAGCCACTGGCTTCAGCCTTTGGGAAGGTGTGTCATGTCCTCTCCCGTTCCCATCTCTCCTTCCTATTTAGGTTAAAAACGTGATGGTTCTGTGCATTTTCTGCTGCTGGTGTCCATGGTGGTGTGCTGCTAAGCTTTGTGAGTTCCTGGTGTAATCATAAGCAGACTGTTCCATTGTTTCTGAGAAGCCTAAAGTAACATCTCCAGATCCCCAAACCACACGTGTGTGCCTCCTGCCCAATGTGTGGTGCCTGAGTGGGAAGTGGGGATTGCTTATTCCGGTCTTTGACTCTTGGAGGTTTTATGAGAACATGACCATAGATGTTATATATGCATGGTGCTGTCCCTGACCTGCTGCAGGTTACACTGAGGTATGCAATGGCCACGTGACAATAATGCAAAGGAGATCAGTGCTTATCGATGGAGGTCTGCGTGCCTCGCGGTCACGTGCTGTGGCTGCAACCTTGGGAAGATGATGGTGTGTGGAGACTTCTCCATTTTCTGGTTTCACTCAGGGCACGAGGGAGGAAGTGTGGGTGTGCAGGCAGCTGGTGCCATGCCCTCCTGCTGGTTAGTGCTGGGTGGATCTCACCTTGGCAAGAACAAGGTAGTGCACCTCCTGCCTCGGGACACTGGACAGGATTGGTGCAGGCTTAGGTTTACTCTGCGGCTCGTTTTACCCATATGCAAAATAGGTGTGTAATGATACCTGCCTTAGTTGTGGAATTGAGGCTTAATTAATTAATTAATTGATGTTCACTAAATGCCTTCTTGAAATCCAAGAATCACTACATATGCCCTAGAGCAGCAGCAGCACTTTGAAGTTGCAGACCATTCTCCTTTCTGAGGCTGCAGAACGTTCTCTCCCATGATGAGGTCTCCCAAAAGGAGATGCTCTGGCCCCTCCCTCCCTTCCTCTCCTGCTCCTCTCGCATTTTTTGGGATGAAGCAGGGCTGTTGTGTGTATTAATTGTATGGCCTTGTTCCCTCTGACTTCTGCCTAAATGAGTGGGTAAATAAATAAATAAATAACTACGCTGATGTGCTTAATGCCATCAGCGCATAGGGCACTTGCCAAAAGAATTTCACAAAGCAGCAGAGCTGGGTTGCCAAATGTCATGTCTTTTAGATAAAGCATTCTTCAGGAAGCAGAGTTGCACAGGGGGAAGAAAAAAAAAATAAGAAGAAAATGTTATAAAAGAACTCACTGCATTAAGAAACATTTTCTTCCCCCACAGGGAGAATGTCTGGGCCATGTCGTGGTGGGATCAAGGGAATCTATTTTTATTTCATCTTAAAGGCTCCTCTCTCGTTTCGTTTCTGCACTCCTCTTCCCAAAGAGTAACTCTGCCATGCTGGCTTGGAGACCTCAGTTTAGATTAACATTCAAAAACAGGGTTGTGGGATGGTCATCATATATGGGAAAATATTTGCCAGGGGATTTTGGGTGGAGAGATGGCTGTTTAAACAGTGTCAGTGCCTGAATGTTTATTAGTTTAATGTGATTAATGATTGAGGAAAGTCAACAGAGAATTTTGATTTTTTTGTTTTTTTCAGGAAGCATGCAGGAGGCAACAAAACTTCAACATCAGAAATAAGACTATGTTGTAAATGCACATCATTTCTTTTATTATTGAGATAGCTTCTATGTGCAGTTTACATGTTTGAGTGTGTCTGTGTTTAGATGTGCACTGTGTCACCTCGGGGAGGGTGAGCTGCAAGGTTCAGCTCTGGCTTTCCTCTGATGAATGGAGTTTGCTGTGGGATCAGCTGTGTTCAGAAAGGCTTGGTATCAAACCTTGCTTGAACCTCACCCCATGGCTTGCCATGGACTTGCAGGAGTGGAGGCAGAGGTGCCCTGGGGTGAGGTGGTCCCTGCCATGCTTAACCAGGGATTAAGGATACAGGAGGGCAGGTGGGTATGAGCAGGTGGCAGGTTGGATTGGGCATTTTAGGGGTCAGCGTTGTGGCCCATGATGTAGTCTGGGTATGGGTGTCCTGGTTAGCTGGGCTGAGCCTTGAGTAGGGTTTTGCCTGCAGGGGTCCCCAGTGGGAACTGGCTGCTGCTGCTCAGCTTACTGGGCTGTTTTTTGGTAAAGCCATGTGAAGATGAGTTTTGGAAATCACTCTGTGGAGACTCATAGCATTGCATCTGTTTATCCATGTACTCCTAGTTCCTGTCTTGGAGTGGTTCTTGCAGCTCCACAGGCCAGAAGTCTTTCCTCTGCATTAAAGCTTTGTTTTGGCAGCATGTTGTCTCTTAAGTGTCTGCCCTCCCTATGGTGTTCTCAGTGCTGTGCACTAACCAGTTGATTTTTTATCCTGGTGTGCCCTTGCAATGTAAACGTGCTCCATTGAATTGGTATCAGTAACAGAGAGTTGGAGCTATACTGAAGTTTACAAAACAGTGTTGAAATTGATTTTAGGAACTTCACCCCTCTACAGTGTTGTAGCTCATGGGAGTATTTAATAGCTTCATGTGAGATCATTTAGGCAATAACGCAGCCTCATGGTGCAATCCTCACATTATAGCTGTAAACTTGACAGAATACAAACTTCAGCTCTCTATAATACTGTTTCTATCTCTATCCATCACAATCTATTTGAACTTCCATCACAGTTACTGCATGGCACTGCAGAATAATTAACACAGTGTGCATTAGCAGTATATTCATTTGTCCTATATTTTCTCAGGAAGAAATCACCACCAGTGATCTGAAGAGCAGCAAGAGCTTCTGCCTTTGAATACTTAATGCCTGTGTTAGAACAACACAGGAACTCATTGGCAATAAGTATTTTAAAGTTAGTAGAGTTAAACCATTTAAAAATGTTGAGAAGAAAAGACTTCTTTCCTCCTTCTCCTTTCATTTTTTCAGGAGTAAAATTTCAATCTTCTGTGGTGAAAAGCCCGCATCTCTGGCCATGGTATCGTTGAGGAAGTCCTCACCACACAGTTCATTGTGACAAGTGCTGGTGTTTCTTCTGAGTTGTGCTGTATCAGAAACAGGGACTCTTATGCTTTTTCTTCCTTTTTGTAATTACATGGTTCTTAAGTGCTGTTCCTCTCCTTGGGTTGCAAGCACTGAGATTTTCACTGCTGCTGGTATGAGTCCTCACCCACATGTCCTGTGTTGCGTGCTGAGCGAATGAGCAAGGAAGTAAAACCAATTAAGAGGCCAGTGCTCAGACTTTGGTGTACATGATGTCTTTAAATTTAGAGTGCAAGTGGCGTAATACAATTCCCAGATCGGAAGAAAAGTGATCTGAACAACAATTTCTAGTATGTATTTGCATGGCCAGTGCAATGAGGTGGTGAATCAATATGGTGTGTATTATATAAGCATCATTCCAGCTTAATTTCTGAATCAATAAGTCGCATAGTCCTTGGAATATATGCATGTGAATATGATATTTGCACAAAGAAAGAAGAGGTGATAGAGAAGTCTTCCAGTTATACTTAAGCACAGATGGTGTGGTGATGAGCATGGGAAGAGCCTGAATCAGTCAGAGTTGCTTTCATGTAAATTCACCATGTGCCCTTTCCCTCTCATGCTCCCTCTTGCTTACTTCTAGAGGGTTTTTTTCCTTCTTTATTTTCCATTGCAGATTTATTTTTTCTCTCAGCATTTTGCTTACATTGTCAATATAGCAGTGTTTGCTCAGCTCAGACCAGGAGAGGTGTTCGATTTTGCAGCTGACATTTATTTACAGGGTCACCTTTTAGTCTCTGTCTTAAAGTGCCATTCCTTCTGAGCAGCATCTCGTAAGCAGTATAACCTACTAGCCAAAAGATCTCTTTCTCTGAGTCCATAGTAAAAGGCAGATGAGGCATACATTGGGCACTAGGTTATCACTTTTTCTGGAGCTTACATCAGTTATTTGAGATATAAGAAACCTCTAAGATTGCATCTGGTTGAAGGTTTTGTGATCGTCTCCTGCTGTTACAGAGGCACCTAGCTTAGCATGTGGGAATGGTTTTGAATGGATGGGTGGCTTTGAGCAGCCTGATCTAGTGAAAGGTCTCCTCGCCCATGCCAGAGGAGGAGTTGGAACAGATGATCCTTAAATGTCCCTGTGATTCTGTGGATCTCTGAGAAGTTTCTACTGCTGTTTTTCTCTAGTGGAAGAATCTCCTTTGCATATTCTCAGTAGTTACTCCTCTACTACTAGGAGCAGAGGGTACTGTGTCGTTGAATGTTTTGACACTCATAGCTTCAGTTCTTGAGTCACGACTTACATAAGTGTCTTGAGTAGGTTTCAGGTTGCTATTTAGAGGTGATGATATTCTTGTGGAGATACCATGGAGGCAAGGAGCTTTTAGACTTTGATTTTCTTGATTTCTTTGTCATTTTCTCTTGATCTTTGATACTTTTTTTTGTTTGAAGAGTTACAAAAGGCAAAAGGGGAAAAATGGGTTCGTGGAAAATATGTGTCCTTAAATGCAGCTGTTAGGCATACAAATAGTTATCTGCAGATTTTAAATGTTGCTGGTTAGCAGAATGATTAAAAGAGAACAGAAAAATCACTAGGTATCTCCAGGTGAGTGGCCCCCTTGAATATGAGACCGTTACTGTTAAGGTGCTCAAATGTGACTGTAGGAAATGTGAAGTCCAGGTGTTCAGGTTTGAACACTTTATGTAATGCTTTGAAAAGGGGAAGTGGAAAGAGGAAGAGTTGGGAGGTAAGGAACAAATAATACTATGGCTTCTGGGGAAGCATCAGAAAACAAAACAGTTACTCTAGGCTTAAATATTTTCAGCTTTTAAAGATACCAGCTTCCTGCCCAATTTTATTTTACTTTTTGTTATAATCTTCAGGCTTTGCCTTCTTTACAGCTCTGTAAGCTAGAAAACTAAGAAGGGAGAGCAAGAGAGAGTGAATTTGACTTAGTCTCACATTATCAAGACTGGGGGGGAGGGGGGGGGGGGTAAATTTGTGAATGAACCATGCAAAAAAGTTCAGAAACTGGCAGCAGTCCATGCAATGGATCATCCTGTTCCATGCCTTGTTTGTGTAGGATGATCAGAAATTTATTTTCTTCTTGTCTCTGAAAGAAAACTGTTTCCAGACCTACTTGAAATCTTGTGGGAATTGCTAAAAATCATGGGACTTTTTAAGAAGAGTCTAGGGTGAGTATAGCAGTTAACTTTAGATAGGTGATTGTCTTGTCTCTTTGTCTTCATAATTCTAAACTTCTTTCCATTAAAATGCTGGTTGTTAGGCTTGTCCAATATCTTTAGAGTCTTTGTAAGGTTTCTTGAAATTGTCTACGGGAAGAAATGTTCTTGATGACATTTTAAAGATGATTTACAGTGTGTAAACTCTGTGTGTGTGTATATTTTCATCAGAAGGACAAAACATTTATCATGAGCATTTTGCTTTGTTCAGTAGCTTTCTAGTCAAATAGGAATGCAAACTTGGGACATGTTGTACCTTTATTCTGATATTTTATACTTCTGGTTATGCACTTACAGGATGCTGGTTTGACTTGGGAGTGAAATACTGGATATGGATGTAGGAGGAATTATATTAGGCATTTTAAGGACTCTGTAATGTACAAACCTGATCTTCAACACATAGTTCCTTTTCTGTTTACTATGATGGGAGCATTGCTCTGTGGTAGTATTGCAAGAACTTTCAGTTTTTTGATAGTAGTAGTGATCTTTGCTTGCCTTGCTCTCTACAAGTATGCTGAGTGGGCTTTTCAGGGCTGAGATGCACTGCTTAATTTAGCAAGTTCTGCAAACAGTATTTGACGTAATGATTTTGCTTTCTGCTTGTAATTACATGTTACTTCTTTTTTGTAATGCCTTCCCAACGTCTCCCTTCATTATTAGCTCTCAGAACATCATTATAGGAATAATGCTTATCCTAACTGGTCATAACGAGGCTGAAATTCCATCTTGGGCTTCTGGTGTCATCACAGAAGCAGGATGGAATTACAGCCTTAATTTATGTACTATGGGGGATACATTATTTATGACTGTGCATTAGAAAATGATTCATCTCTGCTTGTGTTGCAAGGCTAGCCTGCTGCTCCCAGTCCCCAGGAAGTGCTGAGACATTATAGGACTTCTTGTGTGGATTACAGCTTTATGAAGCTGCCAAAAAGAGCATTGCATTATTCAGAATCTGCTAGAGGTAGTGAAAATTTATGAAGCCACTGTGGAGTTTTTCCTAACTAGTAGAATTCCTACATGGCTTCAGTTTGCTAAACCTGAGCATTTCCTTGCCTTGAGGACTCTTTCAGGTGGTTCATTTCACCTAAAGCCCCCATCAGACAAACAGGACCCTGATTCAAGAAAGCATTTTAACCATAGTCAAGCTCCACTGAAGATAATAGAAATTAATCATGTGCTTAATTGGTTTGCTGCATCATTCTTTCATTTCTGTTTCTTTGCTTGTTCAAAAAACTTATTTTGTTTGTCCTCCACTTCCCCAAATTGTGTGTGTGTGTACATGCACATGTATGCATCCATGAATACAGCAAAGCTGCAGTAGAGCAATATGAGCTGATGGAAAATGGCTGAAAAATTAGCTGATTCTTCCAGTTTTCATTCCAGTGACTTCTTTTAATGTGTTTTGCTGTGATAACATTTCATTTTTATTAGCATTTTTCCATGCTAGGAAAGTCAGTAATCAAGTTCTGGTATGTAATTACCACTATTGTGTAACTAGTTGTAATGTCCATAGCTATGACTGTGATGAATTTGAGCCACAGCATTTGTTCCCAGCCAGTTTTCTGGGGGGTTTAGCTTTTCTACAGGAGCTGAGAATTTGTCCATTTTTGTTTTACAGCCTGTGAACAAGTGTTTGTACAGATACCTAGTACCAGCAACTACACCATGCAGCTGTTACCAAGTAACATAACTAATCCTTGCCTCTTCCTAAAAATAATAAGGTATTTGGGGGCAGTGGGTTCCAGTTTTGCGTTTACAATGCTTTGCTCTCATTTGGAAAAAAAAAAAAGAGGGAAAAAAAACCCCAAAAAGGAAAAACAGGAACAAAAATATCCCCAAAACCCAACCCAAGCAATGAAACAAAAACACCAAAAAAACCCCAGCCAGAAACTCCAAACCCTAAAGGTTTGTAGGCATTCTAATTAATAAGCACTAGCAAAATGTCTTTAAAGTGCTCAGCACTACTAGGTCTGAAGAAAATAATTAGATATTTGTAAAAGATCAAACAAATACAATTACCTTAAGAAGTCACTGATGTAAGTCAAGTGAATGCTTTATACTAGTACAGAGTATTACAAAAAGTTAAATGCTCCCACTTTCTAAGGTGGCATTTTTATCTGAGGCTCTGGTGACATATAAACCACTCAAGTTTCAGTCTTGTGGGTTACATTGTCACCAGAAGCTCTGACTAATAATAAAGTCTTACACATCACAGTTGCATATAGTATGACTCTAAATTACCTTTTTTTGTTGTTTTATTATTGTCATATGTTTAAGAAAAAAAAAAAGGGAGAGAGAAAGTTGCAGTGCCTACTGACTAATTGGACCTAGTGGAGAAATGTTATCCTGGATTTAATTTCAATGGCCATATTACAAATCACAGATGTGGAATCTGAAACCCAGTGACGAAGCAGATAATCCTTGAGGTGTAAGAATCTTGAAGCTGGTGTAGAAGACGACACACAAAACACACTGGGAGCAATCCCCCCCACAAAGCTAAAATGATTGGCATTTTTGCAGGGAACACCTCAGGAATTGGATTAGAGACATCCACCCCTTTTCAGTTTGGGAGCTGAAGAGATGGCTGCTGTTTCTGTGCAGAGTTTCAGGCTGCTAGAGCTGTATAAATAGATCACTCTGCAGATCTGTGCTGGACCAGCTTCTGGTGCCCTCTATATCATGAGGAGATGCTGAAGAGCAGTCTTCTGTGGCTACCCGTCTTGTGCCACTCAGACTGACCAGTTAGATTGGGACTTCTGAGGGCAGAAAGGCTTGCTCAGATGACGCGCTCTGCTCTGAAGGAGTCAGCCTAAATCTGTGTAAACCTCATGCCCAGTGTTTTAAAGCCTCATTTGGATATTAAATGGGACATGGCACTTGTGTTAGCTTTCTGAATGAGTTGCAGCCTTGAGCAAAACCAGTGTCATGTGAATCAAGGTAAGTCTTACCAGATGAACAGAGAGGAAACAACTGCTTAGCATTGGGGGAGTTTTGTTTAACTGCATTATGATAGATACAGGAGGCTGAAATACATGCTAAGCAGTGTGAGTTTCATCCATCATTGTTTCTTACTTCTCTTCTTTTGCTATGGTTTGCTACAGGTATTCTTGCCAGGTTTGTGGAGGGAGGCACTCCGAAGTCTGATAGGTAGAAGTGAGGGTGAATGTAAAAGTTTAAGGGTAGACTTCTGCGGGTCCTTAAGCTGCCTGTATCTCTTGGTGGTTGTAGGGCAAATTATATTGAGCAATTGCAGTCTTTCCAGACTTGGATCCAGAGCTGGATCCTGCTCTTGGCAGCCAAGGGTGACACTGTGGATGTACGTTTCTGCATACATGTGGAAAGGGAGGTTTAGATTGGATATCAGGAAAAATTTACTCACTGAAAGAGTCGTTAGGCATTGAGACAGGCTGCCCAGGGAAGTGGTGGAGTCACTGTTCCTGGAGATGATTAAAAATGTATAGATGTGGTACTTAGGAACATGCTTTAGTGGCATGGTGGTGATAGGTTGATGGTTGGGCTTGATGATCTTAAGGTCTCTTCCAACCTTAATGATTCTGTGATTCTCTGTGACCGAATCCTCTGTGGCCCTCTGTGTGAGGAGCATAAGCTTAAAAGCAAACTGGAGGAGAGGGAAGAAAAAGTGTGACAGTAGGTTTAAACATAGGATTGGGGTCCAATAACTTCTTGGTGTAGATGCCCAGCTCTGGGAAATGAGTCTTAAGGTAGCATTGTTCTGCACCTAGGAAATCATGCCAACAAGTCCTTCTTCTGCAAGCGCTTCCCTCTCTCCTTCCTGCAGACTCTGGCGCAGGGTTAGAGCCTGTCCAAGCTTTGTTCTCCAGAACGTGACTCCAGAACGTGACTCCAGAACGTGACTCCAGAACGTGACTCCAGAACGTGACTCCAGAACGTGACTCCAGAACGTGACTCCAGAACATTGCCCAAGTTTTCTTTTAAGATCAGTAAAGACTGGGTAGTCTCCTTATGCTGCACTGACACTCGGGGCTGGGTTGTGCTTGCCTTGGTGCACTGCGTGAGCTTGTGGAGTTGTGTAATTGCAAGTTTGCTGTCATGCAACGAATGACTGATGGCATAATTTGTATTTTCAAAATACAGCCTAATCAGGTGGTGTGGTAAATATTTCCAGGAGATAAAAGCAAAGTATTAGGGCAGGGAACTGAGTTAAAAACTTCCTATAATGAGCTGCATATTGTTTGATCATGTTTTTTCATATACATGAGCTTCTGCATGCCAAATTCTAGTAATAATTGGCAGCTACTTCACAGTCCTGGAGAAATAGTACTATAAATACTGGAAACAGTCAAAATGAGTGGATGTGTCAGTTTGCCTTTCAGACTACTGTGACTAACAGGTGATTAGTACAAATTGTAGAAGGCCCATTTATCCTCCTTCTTGCTCCTGGAAATACAGAGAAGGAGAGCTGGGGGAGCAGAGGAAACACGTTCAGCTTCTGCAGACAGTTAACAGCAGTCCTGCTGACTGGCTTGGGTTACAGCTGTGGCTGCAAGGGCATTTCACTTGCAAATCTGAGCACTCCTGCTCACTTCATAAAGCCCCTAAAGTTAAACACAGAAGTGATTTGGGTCTTTGGGGCCTTGTTTGCTCATTCTGGAGAGCTTGCAACAAAAGCTTATGATGCAGGAAAACTCCCAAATTACAAGTCTTTTCCTCCTTCCACTGGGTGACTCATGATGTCAGTGAGGGAATCCACGTCCTTTAGTTCATGTATGCCAGTAATCTTCAATGCTTAAAAAAGATGCAAGACATTAAAATATCTCCTGGTTTTGGGTGCAGATCAGCTGCTGTTATTTTTCAGATCAACTGCTGTTGTTTTTCAAAGAAACAGATTTTAAATAGCAAATGTTAAGGAAGTTTTTAAGATCTGTGGAAAGCACTTCTAAAAAAAAATCTCGAGTGAAATTTTTTTTTAAGTTGAACATTTACTACAGTACAAATATGTCAGTTCTTGGTGAAAATCACACTCATTGGAACTTGGGAGAGAAGGCAGAACAGTTCATTCTTTCACAATGAAGAGCGGTTTATTTTTAAAGATAATGAGAAGATCCCAGTAGTAACTGTGAAAAGGCCTAGGAAAAGTTGTACATTCGCAGGTGGATGAAATCGTTCTATAGAATGTGGATGTCTTTCTGAAAATACTGTACTGCAAATTTTTGATTAATCTTGTTTATGTTACTTGTAAATAGATACCTGTATGTAGAGGAATGTGCATTTTAGCATAATACATGAGTATAAGGACATATGTTTGTAGCTTTTTAGGCATTGCTCTGCTTCTTCTAAACCAAGTGTGTAATGATCATTGTTTTTTTCTAGTAATACAGCAGTTACTGAAAGTGGGATGTTGTCTATTTTGTCCATTTGAAAGAAAGTTGTGCAGTTATTTCCTTGCAAACCTTGGTCACCCTGCAGGGTCTGGCTGTAGGTTACTTTCATTTTCTGCAGGATGCTGGTGATGAGTAAGTTTTGTGGTGTTGCAGTCAGGAGCTACTGAAGAGAAACCCTAGCTGTAAGATCGAGGAATGCTGGAAAAGACAGTGTAATATTAAAATTGATACTGGTTGGTGCTGGAAAATGAAACTGTTGAGTGCTAGCTTTGTCATGACAAATATTTGCAGGGTGAAAGCAGTTTCATCCTAGGTCTGAATACAATCTGGAGAGGTTAGACTGCACAGCAGCCCACATTAGTACGTGCCTGGGTATGTAAAGAGGTACAATATCCTAAACAAATTAGAGGTTTGGGTTTCTTTCCGTTTACAGACTCTGTTAACCAAAATTAATAAGACATATGGAGCCATGTGCAACATTGTGAATGTTCCATAAACTTAACTTTGCTCCTGACCTTACTGATATCTATCTTATATTATGAATCACTTTAAGGAAAAATACCTTGTTTCGATCCTCCAGGGGAAAAACCCTTTCTCTATCTCACCTCTCCCCAAAAACCCCAGACACCTACTTGTCCTGTGTCATCTGAAGCAGATTTGAATCTGTTATCTGTACCTAAATCTACAGATAGACTTTTCCTGTCTAAAATATGTTGTCCCACTTTCTGTAGTTGCGTTTTAGTAATATCACAAACAAGGTAGAATAGTAAACTGAATGTGTTCAAGAAATGGAACAGAGACAAGATAACAATTTAAGTCCCCAGAAAATGTACCTAATGTTATTCATAAGCAGAATGCAATTCACAGTAACTAAAAGTAAAGCTGTGTTTCAAACCAGCATAAGTAAAATAAACCTCCCTAGGCAAGTTTATGCTTGGATTTGATACTGATGAGTCTTGCAGAACTGGCACTGCAGTTCTGAGTTTTAACATCAGATCCATTTATTTACCTTTCTTGCCAGTTCAACAGAATTTTTCATGGGCCAAGATGGATATTTTAGTTTGTTTTCTTTCTGGAGCATGCTGTCTCTTTCTGTCTCCCTGCAGTAATGTTGGAATCCACTGGCCAGCTCCAGTTAAATTTAACAGATGGACTGAGATCACAAAGTCCTTGAAGTCCTAGCAGTTTCTTTGAAACAGTCAGATAGATACAGGACAACAACAGAAATTAGTGACCTAACCTTGTAAGGAGGGAGAATATCCAAGCTCCCTTTACTTTGCCTGCACTTTCTTAATAAATACAGTATTTTTAAGTTTCCAGCTTTGCTCTGCTCTAAACCACCAGCACCTTCACTCTCATTTCCCATGTTCTGGAAGTGGAACCTGAGGCAAAGTGATGTGACCAGGGCTGTATGGGAGATGTAATGTGGCACTGGCCTGTGCAGGTAGGCTGGGTGGGAGGTTAGAGCCCAACCACTCACCTTTACTGTCCTGTGCGTAGCATCACTAGTGAATGGGGTTTGCTGACACAGATCAGTTATTAAAGGTCTTGGACGTTCCCAGGTTGCTCTTGAAAATGCAAGATGAGGAGTTAGGCTCAAAACTACTGTCTTGAAAATTAACTGCCTTAGAAACCGTGTCTCTGGCTGGTTTAATTCATAGAAGCAGTTATCTTTGAAGGAATCGAACACGCATCCATGATGCTTTGGAGAGTGAGGACATGGCAGCAGTTATGACAGGGCCCAGCTTCCCCTGCTGACTTTGCCCTTTTCATTCATGAAAATGGGCAGTGGTGGTGAAGTGAGACTGTGCATTTTACACATTCTTCCTCCATGCTTGGCATTCGTTCTTAGTGAGCTCAGAATCATCTCCCGCATGGAGGATCAGTGGAAGGCATACGAAGGAAGACAGAAGCTTTCAAGAAGTATTTGAGTGCTAGAAAATCATTTCACTTGGGGTTGGCTAAGTCCTCAGTGGTTGTCAGTGTCAAACTTTTGCTCACAAACTTGCTGCCAGGTCCAGAACTATTTAACAAAAGTAGAACAGATGGTGCAGTGAGGTTTAGTTGGTTTCCTGCACCAGGAATGCAAGGAAGTTTCCATCACAAGGTATTTCATAGCAAATTCTAGTGCAACTCTTGAGTTTTATGCTCATGTTACTCCTAGGGACAAAGAGCTTGTGAGGAAAAGATTCTTTTCCCTTTCCTGATAATGTTTTCAATAAATGGGATGGATTGTGTAGACAGGTGACTTCTAGCCAGTGGCCTGCAAACCTCGATAGGCTCAGGAGATACTTCTCAATAAGTGGTGAAAGGTAACTGAGAAAGTTAGGTGCCATGTTGTGGGATTCTTAGACTTTAATATACTGAAAATAGATGTGATGACTGTCTTATTACTTGAATTAGTTATGAGGTATTTCTAGATGTTGGGGTCTTTTTAATGACATTTGGAAAGAGAACATTAAGATCCAGCGTGAGAAAAAATACCAGAGAATATTTGACATAAACTCAGATGACAACACAGTCACCTTAAAAATGCTCTGTGGCCTAAAAATTTCTGCTGGCTGTTTTTACAACTAATAGCTGAAGTTTATTATTTTTCACTGGGTTTAGGGGGGGAAAGGTAGCACTTTTGTGTGTCTTTTATCCAGTTTGTTTTACTTTTTCCCTTCTATAACTATTCTTTCCTATTTCGGTGCAAGGTAAAGAGAAAACAAGAGTAGAAGAACTCATTGTAAAACTACAGAAATTAGGTTAGTTATTGTAGCTGAAACTACTTTGATCTAATTTTTACTCTCTTCTCTACATTGTTCACTTCAAGATGCTCTTGCTGCTGTCACTATTACATTGTTGCAATATTACAGCAGAGTATAATAGTATCATCTTCTTGTTTGGTGGCATAAAGATGAATGACACCAGAATATTTGGGTTTTATGATTATGCCTACATTAGTAAGTAGTGTGGACCAACTGGAGAACATCTACTATATAGTGAAAAACTTGGTACTGGGATGCTGAGGTTCACACCAGGGTTGCTTTATCTGCTGCTGACTGCCTGATCTGGAGAACAGGGTGCTTCTAGTTTAGTTCCTCCCAAGAGGGATTCAGTTCACGTGATCCAGGGTTTACCCCACAGTACAATCAAAAGCACAGGCAGGACAGATTATCTGGTGTCTTACTTCAAAAGCTACCTGCCTGATCTGAACAAAAGCAGTAAGGTAGCCTTGCCCTGTGGGGACCTTGTGGGATGAAGGGATGGAAAGAAAGGTTTATTTCAGTCATCAAATCTTGTAGCTGTACCAGTTAGTAAAACACATTTCATAATTTTCTTTCTTAATGTTCTTTCTTCCCTTTTCTCTGTAGTTATTACTGAAAGGGGAAGGTTGGTATGAGTAGGCCTCAGGGAAGGAAGGCTGTTTTGAGAAGTTAGAAAGAAGAAATCTTCCACCAGAAGAAGGGTTGTGTCTCTTTTAAGGAGTTTATACAATGACAAGTGCACATAAACGAGTAGTGACACATGTCTAGCAGTTTATTCTTGACTTTCTGACATGAGTGTGTGCCACTGGAGACAGTGCTCACACCCTTAAATCAAAGAGACTGATCAGATAGTGCACTAAACTGAGGCTGTTGGTCATTGTTGGTCATTAATCTTTTATTTAAAGGTATGTAGACTCTTTTTGATGTGTGTCTTGAGGCAAAGAAGGAACATATGGTGAGATGTAATGTCATGTTATTGCTAGCATGACTTGGAGAAGTACAGGATGTTACCTTAGAGAGTAGCTGTGAGAGCAAGTCTGGCAGATGTGACAGTCCTGCTTTCTGAATCTGACAGTTGGCAGCCCAGAGACCCTACTACCAAAACTGGTATTTGCTGAAATGCTCATGTTATGATTTGTGCTGAAGAAAAGGAAGTAGAAGTGAAGATGACAGAAGCAGTAGTAAATTATTAAGTTTTTTTTTAAAGACAAGTCTGGACAAGTAGACTTAGGCATAAGCTTTGTCTTTCTTGGTGTCCTGTCTCTCCTTGATTGAAAGAGTAGATTTGGCTACAAAAGCCAACCAGCTTTTTTAGCCAACCAACTTGCTGAATCTAGGCAGAGGACAACATTTTCCTCTGCCTGGAAGATTTTAGGTGCTGGCCAAGCTGCTGGTGTAGTTCTGCTGATCTCAGAAAGGACGACCAAACTACAGTGGTGCCAAGCTGCTTTGTGGCTTAGTTAAATTTCTGTCCTCAAAACCAGGCTGTGGTCAGGCCTCTGAAGTCTCCTGTAACAAAGGTCACCACAGGTTTCTGCTGAAATGTCCTGCATTTTGTGGCTCTGGAGATATGTAGATGCTTAAGGAATATTGATTGTTCAGTCTTTCTACATGGCAGCAAACAACTGCATCTCAAAATTGAACTTCATATAGTTAGAAGGTAGGTGAGCTGAGTGAGGAAAGCAGAAGGTAATAGGAAAAAAAATGCCAGACTCATCTATCCAAAGAATGTGAAATGTCAGCTTTTTGCTCTAGAGCCTTTCATTTGAAGAACCCAGAATCATAGAATGGTTTGAATTGGAAAGGACCTTTAGATGTCAGATAGTCCAACCCCCCCTGCAGTCAGCAGGGACATCTTTAACTAGATCAAGTTGCTCACAACCCTGTCCAACCTGACCTGGAATGTTTCTAGGCATGGGGCTTCTACCACCTCTTTGGGCAACTTGTGCCAGAGTTTCACCACCCTCAGTGTAAAAAATTTCTTCCTTAGATCTTGTCTAAATCTCCCATCTTTTAGTTTAAAGCCATTACACCTTGTCCTGTTGCAACAGACCATGCTCTGTGTTCCCATCTTTCTCATAGCCCCCTTTTAAGTACTGAAAGGCTGCAGTAAGGTCTCCCTGGAGTCTTCTTTTCTCCAGGCTGAACAATGCAACTCAGCCCTTCTTCACAGCAGAGGTGTTACATCCCTCTAATCATTTTTGTGGCCTCCTCTGGACTCCTTTCAACAGGTTCACGTCCTTCTTGTGCTGAGAACTCCAGAACTAGACACAGCACTGCAGGTGAGGTCTCACATGAGTGGAACAGAATTGCCTCCCTTGACCTGCTGGGGATGCAGCCCAGGGATGCAGCCCAGGAATGCATGTGGACATTGCAAATTATGCCATACCTCTTTTTCTTAACATTTCTTTCTAAACTATATGTGCCTTTAAGCAGAGAGACACCCTGACCTCCTTCTTTTCATGGGCAACACACTGGAGTTTTACCAAAGGGTGATACTGTCCAGAGCAGCTTGGCCAGTGAGAGCTGGGGTGGACAGTATTCAGCTCTTCATCTGTTGGCACTGCTGGTTTTCAGAAGCCAGGAGCTGAGGAGGGTTGCAGCAGTCTTGTGGCAGGACAGGGCTGCTGAGTTGTGGTGCAGTCAGTCTCTCTCAGGCCTTTGTGCTACACTCAGTCGTTGGGATAAGGAGGCACTTCAGAGGGTGCCAGAGAGAGCCTGAAGGCAGTGTCTGGTGAGGCTGGAGGTGATTGTGACTTGGAAAGACTTGGCAACCTTCTGGGCAAGTGGAGAGCATGGCTCTGGGTCAGCTTTTAATGATAAAAAAGCTTCATCAAGGTGTGAGGGCTGTGAGAACTTCTGGTAGTCCTCACCCCAAACCCTATGCAATAAAGTTTCTCTCAGCTGTTAAGGAAAGAGGGAAGTTGATGGTGTCATACTTAAAAGCAGAAGGCACAAAAAAGAGTAAATACAAACTGGAAACGTGTGCCTGAGCCTGCCAGATCCTAGGCAGAGGCAGGGGAGCAGGCCTGTTCCTATCAGATTTGTGGAAGAGAGTTCCTATCCGTATGACAGAGAGCTTGGTGCTGCCATTTCTTCATCCTTCATTGCTAGTCCCAAAATGAGGTGGTAGTTTAGCAGTCCCTTTTGCCCTGATCTGACTTTGTCTCCATCCTGTCACTTGTGGTAGTGTTCCAGTGGTTGTGTCCAGCCCCACTCCAGAACCACTTGCCTTGGGGATGGTGAGGGAAGCTGGCAGTCCTGTCTGCCCCCCAGGCTTGGAGGTGGACAAGCCTCCCCAAATGGAAAAAAACAGGAGCTAGTTGTTCTCTGGAGTTTGTCCTGGGGTTTAATTTCTTTCTTTACTTGATTCTTTGTTTCCAGTGCCATGAAACGCATGGTTTTTGATCACAGTCAAGCCATGCTAACCTTGAGAACATACAAGTTGACTAGAATGGAAAATCAGCTCAGCTTGTTCTGCTCCATCGGCCTTTTGAGAGAGCCACCACCGTGAAATGAAGGAAGACTGTGCAAAGAGAGGGGTCCCACTGGTGGCATTTTAACAGGCTGCTGCTTTGGTGATATTTGAGGTTTTCTTAAGGTCCCAGGCTGCCAAAGCAAGGGGTGTTGTCTGTCTTAGCTTTTGTTGAAAAGAAAGATATTTCTGCCTTCTGAGTGCAGCCCAGCCCAGCACCTGTTGTGTTCCTGAAGCCAGAAAAGAAGATCCCATGATTTTTGTCCAGTCTTGTAGCTTTTGAGGGAACTGCATTTTGAGGAGATGTGTGTTGATCAAGCATCATTTAATTCTTGGGATTTGTGCTGCAGGTGTGGTATGGTGCTGGTTTTAGGGGTCTCTGGCCAAATTCAGCTTCTTTGCAGCTTGCAAGGTTAACATTGAGAGGAAGAAGGGAGATCTGTCCTTTCGAGTAAGCCTTCGTTAGGCTTTCCTGTGGGCTAGCTAGGGAAGCACTGCACCACCTCATTTATTGCACTGGGAAGAAAGAAAGAGCTGACAAAATACTCCTTGTATTTGTTTGAAGCTGCATTAATTTCTCCAGAAGGGGGAGAGTGGAGTAGTTGAATGCTGGGAAAAATGTGCCTAATTCAGGACTATTCTTCCTCCCTGACTCACCAGATACTATGGAGAAAAATCAAGACATTTGGAACAGGGCTGTCAGATCTACTCACGTGTGCTTTTGCAAAGTCCAGCATTATCTGACTGTCAAGTGAGGCTTTGTGCATGTGACTGAATAGTTCTGTATTAAGAGTTCACAGTTGTTTTTGATACCATTCAGGTTACTAAGCAAATATCATAAGTGCATGAGATGCAAGCCATGAGAGTGGACAGTGAGTGCAGGAAGAGCACACGTTTGCGACAGGCCTGCTGCTCCTCTGATTGTGAAATTTGGCTCACAGTATCATGGCATAGCATTAAATTTAAAAAAAAAAAAGAGGACAGAACCAGTCTGAAGTATTTTGGTCATACTGAATTTGTAGTTTTATCGTCTGCTGTGTGAATTGTTACCTTTATTTATTTATTTCCCCTCCCCCTCCATCACAGTTAAATCGTTTTGCATTTGACAAACCCTGATTTCCTGCCCCTGTTTCTGTAAGGCTCAGATGGGTAATGGAAGCTGTACAGCAAATTAATGTATGCTACTCAAGATAGTAAAATGCAGGGCTACAATAAGCCTTTTTTCAGCAGCTGTAAAGCTGTTGTTTGACCACAGTGAATCCATTGAGTCTCCCCCACGCTTGCTGGGAGCACCCAGGAGGAAAGAATCATACTGGTGAAATGAGTATCCAGCAAAATGGTTTCAGAGGGACAGGCTGACAACTCCCTCCTCATTTTGTTTTACAGGGTCTTTTTCTGCAGATGTGAAGTTTCAACCTGATGTTGAGTGAAGAACTCTATAACGTTGTCCGCGTTGCCAGGTTATCTACTGACTCAGCATGGGTCTTGTGTTCCTCACATCAGCCCTCTGAGATGCAGAATGCTGTTACCTCTGCTGTAGAGAAAGGGGAAACTGAGGCAGAGGAAAATTGGGATTAAGTGACAGTGTGCATTGGGAGCCAAATTCTCATACTTTAGTTGCACTGTAGAAGCTCAGGTGTCACTCAGAGGTACTTTAGCCCCTCAGAGTGTCAATAGCATTTGCCCATAGGTCATACAAAAAGCCTGGGGGATAGCTGGGAAACTGTCCCTCAGACAACATTATTTGTCTCCTTAAGCAGAGCATGGAAAATGTAATCATGTAAGTGAGAACAGGGGGATTTTATGTTGGTTTTAATCTTAAGATACAATCCCTGGCCACCTTGTATTGAGTTGGGGAAAAAAAATGAGAGGCAGAAGCTAGCTGATTGAACGGGATGACACTGCGTAAAATAATGCCTTTAACGCTTCTTCTGAAATTAAGAATAGTTTCTAGGTGGCATGAGTCATGGACAGTGTCCTCATTTCACTTTGAACTTCCAGCCTTCTCTGAATTTGTGTCACAGCTTCAGAGAGCTTCATTCTCTTCCTGCAAGTCTGTAGGCTTGGCTGTTGCAACTTTTACTCATGTTGGGTGAGAGCAGGCTCCTTGAAGCAGGCAGCAGCACCACGTAAGCAAGAGCAAGCACGGTGGAGTGGGGGAGCAGGGTGATTTCAACAGAGCATTTGTTCCTACCGTAAGCAGCTTTGGGGAGTGGTCACGTAGGCATAGCCTCTGTGCTTCGTGGAGGGAAGCTCCCACCTTCCTCCTTTGTGTGTTGAGCTGTGCTCTTGAGTTTTGGGTTGTTTTCTCTAGGGGTGTGTGTGGGAATAAACTGCCATGCAGAAAGCTGTGCTTTTTGAATTTCTGGCTGCTTTTGGAATAGTTGTGTTTTCTGAAGTATGCACAGCCCCAGAAGGCTGTGGATAGCATCTCTGTTTGTTAAGAAAAGGCAATGGAAAATATTTTTCAGAGCTATCTGTCTGTCTTAGCTGAGGAAGAAAACCAGAGTGGTCTGGCTTAAGGTCAAATCCTTCTCTTTGCCATGTTGTGAAAGTTTGTTGGCTTCAATGGAGATGGTCACAGGTGTAGCCCCAGGAACAGTTTGTCTTTCAGGACTTTTTACAGAGCAAAAATGAATAGAGTTGTTGGGCCTCAGAATTGTTTGGAGAGAAATAACTGGGATGCCTGTAATCCAGAGGGGCCGTGCAAATGCAAGACTGCACTCTCCGAGGGAGAGTGAACTCTGCACTGGCTGGCACCATTTGCTTCTCATAGCCAGGGATTTTCCTGCTGACAGAGCCTGGTCTGGAGGCTTATGTACCAAGCTGGCTCCTGACCTGCCTTGCTGCAGGTATGAGAGAGGGAGGAGGATGAAAGGTGGGGGGGAGGGGTGTGTGATGAGAAAGTGTTCTGGTAGCAGCACTCACTGGAAATTCAAAACCCTTCAGACCTTTTTTGGTGATGGTGGAGAATGTCAAAATTGATTGTATTAGCGACCTGCCAGTTTCTCTTACTCGTCTGCTTTGTTGCTCCTCCTCCCTTCCTTCCTCTCTCTCCTCAGCCAGGCTGGGTTTTGTAGTGCTAAGACTGCATTGCTTCTCCACCACGGGTACTACTTCCTCATGCTGCTACTACAGAACTACTACAATAACTGTGTCAGGATTTAGGGTGTTGCTTGCATTATTAGTGGTAATAACAGTGGCAATAATAATAATAATAATAAACCTGATGATTGCTCTTCTGTGTAGCAGTTTGATAATATACATAATGATTTTTCTTCTCATTTGTGTCTCTGGGCTTTCTTCCCTTTTCACCTTGGTGAAGTTGCAGTCTGATGTGTACTGGTTTGGGCTTTAAATGGATACTTTGTAGTGTACTCTGTTGCAGAATTTAAAAATAACATGTTTTTGTGTGGTCTAAACTAGTGGGGGGGGTTTTTGGTAGTTGTTTTTGTGTTGTTTTCTTTCAAGCACAGCCCACAGAAGATTGTTCATGCTGCTTCTGCTGTGGGGAGTTACCACACTTGCTTTAGATAATGAAATATACATTGGAGAAAGGTCAGGGATTTCCCCTGAGCCACCCACCAATTGCTTGAAATGACATTTTCATTCTGAGTCTTTCTTGTTTTGTTTTTGTTTAAGATCCTGGAGCAGAGGGAAAGAGTTTTAATGCAAAACATCAGAAAAAAAAGGCTGCAACATCTCCTGTGAGAGAGAGGAAAAAAAAAGGAGATTTACAATCACATCTTTGAAACACACATGATTTGAGGTAAGTGACTGGAGGGTCTTGTCATAAGTTACAGTTAGTTTGTAATTAAATTAATCATTATTTACCTCAGAGTGTTGTGATATTTCTGTTGAAGGCAGTAAAAACATGGGAGAGAGGGGGAGAGAACTTCAATGGCAAACCAAGAAACAGCAGTCAAAAGATGCAATGCACATATCTGTTTGAAAATGGGCCCCATGAGGTCCAATCCCCCAAACAGGCAATCATTCTAATGTTTGCAAGGGCTAAACCCTGCTTAAATCAATGAGGCTATTCTGCATGAAAGTTCAACATGTGCCTAAATATTTCCAAGTTTGGAATCTATACAATATGGGAACTCTGCAGAAGAAAGCTATTGGAGAACATACAACACACAGCCTGCAAAATGCATATACAATTCTCTTACTGTTGGTGGTAATGTCATGAGTAATCTGATTTGACAGCATTCTTAAGTGATATTTTTGCATTAAATACATAGTTCTCATTTTTAGGTTTAAAAACCTCATTGAAATACCAAACTTCTTAACAGAGCCTGTAAATTCTACACCAGCTTTAATAATATGTCTGCCTTAATTGCTTCATCAGTGTGTCTTTGAACAAGTAGAGTGAAATGTAGGAAGAAAATAATGTCCCCTTTCATAACTAGAGTTGCAAATTGCACTTGGATATTTGAATAGCAGCAGAACTAAGAGTTCCCTGACTAAGACTGAATTGTGTTGTCCTGAGTTAATAATTTTTTTAAATAAAGTCAGTTGTGAGTTGCAGGGAAAAACTCACCTTTTCCCTCTGGTTTTCTGGTTTTTGGTTGTTTTCATTTCTCATTAGAAAAGAATGACCTCTGAGTCTTTTTTTTTTTTTTTGCCTAGTGAAGAGAAAATGTTACAGTTAAAAAACTTTAACCACTGAAAATGCTGCATAAATGAGAACTAAAAACCAACACTCTCTTAAACAGAAAGTTCAACTTATTTAGTCTGTCCTGCCCCACGGGTGTCCTGAAGAAGACAAAATCACTGTAAGAAACCTGCAGAATCCAAAAGAGCCACCTAAGGTGGAAGAAGCAGGGGATACAATCCCACCAAAGTGCAGAATGTCAAACCCCTTTGGCTGCTGGCATTTGCAGACATTTGTTGTTTACCAGCTTTCAGAAGAGAGGAGATTGTAGCTGGCCCTGGTGATTGCTGTGTATTTGCTTTGTAGGAATAGAGCTATTAAGTTTCTTTTGAAATCAACAGGCTCACTGCAGGGAGCTAAGTATTTCCTTTCTGGTCAGTGGACAAGAGCCATTGCTTGCAAAATTTTAATAGTCCTGTAGGCATTTGTACTGATTTATGAAAAAAACCTTTGCAATTCAGTGTGGCCAATTCCTTTTTACCTGCAGGTAGGTCTTGCACTAGGGGCTGTGATCCCAAACAGGAACACAAGACTCTTTCAGTAGGAATCTGGGGTGATTTTTGAGGTTGTGAAATGAGGTATTAATGCAAATGTATATGCTGCTGTATGACCTTTAGGGGCTCTGCTTCTCACCCTCCCCTCTCTCCACCATTCCTGTGGCTCAGGTGGGGAAATGCTTTGCTGTCTGGAGACAGCGCTGTTTCAGCCATGGGCTGACAGTCCAGGCCAAACTGATGAGAGAGGGAGATGTACACTGCAGTGGCCCATGTGTGATTGCTCTCGTCTCACCTTGCCTTCTCTCCATCCCACTCTCCTGGTGGCAAGCATGCCTCCTCAGCTCTGCAGAGCATAAGTCAAAATACTTTTATTCCTGTCTTTCTTTGTTTGTTTTCATTGACATCAGACCAGGACAACATGCATGATTTTTCTTTCACATCTGCCTTCTTGTTGCTTTCTAAGGAAGCACATGTTGAAGTTCAGGGGAAGGTATCTTCAGAGCATCTGTGTGGCCTTAATAATAATTTCATCAGCTCTCTGTTGTAGTTGTGAAATTGTTGAATCTTTTTTAGTTTCCTTTCTATCAGAGAATGCAGGAGCTCATTGGCAGGGTCTTAAAGAAAGCGAAGAAGTTCTTTGGTTGCAAAAGAAGTATTTTAGAGATATTGTGTCATTACTTCTGCCCTTTCTTGATTATTTTTTCAGCAGGTGAAGAAATAATGGCCCCAGAGAAGGGCCTGTGCTGTGTGCCAGAGAGTTCTGTGGGTGCTGAGCTGAGCAGGAGGAGGGACCGGCTTCCTCCTGTCTTGTAGTTTTCACTGGGAGTGAAGATGGGGGTCTGAGCCTACCCAGATTAAACACATGCCTGTTTTGTTTTGCCTTTCTCTGCTTTTCTTTCAGCTGTCAGCATGCCATGTTCAGATGGCAGTGATCAGTCACAAATTATCCCCTGTCCATGCTCCTCAGCTCTCCTAAACCATTAGTTTTGTGGAGCTCTTCTACAAAGATAGCACCAATTTGGTTGGTTTTTTTTCCTCCCCCCTAGGTAATGGCAAAAGGTTGTTTGTTTGTTTGTGTTTTCCTCTCAAGTCAGCTGCATTAGTTCCCTGAGCAACTTTTGTTAAGTGGAAATGAGGCCTTGCTAATATGTGTGCTTGCTGGAGACTTCAATTTTTAGCTTTTTCTTTTCCATTTGTACATGGATCTTTTCTGTGGGGTATCTCTGTTGGGAATCACAGGGAAAGTGCACAGGATGCCAGGCACACAATGGAATTGTTCATTTGTTTCTCTAAGTTTATGAGAGCCTTTGGAAAGAGGAGGTGGTGGGGACAGATTCTGTGATTCTGAGAGAAGACCTTTGCTCTGGGTATCCAGGAGAGTGCAGAGGCACAGTCCAGGGCAGCACTGCAATGGGACGTGGCCGTGCCTGTGCCGCCGCCTCCATGCCCATTCCGCTGTGATGGCCATTACCTGGAACCTGCACCGCTCAGCACCTGATGTGAAGACGGGTGAAGCTTGTGCAGCTGTTGACTATGCTGGCCGTAAACCACAGAAGGCAAAATATTGGAAAGCTGTAATACTTCCAACACTTGCCTTACACCACGTGCATTGGCTTTCAAAAGAGTGATGTAAATATGAACCATGCCAATGCTGTGTTTCCTCACTGGGAGGCTATTTATTGTAAAGGACGTATGGCATGAGTCATTTTAGCATGGAGTAGATAAGAGCTTGAACCAAAGCCTTGGATCCAAGCCCACCAGCAGCTTTGCAAAAGACAGGATCTAGATCTGAAGTCAGTGGTTCACACAGTTTCTAGTAGAGCGGTTTGAACTTACTCCATAAAATGGGAGTAGCCAGAAATTTTAAACTGAGGCTCTTAGATAAGTTCTTGCCTTTTTCTCACCCACTGTTCTCCTCTGCCTTAGTAGGTTGTTGTGAAAGCACACCGGCTGTTTTCTCCAAGCCGCTCTGGCCAGGACACACCAACTCAGGGAGTGGAGAGGGGCCTTTATGGAATTACTGTTCTACAGCCATATACTATTTTTCCAGAAGAGTTTTTCTTCTAAGGAATTAGACCACCCTTCTGGATGAAGGTCTTTGGAATCACAGTGAAGGCTTTGGAGGTAGGGCCTTGAAGTTTCACAGACAACAATAAACAGTTGATCAGCCTGGCATGGGGCAAACCAGGCCACAGTGGCTGGACTTCCCACCTGCTGACAAGCCCTCTCACATAATGCCCTAGCTGAATTGCAGACATGAAAATCTGTGGCACTGTAGTTAACTAATTTGTAAAGACTAAAGTTTTCTTGCTAGATATGAGACTCTATTATTATTATTATTCTCCTTTTGCCTTAGACATAACATTTTTAGGGCTTTTCAGTTTCTAGCTGCTAGAGAGGCATCTGCTATGTGTTACTTTACACATCTGCTACATACGTCAGAGTCATATCCAACACCCAGAGACTTAATCATGGTTTTTACAGCGTTCCCCGTGGCACTTTTGAATCCACAAGGCAATGAATGGCTTATGAGGATACAATAATGCAGTATTTCAATCTACTACATGTATTTCTGCAGTTTCTTACATGTAGAGAGAGAGAGATATATATACACACACACACTACAGTGCCCTCTGTATTTGGCAGATAAAAGGTGGTAAGGGAAAGATGAGAAGTGCTGGTGAACTGGGAAGCATTTAGGCATAGCAGGTAATTTGCTTCCTCCCAAAAACATTATCTTTCTGGTTGACATCACGAAAAACACTTTTCATGATGAATTGAACATCTCTAAAAGATACTGCTCAAAGAGTGTTTGTGTACTTTGAACTTCACTTCAGATTTGTCAGGCTGTGGGGGGATGCCAAATACCTGAGGCAGCAAGGGTAGCTGAGGCAAAGCTCAGGATTTACAGTTTCATCTGTGCTGTTCACAGCCTGCACAGGAAGCAGGAGTTAGAAATAAATATCTTTCATTTGAAAAGCATTTCCTTCTCCACTAACCTTGCTGTTCAGGGTTCTGTATTTCTTTCCCTCAGGTTGCTAGTTCTGCAAGTGCATCAAGTTTGGAGCAAACATTTACTCTTTAACTGGTCTTTTTGCATTGATCCATGTAGAAACCAAAGGTGATAGATGTTATTTCTACAAATGATGAGCCAGCACCATTGGTTTGTGTGCTGTGCATGGCAGTGAGCAGATGACAACTGTAACTTTAGGGTTTTTTCTGTTTGCCCTGATGGCACCACACTCTGTGGTCGTTGGGTAGAGCAGTCAAGAAAAGTGATGCTGATAAACTCATGTGCATGTCGTTGTCTCCCCTGTTGGTGATATGCTTGGGAGCCTCTTGCTGGCCCACTGTGAAAACCTGTTGGCAGTGTTAGAAAGGACTGGGTAACACAGGGGTTAGCACAGAGGAGCTGGAATGGGGAAGATCTTGCAGAATCTGAGACCCTGTGAAAACGCAACTGTGGCAGAAGTCGCACAACGGCAAGAGCACAATGACAGAGCGAGCAGCGTGCTTCCCCTCTGCAGGAGGGCTCAGCAGCTGGAGCCCACGTGGGAGCCCTTTGCTGCCCAGGTGCCATCCTTTGTGCCCTGCCAGAGTAGAGCTGTGGGTATGAGGAGTGTTCCCAAGGGCTCGCTGACCCTGTGGCCGCTAACCGTTTGCAGCAGGGAGCACTTTGGCAGCCGGCTGCCCTCTCCTCCCGTGGCTCTGTGGCCTGGTTGCTGTGGGCAGGCTGCTGCAGCTGCTTTGTTTGAAATGCTAATATTTTACGCTGTTACTGTGGAATACTGCAGTATTTTTTGTAATGATGGGCTGCATGCCAGTAGTGTACAACAACATTTTGCTCTTCCTGTGCTGTTGCTACTGTAGGCATTCGTTCCCATTTGGGCTGCATTTGCAGTACATGGTAATTGTTTCTTTTTTTTTTAGACTCTACTCATTATCTATTGTGGCTATTTCTGGGTTATTCATTTCAACCCACGTCTGTCCCTACAAATCTATCTCAGAAAGCGTTCCCTTGAACAAGCAATTGTTGTGGCATTCACAGAATTACGTTCTTGGGAAAGTATGAGGCAAGAATGAGATGAAAATGAAGATGAAAATGGCTTTGTAAGTTTAAGAATGGCTATGGTTTTAAGAAATGTTTTGAGGCAGATAGGAGGCCAAGTCTTTTCTTGGATTGATGGTAAGCATATTTAGCACCAAAGTCCTGCTCTGCACCAAGCTGTAGGTGGCAGAAACCTCTGGGATGACAGAATCTGGGAGGCACTTAACACTGTCAGAGCCTGTAATGATTATGCACAGTTTTAGTTTTAACTATTTTTTTATTACCATTATTTTATTTCCAGAGGAAAGCAGTCATAACTTAGAAAATGGTCAGTAGCCTTCATGCCAGTGATTGTTTATTAACGTTGTCATGGTCTGGAGATGAAACTTTTGTGAAAGGGAAATTAAAGTCCTAGACATCAGAGTTTACAGCTAGTCAGCCTGCACATAGTTTGTTTCTGGAAGGTAAAGGTCGAGTCCAAAAGGAAATGAAGGGAGCACAACACAAAGGAGACAATTAATTTGTTTTTCTAGTAAATTTGGAATAAAATCCAGTGTGTTATGCAGAAAGGATTGCACTTTTCTCACATGTAATTTTAGTGTCCTTTTACTGTGCTGACTCACCAAACTGCTTCAGTTTCAGTCTGCATTTGGTTTAAATTACCTCAGAGGCCTGCAGTTGTAAACTGCTCTGTAAAGTACTTATCTGCAATCCAGATTTTTGGGGTTTTTTTTTTTGTTTGGCTTTTCAACTGACTTGCCTTTTTTAACTTTCCAGGTCTCTACTTTACTAACATTTGAAACCACTCTGCATGCCCTGCTATAGGCAAAAGCCATGCTGCAGCAACAGAGAGCACAAGGAATAAATCCACTACTTTCTGCTTTCCCATTAGATTACCTAAGCCACTGTGCATAAATATTGCTTTATGTACGATACTGCAGCATGATTATCTTACTGCATTGATGGAGCAGTGCTGGAAGTGAATATAATTATTCTTCTATTACATCTTTAATAAGCTACAATTAAAAATAGTGTGTTGGTGTGCCAGAATAGATGTGTTATTCTCAGAACTTTATTGAAGCCATTTTAGCTGTTAGTCTCAGTTGACATTGTGTTGTTCTGAAAACCTTTAAACAGCAGAAGAATCTGGTTTGCTAGGTGAAAGTAAACTGGACAGAAAAATCCATCCACTAGAAAGATTCAGGTCTGTACTGAGTGTGAAAGCCTGCTTTTTCTCTGTCTTTGAGAGGGAATTTTTTACTATATAGTAAAAAAAAATATATAAAAATCACAAAGCAGCAAGTTTCTGCAGAGCTCCAGCTATGTCCCAGGTCTCTTGACACCTGTGGCAGCAAGTCTGAGTCATAGATAGCACAAAGCTGTGAAGCCTAATACTCTCAGTATTCAAAAGCACACCTACAGAGGAGTTGAATTTCAAGTGCCTCTTTTAGCTCTGGGTGGTTGTTGGTTCCTCTTCTTCTCCCCCCTCCCCCAACCTAACAAAATTTAAGAGTCATTCTTAGAATTTTGCGGAGAAGAATCTTCTCAGCATTTGTGTCTTTGTGAAGAATTGACATTGCTTAGAGATCAGCAAATAGCGCTCTCAGGTTTAGCTTGATGACATTCCATTCTCTGCTCCAAAAACCTGGGAGTACCAATGGATGAGTCAATGATTTCTTGGAATTTTTTCTTTCCCTCCCTTCCCCCCACCTTGTGCAATGCTATTGCCATTTTTAGCGCAGAGGGCAGTTCTCCAAAGAATGTCTGTGTGCTTGAACTGTGATTTCTTGAAAATTCAGAACAAATTCGAGTTGTGTCAGACAAGAAAAATATCTCTATTAATTTTGGTAAGATTACATGAGGTTTCTTGAAGAACCCAGAGTAAAAGGCAAGGAGGCATTTGATAGAGAGGTATTGCATCTGTGCTTCAGCAGCATAGAGATCTCCCTCTCGTGCTGCTTCATTATGTTGGGATGAGTTGTTGCTTAATTTTTTTCTGTGTTCTATCAGCTGTGCTCAGGGAAGTTCCCTGACAAAACAAATTATCAGTGGATTTGGACCAGCTTGAAGCACTTGTTGAACCACAACATCCTTCTGTCTTTGCTTTGGTTTTCTGTGTGGAAAACAAAAATTATGTCTTTTATGTATTTTAGCAGGATGCTGAGAGTAGAAGGACTAAGGACAGAGAATTGTGCAGGTGCTGGTGTTACCTAAGTGATGTGGTGTGTTTAAGATAAGCAGTGTTGTCAGCTGTTCTTGGTAAAATCACTGGGGTTATGAGGAGTGAAATTTTGGACTTGTGAGTGTTGGAAGTGGCCTGTATCAGGCACATTCTGACATGTCAGAATGGATGTCTGAAGTATGAAGCCATATGAAGATGCTGAAAAGAAATGTGATGGGGAAACAGGTTAAAGTGGTCATAAAGGGAGAATCTGTATATTTTCATTCTGCAGTGGGTAGCTTGTATTTTACTTGGCATTGCCCCCCTCCAGAAAAAGAGAAAAGGAAAAAGTGTGTGTCCCCTTAAGAGCTGCTATGTCAAATTTGAAGAATGATTTGAATTCAGTCATTAAAGTGTGAAATGGAGAAATTTTAGTTCTGCTTTAAATTATGCATCTCAAATTAACCTTAGCTGCAGAGTCTCTGCTGACGCCCCCGTAATGACACATTATTGGTACTAATGGCTTCTTTGTGACTTGAGATACAAACAGACATCCTAGACAGAAACATTTCTGCTTTGAACCAAATAAGACACAGAGTGTGCATTTCCACCTTGGTTCTAGTAACAAAGCCTTGCTCTCCTGGTGGCTGATGCTCATGAGCTCTTCTTTCCAGCTTCCGTGCACTGCTCCTCGTCCTTGCAGGCAAGGGCAGCTCAGTGAAAACCTGCTTTGCAAGCTTTGGAAGAGCAGGAGAGCAATAAATTTGGAGTGAATGTGGAGCCCAGGCAGCAGCTGAGCATTGTAGGGAACCAGGACAAAGACTTGAGATGTGGGCAGTGGAGAGGAGGAGAAAATTCCAGCAGGTGATAATCTCAGGAGGAGAAGGAACCAAAATTGACAGGGAAATGGAGAACAGAAGCCAGATTTAAGGAGGAAATTGCCAAATAAGGGAGGGATGAGAGTAATAAATAATGTAAGCTATAGTTGTTTGCTAACCCTTTCTCTGCCCTGCTGACTGCTTTGTGCACGTTAGTCTTTCTTCTGAAGTTCCTCAAACTCTGCCTCTACCCAGAATGTCACTCATGGGTTTTGCATCTTTCTGTGTGCTGCTGATGACTCTCTGGGGATGAGAGGCATAGATACTACCTCTGCATAGCTACTGGGCATGCAGCCTGAACATGGCTGTGAGTGAGTGAGAATGGCATAGCCTGGGGAGCTGGGTGCAGAAGGTGTTCAGTTTTATGTGTTGATGAAAAAGGAGGAGTGGCTTGGCAAGACAGGCCTACAGTTTAGAGCTTGACATCTTATCCCAAAGATACTAACTACCTCATTGCTTTATCTTCACTCTCTCAGTGAAATGGCAAGATGTAAATAGTGGCTGATTCTCCTTTCAAGGAGCAGCTGTGGGAGTTTGGTGTTGGCTATGGCAGGAGTGATGGAGAGGTGTTCCTGCCCCTGTTTGTGTCCTGTGCCCTGTTACAGGCTGTGTGATGTTGTGAGACTGTATGGGTCTGCTCTCAGCAGAGTGCTGGGGAGTAAGTAAGCATGGAATATTCTGGATCCAAAGCCGGATGACATTTAAGTATCTAGAATCAAATACAAAAAAGTGTTCAGATGTTTCATTTGAAAGGAGCTATGTTTCTGAGCTGGGACCCATGCTGTATGTCACATTTACTAATGCATTAGAGATACCTGTATGAGTAACTGAAACACCATTTAGGATTGCCACAGTAATAGAACAGAATGTGTTTTGTCATTTTTCTATTCTGTTTCTTTTTTGTTGATTGATGAATTTATTGATTTCTTCCATTAATTAAGAGTAGGTATCCTAAACTTTGCTGCAAATTAGCAAGGCTCTGCTTTAGGTTAATAA
This sequence comes from Galbula dea, assembly GCA_013399015.1. Classification (NCBI taxonomy): domain Eukaryota; kingdom Metazoa; phylum Chordata; class Aves; order Piciformes; family Galbulidae; genus Galbula; species Galbula dea. Next base: position 669,723 of record VWZX01001678.1, on the reverse strand, counting down.
GCTGTTGAGAGTGCTAATGGAATGAGAAGAAATCAGAATTCAGTCATAAGGGTCTAAAAAGTTGAGGCCTAGAACACCTATTTAGTGTTTTGCATCAAATAGCTCTGCAAAATATTAGAGCCTTTGTTTGTCCTAATTGTTAATTAAAAAAATATATTCATTTGATATTCATGATGAATAGCCTAGTACTGCACTGGAATAAATGGCAAGTAAAGGCAACGAGTTACCTCAGGTTTCCCATTATATTTGTAATTGACCTTAAGCTGGTTGTAGTCAGAGGGAATGTGTTGTGTGAATTGGAGAGGAGAACTTCACTGGTGAAGAGACAACAATCCTTCTGAAACCAGGCCTGAAGAAAATAAACTTCTGAAGCTGAAGTCTGAAGAGCACAGAGAGGTGTGATGCAAGAGACCTGAAGCAGGAATTGTATTAAATTGCCCATGCATGTGCACACAAAATCTTTTCATATTCTTTCACTCAAATTTCTTCTGGCTTTATCTCTTTGATTTTTCCTTCTTAGTTTAATTCATTAACCTGTTTTCTCATATTTTTTCCTCCTACAGAGGTACCTGGTTTATGAATATGCTAGAATATATGTTAAATATGAGCACTTAACAACTGTTAGGTCAGTGTTGTTATGATCCTTTTCCAGGGCTGTGTTTCTGTTTTCCAGCATGTGACAATTTGGAATTAGTTCATATTAGTGTCACCTGTTCTATTTGGTACTATTTTTTTAGCCATGCTTGGAATATGTATTTTCATATATATTTTGGGGCCCAGTTTTGGATGCAGTAATATGAACTGGTACTGAATGATACTTAATCCATTGAGATATGTTGTCTTCTGAGTGTGACATGTCATATCTGATGGTAGGCACTGACCTTCTCCTCCTCGTGTGTCTTGCTGGGTGGGTACTCAGAGTGTATTTGTCATTGTACACATTATTAACATCACAGGAATTGTAATTGATGACAAAAAGAAAATAAAATAGTGTGGGTGCTTGGGATGCATTTATTTTTTGTCCTTTTTTTCACTTGGTTTGGATATGGTGTAAGTTGGGTGTGTTTCATGGTCATGTTTTTTCAGCTGGATGATTTTTCTTTCCCATTGATGAGCAATGGGAGGGGAGCAGTGCTGTCACTCCAGGGCTCTGCGTTGTACTAGTAGCAATGCATACTTACTTCTTCTCTAGCTTTTTCCTAAGGCTTTGCAAACAGGAGCTTATCACTTGTAGTGTCTAGCAGCAGTCCTGCACGTGTGCCATCCTAAAATGATGTGTTGTTTTTGGGCAGGTGTTGGCCCTATGCATTGCTTATGTTGTTGGCTACCTCTGTTGGGAGGCAGGAGTTGTGCTATCAGGGGCACATGCTTCTGCCTACCAACTACTGGCAATGTCCAGACTTTACTGGGGAGAGAGACTTGCTCTGACTGTAGACATAGCCACTCACAGGGAACAGTTATTACTCTGGGCTTAATTTTGGGTGCCTTGCTCTGTTCCTGCAATACAAAGTGAGCTACAGAAAATGCTGCACAGGAGGATGTAGAGTAGTTTACTCAATCTGGAAAGTGTTATATGAAATTGTTCCACTTACTGTTGTTACATCTAACACTTACAGTGACTATAGATGAAGGATATTAGAGGGGAGGAAAAATCATATTATTTCAGTTCGTTTACTTTGTGCATATTTGACAGCCCTCTGTGTATAGTCAGTTACCTCATTTCCTGGGATAGTCAGATTTCTCTTTATTTGTGTGGCTCTTTCTCTCAGCAATGGGGAAAGAAAATACATTCAGGATCAGAAAATGTGGCTGTAAAGCCAGGAAAAATTGTCGACAACGTCAAGGAGAGATCTAAGTACATGGGACTGCTTTTGACTCATCTTCCAAAAGCAGCTCAGTTCTGGACTAACAGTGCCCTTTTGGGCTACATTTCAAGATGATATGATTACACTCAGATGGGAATTAGGAGGATCGATAGCAAGCCCAACACATCCTTTCTTTTCATGACAGGTTCACTGATTACCACCAGAGTAAAACACCAGAAGCACTAATCCTGGATTTCTGTCTCCATTGTAGCATGTGTTTAGCACTGTTTGCTGTGGTGGGTTTGCACCTACACTGCATGGGAAAGGAGAGAGATGGTTTTCCTCCTTCACCTTCCCTTCTTTCTTGCTGTTACACTTCCACTGTGAGTTGGGGCTGGGCTGTTTGGTGTCTTTCCAAGGACAGAGCAGGGCAGGGAGGGCATGCCTAGCCAAAAAGATAAGAGAATAGGTAATTTTGAAATATCTATGTTTCATGAGGTGCATGTTTTGCTGTGGGTCTTGCTTAGGAACTAGTTAATAAGGTGGAAGATTTTCCCTGAGTGTGTGTCGAGGCTGTGGTGGAGCTGAGTGTGGGGTTCCTTTCCCTCGAGGGAAGGTTCTGTGTCTTTGCTGTGTTTTGGCAGCCTGACAGGGCAGTGAGTTTGTAACCTGTGTGCATTCTGTTGGGTTCTTTTTGTTTCATCTGTCTTCCTCAGTTAACTGAAGCTCTGTGACTTTTTAACCTGCTGTCCGTAGGCTGTTGTTTTACAGGCTCATTAAGGTGGCCAGGATGGTGAAGGCAGCAGTCCTGGGCCCCCCCTCCTTTCTGTGGGTACTCATTAGATGACTTCCTTGTGCTGACATAAGCATTGTGTAGTCATGCTCTGAGCCAGGTCTGGGAAAGGAGCCAAGTAAAAAATAATCCCTTCAAAAAAAAAAAAAGGTATTTTTTTAGCAGGATCTGTTCCTGGATCTAGCTCACCATTACTCTCACACTGGCCTGGAAACTGTGAGGGTTTGTACTGGTGCAGAGGGAGGTGGGGGTGAGGTGCTTAGAGGTGCTGCTGCTGGCAGGAGGGACATGGCCTAGGCCTGAGGGAAGCCGCTTGTGAGCCTCTTTTCCTTGAGGCCATTGGCCCAGCTGCACTTGGAGTAACTTCTGAACCTGCAAGGTGTTCTTGGCAATGTTTGAAGGTGTGAAGATCCCCTGAGCCCAGCAAGACAAGTTGGCTGGTAAACAGACCCAAATCAACTCTCCCTGGTGATAAAAAGTTGTCAGCAGGGGCTCAGCTGCTGACCTTGTCAGGCCTCCTCTTGAGGCACTGTCCTGCTGTCCCAGTTTGGGTTGAATTGCTCTCATTTTAGGACTGGTCAGCTATTAAAGAGCTGACAGGAGAGAACCACAAAGTGCTCTCTGCAGATGACCATTTATCTCAAGGGGCATGAACAGGTCTTCTCCTGGGCCCTGACTGCTGTGGAGGGCTACATTTCCACAAGTGAGTTGGGAGCTTTTTTTCATTTGTTTTCTGTGGTGTTTTTGTTTAATTCCCTCTAAGGATCAAAATTAATGGAAGCTGGGAGAGTTGGGAGGCTAGACTCCCTTCAGTTTTCGTTTGGGTGTCCAACCACTTATCTCTGAAGTCAAACAGGTCTTTCTAGACCCACCTCTACATAGCTTCCCTTGAACACCTGGTGACATCTTGGTGCCTTGTTGGGTCCATCTTCCATCCCCATGGGGCTGTGCTGCTCTTTGGCTAGTGGGCCCAGCTTTCATGTAGCGAGCCCACCCCACTGCACAGGCAGCCCTGCTCTGCACCACTGGCAAGGAGCTAATAGGAAGACACACACTGTGGTTTCCTGCTGTTTTGCTTTGTAACCAGCCTACTGGTAAATATAGCTTTTGTGTGGTTATAAATTCATTCTGTCATTAGAGGTGGTTGTTGTGCAATAATTATGTAGAAATTACAACCAAGGATTGTTGTGGGTGGGTTTGGTTTGGTTTGCTTGTTTATTTTGGTGCTTGACATGCCCTGTAGTGGGAAGGGTAGGCCTTGGTATCTGCCCTGAGAACAGGGCCGCAAGCAGGTGTTGGGATTCAGTGTGGGCACAGACACTGTCTCACAGGCTGCTGACTTCTGTGTGGCTCCCTTTCCATGGCTACACAGGCACTGCAAGGCAAACAGGACCTGTGCTTTTCAGACACCTTTTTATTCTTGCTTTCCTCTCTGGGCAGACGTGCTGTCCCTTGCCGCAAGTTTGGTACTGTATGTGTGTTTATTCTGAAGTAAACCCCTCCCATCTCTTTGGAGCTGTCTTCCTGAAGCCATTGTATCTTCTGGCTGCTTCCAGTCCTGCTCTCTGGGCAGGGTCTTCTATGTCCTGCTGCCTGGCTGAGGCCATGCTCACATCAAGGCAGAAAGGCTCAGGTCCTGCTCCCTTCAGATGGGATCCCTCCTGTGGTCCCTCCCTCTGTTTGGATGTGGAATTAAACTGAGGGTGGGGTTTTTGTGTTTGTTTTTTTTTTCCCCCTCTATTTCTTTATTTTAAGTTCCAGTGAAGCAGATCCAGAACAACACTGCTTGTCCCTGCTGAGTTCTCCTTTTCCTTCCATCCCTTCTTTAATTTTACATTATCCCCTGCACTGTGTTTGCAGGCCATATGTGTCCTTTGAACTCCGAAGAAGCTGTGCCAAAAGGAAGCCTTCCTCTCCTCCCCTCCTCCCATCGTGGAGCAGCTCTTAGATAATTGCAATTAGTATACAATGAGGAGAAACCCAGAAGTGAAGTTTGTGGGTGAGTTGTCTGCAGATTTCCTGAGAGCTTCAGAAATTCTTGTGCTTTGTCTTTACTTTTGCTCTTTAAACCTACAGTGCTTCCTTGAGTCCAAAAAAGCTGCTTCTGCTCTGGGAGGTGTTCATAACACAAATTTGCCTACCTCACCCCTGTCAAGGCACGGAGACAGCTGAAGTGGCTGGCAGGGTGCTGTGGCTCTGGCAGAGCCTCTGTGTTGAAGGAGATGGAGCTGCCCATCACTGTGTTAGAGTGCTCAGCAGAACCAAGACAGAGTAAGCAGCTTCATGAATGTGTTGTAGTAGGATGAGCCCTTTAGCTGTGGTCCTGGGGATAGGCAGGCAAGTTGCCTGCTCCAGGCTGGTGAGAGTGGAGGAAAAGTGATAAAAGAAACAAGAAGCAAGGGAATTACTTGTGATTTAGGAGCTGTGGAGAAGAGGGACGTGGTGCTGGGCCAGCGTGCCCCCACGGCTGCCATGCCATCATGGGCGCTGTCATCAGCCACCTGCTCAGCCAGAGCTTGCTTGGGCTTCAGTTTTCAAGGGGGATGTCCTCCATGGAGAAGGGTGAAAGGTGCCTTTTAGGTCCCTTCCCCTTCAGTCTCCAAGAAGTGTTTCATGTGTTAAACCAAGTTTCTGTCCTCATGTCTCAAAGGAGTTTTAAATGGGGAGAAATAGGAGTATTAATTAGCACCTCATTAAGCACTTATAGTCAAGTATGGTAATTTTCTTGAAAGGGCAATGTATTGCACAAATAAAAATACTCTCCATTCAAATATGAATACAAAGTAATTTTAAACCACCAATATTATTGTACATTTCTGAAAAAAATAATGTGATTAAAGTAAAATATATTTACTAAATTAAAAAAAAATCCTGTTAGGCTGTTTAACTTTTTGAGCTTTAATTAATAACTCTTAAATCTAGTGCTTCAGGATCAGGATTTCAACCTTACCTGCAAGGACAGGAAATAATTTTTTCTCCAATTCTTTTTTGGCTTGTAATTATTAGGTTTGAGGTGTGGGTGTGGTGGTATTCTTTTTTTATTTTTTGTTCCTTTCTGATATCTTAGAGATTGGCCACAATGAAAGATGAGACCCAAGACAGAACAGAGTGGTGATGAGGAATGCTACAGAGATTTCTTTGGTGGGCTTGATTAATGTAACCTACTAGTTTCTAGATTTGGAGCTGAGAAGAGATATTTTCAGGGATGTCCCTTTTGTCTGTGACAGGTTGTGTCTTGTAGGATCACTTAGGCTTTGTTCAGTTACTTGATATGACTTCACAAAGGTTAAATTAATTTTTTCCACTCATACTTTGCCCCCTACATTAGTTTTGGGTTAGGCATTTCCTTAACTTTCTATTAAGCTGCTACACATTCAGATACTTAATAAGAATTGCTCTGTATTTTGTGGAAGGCAATAAAACAAATGATTGAAGCTGGAGACATAACCCAGATCCATGGGTTTCTCATATGTTGCTGATGAAGTTCATGTACTTATTTGGGGAGGGTATAACCAATGCTAAGAAAGCTCAGTGTAAAATGCAGCAGGTAGCAGGTTACAGAGGGCATATTTGAAAAATCTTTGGGGTTTGTGGCATTAGGAATGAAAGCACTCACCAGTCTCATCACAGGTTTTATCCCCTCGTGCTTGGCATATTCACTTGGTAGGGATATCTACAGGGCAGGCATCTGTTGCTTGAGTGTCGGCCCACCTCCTCCTCCCAAACACTTGTTCCTTGTAACAAGTCTGCAGTACAGATTCAGAGCATGCTAGCAGTCAGTTCTTAAGCTTTACTGGTTTCCTATTCTTTATGGTTTAGGTACCGGAGATCCATATGACCTTTGGAAAATATTATTAGAAGTTGTCCAACAGACTAAAATACACCTAGGAGTTTGGGTACCATACCATGTTCTCTCAGGTGCCTGCTGAACTCTCAGGCCATTTGATGATGATGACTGCCAATTTTCTTTCATCATGGAACCTTTAAGTATTCTCCATGTCTAAGCAGACAGCCTTTGCATCTGATTCTCCACCCTTGAATTTTCCTTTCAGCTTTGCTCTTCTCCTGTTGCAGCTTTGCCAAGGTTAGGCAGTTGGGGTGACAGCTGCTGCCTTCTGGCAATAGCAGCCTCAATTTCTGTTGTAGCTAATGGTGCTTTTCTCAGCAGAGCCATTACAGACACTGTACCTCGATCACTCATCTCATTCAGGCAGTGTATGGGCAAGAAAGACATTTTTCTTGTCTTTGGGCCACTTGCAGAGCCTGCAAGGGCTTCACAATTGCCTAATGGAGGTTTTGAGGTGTGTATCCTTTTGTATGAGAAGATGGTGGTGTCCAGGGCTTCTCAGTGGTGTATGAAAATTGCTAACAGTAGATAGCTTCAGAGCTCAAGAAGCTGTGGTGTGTGGAGCAGTGCTCCTGGACATTTCTGTGAGCTCTGTTGTTATTACACAAAGTGCCTCCCAAGATGAATGGCCTATGCTGCCATCATGTTCCAAGGTATGATTAATAGTCTTTTCTGGTCTTAAATGAGACCAAATCTATCCGTTGACTTACCTCGAAAATCCTCTTAGTGCAAATGATCTCATTTTCAAAACCACCTTCTGAGGTTCCAAGTCTAATGTAAGCACCCAAGTGGCTGTGGCTGTGCCTGCACCGTGGCTGCTGTGATGCCACCTCAAGCAGAGGTGATTTGCACAGCTCCCAGCCTGCCAGGTTCATTCCCTTGCTGTTGGTGTGTGCTTTCCCCACCTCTCACAGAGGACACAATCAGGCTATTTTTAATTTGTATTTTTTAATGGTCATATTGCAGCTATAAACCCATCAGAATTGCAAGGGCATGACAAAGAGCAGGTCTGACTGATGATGCTGTTAAGTTTTTCTTAGCATTTCCCTGGCATTCTAGCTGCCACACAACTGGGTTATTTGCAAGGGACTATGTTTAAGCTAGCAAATTATTGTGGCAATGTGTGAGGCTAACCATACCAGAGAATAAAGAGCAGTGCAGCATTGATGATGATAAAATAATTTCAGGTTGTGTCTTCTTTCTCTTTGTGTAGTTTTCTTCTTTTATTACTGGTGCTAAAATGGCTCTTGCAGTGCAAGTGAGAAAACCAGACTGAACCTCCTGGGTTTTTTTTGTTGGGCTCCCAGCTGGAAACCCCTCCCTCGATTTTCCATTGATAAAAGTGTCGCAAAGGGAATCTGGAGCAGAGAAATAGGAGGATTTAGAACAGTATGAAGTCTTGGACTTGAATCACAAAAGGAGTTAACTAATGTAGATACAGTACTGGATGAGCTGCTGCTCCTTTCATGATTGGGTTCATTTAACTGTGGTCTTAGCATTTGTGGCTGCCCTCAAAGCCATGTAACAAATCAGCTATTTATTGTCTTTTTACTGTGGAGGCTCTTTAAAAAAAGGATGTTACAGAGCATTTTCTTCTCTCCCTTTTTGTGGACTGCTTTATCTGACCTTCAAAATTCAGAGTCACAACAGGGACCAAAAAACCTCACATACAAGAATGCTTTTAGTCTTAATTTATAAAATATGTCTTTCACCAATGAAATAAAGGTGAGACATTTATAGAGCTCTGATAAGGAACACAGCAGTAGAAAAGGCCCAGGTTTCCTACTGTTAATATTAAGGGCAGCTGATTTCAGTGAGAGAAGCAGCAGGCTGGTTGAGATGCACAGGTTAATACATGCACTCAGATGTTCCTGTGATGCTTGAAAAACTTCCAGGAATATTTTACAAGTACTGAGAGGTAACTTCCTAGAACTCGTTTTGGTTAAGTTATTGAGGGTGCTTAGTACTCCTTCAGAGTGTTCAGAGGGGGAAGATTACTTGGGCTTAGAGTTCCATGAGGTGGTGAGTTTATACTTTTCCTATGAGTGTCTTAGCATTGTATCACTAAATGGCTTCTCCACTGCTGCTGTGTTTCACCTCTGGGTCAGGGTGGAAGAGCTGACAGATGTTTGCTGCAGTATCTGTGTGGTCACCTCCCCACCACATGGTGTGGATTTCTGCATGTCATGGTGGTGAGGATGGGGCTTGGAAGCACCTGTGGGTGATAGTTGGTGCACCTCTTGTTGTGCCAGGTGCTGCAGGCAATGTGATGGTCTGTGACTCAGAAAGCTGGATCCTGAGCAAGACAGCAATCTATTTTCTGAAGCTGCTGTGGGAACAGTGGGTGCTCAGCACCCCAGATCAGTGACCACCACCCTGCTTCTTGCAGGCCTCTTGAGCTTTACTGTGAAGCACTGCGGTTGTCCTCTTGGCTTCCCTCCCCACATGAAAGAGTAAGTACTGCTCTTCTCTTTCCTTCCTATTCTCCTCCTCTCTGTTTTCCCCTCTTTACCCTTTCCTGTCTTTCTTAAACTTGCCAAAAGGTCACAGAGCTGCACACCAAAGTCAGTGTCCTCGTTCTGCCAGTTTATTGTGATGGGATAACAAGAACACACAGATCTATTAGAGGCATGGGATGATGATATAGGAGGAATTTGCTATGTAGAGAGCAAGTAAGTGTGGTATGGTTGGCCTGGCTGTATGTTATTTTGCAAGGGTGTAAAGGAAATCATGCAAAATAGTAAATGATCAAGAGGAAAAAATGGAAGTAGTGTTTGAATTTAATGAATATCTCCAGTCTCTTCTCCTGACCCTGTAAGTCAGAGCTGTTGTATTTTGTGCTGGATTTTTTCTCATTAAATTTTTATTGGGCCATTCTTCCTTTAAGGAGAAAAAAAGGGATGCAAGAGGTGAAAATACTTTTAGCTGAAAAACAATGAGTAAGAATCAATCATGGTGTGCTGCCTTAATAATGTATCAAAAAGTTGTTTTCCAGTGAAACAGGCTGAAGCCTAGGAGGAGTAGCTGATTGCATTAAATGATCTAATTTGTCTAGCATTTGGACTCTGTAGGAGTTTTTTTCTTCTTGTCAGTGTAGGGAGATAAGAGTCAGTAAAGTTGGATTTCTTACTGCTGCCACTCTGCCCAGCATGCTGTTTCCATGCAGAGGGGTGGATGGACATGCTATTTCCATGAAGAACGAAGGACTCTTCATGCCTCTGCCTTATTTGTCATAATGAAAATACATGAGTGGCAAAATGTGCCCTTGCCCTTGTATGAGTAAATACAGCACAGGCCATTTAGTTTTGATTGCTGCTTTGTATAATATGCAGTAACCACATGCAAATACTATATAGAGCAGAGGAAAATGCTGAAAGACAATTCTTACTTGATACTAAACAGGAGACTATTTGGTGAATGATTAAAAATAGAGCTACCCTGCATTGTCCTCAAGAGACTCAGATTTGGAAAAGGCATGTTATCTGTAATAGTGGGCAGAGCACCCACTGAATCAGAGTGTTTTGGTTTAAGAAAGGGCTGCCAGACATGAAAGGGAGGTGAAGCAATATTGCTTTTTAATGCTCTTCATGCCAAAGAAGCAAAATAAGGAAAGGGTGGTGGTTTGTTGGGGTTGTTTTTTGGGTTCTTTTTTCTGTTACATAAAAAATTAGATGTTTATCAGAAATCGTGGCAATTTAGTTGAGTGTTATGCTCTGGACAATTTTAACACTAATACGATGGAAGCAGTCTAAGCAGTAGCTACAATTATAGCTACAGTTACTAAGAGAGATCCATGTTCTGTTATTTGAATGCAGCATTCATTGTCTGCCTGAAAGGCTGCAATATCTGAAGAGGCAGGGGAGGAAATTGTCCTCTGCTTTATTGTCCACCTGCTTTTTTTGAGAAAGCTTGCATGTGTGATTCATCCAAGGTGCCAAATCCAGTCCTTGCTTTGCACCTCAAAAACAAGAAAAAAAATAAGAATAAAAAAGAATAAAATAATTAAATGAAATATATATATAAAAATAAGAGTGTCAGCATGAGAGCAAAATGTAACTACTGAGTTTGTGTTCCTTGTAGCCCACCAAAACTTAGAGGTCACACACAAATTACTTGAAGGGTAATTTCCTTTACATTTGTCATCAGGTTTTTTAGTATTGGGAGCCATGATTTGCTTCCTTTCAGTGATGTGTCAGCAAACAGATTTCTTTCTTTTGTAGATGTGATTGAATTTTATTCATTAGAGAGATTGCAACACGTGAACACTTGTGCCTTTAAAGTCCTGGCATTTAAGCTGTTTATAAGGGATGTGTTTATGCTTTGGATAGAGATCACTTGGTGCTGGGGCTGAATTTAGGGCTGAAGTAATGGAAATCTTGACTTTTCACTCACTTCATGAATCCTGGCAATTTAGCATGTATGGCAGACACCTGACTTGTTGCAGTTTCCAAATGTAAGCAGATGGTGTGCTCAGGAACACCAGGACATAGAAAGATATTAATCCTGCAGCATTTGCAGTATTTTTACTACTACAGTTATTATTCTGCAGTATTAATATTGATTTTGCCTCCTGTATCTTACAACCCAATGGGGCAGGTGTATGGCTGGTGTAAGTTGGCATATTCCCATCAAGTAAAGTTATGCCAACAGAAGTGGAATGGGAGTTTGTCCTCCTGGTCACTCTTTCTAAGAAAAAGAAAATACTGGAAACTGCTTGTATAGATGTCTATATGTTTTGTGTGTTTCATGTGTTCTCATATACTCTCTCTGGGGCAAAAGATGTTCTCTAGCAATCCTTTCATTTTCCATAATTCCAATTAGGAATACAAAAGTAACTTCTCCCATCCCTATGTTTCCAATTACAGCAGCAGGATAGGATATCTTTACTCCCCTCCTGCCCTTCCATACCCATCCCTGTGGATGTACACAAGTGGCTTATGCTTCCCATCAAAAGTGTTGTGGTTAAGGACAAGCAGACATAAACTAGAAGGCATGGTGGTGTTGGGTGGATGTTTGGACTCGGTGGTCTCAGAGGTCTTTTCCATCCATAATGCTTCTATGATTCTGTGATCCTGAGGAACTGCTTGAACTCAAGCTCAAGTTGTCTCTATCCACATGATGTCAGAAGCCCAGCAAAATATTATGGCTCTGTGAGTTGAAAAGTATCAGTTGCATTTCTGTAGTGCAGAGTAGGGAGAAAGCGTTGGTGCAGGCTGTGCAAGGGGTTGCTGTGTGGCTAGATGGGTGCTTTGCAAATCCTGCTCTAGACTAGAGGCTCTCAGTGTATTTCTCTCTAGACTTCCCAGTGGGCAGCTTTTTACCAGATTGGAGGAGCCATTTCCATTCAGAATGTCACATTTGTGTTGTTTAATTTCTAATGAGGATGCAGTGTGATAGTAAAATTATTCTGTGAAGGGTCATAGACTGGTTTACTGTCAGTTTGTGAGACTCAGACAGAAGGAAATTATCAAAAACACTCGGTGCTCATTATTAATTAATTGAGTTCTGGCAGAGCCTTTCTACAGTCTGGCTTTTTGTTTGTTTCTTTGTTTACAAACAAAAAAAGCAAAGCACAGTTAACAAAAAAAGAGGATAATTTGTTAACAGAAAGTTCTGACTGTGCAGAAGTGGCATTTGGGGGTGTCTGAGTAGAGGTGCCTTGGAGTACAGGGAGTGCAGCTTGGCATTGCAGTGTCACCATCTCGTGAGTGTTGCTCCCGAAAGAGAAAAATTCTTTAGAGGACTGCAGACCATAAATCTTGGATGGAGGCATGCTGGGTTACCAGAAAATATTTACCCTGGTAAGTTCTGTGGTGGTGATATTTGAAGTGCTTGTACTTTGCTGCACATACAGATTTACTCCCTTTTAAAAAAAAAAAGTACCAATCTAGCAAGAAGTTCGAAGTGTTTTTTGCTTTTCTGCATCTCTTCCTTGTGCCTGGACATATTCAGGCAAAGAACAGTACATTGAAATAATTGTATCTTTCTTTGCTAACTATGATTTCTTGACTTCCAAAGTCCCAAAGCTGCTTAGAGCTCAGCCTTTTGTTCTGCAGTGAACCCAGTGAGGACAGACCTTTTCATAGATGCTGTGGCCTGTATGGAGCTGGGTCAAAGCCCGAGGTGTGAAGTTTACACTGATAAAAGGTCTAAAGGCTTTAGCTGCCATTCGCCGCCCCCCACCCATCCCCCCCGGATTTAAAATTAACCAAATATAGATGATTTTTCACAGGAATAGCTAAAAACATCTCTAATAAGAATAATCCTTTTGTCAAATTTTGAGGCTTGCTCCAGAGCCTGAAGCCATTTTTCATCTCAGTAAATTAGTAATAACAACAACAGCAGCAGCAGAAGTCAATTTAACAGAGTCAAAGCTCCATATTTCTTTGCCTACTCTTTCTCCAACATGGCTGAGGTTTTTATGCTGAAACTTTTCCATAAAAGATCAGTCTGGGGCAGATGTTACTGTGCAAGATTTTAATTCAAGTATTTGACAGAGATGTAAGAATCTAAACCCAGGGCTTTTGAAGGAGAGGGTTGTATGGTCTTAAGTGTCATGTTGCTATGAGAATTACATTCTTTGGGTTGCTGGTCTAAAAGTGGTGTCTTCAGGTAGAAGCAGCTGAAGCGCTATATACACTGTCCTCAAGATACCCATTTCTCTGCCTTTCCCTTTGCTGCTATTCTGTGGAGTGGTAGAAGAAATTGGTTCAGGAGATTGTTCTTTTCAGGTCACTTAGATCCACATTGTTGCACCTCTCCTTTTCTTTTCTGCTTCTTTGACTTCACAAATGGCTTTTTCTTCCCTTTGGATTAGAGGTGGAACTTAAAAAGGGAAAATAGGTAGCAAGGCTCATTGGACTTCATCATGCTCTGGCCCTGTCTTCATCACTTGAGCCCCAGGGGTTCTTCAGTGTTGTCCTTCTTAGAAGAAAATAAGAAGCCATTGGCAGCTGCTAAAGCTCCTGCTGCTTTGCTCTGCTTTTACCTCCTCGGTGTCTTTTGGATAATTGTGGAAGCAGCGATACCCAATGGAGGTTTGTTTGCAGTTCCTCTTGCCTGGTTAAATGGTTGCAGTGGCTTTTCTTGGACCATGTCAAAACCAGTGAGCCTCCTGCTTTCCAGGTTGTGAGTCAGGGTCCTATCTCTGGTTATCTCCAGGCCACTCCTTACTTCTGGGCAAAATCACTGTACTCAGCTCTCATCACTGGGTTTCCATGAGGAGGGAGCTCCAGCACAGGGATGAGGAAGGAACAGCCAGGGTTTGTGGTTGGGGCAGCCAGAACCTGGAAGGTGTCATGGGGTGCACCCAGGTCTGCACACCACCTTGTAGATTTTGGCAGCATAACCAGGCAGGATTCAGAAAGTTTTTGCTCATCTGGGTCTCCTGAAGAGAAAAAGCAGGGATTCAGTTTCAGAATGCCTTTAGGAGGTCGAGGAAGTTGGTCAGGGCAGGACTATCAAAAGCAGCTGCAGACTTGCAAGATCCCGGCTGTCCCTGGCTGTGAGCTGGCTCCCTGAAGCGCCCTGAAAATCTCCCTCGCCATTTCTCTGTGCTCAGTCTCCTCCAGTTGAAGCTGGGAGTAATATTTGCATACTTCAATGGTTGTTCAGGCTAAATTAATATTTGTAGAGCACAATGTGTTCCCCTATTGAAAGGACTGCATGAACACCACTGTTTCTAGGCAGTTACATCCTATTCTTGAATGTTGTAAATGTACTTACCAGGGCAGACATCACATTTGTTTAAAATAACCCTATCAGTCCCTCAGTATATCTGTGAATGCATTTGTTTTTACATAGCTGTTGTGTTTGTAGTGAAGTGGAGACTCTTCTCTTGAAAGAGTCTTGTTTCAGAGGTTTCTTTGTCATTTGTTATTCTGGTTGCCACTGCATTGCATACTAGAGAGGAGTATATGTAGGTTTTTTAGGGCCTTTCCATGCTTATAGAAACCTTCCAGTGTGTGCATCAGTCCTCTAGAAGGGCTTCTTAAGCTGAGAACATAACTAGAGCAGATAATTGTCTGGTAAAGCTGTCTGGTATTCCTTAAATCTTGATCTCATACCTTGCCTATTCACACATCATCTTCACTGAAGATACTTCTCATGCCTCCTGAACTTGGTTTCACACAGTCCAGTGAGATGTTAAAAAAATAATAGTTTTGTAAATCTTTGCAAAACCAAAACTAAAGCATTAAGTGAAATTCAAGGGGAAAAAATAAATCTGAAAAAATCATTAATTTGAGCTTTTAAACATTCTTTCCCTCATAGATTGTAAAAATTCTCCTGAAGTTCCTGAAAGAGGGTGATTTCTCCAAAGATCTTGCTTGCAGAGCATCTGCAGGAAAAATAGAACCAAGGGTGGCATTGGTGCCATTGCCCAGTTAGCCTCCCAGCCTGCAAGAGCAGAGCAGCATGGCCTCCTGTTAGGAAACCTGGGCTTGTAGCTCTCAACAGGCAGGATTCTGCTTGTTGTGCCATGCTGCTGTAAATCCTGAGCAGCTCCATTGAAAGAGAGGGAATTACTCCAGATTTGTGTCAATTTCGATGAAAAGAAGCTTTCTGCTGAATGGAGCTGGGCAGCCACTCGCCAGGTGGAAGGGAAAGAAGTGACTCGGCATTCAGCAGTTGTTGCTGATCACTGGCTTTTGCCAAGCTCTGTCACACATTTCTTTTTTTTTTCTTTTCCTCCTTCTTCTCACTGCCCCCCTCCTTTTTACCCTGGGTGAGTGGCTGCTTAGTGCGTCCTGCAGAAAAGAGGACTTAATTTCTGGTGGAAGAAGGGACTCTCAGCCCGAGTCCCTGTTGTGAGCAAGGAGCTTGTGGAGGGACAGGCCACCCTTGCTAGAAGCAATCAGCTCTTCATTTCAGGGAATGCACTATTGACTGCTGCTTCTTACCCCTGAGAGGTGAACATTTGTAAGAGGGAGTTAGCTAAGTAGCTGGCCTCATATTTCTATCTGCACAGTGATAACCTGACTAGGGCCAGTGATGGGAGCTCCTTACGTGGGTGCACACAAGGGAGCAAAGTAAGGTGCAGCCAGCTGCTACCTGAGCAGTCCCCCTTGCTTTCCCCTCTGTCCCCCACCACCCCTCGCTAGCAAGCTCACCTTCTCTAAACCAGCAGCAGTGGCTGTTATCTGCATGCAGAAAAAAAGGCAAAGGAAGGGAGAGAAAATCCCCACAGCTAGGTTTTCAAGGGCCGTGTGCTGGTTGAGTAAATATTGGGGTTTATTTTGGACTAGCCAAAAAGGGGACTCCAAGTTCAGAAATGGTGTTAAATTATTGCAGTGAAAAACAGGATTCAAAAACTCTAGACAGGGAAGACAATAACTTACTGTAGATCTTGGAAAGAGATGGGCTGATGAACTGAAGCTCCCTGAATGTTTCAGCCCATCTGTCTTGTTAGTTTCTGTGTCTTAATCATGGATTTCATGGAGTGTCTAATTTTCTTTTTTTAGCTTTCTGTCTTCCTCTTGTACAAAAGTTAAAGCAGGGAAATCATCTGAGCTGGATTTACTTTTTGCATCTGAGAGAAAAGCAGTCTATAAAAAGAAGTGAGTGGTGTGTGTGTGTGCTGGGAAAGTGAGTTTGTCTCCTTTGGGTTTGGGGGGTGCAAGGTTTTCCCACCCTCACTCCTGCTGCTGTGGTGGTTTTGGGACAGCTGAGGAGTGCAAGTGTAAGTGCATACCCAGTAGCTGACAGTGGTTTTAATTGTATGGCTCTGGTCCATGGTTATCTAAACAGCATGGGCTGAAATGCAGGCTCTACTGAAGTCACCAGCAAAATTCTCTTACTGTCCCTCCCACTGCTGCCACTGTTCCTGGCAGCTCTTGAGATGTACTGGCAAGTCCCTGCTCCCTCTTGCACCTCGGGAAGTCTGCAATGGCTCTTCCCAACCACAGAATTACTTCCTATTTGTATCTGTGGGTCAAAAAAGCACAAACCAACCAAGAGAAATGTCCCCCTAAAAGTCAGAGCATTTTAATAGTCCCTCAGGAGAGTTGTGTGTCTCCAGGTTCTTCCTGTGTGAATCCATCACACCGAGACCACTTAATTTTTAGCAGCAGTGGAAAATTTTGCCAACCCCCCAGGCTCAGATAAGGGCATGTATATTTGCAGTGTGTACTATGCAGAAGACACTGATTGACATTAATTAGGAGTGGGTGGTGTGAAAGTGTAAAAATAAAATTCCTTTCTGTCAGGTTTACTATTAGAAGTGAAGCACACGGTCTGACACCGAGCACGCGTGAGCCTGCACGTGTGAGTGTGTGTGTGGAGTGCAGGGTGTCTGTTCAGCACTCAGAACAATAGTGGGAGTGAAGTGTTCCACGTTTAAATATCTACAGAACTCTGGGATTGCAACCTTCTTCTTGTGAGCTCCTCAGTGAAATGTGCTTCAAGATTGTTTCTTTTCCGTTCCAAGTTCAAAATGCCATGCTAAAAAGCAGGCAGTACCACAGATTGCAACTTGTGTCAGTTCAACTGCCTCTGCCCTGCTCTGTGCTGTTCTGGGCTCTGTTTGGAGAAGTCATAAGGAGGAACACTGTTTTCAGTAATTTTTAGCAGGAACAGCATTTTGGAATGAAATGGATCACCATTTTGCAAGCTGGTATGGCTCCAGTTGATGGTATTTATGAGTTCCTTCTCTGGGTGAATACTGAGAATAAGAAGCAATAAATTAATTCCCCTGCATTAATGGTTCATGAAGTGTGTTGTCAGATGTGGCTGGCCTTCTCTTATGAAATAAATGGACAATCATCTGTGCCACTTTGAAAACATATTCTTTGGATCTTAGCTGTATTATTGTATCTGAGCTCCAGGGCTACTGCCTGTGAAATGTCTTCAGTATCTGCGTTTTTTGGGGGTGATACTGCTGCAGGGTTATCTGTGTAGCTTTTAATAGTTCTCTGTCTGTCTGCTCTACCTGACTATTTATATTTATCCTTTATATAAGACAGTTCAAAACATGGACACCTTCTCAGCCTAATTCACCAGTCACTGGCACTGACTGAAGACCTTTCCGTGCTAAACTGCAAGTTTGTGTTTGGTCTTCACTGTTTGTAGCTGAAGGACAAATCTCTGCTTTCTGTAACCCCTCTGCAATTATGTGTGTTACCCAAATTTGTGCTTATTTAAGTGAGCTCTTTTTAAGCAGACCCCTTTTTGTTATTGCCAAGTGATTTGATGGAAATGAGCTGTTAGTCTCTTCATTTACTAGCAGAATCTCTCTGTTGACAAAGGGAACATTTGCCAGGGGAGAGGTGGGAGTGACACCACAGCTCTCCTCTCCAAGCCTGCAAGGTGCTGATAGTACATGCTACAGGCACCAGGAGCTGTGGCTGTGATCGAGTACAGAGCTGGTGCTTAGGCCTTCTGGTTAAGGATCATTTTCTAGTACATTACTTAAAGTAGTACATTAAGTACATTACCTAATATATTGGATATTAAGTTAAAGGATTCTCCTCCTAGAAAAAACACTAAAGCTCTGCACTGGTTTGCACTGGACTCACCAACATTGGTGATACTGCTTTAGCATCATAGTATGTCCAAACTGGCAAAAAAAAGCCCAAGAGCTAACCCTCCCAAAACCCCCCTTGCCTTGCTGATGCTGATCCTTCCCCTTGCAGGTTGGTATTTTGAGTGATGTGTCTCGTGTTGCTGAGAAGGAGCACGTAGCTTCAGCTACGAGAGGTTGCTGACCACGGAAATGTGGAGCTAAGGGTAGTATTGGCAGCTCTTTTCCATCCAGCTTGGTGTCAAGTGTACAGCGTGCATGTGGTAAAGCACTTCACCTACTGCATCATGGACACAGGAATTCAGAGGTTTCTCCAAATGTACCAAAGGCCCCTCTTAATTAACCTAACTGCACGTGGTTTGCGTAGGGGTGTGTAGGCTTGTAGACAAGATGCTTGCTCTGCTCTCCCTGGGTGAGCCATTGGCACGCCTGGTCTGTGACAGCTTGATTGATGTGGATAGGGAAAATGTTTGAATTTCACTGCAGAAGCCTAGAAAGCAGTTCATAGGTGTACAAACAGTGAGGTTTCCCCTGTATGGGGCAAGATGCTGTAGTTTAGTTAAAGAAACCACAAGGAGGTTGATTTCTGGGTTTTGGGTTTATTTGTTAGTGTAAGAGTTGTGTTTGAAAGGATTAAGCAAAGGTAAGTTCATGGTTGAAGCTGCAGCAGTGGGAATAGAATGCATGGCATAGCTGGAGTCAAAGAATTCACCTCTAATCACATGTGTAGGTAAAAATACACTGAGTTTTAAGCAGTGTTCTTTTTCCTGACAATAATTGCAATGTTACTACCAGTTAATCACAAGTGAGTGCCATGAATATGTTTTCTTGCTGTAAACTTCAGTTCAGTGAGTTGAGCAAAGATATGTGAACTGTGAAGAAAAAGTACAAAAATGGGGATGCAGGGCAGAAAAAACATGTTTGAAGTCATCCTCAGACTGCTTCCATGTTTAAGGCCTGGTTAAGCAAGTAGTGTTCTTAAGAGAGCTATTCAGGGCTTAAAGGGTTCAGTGCATATTCAGTGTCTTCTAGAATGAGATACCTAGCGACTGAAGAACGTTGCAGCCTTTGGGACTTTGTCTGTGTCTATAAATACAGAAATGGATATGTTCCTTCTTGGGGACTGCAACTACTGAGTAAAGCCTTTCCCACCAGTAATGTAAAACATACAAATCCCAGGTCTTGATCTTCATACACATGAAGGCCACTTTATACTCTTGAGGCAAGTAAAAAGATCTTGAACCAGGTATAAATTGTCTAATTAATATAGCCTGCTTGCCCTTTTGTACTGATTAGCATATTAGGCTGTCTAAATATAAAATACACAACCAAAGTGTATGTGGGCAAACACTGTGTAGGTACATACCCTTCAGGGATTGGGTAGCTATTTGCAAGCTTGAATTAATTACTTGGGCTGACATGTGCAATCCGTTCAGTTTTGTGGGGGCTGCAGAGTTTGTGGGCAAGCAGGAGGGAAATCCTTTGAGGGATGCATCATTGTAGGACATTCTTGTGCTAAAATTAGTGGGGGGAAAGAAAGAAAGTACTATTAGGATGTCTACTTGTGATCCTCCATGCCATGAACATCTTAGAATCATGGAATGATTTGGGTTGGAAGGGACCTTTAGAGGTCACCTAGTCCAACCCCCCTGCTGTGAGGAGGGACACCTAGAACTAGAGCAGGTTGCTCAGAGTCCTGTCCAACCTGACCAGGAATGTTTCCAGGGATCTTCTAAAAACAGAGCCTGTGTTTCATATGGTTCTTCTGTTGTCGTCATGTTTTTCAATCCCATGTTATAAACCAGAGCACTAAATTATTTTTAACACAATTTAT
Organism: Galbula dea; assembly: GCA_013399015.1. Taxonomy (NCBI): domain Eukaryota; kingdom Metazoa; phylum Chordata; class Aves; order Piciformes; family Galbulidae; genus Galbula; species Galbula dea. The sequence continues at coordinate 649,926 of VWZX01001678.1, read as the reverse complement.
AGAGACGGGCCTTGAAATAGTTTGCAGTCAGCTAGACCAAGTCAAGGCTGCATTGGTAGGTGCTTTCCTGTTCGTGTTTACAGAACAAAACAGTGTTTGCACAGTTCAGATGCTTTTTGTGTCAGTGCTGATCAGATTTGTTTGCAGCCTAAGAAAGCAGAACATCAGATTTCACCTCAAAACTATTTTACCAGCGCTTTTTAATACGGATTGATTGTCATTCAGAAACATGGTGGCACTGAAAATGTTAGCATAACTACAGCCATAAAATTAGAACAGAGCTGCTATTACTTTTGGAGGTTGTCTAAAACAGTGATTTTTCGTGTGGAAATGTTGGCAGAATTTTGTTGTGTGTTAACTTCACCTTCCATCTCCTCTGGTTTTAGTTCTCTGTTTGGTTAAGAACAGAATACAGCAATGTTGGGCATATCTGGAGATGATGTTGGTGATCTGGAGAAGAGGAGGTTCAGGGGGGATCTTATTGCTCTCTGCAGCTACCTGAAAGAAGGTTGTAATGAGGTGGGGTTTGGTCTCTTCTCCTAGGTAACAAGTGAAAGGACAAGAGGAAAAGGCCACAAGTTGCACCAGGAGAGGTTCATATTAGATAAGCCGAAGAATTCTTCACTGAGAGGGTTATCAGGCTGCCCAGGGAGGTGGTGGAATCACCATCCCTGGGAGTGTTCAGAAAATGTGTAGATGTGGCACTTGGGGACATGGTTTAGTGGTGAGCATGGTTAAGTGTTAGGTTAATGGACTCAATGATCTCGGAGATCTTTGGGTCTGTATGGATTCTATTCTATGATTTGCTTTCCAGGAACCATCTAGGGAGTTTTTGTGTGGCACATCTATGTATGGCATGTCAATAAACACCCAAGCATCTCAGGCTTCCCTGTGCCTGTCCCCACGCTGCTTCCCCCAGATGGGAAGCTGTGGTGCCTCCACTGAATCAAGCCTGGGAGTGGGCTTGTGCCTGGGCCAAAGGGTCCGTTTTTCAGAGGCATGGAAGGGAGCTGAGTCCACGTCTCCCGTTCCCCATTCTCAGGCTCTCGGCACTGCCTCATCCTTCCTCCATTCTGCTCTTTAAAGACCTGGGATGGACTTAATACTAATCACCAGTCATAGATATGCTCTTCAGTGCCATGGGCTTGCGTGAATGAAACTTGTTCCATCGTGAGAGGATGCTGTGGAGCTGCTGACACAACTTGCCCAGGAAGCTTTCTTTGCTGGAGAGTGTTGAAGCAGTGATAATGTTTCCCTTTTTTTGGGATGCTTTTTTGCTGTGTGCATCAGTGATGCTTGGGTGAGTTCCTTTTTCCGGACTAGGCTTCAGAGCTATGCTCTTCATTTTTCACTTGCACTTAAATAGTAAACCCGTGTTTCATAATAACACTAGTGTTTTCAAATCCTGTGATCACTGAAGTTGTCAAGTGATTATTTATTGGGAGCAGAGGTTTTTCATTGTATAATCTTTGTGCTCAATCGGAAGGAACAGTGCTTCAGGAAATTTTTGTAATAGAAAAAAATGATAATAACTTGACATTCCACAGCACACATAAATTGTTGAAAGTCAAAAGACCGTTTGCTTCAAGGCTGCACATAATGATCTCATTTGTTATTATGTGGTCTACCCAGGCTACTCTCAATACGTGTAGAATTTCTTCCTCTTTAATGTTTCCGCATCAGTGTAATAGAGCTGAATACTCCATAGATATTTGGCCATCTGCTTCTCCTAATTCTGCTGCATTTACCAGAAGTAAAAGTATGCCTTTCTAAATATAGCTCTTTTTCTGTGACTGAAAATTGAATCACTTATTCTATGGAGGACTCTGATATTCTGTAGTTTTCCTTTGTTGCAATTTGAATATTCTTAGGAAAAGTAAACCCTTGATTTCTTGGATCAAGCATTATGGTTTGTTGTTGGTTTGTTTGGTTTTTTGTCATTTATCTTCTTGTGTTATCATTTGGGATCCAGATGTTCTCCAACTCTACAAAGCAAGTAAAGGTATCAGTGATCTCTTTTATTCTCCACATTCTAGTAAAAATAAAGATCTTAGAAGGAAAGGAAGGCAGTGTAAAAAGAAGACTAGCCTGCTGGGAGGAATAATTTAAACCGGGAATTTCGTGCATTTCCGCAATAAATCCCAAAACTAATAAAACTCTTTGTGATCGGAGTTTGATCTTGAAACTGGAGTTCTAGTTTGGAGCCTTCTGCTGGTACAGCGTCTTGTAGGAGGGTTCAGTGTGTGTGTCTTGGGGTTAGCATGTGTGGTTTCAGTTGCCAAATCAGTTACAGGAGGCATGCTTGGAGCGGTCGAGAGGTTGCCGAGAAGCTGTATGGCGATTGCAGCGGGTGACTGTGAATGCAGCGATCTCCCTCCTCAGTGCCACTAGGAGAAAGAGTGATATTAATAACAACGAGAAGAAGAGGAACTAGCACTTGATACGATGACAGTTTCTGTTTGCCAGCCAAGGAAATGTGTCAGGAGGTCGCCCAGGAGTATCTATGGCAACCAAGGGATGGAGGATGGCTCTGCTGGGCAAGTGTTGCTTGCTGGGCAGGATCCCAGGCAGTGAACTGTAATATAACCTGATTAGGACTAAGCTACCAACTGAAATTGATAGTATTTATCAGCCACAGTCTTTAAAAATCAGTGGAAGGCAGAAAGAAAGAAAAAATCTTTCCAATTAAAAACCACTTAAGAAATACTGAAGTATGTGTTAAAGTGTGGTAAGCCTGATCTCTGGAGAGAGGAAAGATAGTTCTCATTTCTGCTAGGAAAGTTTTTACTCTCTGCTGTTTTAATTTTTCTTTATTTTTTTTTTTTTCAGAGAAGTCAGGCTTGTCAGGAATCTTACAAACCAACCTCATACTTGCCATTGGGCTAGCTATAGATTTTGTAAAGTGTCATTTCCTCTGTGATTATTAGAATGAAAAAGCACCAACTCTTTCAAACCTTGATGGAAAAGCCAGCGGCTTAAATATTGTTGAAAGCCAGTCTGTGGTGATGGTTAACTGAATTCCCACTGTAATCCTATTAAAGCAACCATCTCAGATAATGTAGATATGTGCTATGACTCACTGGAGGGCTTGTTATTTTGGGTTGGCCTGGAAGCCGACGTTGTTCACGGGGCTGTAGGGAGGAATGTGTCAGCCTGTGCCACGTGTGGCATAGCAGAAGAGTGAGGGCAAGTTTCCTTGGTGACCACTCTGGATGCAGGTTGGGGAGACGAGGTGAATTGCCTCTGTTTCTTTGGCCTCTAACACAGAGTATTAAAATCTGCTATGAAAGTGCAATGTGTTCCTTTCCCTTCACCACCCTCCTTTTTGTACTGCAGCATGGAAACCCAAAACATAGTACTGCAGGGTTCCAGGAGTTTTGGCATTACACTGTGTCATTGAGGGGATTAATAATCTCCTGGACGCATTGTAATTTGCTTTATATTAATTAATATGCACATAAGCAAGGTAAAGATCTGCACATAGACAAGGTGGTAAAGATCTGCTGTTTGCCTGGGTGTCCTTCTTTCCGGGGAGCTGCTGTGTTCTTTATAACCCAAAGTTTTGCATCTGATGCAGTTCTTGCAGCTGAGATAGTGTTCTCCAGAATGACTCCACACTCTGATCCTTAGTCTGCCCAGAGGCAGCCTCACATCAGCTTCCTTGCAAGCATTGCTTGTTCTCTCAAACATGCATTTTGATTTTGCATGTTCCTATGTGCTGTTAGGTGCCAGCTGGCACTGCAGCCCCGTGGGTCACACATGGAGGAGCTCAGGGTCAATATGAGCTCAGAGGGCTCTGGTTGCTTCAGGGGTGGTACTTTCAACCCCAGGGAAGCCAGGAGAGGTAGGTCGTCTTGCTCCTGAAATGCTTCCTCTGCGTACACACGGAGCAACACAAATAGACTTCTAGGTCTTCTGTATCTCTGCCAAGCAGAACTTACTGCAGCACACTGCCATTCAGCAGGAATGGAGGGAAATAAAAGGTGAAAATGTCTGCAGGATCCTAAGCCTGTTGGCTTTTTCAAACCCTTATGAAATTAAATGATTGAACAAGTCTACAGCAGGTTCAGTGGGAATGTGCAGCTCAGGCTGTAGATTTCTGTTACAAGATAAAATCTGTTTATTATTTAATAAAATACAAAGTCAAGGCTATAAATTGCAAACAATTCAGATGTTTTTCTTTCCCAAGATTGTGTGGCATTTTTTGTTTTGTTTTCTGTCTGCTTATGTCAGTATCTAAAAGTTTACTGTGGTAAGTCCAAGTGACAAAGAACATGGTTTCTTCTGGCACAAGGAGAACAGCCAGGCAGTGTTTCTCCAGGCTCAGAAACCCTGGAGGGAGGAAAGAAGTAAGTCAAATTTGCTACTGCAAAATGTTGCTGGAAAATGACTTCATAAAGCCCATGAACTCAAAAAGCTTTTCTGTGCTACTGAATTTACTATGTGTGTGCTGGGATGGTGCATCCTATCCAGCAGAGCTGGAACAGAGTGCTTGTCCATGGCTGTAAAAAGGTCCTACTCATGCAGTCTTGCTTTATAAACCTGTCATGCTGTTGTATTATGAAATGATGCTGTCTGTAGGAGCTGAAGCAGAAGCTTACTGAAAATAACCCTCCTGTCTGGGAGATGAGGAGTTTGAAATAATTTCTGACTTTTGATTGTGGTGATGCCTGTGAAACTTCTTACAATAGTGATTCTTAAAAAAACCCAAGGAATCATATTCCTCATAGTACACAGAAACTGCCCTAGAATTTTCCTTGTTACCTGTTTTTGGATCCTGTTTTGTTGGCAGTGTGGTACGAGCTATAGCTGGCACCCACTGCATGCAGTGCTAGGCTTTGTGTAAAAATACATGAGTGAATGTGGGCAGGGCCATAGCCTCTGCAGTTGCTCTATTTGTAGCACAGCTCCTTCATCTTTTTATGTGATACTTGGACAGATTTTACCAAACCTGCCTTAGGGGCTGAAGTGGCAACCAGCATCGTATCAAAGCACTTACTACAGTATGAAAGGAACATGCTTAGCCAGCAAAAGTTATGTATAGCTAGCTATTTGGTTTGATTGACATAAGGAAAAAGTATTTGCAAAGTATGTTTAAAATCTAGAGGTTTTTATTCTGTGTCAAAACACAGTATTTAGAAATCTCACCATGAAAGCATATACCTATAAAAGCAGCTCCCCCCTCAGTTTTAGGGGATACCTGTGACCTGTAAGATCAGTCACTTTCACCCTGTATTCATGTTGGGGTACAAAGGACGGTTGATGGGTATGATCTGTTCACCAGGACTTGTTGAAGAGAGTCTACCCTTAGTAATGGGCTGAAGTTCTTTAGGGAAGACAGATGAAGTGTTCTGGCAGATGAGATGTGACGGGTGAAACCCACACAGTGTCACCAGCCCCATCTCTTGCCAAATGAGACAAAAATGTTTTAAGAAATAACCTGGGTTTCTCATACCTAAGCACTTGCCTTGAAATACTAGGCATAATAAAAGTGGATTTTCTTCTTCTTAAATGCAGAAGAGCCATTGGAAATGTTTTTAAACAGACAGACTACAGATTCAAAACTGCATTGCTGATTTATCACAAAGAAGGCATGCTTCTTTACTCCTTTGCTTCAGAGACTCTGTTAACTGGTTTGTTTTCTGAGACCATAACACACACAGATATAAAACAGAGAACAGTAGAAAGTAGAGGGCTAACAGCAGTGATGGAAGAAACACCACTTAGCTTCTTATTAAATAAGAACTGGTTCGCTTCCAAATTCTTAAGTTGCTGTAGTTATTTAATCTAGTTTGCCCACCCTCTCTTTTTAAGGCATTTGCTCCACTCAAAGATGCAAAGAGGGTTTTGTGTTTTTTTTTGCCAGAACAGTTTGTTGGTTTAGATAATAACCCTTTTTCCCCATCGTTTCTGTTCAACACATGAGATAAACTGTTTCAGATTGAGGCTTGGCCCTCATTAATTGGAGTTTCAGGAAGCAGAAAAAGGGAATGCTAGCAGTGTCTTCAAATAAATCATGTTTAATTGCATGTAGAAATGCTCTGGCTTCATTTAAATATGCTTAGCAAGCCTTTACCAACTACCACCAGTTTCTGCTGTTTGAGAATAAGACTAAGAGTACATAGCATCAGTAACTATTTAAATATATACCTGGTCCTGCTTTCACTGCTAGAAAGCACAAGCAGTAGTTCTGCTGCAGTCTGCTGTTAGTAGTGAGAAAGAGCTGTTACCTAGAGCAAACTGGATCCCAAAACTGGCTGTCTTGTGTGTACAGCACAGGTAGAACTCCTCTTCCTCAGCAGCAGTGAGCATCAAAGTCTTTTTTGAAAGAGGATTCTGCTTCGTTCACCTTCTTCATTTCCCTGCTGAGTGCCCTTTTCCCTGCTCTCTCTTTTTAAAAAGTTTTTTTCCAGTCCCCTACCCATTGCACCAAAGGCTTTTGCAGTGTTATTTGGCCATATTCGAGTTTTTCATTCCCATCATATGCCTTTCTGTGCTGTTGAACATATTTGTAGTATTCTGGCTGTGCCCCATCACACCTGGGACTTTGGAGGCTTGGCCATTTTGCTTTCTCCAGTGTCCTTTCCTCCTAAGTCACTCCTGCTGCCTCAGTGCAAAGTGCTCATTTTGAGCTTGGGACAGGGAGAATGAACGGTGAAAAGCATGCTCTAAGCTTCTGTCACTGGAGTAAAGCAACACACTTGCTGTATCAGCCATCAGTTAAGCTCTTACACCACTTTACTGTTCATATCTTCATCAGTGTGTTCAGCGTTCGGTGATGAAGGTTAATTTGGGAGAGGAGATTGCAGTTTGGTGAGATGCACTAGAGTGAACCCCTCATTAAAAAGTGGCAGCCCAGCTCCCCATCCTGCATCCTGAGGGGACAGTTTCTCTGGCTTTGGTGTGACACATCCCATCTCAGAAAGGACAACTGCTTGCTACTGCTTTCTCACACCTCAGAACTGAGGAGAAAAACTTTCCTCTTAACAGCTTGATATAGCCAAGATCCAAGAAGCCTCAAATTCTCTGTAGTTACAGAATCACAGAATCACGTCTGTTGTTGCTGCCAACTTGCAGTCTCATTTGGGGGCATTCTGATTAATCTCTCTGTGCCTCTTTTCCTTACGCTGTGGAATTTAAATGCCCTCTCCTTAGCATGGGAAGACTTCTTGTGGGAGTCAGCTGGATGGCATTTTCCATGCTCCATTCTGAGCAGTGCAGCCTGATCATCTCCTAGTTTTATGCTGATGAAGGTGCTTCCTTTCTGAACTCATGTAATAGTGAGGTGCTGTCAGCCCAACACTTAACTGGACCAGAAGCCATCTGTCCAGAAAACAGCTTCCAGCTAGCTTTTATAAGTTTGATCTGTGCCTTTGGTGATATTTTTCATGTCCTGCCTTCTAAAGGGAGTAAAGGCAAAGGTGGTGCTTTAGTCTGTTACCAGCACCACAGATTCCTGTTAGAGGTTTTTTTTGAGTTTTTGGTGTTAGCAAAAAAGCTAGGGCCTGTTGTTAAAAACAGTTTGTCAACAGGGAGAAGGAGCAGCAGGATAGTAACCACTGTCAGGAAGAGAACTGGAAGAGGCAAGTAACATGGGAAAGAGCTACAGGTTGAGGGTTGGGAAAATACCAGAGATGGGAGCTAGAGCATGAGGAATAGAGATAGCTGAAAATGTTGATAGGAAACAGTGGGAGAGGAGAGAGCAGAAAGCAAATGTGTTGGAAGGTTCTGGCAATGGGTTTGAGGAGCAGGAAGCTCCTTAGTTGTGTGTAATACTTTAGCACTGTGTAAGGCTGGAGTTTATTCTTGTTGTTGGACTAATAAGAAGTCAGACTTTTATGTCTTACCTCTGCAAACAGTGTGGCTGCAGAGTGAAGAGATCTGCCACAGCAGACATAAACCAGTTGTTGGGAAGGTCTCATCTTCTGTCCTTCTTAGGCAGTCCAGGGAGTTGTAAGGCAAAGGGAACATCCAGAGATGTATGCATTTCCTGTTCTAACCCTTGTCCCACCCCATCCTTTTGAGCTTTCTTAATCTTAGGTGGCTAATGCTCCAGCAACAAAATACAAATACTGTCATTCTTGCTGCTAGGAAAAATGGTGATATGTTGAAATGTTGTTTTAAAGGAATCCGATGGTGAGGTGCTTTAGGGGAAAGGTTTAATTTTTAGATTGTTTAGATTTCCAGTTTATTCTTCCTCCTCCTCCGCTGTGCTTGTGCAGATTGTCTTTCAGATAAAGCAGCAGAATGAATGCCCAGTTCTTTTGCTCTTTCCTTGTTTTTTTCTTAAATTAACAAACTAGCTTACTAGAAACATTTTGAGAGGAAAAGGTTCTTTTTCTTGGAATTGTAGTGATATCTGAGACTAAGGTGTATCACTAGCAATTAAGAAATGGCTTTATTACCATGTTGTGTTTGGTTTTGTGCCATACCTACATCTTCTACCAACCTTTCTCATCTAGCAGCTTTTCATAAGAGCCAGCCTAATTTAATATTAGTTGCAAGTTTTTGCATTGGTATTCTAATCCTAGTTCTTGCCAAAAGAAAGGCAAATTATGGAAACAACACTTGTGAGATACAAACTCCTAGCTGATGATATCAATTTGCTTTTCACAGTTAGGCACAATAAATTACTTTTCATTGCAGGTGAAATTTGCTGCACTGACATGTTTCCACCTCCACAGAGCACAGTTGGGTTCTGAGATAGGGATAAAGAGCTAGCAGTCATGAAACTGAAGCAGCATTTAACTTTGTATTTAACTTCATATATATATCCTTGATAAGCTACATGGTAAGCTGTATGGATGGGCTGTTTTCCTATTGCAATTTAATTTCCTGTTACCTTTGAGGAATTTGTACTTAACTTTGTGATGAGTTTCCCCAGGGAGCATAACATTATACTCCAAACAAAACCCAGAGCCCAGAATCCTGCAGGTCTTCCTTTTTCAAAACTCCTCCTGTGACAAAATAGAAGAGAGTTTCTGTGTGGGAATGAGGAAAGAAATCTCCTGAGTCAGTTACATTTTTGACAAAGCAGATGTTATTTTTTAGGTCCCAATTCAGTATTAGGTTGTTGCAGTCTCATTCTGTCTTAATTTCATCAATCAGTGGAGTGATTTCAGCATAAACCTGGCACAGGGGGTGGCAGAGTTAGCCTCTCTGTCTATAGTCTGCAAGGGTATAAAGTACCTTCTGGAGGCCAGCAGCACTGCCCTATTAGATCTGTCGCAAATGGGATTTGGGCCATTGAACACTTTAAGTGCTTTAAACCAAACTTTGAAAGCTGGGGTTGTTTTTTTGCTGTGAATACAGCAAGGATTTATTATAAGAAAAAGGGACTAACACCCTTCCCCTGTAATGAGCCCCACAGAGGCAAACTCTGCCTCACTATTTACTCCGAAGGCAGTAAATTTGCCTGCTTCTTGTTGAGAGGTCTAGAGGAGTGAACCTGACCAGAAAGAAGGTAGTTATTTTTAACTACCTTGCCCTAACCTGAAATAAAAACCTCTTCTCTGAGGTGAGTTTATTGCAGTCTCTTCTATGATGCCATGCTTTTAACTGGCTTCTGGTGTTAAAGATGACCATTATGTGTCTGCGTGTTTATAGGGAGAAGATGGAGTGATAGGCTGTAAATATCCACTGTTGTGTATCTGATAGTAGAAGACAGAGAAGGTTGTCTGTCTTTCAGGCTATGGAGTTACACTCTGCAAAATCAAGTGGTTTAAAATCCAGCATTTTAAATGGCCAAATCAGTTCTTGCCCTTAGAGGTATTTCAGGATGTGTAGCTGCAGTGTACAGCATTGAATGTGTGCTTTAGAAATGGCATACAGTTTCTGTGCTGATGCTAGAGTCTGGTCTGTGTTTCACAACCCTATCTGTTAAGGTCAGAGCTATCAAATCTGGTTAGTCCTGGCCTGATTTCTAGAGCAGGCAAGTTGCCTGCAACCCTCCACTTCACTTTAATGGGCCTCTGGGCGCACACAGCACTACTGTGAAGGAGGCCAGCGATGTGGGTCCTGAAGTATGGATTGCTACCTAATTTAGGGTATCCAGGGGTGAAAATGTTGGCTTACTATTATCTCTCCCTGGGAGTCCTGTTCCATGTATTGCTCTTTGTGTTTGAGAAAGGATCTGTTATTGGCTGTACGCCTCTGCAGAAGCCAAGTAGGTCAGTGCCTTTTGGTACTGCTGTATGTTATGTGTCCCCCCCCATGGGTGAGTTATCACCCTCTGTTGAATCTTATTGTAGGTGTTTTTGCTGAAACATTTTAGTGGGGCTCTGTTTGGGTTACCCTAGTCCTGAGGGTTGCTTGAGCCCTGGGTGAGCAAAGGTCAGCAGAGCAAGCTTCATCTTCTTAGCAGGTTCCCATAAGGGGGAGTGAGGGAGTTGCCCCTGCCTGAAAGCTTGGACCAGAGGAGGCACAATGGCAAATGCAGCCAGAAGACAGACTATGGGCACGGACTGCATATAAATCTCCTCTATCCTAAGCTGATTTGTTGTTTGGTCCAGCTTTCCCCTCCTCCCTGAGCCTCTTCTGCTCAGCTACACTCTTTAACTGTCTCATCTTTATCCTCTTTGGCTCAGATCTTCACTCACTCTCCTTCCATTCAGCTGATCTCTTCCTCATTGAAAACAGAGCCTCATATTTCACTACCAAATCAGCTGCAGGGGAGCAGAAGACCCAAGAGCTGTCCACTCACACATCTTCCACTGAGACACAGTCTCTTGCTGCTTGCTTGCTCCAGGTCTGTTTCAAGGCAGAGGAAACTAAAATAGCTTAAAATACTTATTGCTGTTGAAGGTGAACATGTGACTGCCTCAAACTGCATCACCACCAAAAGCTTACAGAACTAACATGTGGTCTGCTGCCATCTGCTTCCACCTCTTTCCTCCACCCTCTGTTGCTCTTGTCACTTCTGGCTGCTGTAAGCTCTTCACAGCAAAGACCAGCTTATCTGTCTTTGCACAGGGTGTGCCACTGTGGCACTTTCTCCACTCCACCTTTGCTTAGCTCTCAGTTTGTGCTGTAGTACAAATAATAGTAATAAAGTTGATAGTTTTATAATGCAGCCTTAATGGGGATGTGGGTTGAACTAAAGTGTTTAATTTTGTGGTATCAGCCCAGCTGTAACTCATCCCTAATATGGATTTGTTGGTAACACTCAGATCTCAGGTATTGATCAGTGATGTAATTGTCATCCTGTAGTAGGATAGATGATGTAATTCTTACCCAGTTACTGAAGACAGTGACCTTGAGACAGATCAGATGGTTAAGCAGCATAGATGGGTCACTGGTTATAAAATGCCCTTGTTTTAAAACTAAAACATCTGTTAATTATTGGGGAAGAATAACTGTAACAAAATGCCAGCATGTCACAGAAGATCCAGCATTTATTGGCTTTCACCAGCAGTTCCACACTCTTGTTTTGACAGGTGACTTTTGATGGTTTTGTTGCTTTGGCCATCATTTCAATTAACTCTAGGGTGGCATAAAAGCTGACTTTTGGGAGCCCAAGGGAAACATTTGTTTCTTATAAGAAGTCACTCATTTAATTTTTTTTTCCTAAAAAAGAGTACAGTAGAGGTGGATATAATATGAGAAATTCTAGTAGGTGGGGGGAAAATACATGGCACAGTTTTGCCAATGGGAAAGCCTAGCTTCCCCCCTCCCCCCAACTGGAGATGGCTTGAGTATACATTTGAATAACAGGTAGCATCAATTTTCATTTGAACACTTCATACAAGAAAAAAGTGATAAGCATCAACCAGCTTTTGCTTTTAGATAAACAGCAGGCAGAAGTTGAGAAAGGTCATGAAGAAAAGAAAACTCTTGCTGTGATTGCTAATAACATGGTTGAGAAAAAGACATTTTTATCTGAGTGGAAGAGAGGCTCTGAGAGACCTCAGTGCAAGCCTAAGAAATGTTCGGTTATGAGAAGCATAGATCCTGAAAAGAAGAAACAGGTTTGGGAAGAGAAATGGTTGAAGATCTATTTTTGGTTCTACCATTGGTATTTTCTTCTTAACTACCAATGTATATCTGGCCTAACATTTGCTGGTTTGTGTCAAATTTTTTTTGATTTTTTTGTTCCTGTCTCCTCAGTAAACTGACACATTTGCTAGGTAAGTTATTAAACTGAGCAGCTTGCCAAAGACTTCTCTTCAAGCAGATCCTTCCTGAAAGTAGTGGAAGAAGTTAATCATTTCCATGAATTTGTGACCTAGTAAGGACTAGAAAAGAGTGATGCAACTAATTAATTACTGCAATAATTTTCTTGGAGGCAGAAGTTTCTTAAGTAGCTTCTGTTTGAAACTACTGAATATTATGGGCAATAATTTATCTTTCTGAGTTCTGTGACCACATGATTTGTATTGTTGAAAATCACTGCTCTGTTCCATTAATTTTTCAGGTCTTCTGTTTTCCTACAGTATTTGCTTGTAGATAATGTTACCTAATGTCTAAGGGACTCCTAATGTGTAAGGTCCTACAGTCTGTTAAAAGCAGTTAAGATGTTAAAACATGTCCCGTTCCTTATGTGCCCAGGGGCCTTGTGCTTGGAAATCCTTCATGCTGTGTCTTAGTAAGAATATCAGGTTTCAGAGGGATGAAATAAGAACTTTGGTGGAATGTGGTCCCTTCAACAGTATTTCTTTTCTAAGTGTGCAATAAATCTAGATGTGGATAATTGAAATTGTGAGAAAATAATGAAAAGAAGGAAATTACTTTAATCCTGTGATGCCAAAGGAAACAGAAAATCTCTCTCACACACTCTCTGCCCTGGGGATTAAGCACGTGTCTTCATTTTTAAAGCAAGCTTCTGCAGGGCCCAGCCACTTCAGAAATTAAGTTTCTTTGGCAGGCAGAGGCTCTGGCTGAGTGGGGAACCATTCCTCACTCAGCTCTGAGCCCAACTTCTGAGTACTCTGTTTTCCTGTATCGTTTCATTCCCACAGCTTTGTATGAGCTAGGCAACTGCTCTTAACCCCAGTTTAGAATCATAGAATAGTTTAGGCTGGGAAAGACCTTGAAACTCCAGCCCCATAGACCTGTGTGTGCCCTAAGTGGTGTAGCAGGTTAGTAACCATTTCCCTATGGACTATGAGGGGAGAAGACCCTGTCCCTGTCTTCCATCTTAGGGGACCAAGTACCTCAAGAACAACTGATCTTACTATTAAAGACTGAGGCAAAGAAGTCATTAAGTACTTCAGCCTTTTCCTCATCCGTTGTCACTATGTTTCCTCCATATTTTCTGGGTTGTCTTTTACAGCAGTAGCCAGGTTAAGTTCAAGTTGGGCTTTGGCTCTTCTCACTTTCTTCTTGCATAACCTCACAGTGTCCTCGTAGTCCTCCTGAGTTGCCTGCCCCTTTTTCCAAAGGTCATAAACTGTCTTTTTTAGTCCCTGAGTTCCATCCAAAGCTCCCTGGTCACTGGTCTTATTCCCCACCAACTCATCTTTCAGCACAGAGGGACAGACTGCTCCTGCACCTTTACAATTGCCTTCTTAAAGAATGTCCAGCCTTCCTCCACTCCTTTGCCCTTCAGGATTGCCTCCCAAGGGATTCTGTCAACTAGATTCCTAAACAGACTGAAGTCTGCCCTCCAGAAGTCTCAGGTAGCTATTCTGCTGACACACTTCCTTATTTCTCAAAGACCTGAAAATTCTTACCATGATCATTACACCCAAGATGGCCTCCAACCATCACATCACCCATATGTCCTTCTCTGTTCACAAACAACAGGTCCAGCAGGGAGCCTTCCTTAGTTGGCTCACCCACCAGCTATGTCAGGACATTATCTTCCACACGCTCCAGGAGCCTCCTGGACTCTTTCCTCTCTGCTGTATTGTATTTCCAGCAGACATCTGGTAAATTGAAATGCCCCATGAGAAGAAGGGCTAGTGATTGTGAGACTTCTCCCAAATGCTTACAGAATATTTAATCTGTCTCTTCATCCTGGTTGAGTGGTCTATAAGAGACTCCCACCATGATATCTACCTTGTTGGCCTTCCGCTCATTCTTACCCATAGATACTCAACCCTATCATCACAATCATTAAACTCTAGACAATCAAAACACCTCTAACATACAGGGCCACTCCGCTGCCACTTCTTCCTTGCCTGTCCCTTCTGAAGAGTTTATAGCCATCCATTGAAGCACACCAGATGTGTGAGTTACCCTGTCATGTTCCCACAGTGACACCTATGTCATAGTTTTCCTGCTGCACAGTGGCTTCCAGCTCCTCCTGTTTGTTGTCCATGCTGTGGGCATTGGCATAGAAGCACTTCAGCTGAGCTATTTATCCCACCACCTTTTGGGAGGGAGAAGCCCTAATTCCTATGTGACCATTCTCAGGTGCTTTCATGGTTTCTAACACACCAGTAACCACGTGGTTCTCAGTCTTCTATCTCTACTGAGACTGCAGACCAAAGGACCTTGCTAGCACACTGTCCCTCAAACATCAGCATGCTGCCCCCAGGCTTACCTCTAGCAAGCCTGGTTTTATCCTTTTCCCCCTTCAAATCTAGTTCAAAGCTCTTTCAATGAGCCCTGCTAACTCCTGTGCAAAGATCCTTTTCCCACTTTGAGACAGGTGTACCCTGTCTGTTGCCAGCAGACCTGGTGTCACATAAACTGACTCAGGATCAAAAAACTCAAAAGTGCTGCTGGTGACACCAGGCTAAAAGCCAGGTATCGATCTGCTGGCTCTTCATGTTTCTTCATTATTCCCTGCAACTGGAAGGATAGAGGAGAACACTACTTGTACTCCTGATCCCTTAACCAGTCATCCCAAGGCCCTGAAGTCTCAATTCATTGCCCTTGGACTTCTTGTTGTAACTTCATTGCTGCCTACCTGAAAAGCCAATAATGCATAATAATCTGAGGCCTGTACCAGGGGAGGAAGCTTTCTCTTCACATCTTTAACTCGGGCCCCAGGGAGGCAGCAGACTTCCCTAAGAACAGGTTCTGGTCTGCATATTGGGTCTTTTGTTCCCTTCAGAAAGTAGTCTCCTATGACAATGACCCATCTGTTTTCTTTATAGAAGCAGTTTTGATGCAGGACATAGAGCAGCTTAACCTTAGTGACACCTCCAAGCTAGATGAACCACCATTGTTTGGTTCCATTTGCAGAGCCTCCTACTCGTTGTGCAAGGGCACTGGGGAAGGTGAGGTAGTCACAGAGCAGACACATCTGCTGTGCCATGCAGGAACTTGTCACCATTGCCCCCTGTCCCTTAAGTCACAATGGGAGAGAGGATAGGGAATCCTCTGTGTCATGCATCCTGTCTGCCCCTTGGGCCTGTCACAGGGAAGGTAGGGTGCAGTTCCAGTAGTCTCTTATTTCTGCATTCCCTGATACTCCTCAACCTACTTCACCACCTCCTGGAGCTCTGTCTTAAGCAGAAGAGTTCCTCTGCCTTGGCACACCTCCCACAGGGGTGCTCCCTGCTGCCATCCAGTATTGGCATAATTTTGCAGATGAGGTACAGAAAGGCTGAAGGACATGATATGCTCATAAGAAAGAGTTTAGTAATGTGGAGGTTTGTGTTTGCCAGCTGCCCAAATCCTGGCCAGCTATTCTATCCTGTAGGTCACCCTTTTGCTTGAATCCTTCCCCAGTGTTTTGTGTTTGGTGTCAGTGTCATTCAGTTCTCTCTCTGCTCCCATTTTTCCAGCCTGGTTACACAGCTCAGTCACCTCAGCTAAGTCACATCCTTGTCTAGGAGCCTTTATGCACTTGGGGACAGTGGCATGTTACTGAACAGTGTCAGCCTCTAAAGTACTGCGTCAGAGATTGAAGTTTGCCGTTGGGGCTGTGGAACAGACTTCAGCCTGTGTATCATCTCCTAAAGTCCAGTCTAACTTGCAGCCCAGCCCTTGCATTTCACTTCTGCACTTGGTTGAGTTGTTGCAAGTTATTGTTTGGAGCAACAGTGCTTGTCCATGAAATTAGTCATTTTTTTTTCCCCCCTCACATCTGTTCACTGCTCTGGTAGCCAAAATGGAACATTATGGGGACTTGTTGCATAGTCTAGAGACAGAGGAGTTGTCAGAATGAGAGATCTTTACCTGGAACACTCTGAAGGGAAAATCAGGATGATTTTAAGGACACAGAGAGTGAGTTGTTACTGCCTACTTGCCTCAACTATTGACTTAAGTGCTTGACACTGGGGAATGGAGATGTTATTAGATAGGGTATCTAAAACTCGTGAATCAGCATTAACTCCAGTGTGTCCCATGAAATATAAGGCCATACATGTCTATATATTATCCTGTGATCTGAACACTTAC
Organism: Galbula dea; assembly: GCA_013399015.1. Classification (NCBI taxonomy): domain Eukaryota; kingdom Metazoa; phylum Chordata; class Aves; order Piciformes; family Galbulidae; genus Galbula; species Galbula dea. The sequence continues at coordinate 633,633 of VWZX01001678.1, read as the reverse complement.
TCTTTTACAGAAAATAAGCATGTTTTTGGACTTGCTTTGCTCTTTCTTGCAGCAGTTCTGCTTGGAAGTGAGAGGATTTGGCTGAACCCATTGCTTAGCCTGGCACTCGCACCAGGTTGCAGCTACATTCCCTTGTACTGCCTTATTCTTTCTCTAGTCAAGATACATTCTCCAGATGGAGGAATGGAGCTCTCCCGCCAGAGACCTCATCAGGAGACTGGTAGAACACTCTTGGTTTGGCTTGCTTTCATTTTATCTCCAGCTGGAGGAAAGTTTCCATTTTCCTTGCTGCTTTTTTGGTCTTGCCTAACTCTAGGATTCCTGGGAAAGCCTGGTAACCTGAGCTGCTTGCAGTTTGCTTCTTCCCATGTATATTTATTTATCTGCCAGTGGAGGAAAAAGTTCATATTGGTCTACATAATAGACCTCTAGAATGGGTGAATGCAGAAGACAAGACACTTAATGTTTGCAGAGCTTGTTTGTTTGATCAGATAGGTGAGAGTCAGAAGTCCAACTTAATACAGGAGTCAGCAGCTTAGAACTGTGTCCAGATGGGAAGAAAAAAAGAATGTACAGGCTTTCTTTATACTGCAGTTCTCATCACAGTTACACAGCTATGGCAGCAATGCTTCGTACTCTCCCAGTGTAGATGTAGTCTGTTATGGGCAGTAAGAGTCAGGGATTGCCATATTTACTGCTAGAAATAGGTGGGGTTTGTGATGAACAAGACAAAGTTTGTGTCATACAGTACAAGAGGCTTAGATCCCTGACTTTTAGGAGGCTTTCAGAAAGTCTCAGCAGTGCTTTAAGACGCTTTGAAGATATGTTCCCAGCTCTTTGGTTTCCAGTGGAGGGCCTGAGAGATCAGCCCATCTGTAGCTCCTCTCCATTCCTTCATGTGGAGGCTGCCTGCCTGCTGCTCTTTGAGACTCTTCTGTTTTTTAAATCATTTGTGCCAATGCACACATTACCTCTTGTTGTGGGGAGGAGAATGAGTAGTAAGCACCAAGGCACATGAGTAAAGTTTGTCCTGATAGGGAGGTCCCATCCAGCAAAGGGAAAGATCTCGTGTAAGTGGGATCTGTTGGCATTTTAATTCCTTCCTCTTGCTTGTACATGTTATAATCTGAGAGGTCTAGCATCAGTCTTGAAAGGACGCTTTGTGAAGCACAAATTTGGAATGTTCCATGGGAGAATCTGCCTACCTACCTCTTTGTCAATAAAATTAGAAAGTTAGACCTTTTGCTGCTATTTCAGAAGTGTTACATGAGGAGAAGGTGACAACTCCTTGCTCTGTCATGCTTGAAACTGGGTGGTAGTCACTTTTGGGAAATAAATATTTCATGCCCTGTAGTTCTTTTCTTCTGAGGCTCAACAGCAGAGGAGTTCAGGAAGGCAATTGGTACTGGCACCCTAGAAAATGAAAAACACTTGATTCATTTGCATAGTGGATCAGAATCCAGCCTGCCTGGCTGCCAGAGCAAAGACCGCAGAGTTTCACATTTGAGTCATCTGCTGAAAAGCTACCTGTTTTTATGAAGGAAGAACGAAATGTTTGGTTTAAAATGATTTTATTTGCTTTCTTGTAGCTGAGTCACCTGACTCTTAGATGGTGAAGGTTATGTATCAACAGGATTTTCTCGCTGTCTTTGTGTTTGCTGAACTACAGTGCTCAGAGTTTGACCTTGCTTCCAGTCATAAGAACAATTGTTTGATTCTAGTGTGAGTATCAGTGTTTGTGTCTATAGAAACCAACCAGCACTTCCTTGTAATTTCTGTAAATAGGCTGTGACTGTGACACCTGGATTTCCTGTCTCTTGCATAGCTGGATCAAAAAATCTCTGCACACAAGAATGTCTTGTCTTCCACTTTCACCATCTATTGCCTCATTAGTAGGCATTGTCTCTATTACAGTCTGTATTTCTCCTGTTGAGGTGTGTCCAGACATCACTGGAGTCTACAGTCTTCTTTCATTTTTACTCTGCATTGTGGAGTTGTTTAAGGAACTTTCTCAGGAATACCTGTAGGAAATAACAAGTAATATAGGAAAAGCTACAAGTGACATTGCACATCATTTAATATCCAGGATAACCTTTTAAAGTGACACTTTTCCAAACTCAGTGGCAGTATTGTGTTGATTTTTCTTCCTTTCTACATTTCACCATGAAGATTCAAGCTATCTTCAGAACAAGCTACAAAGCATTTCTGTACTGTTTTTAAAAACAGGCCACCATCAGGCCTACTCATTAAGTGGCTGTGTAGCACCTTCACATTTGGGAGTTGTTATTTGACATTTGGCTGTAGATTTCCCCACTATTAGGGATATGCCCTCTCATTTGCAGGAAAATTTATCCATAGTCAAGTCAGTTTATAAACCCTGAAATGTCTCATTTTGTAGCTAGACAGGAGGAGCTTGTTGGGGATTACTGATTTTAGCTGAAGGACTTGCTTTGATATTGCTGCAAGGGGAAAGAGATTGTCCTCCTGTGTTTTCAGCAAAACTGTTGGCTGCCCAGAGAGAAAAAAGGGGTGGAGAGAGAACACAAGCTATGGGAGATGTATTTAAGGAGAAGTGTTGGGGGACATGGGGCTGTCAGAACAAGGAGATGCGGGGGTGGTTATGGCTGCAAGCAACAAGTGCGAGGACAGCATTTTGGAGCTGGAGTGACTGTCGGGGTGGATTGTGTGATGGGATTGGGATTAAAATGAGGACCCAGAAGAAGGCTTAGGTGAATAGTCTGAGAAGGGAAGCAGCAGGACTGAAGTGATGGAAGAGAAAGTCAGAGGAAAATCTGTGTTCTGTAAATTGGGATGCTTCTTGTCCTGTCTGCTGTGAAGATACAAGATCATTCCATTTCTGGTTGGTTGCTGCAGTCCAAATGCTTGATACAGCCTCATAGCCCTTCTGAAGCAGCAGACAATTATGCAGGTGCTGTCCCTCTGCATCAGTGCAAAAACCCTGGTGTGAAACCACACAGTTTAGCTTAAACTGCTGCCAAGTCTTTTCAAAGTGTCTAACTTCACACTGAAGTGTGTGAGAAGCATTCATGCAGTTGCTTCAAGCAGCTCAGTGTGGAGAAGCAACCTCCAGTGAGAGGATGCAACAAGTGTCTTGCTGGCAGTAGTACCTCATGTGAATGCATCTCTTTCCACTTATTCATACCCCTTACTTAGTCTCGCTGTCCCTGTGCAGTCAGCATGAATCTGTAAATGCAGTTTTGGTCCCCAGGAGGTCCAATCCTCTGTTCCCTCTGTTGCATTTATCTCAGTACTTGAACAGAGGTATTGAGTGCACCCTCAGCAAGTTCGCGGACGACACCAAGCTGAGTGGTGTGGTTGACACGCCAGAGGGGCAAGATGCCATTCAGAGGGACCTAGACAGGCTTGAAAGTGGGCCTGTGAGAATCAAATGAAATTCAACAAGTCCAAGTGTAAGGTCCTGCATCTGGGTAGGAGCAACCCAAGATATGAGTATAGGCTGGGAGAAGAGCTCGTTGAGAACAGCTGTGCAAAGAAGGACTTGGGGGTCATGATAGACGAAAAGCTGGACATGAGCCAGCAATGTGCACTTGCAGCTCAGAAGGCTAACCGTGTCCTGGGATGCATCAGGAGAGGCATGACCAGCAGGTCTGAGGAGGTGATTCTGCCTCTCTATTCTGCCCTTGTAAGGCCTCATCTGGAGTACTGTGTACAGTTCTGGGCTCCTCAACATAAAAAAGACGTGGACCTCTTGGAGTGGGTCCAGAGGAGGGCCACAAAGATGATCAAAGGACTGGAGCACCTCCCCTACGAGGACAGGCTGAAGGAATTGGGGTTGTTCAGCCTGGAGAAGAGAAGGCTTAGAGGCGACCTTATAGCGGCCTTTCAATACCTGAAAGGCAGAAGGAGAGAGACTTTTCTCCCGGTCTGATTGCAGCAGGACACAGGGGAATGGCTACAAGCTGAAGGAGGGGAAATTTAGGCTGGAGATTAGAAGGGGGTTCTTTACCCAAAGGGTGGTGAGGCACTGGAACAAGTTGCCCAGAGAGGTTGTGGAGGCCCCATCCCTGGTAGTGTTTAAGGCCAGGCTGGATGTGGCTCTGGATGACCTGGTCTAGTGCATGTGGCGTCCCTGCCCATGGCAGGGGGGTTGGAACTAGATGATCTTTAAGGTCCCTTCCAACCTGAGCCATTCTATGATGATTATCTATGATAATGGAAGAGGTCTTTTTGTTTGCATTTAAAAGTTTCAGTCCTGGTAATGATTTTGACCTGTAGCTACATGCAGATGTCCTCTTTTGTGTCTGTCTGTGACAGCACAAGCTTCCACGTGCTCACTGCACCTCCCTTTGGAAATGACCATCTTTGGTCTACCCTGGGGTGGAGTGGTTGCTCCCCAGCTGCTTGGAGGCAAAACTGGGTTAGCATAGAAGAGCATAAAGAGTAGTTTGTAGCCACCCCAGTGTATTTTACCATCATGGATTACAAAACACTTCTCCACCAGACTGCTAGCACTTCTGAAGGGAGACAGGCATCACAGGAAGAGAAGCAACTGGTGCTGAGCACGTGCGTGGGAGGAGAACCTCATCAAGCAGCTCAGCCAGGTTTGGAAGGGACCTTTGTCCACAGCCTCAGTCTCTCCGAGTCTGAGCTCTGTCTGTGTGATTGGGAAAAAACCCTTCTGACAGGGGTGTTGGGAACAGGCAGTAATTTTAGTATGTCAGGCAGTTAGGTAGTGTGGTGGCAGGCAGAAAGTAACCTATAAGGAAATAGCTTATTCTGACCATTGTTCATAGTGAGAATGAAGCGATCTAGGGAGTGTTGCTTATTCAGTAACACCACCAGCTCTACTATAGCATGAATGGCACCACTTCCTGTGGAAAAAAAAAAAGCCTGTGTGATCATAAAATTAAGAAAGAAGATGAAATGTTGCACAATTGGCCACATTTCTGGTATTGCCTTGTCTTTCAGTTCTTTACTTACCGTTTTTGACACGTCTGTATGTGTTTGTATGTGTAATGAGCTGTTGGTGATCGAGTTTACAGCTGCTCAGTACTTTCTGCCCAAAGATGTTAAGCACTTTAAAGAGGGCTTACAGAACATTAAAGCATCCTACACTTCTGCCAGTACTCTTCTTTAAGCACGTTTCTGTCTCCAAAAGAGTTTATCTGTGGTTGTTAAAAATTACTGCAACTTTAATTGAAGGAGATTAAGAGAAGAAAAGTTTTTTCTACTTTACCATCTTCTAAATCTGATAGAGAATCATACCTGGTCATTTTTTGCAAGTCTTCCTGATAAATCATTTCCCTCTATTTGTAAGTTCTGCATAGCAACAGGTGAGTGAGAGATACAAAAAAATACAGCTATGAAACCACAGATCTTGTCAGCAAGGAAGCAGAGCCAGGTTAACTCTCGTAAGTAGGCTTAAATAATTTTGAAAATGACATTATTTGAAATTATATTTCTGACTTGCAAAGCATTCAAGGAGTTGGGTGTCTTGCTGTATAATAGAGAAAACAGGTACTCTGACAAGTGTGAAATAAAATTATCAAACACCTGTTGGTGACTTCCCAAGGTGCTGAGTATGCACTCCTCCAGCTGATTGCATTTAAGAGGATTCAGCAGCTCTGAAAACCAAACATGCAGAGTCTAAGGTGCAGAAATAAGTTGACACGTGAGAAAACGTTGGTCTTACCAAGTTGATTTGCCACGGAGTAAGTGATGTGTGAACTCCCCATGTAACAGCCCTTGTGTGTGCTCTTAGGCCAAGGAGTCTTGCAGTAAACAAGAGGTGTCTTACCACCCTGCCTGGAAGGAGTTGCCCTTCTGCCTTTACTGGGGGCTAAGATCCGGTGTTGGGCAGCTCCTGCAGTGCCTGTTGGTGATGTACCACCAGCATACACCCTTCCGTGCATGCAGCTGCCTTGTTTGTCAGCCCATCTCACTGTCTTGCTCTGGCTTCATGAGCTCATTTCTGTCTGTAGGATTGCTAAAATAAACACAGGGATGGGAAATGGCTCTGGCTTTTTTTTGTTTGTTTTTTTTGTTTTCCTGAGGTGGTAAAGATGTTGTGACGTGTCCAGGCAGTCCAGTGTTTGGATAGCACTAGGACTTTTGTTGCTGGGGCCAGGGTGTTTAGTAGTTTGACTTAGCTGCTATTCTGTTGTTTGTTTTATTCAGCCAGAGGCATATCACAGATCTGTTACAGCATTCCTGTACTGTAATAACTCAGAAGCAACGTTCACTCACTGGTAGTATGAAGTGCCTGTTGCTCACTTCTGTACATGTGCTTCTTGATCTTGCTTTCCCTTAGGCACAGCTTACTCTGTGCAAGCTGTAAACTCCATGGACTAAGTGCCATCTCCTAATGTGTGGTTGTACAGTTCATAGCGCAGCAAGACCCAGGTTTTGTCGTGGTTTCTGAACATACTGCAGTGTAGGTAAGGGTACTCTGTCTTGCTGAGTAATTAGAATAGTTCAGATGAGCTGAACTTGCAGAGTTTCCTGTGTGCAGGCTTCTTTCCAGGCTGAGAGGGGGCTTTGCAAATGTTCTCCAAGTCACAGCAGCAGCTCGCTGTTTGGGTGCTGGACAAAGACACAATTTGGAAATAGCTTCAAAGTTTAGAGATGGCCCTTCATGTACTAGCACTCCCACACGAGTTAAGGAAGTTCACACCTCTCACAGTGCCGTTGTTTCAGGCTGCCAGGCTGCAAACTCAGCGAGAGTGCAGCATGCAGGTTTTCACAGCGAGAGCTTTTGTCGCTCCCAGAAGTGCTAGAAACTTAATTGCTTTCAAAGGCAAGCCCGGAATCTGGAGGACCCAGTACAACCTGCTGAGAGATCACAAATCAGGAGATGCTATCAGGTTTCTGTGCTTGGGCTTGCGTGGAGTGAGTTTGCTTTGTGAGAGAATGCCTTTGGAATACACTGGTATGTGGGGCTTTTTGTTGATTCTTAGACATAGCAGTAGTTGTTGTGGGCTTTGTTAATAGGCATCTCTGTTCTGCTCTGCAGTTACTGCTCATATGTTCTAAAAACTGTGCAGACAAGAAGAAATATTTGTTCTGCCTTGAAATCACGAAACCATTTCATCTAAACGGATTGACAAACCTTGGTCCAGGCAGTTCTCAGCTATTATCCCTTCAGATAGGCATGGAGGGGAGAGCTGGCCAGTTGTTGTTTGACCATTGCTCTTCACCTTCACTTTAGAGACAGTGCTGAAAATGACAATATTTACTTGTTCCTTTTTTAGGCTGGTTTGGCAGCCGCTTTTGTTCCGAGCCAAATGAACCGTGATGGCAACTGAGGAGAAACCGCCTTTTGTAGATGAGAAATAGCATTTTCAGATGTCCTTAAATAGCATGGTTCCCTAGGTTTTCTTTTCCAGAGTAGCTCATGTGAAAATCTGTGGAGCTGGTCCTTAAGTTGGTTTGGGAGGTTTCTGGCATTTTTGTCCACAACCCAGTTTTAAACGTAGTTTTCTTCATTTCCTTAATTGCTTAGTTTATAGGCTCTCCATTGACAGGAATACTCTTTTGATATATTTTGCTTCGAAACTAAAGTAGGAAAAGGTTATAAGGTAAGCCAACCAAATAATCTAGCGTCTTTTGATGAGTTTCCATGAGTATTAAACCAGTAAACCTGCCCTTTTAGAAGTTCAGTGTTTCAAGATGGTAAACATACCAGTTGACATTCAATATGTCTTCTCAAGTCACCAGCAGAAACCTTGTTGAACCTTGTTGGCAGAGGTGCCTTCTGCCAAGGGTTCCTAAAAACACCTCCCCAGCTATTGGATTAATTTCTAAAATGCTTTGGCCCTGCAGTAGGTCTAGTGCCAACACTAGACACTTGGTCCAGCTCCAGTTGGAGCAGAAGAAGGGCTGAGTTTTAAGACCTCTAAGACGCCTTTGTGTCCAGAAGAAACTGAGCACTGGCACATGTGTCATCCAAACTGTGATGGATTCCTAGAAATTGATGAATATGCTGTTTTCATTTGGGGAGCTTATGTAGCTGAAGTTCCTGAGATACTAGCGCTTAGAAGCGAGAGATCTGCAGCTCTTAAGGTTGCCTGGTGCACAAACAAGTCAAAATCTAGATGGCTTTGAGGTGCTGACAGTTATCACAGCTTTGTGCAGACACACCTCTGCCAGTACTGACAACACACAAATACCAGTTTCACATCACTGTGCTCTCCTTGGCTGGTGTACAGCTTAAAACGGTGTTATACCTTCACAACTTCAGCACAGAAGTGGAAGCAAGGGGTAAACAGCAGCAGTAACCTCTTACCCAACAGTTGGTTTTAAATGCTTTGAGTAAAGAGAGTATTTTAAAGGTAAATTTGATCTCTGCTTTGAAAATTGAATATTTAATGCTTTACAGGCCAGGCCACTCTGCTGAAGGTGCACTGGATACAAGAGCAGGCTTTGGTTTGTGATGAGAACAGTAGCAAATGAAGGAAAAATACTGTTTTCTTTCTGCAGCTGTCCAAACATCATAGATAACTGAAAAGTCTGTGTTCAAAACAGCTCTGACCCTATGTGCAAATACAATGTCTGTCAGTTTAAACTTTTGCTAAAAATCATCTATTATGCATCTGTGTTCCAAGCATTGGCATATTGATACCAATTGCTTCCTAAAGAAACTCATTTGAGGTCCAGGGAAGGTCACGAGTGAAAAGAGCTTGAAACTCTCTCTAATCCAGACCATGTGTTTCAGTACGACTGTCAGAAACAGCCTGCCTACCTATGAAAGTTTTTTGATCTTTATTAAGATAAAGAGTGTATTGACAGATTTCAATGTATTGAGTCTCCTAAGACTACAGATAGACATTGTGGTTGTTGATGGCCACTTCTGTGAGCCCCTGCTTGCAACTGTGGAGTTAGAAATGAGCAAGCAAACTCTGGCTGATATCCTTGGCATTGAAGTGTGGGTATATTAACTTTGCTAATTTGTTGGGAATAGAAGTGTCACAATTTGGCACTCCAATGGCAAAACTATCAGTGTTCCCAGCTGCTGTTAGCACTGGATTTGTTCTCAGTACTTTTGCCATCTGCTGCTAAAGCATTTCATTCTATTAGAGGAGTGGGAGATAGCACTGGCTTTGGGTAGCTTTCAGAAGAGCTGAAGAGATTCTTTGATTTGCCATAATCAAATACCCTGAATGACACAATGCCACTCAACTTCCCTTTTGGACTCAGTCACTGAAGTCTGTCATGACTTCTGGTGAAGTGACATCCAATCTTCTTGAATGAAGAACTGCAGTGGCTCTGCTCCCCAAGTGCCACAGTGGTGGCACAACAGCAACACTGACCAAACTCTCTGTTGTGAGTGCACCTCTGCTGCCTTTATCTGTTCTGCCAGACATTACTCTGCTCTAAGGGCAGGAAGGCAGCCCCCATAGCAGGTGCACAGCACAACCAAAGCCTTTGTCAGCTGGAATGTTTTCTCCTTTGACTCCTCTGTTAGGTTTCTGTTGTAGCGTGCAAGATGCTGTGATAATTTGGTGACTTTTTTTTTTTTTTAGCCTGTGACCTGTGTTTGTACCATGGAAGGCTCTGAACAGTTTTGTCAGTTCTGGATTGGTTTGTGGCTCAGCTGGGATACATGGTTGTCTCCTGTATCTTCATGAAGCACTAAGCTCACAGGCATTGCTCAGTGGCTAACATCTTTGCAAGGTAAACTCGCCTTGCTGCTGTGACAAGTCTCAGTCTTCTGAAGAGCCAGTAGATGGGGTGTGTGCAATTCCTGTGCAGAATCACTGCACTTCTCAGCCTGAAGACCCAGCTTTAACTTTCACATTTTCGTTGCAGAGTCTTTTGGGTTTTTTCAGTTAGAGATGGCCCTCCAAATGAATCACAAATACAAGCATCCAAAACTCTTGATTGACACTGAGGTGTGAAATACTCAGAGCATGATGTATGGTGCAGCACAATTAGGTCTTTGAAATCTGGGTATGAATTTTTATCATAAGTTTTTTTTCTTTTTCTTTTAAGTTAAACTAGTTATGAACTAGGAAAGTACTGGATAACTGAAAATAGACTAGACTACCACAGACTTCTGCTTAACTTTGGGTTGCAGTATTAGGTATAGATGCCATGGGGCCACCTATGAAATACACTTCCTCTTTTTGTGTCTCCAAGCTCAGCATGTAAGGGTAAATGTCTATTTGTATACATAATTGTATTGATTATAGATGTGAAAACTGAATTTGCTAGCAGTACACATTTAAACATTTTGCTGTGGTTAATAATGCTAATAATGGTCTTGAAAGTAATAATGACAGACTGTAGAAAACGATCACTAGTCACATCCCAGGGTGGATTTCATGCTTATAGGTGAGTTAGGGTAGACTTGAAATAGGAAGGAATCTAAAACAGGAGACGAGTGGGTTTGGGGCAAGTGAGTCTCTGAGTTATCTTCCTGATGGGAGGTCACAGCAGAGCACAGCATGAACCAACATGGAAATAAGCTGTGCCATTCAAAATTAAACTGTCTGGAGATGGAGTCCTATTAGGTAGGTCCTAGCTGCTCACACCTGATTTGTGATGGAGAAGCCTTCAAACAATTTGGAGTAATTAACCAAGGGAACTCTGCTAAAACACAATCCATGTCTGACATGTATGCACATAAGGAGGGAGTATCTTGCCAAGAAATAAGTTAAAATTAGAATACTATGTCAGAATTCAGTTATCTTTTGAGAGAAGCATGAGTGCTGATGGCCAAGATCTACAGCTGAAGTTTCCCAAGAGATTTTGGGAAGAAATTATGTGTACACATGCATACACTCTCTTCCAAGCTATTAGTGCAGTTGTGAGAATGTAAAAATCTTCAAATATCAGAGTAGCCTCAATGAATTCAAGAGAAAAGTTTAACAGTGGAGTACAACAGAGTCCTGAAGGCACTGGATTTGCTCATGCCTGTGGTGAAAAGGGCAAATAACACAAACCTTTTACCTAGCACTGCCTTTCAGATGAGAACCACTGTAGATGTGCTTTAATCTGGTGTGGTGAAATATGCTCAAAACACTCTGAGCATTTACCAGTTGCACAAATGATTCCCTTTCCTAGCAGTCTGATTCTGTATTATAGCACAATCTGTTTCCCCTCTGTCTTTAATGTGCAATTCTGCTGAGCGTGCAGTTCACATTGGCTGCCTTGGGCAGACTTCAGGTCAGCTTTTGAATGTAAGAGAATTCATGAAATTAAAGTATTTTGTGTACAGCTAATGGCAGTTGTGCAAGAACAAAGGCTGGCTGTGCTTTATCAGCAAATGTGGTCTAGGTTTACATTTATGTCCACATTCGATTCTCAAGTTTATTGCAGTCGAAGGAAAAAAATCAGGAGCTGGGTGCAGTCTTTAACAATCTGCTTTGGTAGCCAGCCAGTCCACTTACCCTTGCATGAAGCACATGCTAGGGTGGTTTGTTCTTCCATTAACTCTTTGATGCTGGGAAACAGGGATGAGTCACATGATGTGGAAAACGGGGCGGGGGGGGGGGGCCGAATTAAAAGAAATGCATGGTCAGCAAAAACTCTGTAGTCTCCTTGTGCCAAACCAGGAAGGGATTTGTGTACTGTGAGAAGGGTTACATGGTGATGTTTGCTGGACTGCTGTGGTGGACAAGAGATATTTGAGAAGGTGATCCAGCTCTGCTGGAGTCTGCAGGGGGAGTGGAGAGCAGCAATTCCACTTGGAAACTAGAACTGGGTTGGGCACTTTCTGGTTAGTTGAAAGGGTTGCTGGCTGTTGTTTGCGGTAGCTCAGCTGTTTCCCACGTGGCATGGCTGCGTTTCCTCACTTCTTGCCCGAGCTGGTGCTGGAGTTTGGAGTAGAAAGCACTTTGCCAGCATCACTTCTGTCTGGTTGAGGCTTTTTTTTTTTTTTTTTTTTTTTTTTTTTATTTCTCTGCATTGGGAAGAGATGGGGAGGAATCATAGCCATGAATGGAGATATGAAGATGAGAGGACTGCAGAGGGAAAGCTACGTATCCTTGCTTCCCAAGTGCAGAAGTAAGCAGGGTCAAGATGGGAGCTTGTTTGTAGCACCTTAACTTGGCCGAGCCAAGTGTCCATCATGTGGTGAGCAAAGAATGGGGTGGGACTTCCTTGCAAGGTGATTAATGCAATCTCCAAATGCTATGAGGGGGAGTAATTCTCAAGCAATGGTAGGAGCTTTTTTCTCGAGGTTAAGTGATGTGCTGCCCTCCTTTAAACCAGAGAGATGAGAGTCTGGGAGAAGGATATGAAAAATAGATTAGCTTAAATTGAAACCTGGCATCTGGAACACCTCGAACTCTGGCAGACCTCAAAATAATACTTCAGTGTTGTTCAGCTCCACAAGGTACAGTATGATTTTCTGTTTGGTGAAAGTATTAGTTGGGAACTGGAGTCAGTCTTGGGGCTTCCTTGTGCTGGGCACTGTCACCCTAGTTAGAAGATCGTTCCTGGCTGAAATGACTCGGAGCCTGCACACTCTGAGCTGTTTACATGCCTGTTCTTCATCTCCCCAAATATTTAGCAGTAAACATTTACCCTGGGTTGGTTTTACACCATTGAGCAACGAAGTGTAAATATACCCAAGCCTTACTAATCCTAACTGTCTTTACTTTTATGATCTTCTAGACTTTAAAGTCAGTAAAGCCAAAGCAACATAGGTTTTCTTTGTTTCAGGACAGCATGAAAGGAGCATGTCCTCCTAATTAACCTTGAAATTCAAATACATGCAGGGGCATTTGGAAAGGGCTGGGAGCTCCCTGAGCTCCCTGCAGTTTGGCAGGTTTCTCTTTGCTTACTTGATTAGGTCGAGGCACTGAAGAGGAATTTAGCACATTGGCTTATCTATGAATTTACCATTCTGGCATTGATGGGATGGTGCCCCAAGTTTAGTGCCCAGAGGCAGAGAATATCTTTCCAAAGGCAGTGTGTGCATGTAACTCTCACTGTAGCACAAGGACCTGCTTTCTCTTTTGGCACTTTACAAGGGAGAAAGCAAGTTAGCCTAGTTCATTTTTCTTAGCCACGTGTGTCTGGAGCTTGTTCTGAAATATGATTAACACCTGCCTGCATTTAGGTAGGATATTAGGTTGTAAGATGACTAATTGGTTTCAGTGTTGGCTGATTGAATGTTGGGAGGTTTTCTTCTTCAATCTAAGGTAAAAAGAACATCATTATTTTTAACTTACAACAAAAACCCCACATTTTCTCTTAAATGTCTGGATGTGAAGTAACTTAAACTAAAATTTCTGCACAAATAATTTCCAAGAGCTTGGTTTTGAAGTGCGTTAAGAAAATCTGCACGTTTGCAGGTTCCCAGTAAGACTTTGCAAATTTAGATTTATTCTCATCATTAAATGTGGTTGTAGATGTCATCTTTTTAAACAGCACTTTTAGAAGTAGTTAGCTTAAAAGTATAGTAATACAAAGCACAGAGGGAATGATTTTGAAGTATAAAGTCTTGAAACACAACACAGAGGTTGACAGTTTCACTGCAATTAGAAGCGAGGCAAGCACAACTCCTACTTCTGAAAACTTTCCTATCGCACTGCTTCCTCTCTTGGCCTAGAAAACCTCAAAAAAAACCCCAAAAAGCAAACAAAAAAGCAACCCTTTCAGTGGCTTTTCTTATTGACTTAACATAGTTATACTCAATAGCATTAGGAGACAGAGCAGAAAGGGCTGCCAAATCTGTCTGTAAAGAATAATCTTTGCGGAAATCTTCACAGAGGTATTTTTTTCACATGCTTTCAGTCTCTTGAGAACGTTGCTTTATTGAGGAAAGCAAGTTTTAGGGTTGGGGTTAGGGTTTTTTTTTCCCCTTTTATTTTTTTAACAAGGCTTGTTTTGTTAGGAAACCACTCCCTTCTGCTTCTGCATTTAGACTCGCTGCTAATTGCCTTTTGGTCGATGACATTTTCCATGAATTGCCACATTCTCCCACACTGTTACAACTTCACACTGATTGTTATGCTCTGTGGCACTTCTGCCTGCTGCCTTTGGGAGGAGTGGCTGAGAGAAGGATATAGTGTACCTGGGGAATTGCAATTCATTGCTTTCTGAGAGAAGGTTGCTGGAACTGAGTTTTGTAGCTGCTAAAATGCAGCAGAGGCTATTCCTCCCAGACCGAGATAAGTGGCTGGGGTAGGTGGGATCAGGAGGGCATCCTGTGACTGCTCTGCTGTGTGCCACTGCTGAGGATTTTGTGTAAGGAGTCACAGAGTTGCAGAATCACAGAATGTTAGGAGCTGGAAGTGACCTCGAAAGATCATCTAGTCCAACCCCCCTGCCACAGCAGGATTCCCTAGACCAGGTCACACAGAAACGTGTCCAGACAAGTTTTGAATATCTCCAGAGAAGGAGACTCCCCAGCCCCTTTGGGCAGTCTGTTCCAGTGCTCTGGCACCTTCATTGCCAAGGCAAGGTGTGATGCGTCATTCTAGTTGACACTGTAGTGAGTAACCAACCCCAAACCCTGGTGCCAGAGAGGGTACAGGAGGAGGCAATCTTCATGGACCTTTCTGGCTCACTGGGTACCTCAGCATGCCCCCTGAGCCCAAGCTGCAAGCCCATCTTTCTCCCAGGCCTGGGGACAGCTCAGTTTTGTCTTTAGCCCAGTTCTGTCCTCTGCAGCAGAACCTCCAGGAGCAGCTGAATCATTGCTGACTGAAGCCTGAGTGGTGTTGACACAAGAACTGGATGTTGGAGAGTTGTTCAGCACAGCTAATCCACTTAAACTCTGGAGCTCATCTGCTCATCTGCAGGGTGATGGTGCTCTTAGGTGGGATAGCTAAAGAGGTTTTGTCTTGAGATAACTGCCTCAGGGCAATCAAACCCTGCAGCTGGGGCTGAGGATCTGGTTCGCTAAGTTGGCCCTGACCCAACTAAATGTGGTTACAAGTGAGAGGTTAGGTGAGATAAAACCCTCTGCTTAGACCTTGTCTTAGCTCGGGATCTGCTGAGTGTGTTCAAGTGCTTTTCCAACCAAACTACTCGGATCAAAGGTAGGGCTTTCTTGGTCTGTGAACTGGGATGAGTTTTGCCAGTAAAAAGCTCTTTTTTAAACTAGGATAATTGCATCCACAATACCAGCAGTTAAAGTTTCTGCTTTAATTGTGGCACTGCACATAAGGCTACAGATCTTTTACAGGTAGAAAACCTGTGATTTCTGATGTGGTGAGCACGGTTGGGTCCCACCTACGCTGTGGCTATTGGCAGTGGGGCAGAAGGAACAGCTGGTGTTGTAACTAGATCTCCGACTACCTTTCTCTGTTGTCCAACCTATGACATGAGAGTTTTCACCTTGAAGAGGCAGTTAAAAAATACAGGTCCGTCTGACATGCCAGCAGCAGTACCGGCTGCAGGCAAAGCCCAACGTGGCCTTTTCTGCCACGTGACAGTTGGCAGGGTTGGCTGCAGCCTGCAAGAGCAGGCAGTGGGCACTGCTCCTGCCCTGCTGCCGTGTATCCTGGATAAAACTTTCATTTGTTCAGTCTTGCCCTTTTTTGTGGTTGGGGGGAAGGGAGTGGGAGTTTGAGGAGCAGCATGTGGTGTATGTACACTGCTGAGTCCTCTGCTGTCCTCCCTGAGGTACTAAAATGCATCTGCAGGGACTAAAACATGGTTGTCTTCTGTGAAGAGGGCTTGTAACGTTCCCACAAACCGAAATCTTCTCTGCAGCTAATCCTTGCTTGCCACAGGAAGGTGAAAATGGGAGTGCCGTGGGTCCACTTGATTCTGGTCCCACCACAAGCTGATGCACCCAGGGACCACTTTTCAAGCCACCTATGTACCACTCATATGCTTGGGTGCAGAGGCCTGCTCCCTCCCTTCCTTCAGCAGCATAAAGAGGCAGAAATGAAGGCAGGACTCAAACTCTCTCTGAGTTTCAGGAAAGGCTAAAACTGGTCTGCTGGAATAAGAAAAGAACCAGGAAAGAGGAGCACCTATGTTGTATAGCTTTGGGCAGGTCAATTATCCCTTCTCCAGTGAAATTCCCCTTTGCATGAGGAAAGAATAATAATACTCAACTTACCTTACAGGGGTGTTCCAGAACGTGCAGTGAATTTTTTTATTATTTTTTATTACATTTTTTGCAATATGTAAAACCCTTAAGTGGGTGCAAAGTATTATGGTGACTTAATTTTATTGAGGGTTAAACATTGGTAACATGCCCAGCTGAGCATTCACTGGCAGCAAGCTAGGCAAGTGACCAGCAGCAGGCAATGGACAAAAAAGGAAAACAGGGCTAACTTCTTCCAGTTCGACATCCTTTTTTTTCCTCTCTTGCCACCATACATTTCCCATGAAGCAGATGGAGGTGATCAAAATATCAAATTGGAGCTCTGTATTTTAATAGACTCAGATTTTAGTGTCTAAAAGGCAAATAAAGGTTAATGGCATGAAAATTTGTCTTGTAGGAGGGTGAGAGAGTGGAAGTGCCTCCAAGCGTACCCTGAATGGTCCTTAAATAATAGCTTTCAGCAACAGTTCCTACCTGAGTAGTTAGTTGGCTGATTTTTCACTGGTGTAGCATGCCAAGGGTGCTGGTTCCTGCACGCTGCTGCTGAGGGTTTTGCATTGGACTGAAAGCACATCAGGAGAGCATTTGGATTGGGTTGGTACCCCCTGGCAGCATCATGAGCCAGGGGATGTGCAGGGCGTTTGGGTACAGACATGTGCGGTGGGGGATGCTCCTGAGTTCGAATCATGAGTCAGTGCCAGACTCCGAGGTGTTTCTGTGGTAGAGCTGCCGAGTCGAAGAGACAGCGTATGTGATTTTTCCAGCTTGCTCTAATTCCCTGTGAAATGGAGGATTTCCAGTGGTGGGGTTACTCCAAGTGTGATCACA
Source organism: Galbula dea (assembly GCA_013399015.1). Classification (NCBI taxonomy): domain Eukaryota; kingdom Metazoa; phylum Chordata; class Aves; order Piciformes; family Galbulidae; genus Galbula; species Galbula dea. Next base: position 616,811 of record VWZX01001678.1, on the reverse strand, counting down.
CCGGCAGGTTTCATGTTGCACCTCATCCTGCCTGTGCCTCCCATGCAAAGTGTTACTGCCTGCTCCCTCTCCTTAATTTGTATTAGGTGTGAAATGCAAAGACTCATCCTAATTACCACTGGTAGATGATAGCACAGCCGAATAACAATCTCCTGATAATCAGGGCTAACTTCTGCCCTCAAATAATTACACACCAGGCTCACTGGAGCCAGTGTATTCCTGGTAGGGAGGAAGGATTGAGAAGGATTTCACGCTTTCTCTCTAGGCGTTAGTTCAACGTCTTTGCTCTGTGATAGTGTCTTGAAGGATAGGCCCAAAGGTGAGTGAAGCAAAAAAGGATCTTTCCAGTGTCTTCTTTTAAATTTTGGGCCAAAGTCTGCATCCTACCCTTGTTCTCACTGTGTTTCAAAACATTGCTTGGCCCTGGATTTTCTCAAGGTTTGCTTTCTTCCCCAGGTCCAAAAGCTGTCACAGTCACTTCCCCCAACACAGTGAGAGCATTAGCTCCACAGCTAACTTCTCATTTAGTAGTATTTCAAGAAAGTAAGTGGTAGAGATGCAGCATATGTTGCACATAATGCTACTTCATTGCCTTTTTTTAAAATTACAGTAAAGAATTTAGAGGCTAAATCTCAAATCCTGGGAAATTCATGGTGTAATGCCAGTTTATTTGAAGGAAGCTTACATTTCTCCTTAGTTCTTACAAGTCCTTAACTACGATTTCACTTCTCTCACACCACTCACCTTTAAGATGATACTCCTTTTTTGGCATTATTAATTATCATTATTGTTGTTGCTGTTATTATTCCAGGAGATCTGTATGGGAGGAATGCTGAAATGTGGATTAAAAATAGCATTTTCATGTCCTCCCACTCACTGTACTTCGTGCACAGAATGCCTTTTCTAAATGAAGACTTGCTGCTTGGCTAGATAAAAGAAGCTGTCACTTCATTTCCATAACGAAGTAGTTCCCAGGAGAATTTCTTTGTTTTAGCAATAAAATTTTTCTAAAAGGCCTTTTATTTTGCCTGAGAAAGGTAACAGAAATGAACTTCTGAGTGGTTATTCCACAAAACAATTAGGAGAAAGCAAGACTGTCTTGATTTGATGTGAGGAGATTTGTATGTGTATAAATTTTCTTTCGTGTAAGATGAGAAAGAATTCCTAACTGAAAGTCAAGTTAGAAACACCCCCCCATAACCTTACACAAAGACACCATTTTTTTTCCTTGCTTACAGAAACATCACATGTCTTTATCAGCACTCTCCTGAATAAATTTGGTCATAGCCTTAAATTCAGCCCTATTTCAAAAGGCACTTCCATGACTTCTGGTTCAGATGCTTTCCTGAGTTAGAGGCAGTCGTGGATAATCATTACCAATTATTACAGTACGTTAATTTTGTTACCAGGTATGGTCTTATTCTTGGAGAGGAATGATGGCTGTATGCTATGCTGAGGCTGAGTGCTCCATGAACTTTGCTGTGTATCCATGTGCTATGGAGCACAGTGACAGCCCCAGTCCCTCTTTTGCCCACGTGCAGCATGGCCTCTCACCACTTCCCTGTCGTTTCGCACTCCTTTTCTCAGCTGGTCTGTGTCCCATGCCAGCATGACGTGTGCCTTTGCTCTGAGTACTGAACATGCTAAAGCATGTCAGAATTGCAGCATCAAAGAAGTGCTGATACAGAAAGCATATACAGTAAGTGATAGAGTCTATGGCTTGTGTTAACTTCTCTCCTTTTTTGGGGAGGGATCTCTCATTTGTCACCTATTTTGAGCCATGTTTCTGTTTTGCCAAGTATGAATGGAGACAATTACCACTTCAGTCACCGCAGACGGCCTACTGCTATTGGTAGGCGCAAGTAATCAGAAACAAAAGGGGAGAGAAGAAAAACATTTTCTTTGTAGTCAGGAAAGAGCCTTTCTAGATTTGGCATCATGCTTAAAGTTGCATTGTATTAGAGAAATGTAACAATTTCGGAAATCATTATTTATAGGAAGGTTTGTGAATTCAGGATGTGATAATCTGACTCACCCAACAAGCAAACATGTTTGCACTGGGGCTGGGATGACTCACGCTGGCATTTGTCTCAAGTGTGGCAGTAGTTTTAGCCCTCTCCTCGGTGCAGGATGAATGAAAGGGCTGAGGTCCCCTGTTGCAGATTTACTACGTGCAGCCACGCTGGTAAATGGCAGGCTCAGCTGTAGAGTATTTCCTGCAGCACTCACACACTTGCACGCACATGCACATACACACACATACCCATGGCGCATCCCCCCTCAACTCATACTTTACTTTTAAATACTAGATTCGTAGAAAGGAAATGCATGATTACAGTGCTGGCTTTTGCACCACATAAAGCAGCCCACATCAAAAGGTATTTTAATGTTTCAGCAGGTAATCTCTGGATTTATTGCCAAGCTGTGTTCCTGTTACTTAGCTCTCGGTGTCGAAATCTTTGTTGTAAGCTACTATAGTCATCTTAATCCTGCTAAAAAAAAGTTAGTCAATAGTGCCTTTGTTTTCCAGCTCTGTGCTTCACGTTGCATCAGCAGCACAGAAGACGTGGCCGTGCTGGAAGCAGGGAGAAGGTTAAGGGTGGGTTCTGGGCTGGCTTCCTGAGGAAGCGAGGCTCACGTGGTGGCATTGTTTGTGCCTGCGCCCTTGTGTGTGTCCCTAGCCTGGTGGCTTGTGTTGCTCTGGTCCTTCTTAACCCAACCTGCTGCACGGGGAGAGGCTACAGGGAAACTGCTCCCTCAAAGTTTTGTGTAAGTAGGCAGATGAATAGCTGTGGGAACCTGTGACTGAGCTGAGTGAGGCAAAGGCCACGGCCCCAGCTCAAATCTTATGACACCAGGGAGTCATACGGTGGGCATCTCCCGGGATGACTGCTGCCACCAAAGATCAAGCCTTTTTGCCAGTATTGGTTAAGGCTGCAACTCAGAACCGTGTTCTTCAGGTGGTTTATCTTTGGCTTGTTAAAATACTGCAAATAAACAGAACCTCAGCCGCTGTTTTTGGAGCTGCTACAGTGTTTATATTCCCCCTGCAGCCCCATCTGTTTGCAGGAGAGCTGTGACTGTGGTGTGTGAGATGTTAACGTGCGAGATGTTAACGGAGACCTAGCCCTTGAACTTGTTCTCATCTGTAACAAGTTACAAGGGTGCTGCAGTCCTTCAAATATGCAGGAGGCTCATTGTCTCAACTGAGGGCTGAGCTGCATTTTTTGCATAATAGCTCCCACAAAAGAAAGAGAGAAATATTTATGTCATGTAACAGAAGCATCCAGAGTGGTTATTTTTATTGCTTCTATCTGTTCAACATATTGGCTCTGAGCCTGAATTATTATGGACCATTTGCATTCTTTTTCAATCTCTTCTGCTCAGAAGCCTTGTAGGAATGACTGTGTTACAAACACGTAGGCAATAAGAGTTGTTTTTACTTAAAACTTCTCTGTGAGAATGAGGAAAGCTGGCATGCTAAGAGAGATGTAAATCTGTTGAAATTCCCCCTCCTCCCTCCTGCTATTCCTGCTTTGATAGCCATGAGACAGTGGCAAACAGGAGATGCTGAAGCTAATGGAGTGATGGATTTTATTAAAAAATACATCATTGATATCTAGGAGGAGGAGGCTATTTGTGAGATATTTTTCTTCCAGTTCTGTATTGCTGCTGCTGAGACAAAACAACCCAGACGTGCACCTGTTAGTTTTCTGTTCACCTGGTGACACTGTGCACCCCCTGCCCAGCTCTTTAATTGCTCTTTTAATACCTTACCCTCTACAGTTTTTGTGGGGAAATCTCGTAGAGCTTCAAAACTAAGCACAGAGCTAAGCACAGTTTAACCTCAAGTCTTGGAAAAACTGGGTATTACTAAGTACAAATAACAAGTATGATTGTGATTGCTGTTAGGTGTGTGAAGGTGATGTCTGAGAGGTCCCAGACAGTGTTGTATTTGTATTGTTTGTAGGCATTGTGTGAATTAAGAGTGTAAGTTTGAGCTGATGGGTATATTTTTGTATTTACAACAGCCCCTGTGGTGATGAACCTTCATCTATTTCTGATTGCTTGTTGGAAACTGTCAGGCTGAGGGAATGGGTAACAGCAGCAGTGGGGACCACTCTGGGAACAAAGTTGCTTCCATGGTTTCCAGATAACAGGTTTTGAAGGACTGATGTCCACTGAGTAGGGCTGAGAAAGCTCATTAATGTTAGTTAATGTTAGTTGTGCAGAATCAGTGGTCATCTTCAGTAGTGGCTCCTACACTGGAAAGTGTGAGCTGCAGCCTTACCCCTTCAGCTGCACGTTCTGGTCCCATCTGTCTGTTGTTTGGAAGAGATGTTCCCATTCTGCAGCACTTCATTTTCCCAGTGAGCAAGCACCCAACACTAGAAGTGCCATTCACACAAGAAAGATGTGCCAGGCTGGGGTAGCCCATGGATGTGTTCACAGAGCTGGGGAAGGTAACATATGTCTTCCACCCCCCACTACAAACTACAGGGCAGGATGGATTGCTTCCTTGTCTGAGCCCCAGGATCTGCATGCTGTTTTTCTGGTTTAGGACCTGCAGGATATGCAAAGTGCTGACAACTTGATTTACTATTCCCTTACACCCAGATACAGTTATTCACCCTGCACAGAGTGGGTGTAACACCCTGTGAACTTGGGCATTTCACCATGGACCACATACAAAGCCATGGGAAGCGCTCGTTTGTGAGACAAGAGTTGTGGAGAATCAGCTTCAGATGAGGAATGGATGCTAAATAGAAAACCAAGCTTGTTTTATGCAAACAAAATATCTCTTTTGTGAAGGTGTTACTCCTTCATTGTAGCCTTGAAGTAGGGGTAGCTGTGATTTAAGTCGTTTTTACACTAGCAGAACAATTAATGTAAAGATGGTTCAGCCCCATCAGGAGCAGCCTTCTTACCCTAGCCAAAATGTCAGGAGATTTCAGATGGGTAAAGTTTGGCATGGCTGGTGCAGAGAAGCTTTTGTTAACTTGAAATCTAAAAGATAGTTAATTCTTGGTTGGTTTGTGGTTTTTTTAAAATGTCCATTAGAATCTTTTCTCTATGTGTCAAATCAGCTAAACCTGTTGAAAATAATTGAGAAGGGGTTTTTTTTTCCTGATGTGATAGGTGGTATGCACATTAGGTAATTGAAATCACACACACTCCTGGAAGGTACAACCTCACCTTTCCCATTTGTGGTGGGGCAGGATTGAACCTGTCTGAAACTATTCCATGTAGAGGGAGAATAAAGGAGGAAATGGATTACAATTTTATTTGAGTTGAAGCTTTAGTTGTGGGATAATAGAGAACAATGAAACAACCTGGGAACAACGCTTAAAGAGCTTTATTAGCTTATGCTGATTTGTGAATTAGGAAAACCAAATTAGGTGATGCAAGATAGCAAGGAATGGCAATTAAAATCCTGCAGGAAAGGACTACAGAAACGATGATCCCTCACTGCTTGCTCTTCAAAGCAAGATGGAGAGCATGACCTTTTCTTGGAACAAATGCAGGGTATTGCACAGAACTGACTTCTGGTTTTCAGTTTTGCCAATTTGCAGTTGCTCACTTGTAGTCTGGTTCTTATTTGTTGATTGCCTCGGGGTCCAATTTTATTATCTAAATACTCTGAAGAAGTACTTCGATGTTCTTTGATTTGAGGTCTGTTTGACTCTCAATTACACTTCTAATCTGTAACTCAAATGTCCTTTTTAACACTTAAAGGCAGGGCTGTGCTGTGATATTTGATCAACAATAATGCTGTGGGACCATGAAAAACAGTTTCCTTCCTTCCCATTTATAGCTGAGATGTGATCGGTAACCCTGTATGTGACAGCGATTCATTGATCATGTTGAAACTTCAGTTTCAAAGCCTGGTTCAAACCTAGTTGTACTGCAAATCAGCCTTCCTTGATAGTCCCTCCAAGTTAAGACCGTCTTTGTGTGTTCCAAGAAGAACGTGTCATTGCAGCCCATCAAATCTGCATAGCAAAAAGAGCGTCCCAAATAGGGAATAAGTGAGTGCTCTGCTCTTCAGGCAAGGATTGCGCTTCAGGAAGCAGCCTGTCTCCTTGTGCCTCCTGAAGTTCTTGCCACACTGTCTTTAAATCTTAAGCATAAAGATGGTTGGAAACATTCACAGGCAGACATGCCTTGTCCCTCGCAGAAAGAAGTGCCTAGGGGTAAGGTCAAGTGAGCAAGTCGTAGCAGATTAAACTAGCTTGTGAATTTACAGCACATCGTCTGCTCCCTAAGGAGGAGCTGTGTGCGTGGAGCAGAGGCACCCTGTGGTAAATACAAGGTGTCTCGCTCTTTCTTCCCCTGAGGGGTAGGGAGACTTGCTTCATGTCATCTTTCCTATGAAATAAGAGTGCCTGGAAAAGGATATCTTTCACACAGCACCACTGCACTGTGTTGCTCAGATGCTGCTTGTGACATGTTCCCGTGTCCACCTGTTGGCAAGGGTCTGCCAGGCAAATTCCAGACTGTTAGCAAGATAACTGAGTTGTTTGCACACAATTTTGGTTCCTGCTTTGGTGACTGGAGCCCTGTTGTGGGCAAGCAGAGCCTTGTTTATATCAGACAGATCAAAATCCTCATCCCACCTGTTAGAAGTTAGTGGAAGGGCTTTCACTGGGTGTGGTGGGTTTCAGCTCAGTGTGTAAGGTAGCTGACTCTCTAGGGAGGCTCAGAGGAGTCCATGCAAGCAGGAGCTGCAAAATCTGGTATGAGAGAGGAGTAAATTTCCCTGCTGTTACTAAAAATAATGGGAAGCTATCTAATTTTAGCAAAAAATCTTAGTTATTTTCTTGTAGTCCTTTGGACTTAGTTTTCAGGTTCCCCTGAATGTTGGATGATAAGAGATGAAGATTCAAAAATTGAAGTTTTAGGAGATTTTTGAATTACCAGATTATTGGGAAAAAAATAAGAAATCATTTTTAAAATGTTGAACTCCTTCATTTTAACACTTGGAAACAAAATGTTTTGAGGATTTTGAGCTTGGAGTTGGATATTTTTTTCATCTTGAGATTCACATAATTTAAAGAAAAAAGTGGCTTGAGCATTCATTGTTTTGGATTAGGCAAAATTTTGAGGATTGGCCTAAAATAGGTTTGGATTTTTTCTCTTTTTGGTCTGCATTCTGAAGTTAAAAAGCTTGTGAGATCATCTCTGATGATGATCATATCTCTTTCAGTTAAGCAGCAGAATCCCATTTTAGTGGAGAAGAGAAGCTGTTGACCAACGTCAACATGGGTGTCTGAAGGATCTTGAGGTGCCCAGGATCTGTGCTTCCAGCTCAGAGTTTCTCAAGCTGGGAAGGCTTTTGTAACAGGTGTCTTGCATAGTACAATCCATCAGGAAGAGGACTAGTGGTCATCATCATCATCACTGCCAATGTATCTTGGAGAATCACAACCTGCTCGATGCTGGTTCACAGATGCTGCTCTGTGAGGGCTTCACCTCAGCCAGTAAATCCAGGAGTAGTGCTACCCCAATGGTGGATCAGCTGGGCAAATCTTGGGTTGAGTTTTGGAAGCTTTTGTTGTTGTTGTGTGTGCAACTAAGACTGTCTCAGGGCTGTAAAAGGTTTTGAATAGTTATCATTGTGTTGCCTTCCCTCTGCTCTTCACCCGTGAACTCCTCTTGTCCATCTGTCTGACTTGTTTCCTGCCTTCACATAGGGTGAGATTCATCTGCATTCATCTGTAGCCATCTAATCTGAGCTCAGTGTCTAGACTCCCTTTACGGAGGGAGAGAAGCAGACCTTTCTAGAGTGATTCATTCTGTCCTAAAGCAGATGCTTAAGATAGGTCAAATTAATCATTTTCTAGGTTGCCTAGTTTCCTCCACTGAAGGTAAAGAGAGTCAGGTGTAGACTTCTGTCCTGCACATGTTTTTGATCTGGGGTTGTGAATTCCACCACAGAGCTGATAGGATGGGATCCATGTGCACATTACATGTGCAAATGACATGTGAAATGTTTGAAGAGCGTTACATCAAGGGGATAGGAAGAGTATGTGGCACCAAGTGAAAGTTAAGCATTTAGGAAGGACAGGTAGACCATGGGAACCTGGCTGAAGTTAAAAATATTCAGTTGGGGCCCAGTGGAAAAATACACAGTCTATTTTAAGTATTCTTTGTGGGGTTCACATAAAAATGAAGCACAGCAATTCTCCCAGACCCAAGTAAAAAGGCAGAGGAGAGTCTGATATCTTGTACAGTAGGTCAAAAAAAATTCAGAGTTGGTCCACAAAGGAATTCTGTCAAAAAGTAAGTATGAAAGTGGGATATTAAGAATGTCAGATGTGAAAAATACTTCCTAGTGAGGAATAGTGAGAGTGTGTGTGTGTCTGTGTGTGTGTTTAGTTTCACTACTTCTCTGTTGCAGTATTTCAGGTACCCACAGAAATAGGTGTTTGTGTGTCCCCTTAGTTAATTGAGAACAACAATCTTCCTGTGTGTATCTCTCTGCACATCGTGGGCTTTGTTTGCAGACACAATCCTGACTGGTTTTTTCTCCTTCTTGTTATGGCAACAGAAGTATCCAAGAACTATTTTAATTATGTATCTGCCTCAGCAACTCTGAACTGGGTTTTAATTGTTGGTAATAAGAAGTACAGAGCAAATGACTCTTCCTATCCTAGATCAGTGTTTGATGTGCACTCTACACTGGAATCTCCATCCTGGGAGCTCATTAAAAATGCATTTGCTTCAAGGAGATGTAGGAATCAATTGGTCATTTGCTGAACAGCTCTATGGATTTTCCTCTTTTTATTCCTCACTTTCATTGCTTACTTTGTTTTGCTTTTCTGTTACAGCTTTATCTTACTTTATTTGAAAGAGGAAGACCAGTGAGGACCTGTGAGCACTCCCAGCAGTTTCCGAAAAATCTTCATGCTGAAGGATAATCCAGAATTCCCTGAAGAAGAACATAGTGAATGTTGTGAGTTGCATGTTGTGTGTGTACTTTCATTTGTGTGTTTTGGGGGTGGGGGTGGTACCTGCACTGTAGTGTTTCCTCCCGTCCCTGGGATGTACTGAGCATCTTTTCACTCTCTGAAACCAAAGGCAGATGTGTTTGGGTTAGGCTGCAAAGCCAGGCTTGAATTTCTCTCCCTCACTTTTTCTTCCTTGTCTTCAAGGACAGAAGAGTGTTATCTAAGGAAAGATGCTGGGTTTCTTTTCCTTGGGTTGCTACAGCTCTTTTAATACATTACTATCACATTTTAGTTATATATGTAAGCTTGCATTTGAAGGCCTTGTGTCTGTGTAGCCTAGCAAGAATGAAAAGTGTGATGGATGGATAACAGTTCAGCAATCTACAGGTCAGATTTAGGAGTTTTATACATGCTTGTCCAAGGGTTGAAATTATTTGACCATTTTCAAGTTAGAGGAATGCAAATGTGGTTGTTTGTGCCTGATATTCCAAATTCCTATTGCTTTGATCGGTTTGTTCCAACAGTTTGAGTATTCCAATACAGATGCTTCTCTGAGGTTTGTGTTCATGGAACTTGCAGTAGCACACCTTTCAGAGGAAAACAGTCACAGAACTAAGACCTTGATCGAGCTGCAGCATTTAGTAAAGGAAACTGTTCCCATTAGGGATGGCTAAAGAGAAGGCATAAATATATTTATGTTCATTGTTTTTCTCATGAAGCTCTCTACTTCTGTGGGTTGATGTAGGCACATGTGAAGATCAAATGTAAACATCCTCACAAACAAAGGAAACAGAGGAAAACAAGAGTTCTCTGTCTACCAGCTTAGAGAATAATGCTTATTCCACCTTGGGAATTTCAAAATTAGGTAAGTTAGTATTTAAATCCTGATGCCCAAGGTATGCAGTTGTCCTTCAGGATGTTAGTACTGATAAAACACGTTCAGATTCTTCTAGTTTGAGCAATTGTTTTTTGGCTCAAAAAAATACCACTTTCCATAAATTTAGTAAATATAAATATATTTTCTGACTGCTGGACATACCTTCTAGCTCCTGAAAGTTGGATGCCTTCCTTTGCTCTGCTTTTCTCTTTGGGTTCAGGCTTTGGGAAGCAGATAGAGACAGGATCTAAGTGGTGTTGCTTTCCCAAGAGCCATTTGCAAAATGAATGTTAGAGAAGACACTGAAAAATCCTCATCATCTCTCTCCTTTCCTGCATGCTTTGATCTACACTGAAATAGTTAACAAAGCTGACATTTGGAGTTGTTAGCTGCTAGTACTACTAAGCTGCCAGGTTAGTAACTCATTAAGATGAATAAGGGGCCTCTGAGACCTGGAGCTTCTCACTCTCCATGTATCCAAGCAGATGTGGCCATATCAGCTTATTCCCACACTTCAGAAAACTTCCATGAAGCCACAAGGGCTTACTTGGCCAGCTGATGTCCTAGACAAGAGGAGGACAGCCTTAAATAATAATAATAACTGTCTCAGCATGCAAAGCTGTTGGGATAACAGGAGATGCTTGTTCAAGATACTGCAATAACCTCCATTAATTGCAACAGCAGTACTCCCTCATACTGAGGAGATCATTCCCTGGGTCCTCTCAAGGTATGTGGTGTGCCAGATCTGCCAGATAAACTGCATGAGAGGAGGAGGCAATCATCAGCCCCTACAGGGGATGGAGTATCTGTCAGAGATGCTGTTGGTATGATTATTGCGTTCTGCCCTGTCCTAAACAGTTTAAAATGAGCCCACTTAAAGCACAGCATGGTAGTCTGTTACTGTGGTGCCAAACCTCTGAGTTACACTCACAAGGCCTGGGTTTGCACAGGAAATCTGCACTCTTCTCACCAGGTATGGATAGAAAGGAAGTGCTCTTGAGAATGACTCTCACCATGGACCATTTTCCTTAGGGAAGTCATTCATAGGTGATGGAGAGCTCTTTAGAAGTTACTTGAGAGCATATTTTGTCACCCAGCTTCTGCTTGGAGGAGAGTGCTGCAAGAAGGCAGCCATCAGCCAGGTTCCTGCTCTCCCCTCCCTTCATTCCTTTATCCTCTTGGGGAGACAATACCAGTGGTGAGGAGGGATGGTGCTTCTGCTGGAAGGAAATGCTGACACACAGGGATGTTACTGTACAATACTGGAATACTGCTCTCTTTCCCTAAGTGTTTGCAGCGTCATGTTAAAATGTTCAGAAAGCTATCAGACCTTCCCCACTGTGAGTGGTGGCTGTTCTCATCCCTTCCTCTGCCTCCTCCTGCCACCCAGGCAAATACCAGAGGAATGGGGGTGTGAGGAGGGAGGGGGATGGTGCATTTGGACCAGTGTCCTGTATCCACCTAGAAACTGCTTGTTTACTAAACAGTACAAATTTCTCGCTTCCTTTCTCCTGCTTTGCTCATTCAGATGAAGCACATTTCTGGAATAGCAGAGCTAGTACAAATGAAGTCCATATTCTTCTTTTGCAGAGAGGAAAGGGGATGTCAGATTTGTTAAGGAGGAACATTTATTTCCCTTAGTGAGGGGTAAAAACAGAGTGAGGTGAAGCTCCTTTGCCCTCACGGGATAGTGCCTTACAAATTCCAGCATGCGGTTTTGCCATTTTCTGGTAGAATTTAGGTATCCTGAGGTTGGACTTTTTTTCCATCTTGAAAACATATGCCTCAGCTTTTTTGGAGTGCTAGCCACACAAGCACAAACACATTCTGACAGGAGCAATGAATAAACTCGTGTTCCTCACTCACAGACATTTCTTCACTCTTTTTTTCACTTACGTGAAAACCTCTGGCAGGGTTTGTGGGAAATGGAGAAGAAATCTCTAAATCCAGTATGCCTCAATAACTGAAATGTCTGCAGTTGATCTCCTATCTATAGCTGTTATTTTGGGCAAATTGCAGATGGCAGGATAGTAAACATTCCTGCTTCTTGCTCTGACAGGCTTTCCGTGCCAGCCGTTGGTGAGAGCCTGCTCCTGTAAGGGCTGACCCTGGAGAGGCTCACGGGGACTGTGGCCACACAAGGCTCCATCCCATCCCATCTCATCTCATCCCATCCCATCCCATCCCATTTGTGAGCTCCCTCCTCCTTTCTCCACTTCTTGGCCCTCCTTGCTCTATTCATCCTAGTCCTGTCTCGTCCATACGCCTCCTCTGGCTACCGACTGTTTTTGCTGGCTCTTGGACCCATGGCAGGGCTGGGAGAGGCAGATTCTGGAGCTGTTATCAGTGCTGTTTCGTGAGCTGCCTGATCAGGTTGGTGAGAGCCTGAACAAACCTCTCCAGAGCACCCTATCCATGTTGCCCCTTGGAGAGGAGGCATACACAAGTGATGAGAATTGAGCATTAGTGAGTGAGCCTTTTATGCATGTCTTCCACACCTTGAGCCTCAATGCCGGGTTTGTGGTGTGGTTGGAAGTGATGCCCAGTGTCCATTCAAACAGTGATGAGCTGTGAACACCTTGGAAGAGCAGTGGAAAGTTTTGACACATGCAGCCTTAATGTTTCTGAATGTCTCTGCTTTTGAATCGCTTTGGTATCCATATGCTAAACCACTTCATGGTTTTCTACAGGAATTAATTGCCAGGCTGATGACAAAAGAGAAAGCTGCATGGGTCTGTCCTTCCAAACAACTGCCCAGCACGTGTCACTCAGTATAGATAGGGAGAGGGGAAAAGGGAAGAATCACTGTCATTTGAGAAATGCCTTTCAGAAATGGTAGTAATTGATTCCCAGGCATTATTCTTCATTAAGAGCTACAGACAGCTGCAGCTTCCCTTTAGATAGAAATTGCACTCTGTAGGCATGCTATACATAGGGCTTCAGGTTTCTGACATTTCCCTGCCAAAAATCAGAAGTATTTCTTAGCAAATAAATGTTTATTCAGAAAGTCCTATTTCCTGGTTTTTATTTCATGTCACATGCTTCCGCTGGCCAGACAAGAACAGCTCAAGGGTGGCATTTGGGAGAGGAAGCTTGAAACAGTTTGAGTCTCTTGCAGGGCTTCAAAATCAAGTTTCTGACTGTAACCCTGGGCCTTCAGTTTGGCAGTTTGGTAGAACTGAGGAACACTGAATTAAAACAGACATTGCAGAAGTACAGCAGAGCTGCTGTGGCTGTGCAGAAGCGAAGCAGGCGGTGGTAGGTGTGTCTATCCTCTGGTTGTCTCACTCCCTCTCCTGGGCCTGAAGCCATTGTCCGAGAGCACGGGCAGCAAACCTGTCTTGGTGGCACACAGGAACCAAACTGTTTTGGCAATGAGGAATCCCCCATAGAGTCAGTGTATGGGCATCTGCTGGGCTGTGTCTGCTTGCCCCTGCCACCCAGCAGAGAGCTCGCCAGCATGGCTTCGAGTCCAGCAATGAGTCCATAAGCCACCAGCACTCAGGGACTGCTGCAGGGCCAAATGGCTTTTAAATGGCTTTTTATTCACATCTGTGCAGTTTCCTTGGATTTACCTCTCTTCTCCACATTCCTGCTGGCTGGCTCCTCAAATCAGGACTTCCTAACCTGTCTTTTCCCTGCTGTCTTTTCCAGCCTGGACTGCTGAGCTTCCTCCTCCTTTATCTCTAGGGTTTATTTGCTAGATCCATACTTTCCATTCAGTGTACCAGCCCCTACCAGTCCAGTAAATGACTTTGCTGTCATAGCAGCCGTGGTTGGTCACCTTTTTGGACCTATGATCTGTGGCTATGTTGTTCTTGTCAAATCCTCCTTCTTGTTTTTCCTCAGTTTGCCCTGCACCCCTAAGTTTATGGCTTGCAGTATGCAATCTGTGTATTCATATAATTTTTAGTTAGGTCATTCATTATTCTCTCTCTTCCTTCTCAGCCGATAGAGCTTCCAGAGAATGGAGAAGTTGTAATTTCTCCAGGGCTAAAATCCAAGTCTTTGATAGGCAGGCATGATGCCTGGGGCCACTACATGTTGCTACCGGTTGTCAGCATTGTAAAACTTACCCTGCAGAGCAAAGAAATCTGGGCACAAAGATTGTTCTCTTCTCTTACCGCGGCAAGCTGTAGTTTCCCAGTCTGTTCTGCTTTCCCTTCATTGTCTTCTAAGCAAATGGCTGCAAGATTCTGAGTCCCATGTTTGGACTGAGAACAGCTTTTGCCTGAGCAAACAGATTTCTCTTTGGCAGTCACTTTAACTGCTGCCCCAGCTTTTTGCTGTCAGCTTTGTTTCATGATTTGGCGTTAGAGCTCTGAGTCCAGGCAGCACTAGTGCATTGGAGCGAGTAAATGCCGCAAGGAAGAAAGGTAAATGTGTTTGTTAATGATTACAGTACCAGTGTGGTTACAGTGTGGTCCGTGAGAACAAAGCATCTCCTGTAGTTCAACAGTGTAGCCTGTGGTTGCTCTTATTTTGAACTTGGTGATGTTGAGTGGAGAAACTTCAGATCCTGGCTCGAAGCACTCTTTGATCCAAGAGACTTCCAGTGAAACCAAGAAGCAGCACTGGGAACCGAGCCCAACCTTCACAGATGGCGTATTTGGAAGTTGTGTATGGGGTGAAGCTGACCAAAACACAGGTGTTCTGTGCATGTGAACAAAATTTCTTCTGTCTCTCCTCTGTCTCACTCCTGCTTTGTTGCACTGCTTTGTTAGAGAGCGTCACTGGTGAGCTGATTTGCTGCAGCCATCATGACCCTAACAGTATCTAGCAGCCTGCCAATGCTTCTCTCCGAGCTGATAATGTTGGTGGCAGCAGCAGCAGGAAGAGAATAAAAATTAAGTTCTCACAGAGAAAAGGTTTTCTTTCCACTTTTCTGTTTGGACTGTGCATTCAAAAGGGAAGGCTGCTGCTACTGGTAGCTTAGTTAAAAGGGATCAGAAGCTCTTTGTAGCAGGATACTATTCTGAACAACTTGTTCATTCATATTTACTTCAGGTTTGTTTGCAGCCTGCCAGGCATGTTGATCCTGGGTGCTTATGCTGGGAAGAAATATTAGATACTCCTAGACAAACTGGCAGTATTGATGCTATCAGTGTTCCTTTATAGTGAGTTTTATGTTTCTGGTTGTTAATCAGCATTGGTATTTCCAGCTGCAGACACTGATGAATGCTTCAGAGGCACCTGATGGCACAAAGGTCAAGAGGAAGAAGATAAGCAAGTTGCTGGGATTGCTCTCAGCTTCTTTCTGTTGAGGTGTCAGAACTAGAGAGAGGCTAAGGAAACCTGAGATGCTGTAGTATTTTATTTATTTCCAACGGGTTTTCCTGGAAGCTCTTTTAAGTAACAGAAAACCCCTCCCCACTCTGGCAAATCGAGTTTATTGCAGTAGTGCAGGTTATTACCAAGTTATTGCACTAGCAATAGAAGAAATCTGGGGAGCAAGGGCTGCATCAGATGAGGAAAGTTATTAGTGGCTTTCTGTGCCAGGCAACCTTCAGTCAGAACTGAAGTGGTGGTTTATAAATTCCCTTTTGTCTCCCTTCCAACCTTTGGACTGCAGTGAATCCTGCTAAAGCATTACAAAAGCTGTGCCAGTTGACAGAAGCTGGGCAAAATGTGTTTCACCTTCCCTGATGGGTAAACATTTGTGACCAGAGCAATGGATATTCCTTGCAACGGAGAGGTGTCTGCTATGGAGGTGGCAGGCAAGTTGTGCTTTTAAGTCTTCAGCTGCCAGGAGTCTCTCTCTGGCAGATAAAACCTTTCTTCTCACCAGCTTGATTTAGCATTTCTGATGCAAATGGTTTACAAAAAGAAACCTCAGGTAACATGAATCTTGAAGTGAGTTTGACACTCAGGGTGGAGCAACAGGAAGACCACTGAAGGAGTTAATGCTTTTCATGTTCTCGGTTCAGGTGTTTTGAGTCTATTTTACATTATTTTAAAGGAGTGTTGCTTGCTTCTTTTCTTGCAAAAGCATGCACTGGAAGTGACTTTGTTGAGGAATCTGCTTCTTAGGGGAGAAAAAGGGCAAAATAATGTCTCTCTCTTTCAGTTTGTGTGATGTACTGCTGCTGTTGGAGGGGAGAGGGTCCTCATAACTCGTTTCTGAGTTAAGACATGTCTGCTATATCCACAGTGAGAATTACCAGGATTCCTTTTTACTTTTAATAGATCTGTTAAAATGTTTGTATAACTATCTTTAAATTCAGCCTGAGGGATAGCCTGCAGACTAGTGAAGAATATGTAAGAACAAGCACTTTCTTCTTGTTATCACTGGCTAGTCAAACCCATTGAGCTGAAGGGGTTTGGCTTAGTGAGCAGTCCTGTGCCTCCTGGTGACATTTGTAGAAAGGGTGAGTGAGCTTCAGAGCTTTATGTATCTCTTCATTATAGGGTGAAGTCTCTTCTTAAATTAAATTAGGCAGGCAGTCTTCATTAGCTCTTGGTTTTCTTGTTGTTATTATTATTCTAATGTAATTATCACTTCTCTTCAGTCAGCCTTCTGCTTGTCTGCTCCACAAATAAACTCTTTCCATCTGGAGAGTCTTTTGAGTTGAGGAAGGTACAGGGAAGTAGTGAAACTTTTGTTAGCACTGTGCTCTTCCTTGCCTTCTTTTCAGCTACCTAGAATGCTATAGAATGAAATAGAATAAAAGAAATACATGACAAGCATAATAGGATCCTTCTCTCTCAAAAAAGATTATGTAAAGGAAGACTGTTGAGTTATCTGACTAAGCACATGCAGTGGGAGAAAGCATCATACGTAGATCTGTAAGACCCCTGCAGTTCTTCACTTCAAAAAATCAGCATTAAGAACTGAGGAATTGCCCTACTCTGCTCTCAGATGACAAGACACATTGCTTCAGCGGAAAATAGTTCTTGGGCATAATGAAATGCCTGCTGACTGAGGGAGTAAGAAAGGCTCAGTCACGATGGGTATATCTTATCTGTGCATCTGAGCCCTCTGCAGAGATTCCCAAGCTGACAAGGTGCTTTGCTCAGGCTAATTAGCCCTGCTTCTCCATTTACATCTTCTCCGATTATGCTAAATAGACTGAGCAGGGTGCTGCCTGACACAGGTGAGATTCAAACAAGTGTGTCTGTGCAGCCTTGCCCTGTAGTGTACCCTATAAATGTCTGAGCCTACTCAACACAGGCCCATGAGTCTGTGCTGTATGGCTATGCATCACAGGTATTTCCTGGAGCTTTATTGTATATGCTGTCAAGAATCACTCAGCCTTGGGTGGCTTTCTGGGACTGAGTAAAGGTACACATTCTTCTAGGTTCGTTGCATGTGAATGACTTCCCTGGTTTTGGAGGTGGTGATCTGCAGCCCCAAGGAGATTGAGGGAACAGAAGTAGCCAGTCAGACAATCAGAAATGGTGAGACTGAGAGATGAAAGTGTGAAGAACTTGGACTTTCTGCTTTTCGTCATATTTACATGTGCAGGACTGGCAGAAAACGGTGGGTTGAATTAGATTGTGAAACCTTGCTAACTGTCTGTGCGTTCCCCACTCCACCTCTCCCTTCTTCTTTCTTCCCCAGTGGGATTCTTGCAGAATGAAATAAGTGCAGGGATAGGTGACTTTCATAGTCTGGTGTTTTAGCATTCAGTTCCAGCTGTAGCTTTTGCAGTTTAGCTAAGTTTGCTACTAAATATCATTTCAAAGACATTTGAGCTTACAGAAGACAGGCTTTAGAAGAAACAATCAAAAAACCCCTGACAATCCCAAAATGTCAACAAATAAAACTATTTTTACTCATTATAGTAGAAATGGCTTTTTACACTCCTGACTGTTCTCCCTCTGACTGGCACTTTCATGAGAAAAGCAGTTGAGAACGAATGCATATGTATACACACATTTCTGTCTATATATACATTGATCTTAGTGAGCCTGGGAATGTAAAAGCAAGTGCAAAAACCGTATGCTGGTTTTGGCAAGTTGTTTGTTTTTGTTGCAGTTCCCTGATTTTCTTCATTTAAAAGGTGGGTTAATGTTTTGTATATGAAGCCTGAAGTGTGATGGTTGGATCTCTTGTCAAAAGATGGGTGTCCATGTTTTATTCCATATTGTGAAATGATAGTCCTCAAAATATCACGTCAAGCCACTACCATCAATAAATAGCTGCGCTGTATTATTTTCAGGAGTAGCAGTTTCCAAGACAGTCAGTGTGATTGCAACCATTAAGTGAGTAGAAAGTGTTTTGAAAGACATAAAAGAAAGCAAGTGTTGTTGACTGAAATGGCTGGGTCAGAGCTGAAAAGGAAGTTTGCTGTTTTAAAGCATAGCAGACATTTTAGACATTCTTATCGGGATGCTTCAGTAACTCAGTTGTGTGAAAGACTGATAAGAGAACGTGCAGCAGCAGCCCTCGTAATTTAAAGTGCCCAAACTTGGCAACTTCTGTGGTAATGTAAAGTAGTAGTAAATATAAATCTCATGTTCTGGAATTCCCGAGCCTGCTTATTAGCACATCAGTGTGTAAACACTGGCTTAGTGTATCTGGTACTAGAAGGACGTGTTTTGCTCTTGGAGAGGGACGTGTGCTGGCTCTGCACCCCCAGAGCATGTATAAGACAGGCAAGATTCAGACTGGGCTGTACTTCACATTTTCTAGAGGAAGTCTGTTTTTTATAAGGCAGACATGAAAACAATATGCACTTAGTTTTCCACTGTAGTGCAGGTATTTCACCACAACTATTAGTTAATGCCTGCGCTCAAGCTGCCTAACAAGATCTGTCCAGGAACACTTTAACAGGAGAATTCAATTAGAATTGCTGGTTTAATGTTGCTCCTTGGTCAGAAAGGACTGGCAGTTTCCAGTTCACTCCCCAGTCTGCACCCATTAAGTGCATAAAAATGGTTTGAAAGAACAGGAAGAGCTTTGTTCACTGGAATGACTGGATTGGGACTGAAGGTGGAGAGTGGCAGATGAAAGAGCACTGGACTGCCAGTGACATGGGATGGATCCCAATGTTTGCACCCTGTGGTCCCTGTAGGCCTATAGTAGCTGTTTCTTCTGTTTCAGACTTGAGCCCTGAGCCTGCTTGTTGACCTGTGCACACTCTTAAGGCTGTCTGGTATGTCAGGGCTGGAGGCTTGAAGCAGTAGGGAATGGTGTTTATGCATGCTAACACAAAGCCTGTTTTCTGATGAGACCAGCGCTGAGGGTAATGTATAAAGCAGTGGTGATTGCTTCTTCAGGAAAGTAAATGGAAGCAGGATAAATGGTCTTTAATTGAGTTACAGTTGGTATTTTAAGGCTTGTAACATAATGCATTTAAGCTCAATGAAGGCATATCTTTTTAAATGTTCCTTCAGGACTTCAAATGTTGCAGAAAGCAAAGCAAACTGTCACTGTGGTTGTGACAAGCTAGTATGCTATCAGTTTAGCTGGAACTGAAACTGCCCTCACATGAGTTCAGTCTCAGTGCCTATGTTGTGCTGGAAAGCCCGAGTGATCTGATAAAGAAAAGATTTGTCATAGTAAAGCATCTCCTTTGGTTCTGTGAGGTTTTTTTTGTCTTTCCATTTTTGTTTTGGTGAAGATGGTGTGGGGGATGAGGAGGTGCAGATTGGTGATTGTTTGTCTGTAAACTGTCTTACTGGAATGGGGACTGTAGGAGGCTTTCTCGTGGCTCTTTGTCAGACCAGTGCCTTATCGAAACAGTGTTTGACCCTTGAAGATGCTCATCCAGCCTACCTGCCTGATCAGAGCAGATGGTATGATCATGCTTGAAGCAGAGTAAGAGGAACACTCATTGGGGGAACCATCCCTATGTATCAAACCACTGTGTTCTTGAAAGTCTTTCCTTTCTGAAAGCATCCTTTCACTTCATTTAATGTATTTCAAAAGTGTACCAGGAAGGAGAATTTGATACCGTGATGAAGAAAGTCACAAAATGAGGGCAATGCTCTGTCCTGACATCCTGGTGTGCTTTTTGACATTTCATTAATATTTAGTAACTTCTAGTGGTAGGCTATGCAGCAGCTCAAAACAAACACTGCAGAAACTTTGATATCAGGCAGTGTTTGTCACTACAAATGTAATTATCTGTATGGACCATCAGTCTTAAGAGTAAGTGTGGGAGAGCTAGTGGTATCCCTTCTGAGGCATTTCTACCCTGATGGTGTTGAACAGGCTGACAGCAGGTAGGAGACTGATGACAGAGTCAAGTCTTACTGGGATCATTACTTGACTTCTGTTTTGTGGTGTGTCAGGGAGAAGTTTTATCCTTGATCCTTCTGAAAAAAATAAGAAAGGAGTAGATACAGGGGCTATGCAATTAGAGAAATTAAATGGCAATTCACACTGCTCTTTCATACCATTTTTTGCATTAAAAGGTAACTCAATCATTCCTGTTGTCTTATTTTCTAATTTTTTTTAGATTCAACTTACAATGAGAGGAACATTCCCTTGGGAAGAAATAACTCTGGTATGCAAAATTTGAAACCTAAGGGATAAGACAAGAGATATTTCATTGTTTTAATAAGTAAGGAATCATTTAAGTGGTTCTTGACTGATTAATGGTTACCTTATCCTTTCACATGCAAAGGAATCAAAGGGAAATGATAAACATTTAGCCTTGGTAAGGTTTGGCTGAAGAGTGCTAAGCATGCCTCGATTTGAAGTGCAGTGGAAACATGATGGTCCCCCAGGAGTTTGAGACAACTCCTGATCAGAAAGCTGGAGGTCAGATCCCACCTTCTCCCTTGGTTCTATTTTGGTTCTGAAGCAATCACCTCTGTGGTGTATCCTGGCTGTAGTCAGTCTTGTCCTATGCTGCCTTTTCATGAAATGCTTCTGCAACACCTAGTGCACTGAACCTGGTAGAGGCAGGTGTTGCCTTTTGGAAGAAGAACTGCATTTCTTGGTTTCTATGGTGCCTTTAAAATTCTTCCCATTCCTTTCTGTCCACAAAGAGACTAGCCAGTGTTTAGATACTCATGTATTAACTCCTGCAACCCTTTCCTCTCCTGCAGCCTGCGGTTTGGGATGACTCCACTTGGTAGGGCACTGACTTGCAGTCAGGAGACATAGTGGCAGAGCCAGATGGAAAAGCTATCTGATGGGTGACTTGGGGCATGTCATGACCAGTTGGTGCTGCAGCCATAAAATGGAGATAATAATACTGATATCGCTCCTTGGTAAAACATTATGAAATGTTTTCATGAGTATTTCTGATCCAGAGCCTGGGTGTTTTTAGCCTGAATTCCAAGGATGTGAAGTGTGTGGAGTGGTGGTGATGATGTATGCCTGTCTGCTTGTCCATCCCATTCCCCCTCTCCCACAACGCTGAGTGTATTGGCTAATTCCCACCAAATCCAGCAGGAAGTAGAAGTCTCAAAGACAACTAAATTCCTACAGATTTTTTTCATTGCTGTTATACTCAGCAGGCAGGGGAGGTGAGAGGCATGAATTAGTGCTGGCACTGAGAGGGAAGAGAGCCAAGCTCTGCCTCTATGGCAGTGGCCAGCAGTGAGCCACAGCAGCACATCCAGTGGGCCCTGGCAGCCCTCGTCCAAGTGCCAGGCTAGCATGGCAGGACGTGGAACAGGGCTCTTGGGGGATGCCAGGGGGAGGGTGGTGCAGAGATGGATGAACGTGGAGGGACAGGGACAGCAGAGAGGCAGAGCACAAATCCTGTTGTGTTCTTTGGTAGCATGGGTTGTGTTACTGGAAGGGCTCCAACTGAACTTGCCACTTGAAATCCCAGTGGCAGTTTTGTTTCTGGCTGCTTTGAACGTGCCTTCTTTATGTTATTGGGATTTTTCACTCCTGTTCTGCACAGAGGTGGGTTTCTGTGCTCTTGTGCACCTTCCCCTCCATGCTGCTCATGCTTTTATTTCTGCAGTAAATACAAACTGAGAGCTGCCTTCTTTGCCTGTAGCTGTGAAGCTTTTCCCAAGGTATCCTAAGTGGAAAAACCCTCCCATTCTCATGAAAAAATTACCTCTTTTCTTCATTATACACATTTCACGTCTGGCAGGCCCTATTTTCAGTGACTGCTGTATTTCTCCCTGGCACAGCTCTGTTCCTCCAGAGTGCTGGCCTTTTTCTGCACAGGGCCTCTCACTTACTTGGCACAGCTCTCTGGTTTTATATTGCTCTGTACATTGAAGGCAACTACACAGTAGTAGTAACAATCACAGGGATGCAAATTTATTATCTTGTTTTTGTAACTCAGTGGGGGAACATGTTTATCCTGCACACTTGAGTGCTGTTTTTAAATAGTACTGAATATACAATAGATAGATTTAAAGTTGACTAACCAAGAAAACATCCTCAAGGCTGAAAGAATAAGCATGAAGGATATACGAGAGTTGAAGATTGGTTTCTAGGGCTACTTTGTGCCTGGCGTGCTGACGTACGTGGCTGTAGCAGTCAGATGTCTCATTTATGCCCCCAGATAAAGCCAAGATAGTTTAAAGCAATCAAATTAATCTTCTGTCTTGAAAGAGCAAGTTTACACTTTGCAAGAGAGAAGAGATTTGCAAATTGATTTTTTTTGTTTGTTTCTTTCCAAAAAACAGTATTTACATAAACATCTTTTGACTGGGAAGAAGGGACAGGTAAACAAGTAGCCAGCTGGCCACAGGCTCTCTGGCTTCTGCAAAGATAATTATATGAAGACTAAGACCCTCGGGCTACCTTCAGCTATATTAGGCTAGGTAGGTTTAAAGTTCAGTTGCTTTGAAATGGAGAAGCCATGGCCAGGAAGGAACATGACTGGAAAGCATCAGTCATGGAAAAATCCTGTAGCCTAAAGTCCTGTATCTCCAAGTCTTTTTATTGACTTCATAGGCATTGGGTTAGGCATTCGGTACAGAAAGTCAAGATCAGACATGCCTCTGAAATTATTTTTCAGGAGTTATTTGTATGTGTGCTGTGTACTTCTCTACCATTTTAACAAGCATCTGTCACATCAAACTTGTTATTACTGCTATTATGGCATTAGGTTTGTAGGCCTCAGTCAATGCCCATTTTGGCTAGGTATTTGAATACACAAATGGTAGGAAAAAGACTCTCCAAACCAAAGAGGTCACAATGTGTTTTTGTGTGTGTGGAGGAAAATGGAGGTTTCAGAGAGTGTGTACATTGGCTCCCAAATCAACCTACCTTTCCAGTCATTTTGTGGATAGTAGCCTGGGCTGTTGTGCACTGAATGGACTAACTAGTCTGGGAAGATTGCCTCCAACATCTGGCTGAAAATCCCATCTTTGAATCACAGGGAATTTGACTAGGATAGTTTCAGATCTTCATCTGTGATCTTGTACTTTATTATTCTTTTTGTTTTATTTTCAAGTAGCTCCTGTTGCATTGATGTAAGAGGTGCAGGAGACCTGTTTATGTAGATCATGCCATGTCCATTTTCCTGACAAGACAGGACAGTTCCCTGAAGTGCATTTTAAAGTGTTTTGCTCTATTAAGTTCCCTGTGTCCAGATGTTGTGACTCCCTCCACTTCCCTTAAGGAGTTGTTAATAAGTTTTATTTCATACTCAGCTTAATTTTCACTTTTTAAAATTTCCTATTAGTCTTAAGTTGTCCAAAACACCATCTGACATCATTCTGTCTTACTCATTTAGGATATTGGACTATCAGCAGGGGTGGAAGCAGCATTAATGGAATATTGCAAATAGTCTGTCCCTTCAGTATATGCTGGGAGATGCTCCTGAAGCTATCCACGTGATATGTCAAACCCCAAAGGAGAACAAATGTGCTCTGGACACGCACTGAAACTTTGCGATGTTTTGGTTTACCTGAAGCAAAACGAATGAGCCTTTTTTGTCCTGGCTGATTGAAGTGGTGTTGCTGCACTTCAAAATTTCTGAAGGCCTCACTTCATCACTGCCTTTAATTCCCTTCTGCTGCTCTCAGTTCTTTCTTATTTTCCTGTCAGTCCTATATGCTCTCTCAGCATGAAGTTTTCATTTCTTCTTTTTTATTTCCACAGTAGATGGTGGAGTCACATCCCACATGGCTTTGCCATCTGGAACAACTTCCCTGACTCATATTCTTTTTGAGTTTCAACTTTATCCTTGGCCTCTACATGTTAATCTTCCTTCTAATAAAGCAATCACATCTTATGCCCAGAGGCTTCCAGTTCTTCTCTGCTCAGTCTTTCTCCTCAAGGCATGTAGCTGTGATACACAAGGTATATTGTGATCTGTGCTTATTATTAGACAAGGAAAACCTATTTCAGAGACACCTAATCACATACTTATGTCTTATTTCTGTGCAGGATAGCGCTTCAGGGCACATGTGGCTTTTTAACACCCCTTATGCCTTTGATTTCAATTTGCTTCACTAATTTAAGGGTAGATACATGTTTAAGTACTGTGAACATGATAAAGCCCCAACTGTGAAACATGGTTTTTATGTTAAAAAAAGTTTCAACAGAGAAGTAAGATGTAAGATTTCAAATTAATACGTCTCCTTAAGTCTTGCCTTGAAGATGTCAAGCATGCTGTAAAATCAAACAAAAACCCAGCAGCCTTGCTTTTCAGTCTGTTGACTCAAAACATGTTCTTCTGTACACTGAGATTTTCAGCAGTTGACGTAGTATGCAGTTGTTCTTGCTAAATTAAGAAAGTCTCATGCTTTCTGGAATCCTATAGCAGAACTGCTGAGTTTGCAATAGTTGCATTAAAAAATTGAGGTTAGTTTATTAAGTGGTTGGACACAACTTGCAATGCTATTACCTTTCTCCTAGTGGCTCCCTTAAAGCTTCCATGAGATGAGGAGGAAAATACAGCTAATGGCAAGCTGTGCCTGGGCACCACACAGACCCAGCTTTGTGCAGAGCATGGCTTTGGCATCTGGAGTGGGAGCTCAGTATGTATTAGCAGCAGTACATTCATTGACATAAATCGCTGTCAGAGCAATGGAGGAGCACAGCTGTGTATTTTGTGAGCACTGAATGAGGTCTAGCTCAGACTTACCATGAGATCATGGAAGATCTGCTCAAACTTGTGTCTCAGACTGTAAGTTGGGTGTGGGACACTGCAGTTGGGTAACCACTCGCTCAATCTTGAATTAGAGGCAAGCTCAGTTGCAGGGCTCCTAGCCATTTTTATCCGTCCTTGTCCCTTTCTTACCATTTCCTTCTTCCTTCCAGGCAGATCTGTCCAGAGAGGGCACAAAGGAACACAAATCCTTTCTAATATGTAAAAAGTGAGGAGGGGGAAACAATGCCTGGCATCACAGAAGCCCTTTAAAGGAGGCTCATTTAGCATCCAGCGAGTATTGACATCGACTGTCCTTGGGGAGAGCACATCAGCTTCAGTGCGTCTCCCACCAAAACCAAGAAGGGGAAGTGTGTTCCCATTGATCCCCGGGGGTAAAGCTGCCCTGGTTTGTCTGAGCGGCACCTTAGGAAGTCACAGTACTGCTGAGGAGAAGGGACAGGAAAGGTACACTCAAAGCAAAGTGGCTCAGACTGCTCTTGCAACTCACAAAAGCAAAACTACCAAATAATTCATTGTGGAAACCTGCATGGTGCCACTGTGGCCCAACTTTGGGCAAATCAGAACAGAGAAGAGAGTCATACCTTAGGTTGCAGAGAGTTTTCCTTTTTGTTTGTTTTCACTTGGTTTAGGGTTTGTTTGCTTGGTTTGCTGTCCCTACCTAAACATCTTGCTGAATTTCTTGAAGTCATGGCCATCCTGGTTTTGCCCTGGATCACTGGGGAGTGGTGCACTGACTTCTTCTCTGCTTCTGGAGTGATGACACAGGCAACATGGTTGTATGAGAGTATTTTTGAAGTCTGAGTGTGTATGATTGTCAGAATCAAGGGATTTTAGTATAGAATTTGAACCACAGTTCTTAGTTAAGGAGAGGGTTGCCTTTGACCTCCTTAAAATAAGGAAAGTAACTGAAGACTGTATCATGCTTGATGCCTTGCGAATCATGAAGGTTGCACAGCTAACAGTGTATTTGCAAAAGTCCTTTTAAAATGCATTGCTTTTGTGCCTCTCACATAGTTCCCTGTTCAGGCTCGTATGACTTTCTACTTTTTTACCTCTCTTAAATGCTCAGTGGATGTGGAAAACCTTCTTATGTGTGGAAGTGCTGATGCTAATGCAAGTAAAAAAAAATTGTTGTGTTCTTTTTCCCATTCATCAGAGTTCTCGGAGATTTTAGTGGAAAATGCACCACCCAAGGACCAGACGAAGCCTCCTTCTTCACAACCTACTGTGATTAGACTGTGGGATTAAGCCAACCTGAAGCAGTGTTTTGGGGAATTTTTGAGCAGTCTGTTGTCCCTAGAGAAATCTCTTTTTACTCTGCTTCTGCAGAAAGCATATTCCTCACACCAGTGCTGCCATGCTCGTCAGTTCAGCAAATGTTTCCTTGGCATTGCCCTTGCTGTTTTTGAACCACAAAATGCTCTTAGGTAAAGTTATCATAATATAAACTAAAAATTGACAGGCTGAATAGTTGTGGTTAGTATGTGCTATAGTGGTGATGACATGGGAAAATATGTTGTTTTTCTCCAGATGACTGTTTGAGGTTAGCTCTAGACCATTTTGTTCGTGATGTGCCAGCTAAAGTTTTAGGAGCATGACTTTGAAGTGAGCAGGTTAGTTTGATTTAGTTTAGTTTATTTTTTTGAAAAACCTGTTAAAAGCCTGTTGTCAAAGAATGGATACAGTTGTTATTTTGGGGATTTCAAAAGAATGGAGCTGACCATTAGAAGGAATAAAAGGTTGAGAGGACGGAATTCCCCTTTTCAAGAAGTTCATCTCACTACAGAATCTAATCAAAGGTGTCTCACTGGTAAGACTAGGGTGGGCAAAACATGGCCCTGCAGGGCAAAAGCTGGCAGAGTTCAGGTGCTGCTTCTTCAGCAGAAAATGGTAGTGTGGAAGGGGGATGAGCAGCAGCAAGCAAAGCCAATGCTTTCTGCTGGCAGCAGAAACAGCATTTTGTAGACCTGTTCCTTATCCATCTCTCAGCTATTCAGGACCAGAGTGGTACAGCATCCTGCCAGGGTGTCAGCTCAGCAGAGCCATGGGTGGCATCTTACACACTGGAACAATCTGCACACACTGAAAGTGGTGCTGAGTCAAGCAGGCAGTGCTCTAAAGGACCACAGAAACATGTGCCCTGTTTGTAAGATAGAAGCAAGAAAAAGAGGCCTTAGGCAGGAGGTGATGTTTGATGTCTTCCTATTGAACAATAAAAACAAAAGTGACTCAAATATCACTTTCTTCCCTAACAGAAGCCTTTTTGGTGTGGGCTGCCAGTCTGTGTGAGGAATGATATGCAAAATATACAGAACTTGAGTGTGGCTAAGTGATGGTTTCTTTTTCTTTCATCTGCCTCCTTTTCACTTTGTGCTGCAAAGTTGCAGTTGCTTGTGAGAGGCTTGACATATTCAATGGTACCTTGAAACACCTCCAGTGAACTGCAGCAGAACCAGAAGCAGGGGAAACTAGAAGGGTTGCAGAAAACTATTACCCATCACTACTACTAGAAGATTACTGCTACTAACCAAACTTTGAAATAAAATGCTGCATTTCTGGAGGAGCCTTACTCCACCTGCTACACCAGTGTGTGAGTTTTGGCTTTAAGTCTGCTCCAAGGTCTTTGTGGTGTTTGGGCACAGACAGGCAAGTTACCTGTGGAGGACAAGTCATAGAAGTGAGTTTCTCTGCCTTCACCCCTCCTGAAATGCTGTGCTGAAATGAGGTTGTTAGGACAGCCCACTCAAATGAATATGTTTCCAGTGGTTCCAGTTTTTCTCTGCTTATATGGGCTAATCTCATCTCTTTTTGCGGTGTGTTGCTAACATTACCTCTGCCCCGAGCTGAGGAGCCTCTGAAGCCTCTTGAAAGTTCGACCACGCTGATTTTTGCATGGTGCCCTTTAGCCCCAGTAGATACAAAGACCATATAGTATGAATGGCTTGCTTCTAAAACATCATCAAAGAGCCTTTTTGGTGTGGGCTACCAGTACATAGTACTGGTGGCAAGGCTAGTGTGCTTTTAATTTCCATGGCCTCACTGCCAGTCTTTGGGGAAAGCACTTTTGTAACAGTTTGCAGGGACAGGTCCTTTGTCTTGAAATTATGTTGAGAGGACGTACAGGCACCTGCAGTGGGATGCTGAGCACAGCAGGATGCTGATCCTAACTGGGGCCTCTGGGCACAATGCTGTCACAAATTTTAAATAATAATAATACTGCAATAAGTTAAATAAATGTGTCAAGTTAATTTTGTGCTCCCCTCCCTTCAGGCAAATTGGCATAAAGTGAATTTTCTAATAATTAGCCCAATCAGTTGTCACTGAATAGATACACCTGATTTCTGTGAATTGTGGTAGTACACAGGGGACTGATCCTCCAAGGAGCAGAGAGGCTCCCACACACTGACCCAGCAGCATCAGGTCCGGTGGTACAGATACTGCATGAATGCATTTGCCATGAATTGAGTTAGTTATGTGTTTATTGCCATACAGTTCAGATTTTGGTCACTTAACATTTACAGCCTTAGAAAACACTGGCTCGAACTGTCTGCACCAGGCTTATGAAACTGTGGTAGTAAAGCACTTTACAGTTCCAGGCAGCCTTTCCCAAATGTATTGTAGAGCCTATTAACAAACACCTGTCAAGTTCAGTTGAAATATCTAAGTGGCCTGATCTACAGCGGCTGCTGCCGTGCCAGGGGAAGCAGGGCTCGCACTGCGCATCAGCCGTGGCGAGTAACACGCTCAGAGGTGAGGTCCATGGGAGCAGGGATCGCTTCAGAGAGCTCTGGGCTCACCTTTCAACCTGCTGGGGTTTGGTAGTGAGGAATCAGGGAAAAAAGAAGGAAACAAAGGTTTGTGTAAGGCAAACATCCTTTCTGTTCCCTGTTACCTGGCTGTGACATTAAGGCTCAGAACATTTCAAGCTTTTCTTTATCTTTTTTTCTTCCCCCCCTATTTTTTTTTTAAAGGTTTGATACGGAAGTGTAAACAGATCTTTTCCTCTGTTGCTGACCTGAATGAGGGCTGGCCCCTGGTACACGTGTGAAAATTGCTTGGCTAGGAAAGATTTAATGTTGATTGTATCGTAGCTCTGGAGATAAGGTCAAAAAACTCCCTAGATGCTTGTCTTGACAGAGAGTGCTACTTGGGTTTGCTTCCAGAGACTGAGCTTACAAAAGACAAGGGGATAAAAATTAGCCCTGTAGCATCTCAGAAGTGCTTGTGGAGGTTTTTTTATGTTGTGTTCAGGGATTTTTTTTTCTGCCTTTTTTTTTTTTCTTAAATCATGAACTCCGAATCCAAGGAGGCTTCAGCAATCAGTGTGTTTGAATGCCAGCCAAGACACTAAACTGGCAGCCATCCATTCTGATATCAGTGTGAGTGAAATGTGTACTCGGGAACTGGATTCAGGCCCTTCAGAGTTTGCAAGCAAGTATTTCTGCTTTTGCAGAGCAGATCAAAACCAGGAAAAGCTGTGCAGCTCTGGAGCATGTGAGGGAGAGGAGAGGGATCTGCACCTTTGCAAAGGGGCACGAACATAGCTGTGTCTCAGCCAAAGTCCTGTGCCTTATGTCCTCATGTTGAAGGCTATGTTCTATTTCCAAAAGTCATTTAATTATGTCGGTTAATGTTTTAACTACTAAATCTGCCTTGCATAAAAGCAGTAAGTACCTCATACTGGTAATAAGCTGTAGGAAAGTAAAATAAATTGGCATTTTGTAAGAAGGTTGTACAAGACCCGTGGAGAGCTATGCAAATCAGCTATGATACAGCCACATTTGCATTTTGTCTTGGGTTTAGTGATGATATGCACAGCATGACTTTGGCAGGCTTGCCTCTTGGGATGATGCATGTACTGGTGGTATGGCCCTGTAGGGTCAATTTAACAAGCATAACGTTGTGATTTTCCATGCAGTTTCTCAGAACCACTGAGCAGCATGGAGCAATAAACAGTGACAGAGGAAATCGATTTTTAAGAGTAAATATATTTAAGAGGAGGAAAAAGTCTTATACAAATCTCCTGCCTTACCAAAAGGTTAGCAGTTCTGTTAGGTGCTGCTGAACTTTCCAAAGTGACTCCCTTCTGTTGTCTTACTTTTCTCTGTGTTATTCTTTGGCTTAGAAAGTGTCACAACAAGGAGGTGATGTGGAGTTCTCACACACTGGGTGCTCAGATCGTTTGAGCAATACACAGGGGAGAACAATGAAGTGTTACAAGTAGCTGATAGTGCTGGTTTGCAGCCTTTGAGTTCGTTGAACCAATGGCAGCTCTTAAGACCTGTCCAGCTAAGAAGGAAAGTGGGGGCATACTGGAGGTTTCTGCTGATAAGAATGGATGTCCTAGGAAGGACTCTTGGAGCCCTTTGCTGTCTATTTTGTCTCGGAGAGGCATGTATGCTTTGTAAGTGCTGCTGGAAAGTACCTCTGAAATAACCTTACCTGCTTTTTTCCTCATAAAAGTTTTGTTTGATTTCAGGAATTCTTTCAGTATGTTAAATTGAAAAAAAACAACAACCACCCAACAAAAAAACCCCCAAACCAACCAAACAAACCACACACACACAAACCCCAAACAAAACAAAAAAATCCAAATAAAAATAAATAAAATTAATTGAGAATTTTTGGAATTGTCATTCACATGCTGCATACTTTCTCCAGCCAGCTGTTTGAGCACAAATTTATTACTTAGTCCATTTTCACAGCAGAAAAGGTAATCATTTCTGTATATGCTTTACTTATCACAAGGGTGGATTGGCTCCAGCATCCTTTCCCAGTTCATGGGTGCTGCATGTATGCTGGGCACCTACAAGCAGCTCTGGTTATTTTTATTTCCTGTCCGTTAAAGTCAATGAAATGTCAGCTGCTAACCTGCAGGAGGCTTTGGGCTGGGGTCCTGCAAGTGCTGCTCAAGAGCAGCCTGAGGGAAGCATCACTCTTTAAGGCAGGGCTTAAGCAGGAGTTCTGGAGGTTTGAGACAAAGCACGTGGTACAATGCAGTCCCGAATTTAAGCACAAGCTTAAGTACTCTCTTCCTGTGACCTCAGCACACCCAGTGCAGTGCTCTGTTAGTTTGCCTTACAGCAGCAGAAGGGAGTTTGGCAGCTTTCAGACTGAGTCTGCCAAAAAAAACCCAAACCCAACCAACCCAAGAGCAGAGCAAGCATCTTCTTTTTTCTTCTTTTTTTTTCTTCCCCTTGGCTTCTCTATAAATAGTCAAAACATTTTTCAGAGCAACTTTAGTTAATGTTTTATGGTGCTAAGTGAGCACTGATGTTCTGATATGTTTTCTGCTCCTGAATCTCATTGTAAGATGCTTGAGTGTAATTTAATTCAGGTTTTTAAATGAGAGGAAGAAAGAATGCTGTGAAGGCTCATCTGAATTTTGTCATTGACTTCATGAGAAGTCCTTCGAGTGCATTAGGGAACACTTTGGCTTCTCATTTAGCTGTATCATTGGATACATGTTGAAAGTTTTCTGTTCTTATCCTTACCACACAGACAATCACGTCATTCTTGAAATGAATGCTCCTTTTTCTGTCCATATGCGAGAAATTAGGGGAACATCTGTGGAAGTCGCAACATACAAGAAGGCAAATTCTTGGTGGCAGGCTGCAGAGCCTGACTTTCAAACCCCTGTCTGCAGAGGCTCTGTGTGCACCATCAGCTTTGTTCTCACACCACATGCTGTTGGTTTTGTGTTCCACTGGTTCCCTACTAATAACAACTAGTAGGGGTTTCTCTTTTCTCTTTTTTTTTCCCCCCAAGCAGCAAATGTATAGTTTCATTTTGGCAGCTGATTTATCAAGAAAATGGTATCAGAGTTGTGTGGGATTTTGTGAGTCATTACCAGAAATACTGCAGTGGGTGGATTAGCCCCTTCAAAGTGGCTGCTCTGAGTGTTTTCAGTGTAGTAAGGTATGGGGAAAATAGGATCACACCTGTGATTTTGTTGTATGCACCCTCGAGAATACCTTTGGCAAGGGCAATGTCCTTGTTCAGTCAGAAGCTCTCTGCTGTTTCCTGTTGGCACCAGAAGGATGCCAACAAGTTGATGCTCCTCAAGTTTCTCAGCAAACAGTGTTTCTCGTGCCTGTCCCTGTGTGACAAGATCCTCTAGCACAAAACACACATATTTCAGTTGCAGGACTGTGTGAAACAAGCCTGTGACCTGAGAAGCTGGGGCAGCAGTGCTTGCAGAAGCACCTAGAGGAGCACATTTACGTGTCTTGGTGTCTGTGCTTTAGATGTGAAGGCTTTTCAGTCAGCCTTGCCAGCTTGTGGCTGGGTTTATTTCAGTTGCAGGTATCAACACCTCTTCCTAAAGACTTGCCACCTCTCTGCCTGTGAAACACAGCCCTGTTTCCATCCCAAACCTCCTTGGAGACCACTTTCCCTAAAGTAAAGCAAACCTGTGTGCTGTCTCCTCACTTTTAATGGCACAGCCCTGCCCCATGTATTGGGGCTCTTGCCATCAGCCTGGTCCTGTGAGAGTGACACATTCTCCCAGTCACAGGCCGTTAGTGGGGCGCTTGTAGAACTGTTTGCTGCTCTCATCACGTGGTGTGCAGACATTTTATCGAGGAAACCATCATAATGTGCAAGACTTTTTCAGAGTCTTGCTGCCTCCTAGACAAAATTAGTGGTCTTTGGAGGCCAGCACCAGGACCTGCTACTCCAAGCTTTTGCTGCCAGGACCCAGAGCATGTGGGTTTGGATGAGCACGTCCCACCACTGAATTGTTTTCTCTCTGATGTGGGGCTCTGGTGTATGCATGTGTTCGGTCTCACATGCTTCGTCCCAGCATTTAGCAGCAAAGTTTCTAACCAGAAGCATGTTTGTTTTGGGTAGAGTCTTTCCTGTTAAGTCCTGAAGTATCATACTGTCCTGTGCTCTAAAGAAAATATTTTCCCGTCCAAGAGATAACCAAAGCAATGTGGAGAGAATGTTTTGATGAAATCAGAAGGGGGATGGAGAAGGAGCAGCAGAGGCCAGTCTCCTGCCAGTGTCCAGTTACTGCTTCTAATGAAGTGTAGTGCAGTGCTCTGACACACAGCAGAAGCCTGCTTTGATAAATGATGGCTTGTTGTGCCTAATGCTCTCCCAGGCATAATTTATGACAAATAAATAAGTGATGTCCTTCCCTGCTTCTTCCTATTGCTCTGCAGCTTTTTTTGTTTGTTTTTGGCTTAGTTTGGGTATGTCAAAGAAAAACAAATAGTGTTTTGTTTCGGGCCAGCTCCTGGAGTATGGGGGAGCCTTAGTGGGAGCAGTGTGCAAGTAGGTGGCTGCTCTTCAGCCTTCCTATGTGAATCCAGAGCACAGCTGTCTTCCCCAAAAGTCACCAAGATGGGGACTGCTGGACCTTCAGCTGGTCTCTCCAGACAGAGCTAATCAGGAGGCTGCAGGGCTGCGTATAAGGAAGAGTGATCTGGCTCTCAGTTGCAGAGATGAGCCAGGGCAGAGCAGCTGCCCAGCATCTCAGTTGCCCCCTCCTGAGCAAAGTGGGCAATCTGCAGCTCTTGTTGCTTTGCCCAGCGTCTGTGCATGCCCATGAAGTAGTTATTTGATAAGGTTGCAGAGTATCTGATTTTGCACTACTGCAGTCCCCACAAAACCTAAGTAAGGGCCAAACAGAAGTAAGGGGAGGAGGCAGCCCAGGTGGTGATATGGATTCCCCCCTCCACAATTGGGCAGACATCCTTCCACACACAACCCTTCCACACGCACTATGTCAAGCAGTTGCTTGGTGTGCCAGGGAAGGACCAGCCTCTCTTCTTCCTAAACCATCCCTTGTAGCCCCTTTTTGCTTCTGGCAAGTCACTTATACCATGCCCTTGAACGCATTCCCTCTAGTCCTATTGCTAGTCGCCTGGGAGGAGAGGCCAACACGCCTCTCTACAGCCTCCTTTAAGGTAAGTGAAGGGAGCGATAAGGTCTCCCCTCAGCCTCCTCTTCTCCAGGCTAAACAGCCCCAGCTCCCTGAGCCTCTCCTCATAAGGCCTGTTCTCCAGACCCCTGATCAGCCTAGTTGCCCTAGTTGAGATGTGGTGTTTGACAGAACGAGTCCTCCAGTGCCACCCCGGGCTGGGGAGAGCTCACATGCCAAAACCTGGGGCAGTACTGGCTCTGGGGATGCGAGTGGCTAGGAGTTGGTGGTCCAGGTGGACACTATGTCAGCAAGACTTATGGTGGGAGCAGTTCTGAAATGCAAGGGTAACATCTCACTTGATGGAGCAAACTGCAGATCCTTCAGAATGCTGCAGGCAGGGCAGGGCCAGGTGCTGTGCTGGTCCTGGTGGAAGCCAGGCGATTGGGGAGGGCTGTCCTATCCCTTGTCATTACATGAGCCTTATGTAGAACTTCCATAAATAGATTTCTTGATTTCCCCAGGCTTCTCATCCTCTCTTTTCCCTCCTTCTCCTCCCTCATATTGCTGCTGTCTTTGAATGTTATTCTTTACAGGGTAGCCAGTTGCTTCGTGCTCAGAAGCACCAATGTGCATGGAAAGGATTTGCAGAGGCAGGTGGTAGCCTGTGTTTGTCTTCCGTTTCCAGTTTTTAAATAAGAAAAAAAAATCTTTTCAAGTTCTACACTGTCAGGGCTGTGGGTGTTTGGCTGAATGAAAGAAAAATAAAATAAACCTGCATAATAAATACACTAGTAAATGTGCAGTTTTCCTAAACTCTTAGCATAAATACAACCACGGTGGGGGGTTGGTTTGCTTGGTTACTTATCCAGGGAAGAGGAGCAGTTTTTGAAGAAAGCTTCCCTGAATTCCCTTCCTTACTATAATTATGTTAATTATTAGCAATGCACATACTCCAGTTACAGCATGAAAGGCTCCTTTCAGACAATCTCAGATCTGCTCTCTTTTACATCACGTCATATGTAAAATATGGAGCAAGACTCCAAAGGCCTTGAGTGTATCTGCATGTGAGTTCTTTATTTAATAATGCCCTTTTTCTTCCCCCCCTCTTTTCTTCTTTTTCAGCATTTTACAAGTTGACTGCCTAGAGGTAGGCACCTGGATTTATATTTAGGGGCTGAAGTAAGTGGGTTGGCTTTCAAAGGTCCTGTGTACCCATAGCTCTCAGTGAATTAATTAAAAGCAGATGTTCTTCTTGGCACGTGTGACGGAAGCATGTAGGAGATGTTGGGTGCCCAGCACCTTTGAAATGCTAGCAGCTTCCTCAGATGCCTAAAGATGGGATTTAAGCATTTAAATTTAAGCACTCAAGTTGGAAAAGTTTTGGCCCTGTGATCATAACAACCCTTGTCCCCTCTGTCCTGAAGTGCTGTAGCAGAGATTCATCTGAGAAGCTGGAGGTTCATCCATGGGAGTGAGTGGGGACAGAGTATGTGTCTCACTGTGGTGGAAGTGAGCTCAGCTGCCTGCCTTAGAGCACATGCAAATGAGGGTCAGATGGCTTGACAGTTGGTTATGAAACTAAATAGAAATTATGCAAAATGGGATTGATTTTGCACATATTTTTAGGTTTTGTCTTTTAGGAGCTTGAATCTTTAATTAAAATACCAAAGAGGGGGGGAAGTACAGGCAGCAACTGTTAGGTTTCACATCTATACTGGATGTAAAGTAATAGCCTGCTATGCTCTTCTTAGGGATCATTTTTATTCCATTGCAACTGAGAATATAAAACCATCTTACAACTTGCCAGAAGTGACACCTGCTTTCATACTTCCTAATAATTACTTTAGCTTTGACAGAAAGTACTTGGCAGAGTGCATACAAATTATGACTTGCTTCAGGGTACAAATAATGTCATAATGACTTTAAGAGTTTCTCTTTATGCTCAGGATATTTGCATGTACATGTTTTGTTGGTATGAAATGAGTGAGTAAAGAGGAGGTTTGGGTGACTTTAACTTCTGAATAAAATTGTGTGCTGGATAGTGTAAGCATGCAAACACTAGAAAAAGGAAATAAGTAGTCAGGTTTTCCGTGGCTATTCAAGCATGCTTATGGTTTTTGGGGTAAGGGGATTTTTGCAACTCACTGTTGCTACGAAAAAAACCTAGAAATCCTAGGAGTAAAATGACTTCTAGTGCTATACTCACACTTGTCTCGCTAGAGGAGAGAACGTACCTATGGGTAAGTGGCATCAACCTGCAAGGACTTTCCTTCCCCTGCCATGCCTTGCAGTGAGTGAGTGTTCATTCAAAGTGCATTTGGATGTTGTATGTGCTCTTTTCCCCTTTTTTTCCCTGTTTTTGCTGGGCCCCAAAGGAGATTTTCCCTTCTCTGCATTACTTCATTGTTCATCAACAACGTGAGGTTCTAAAATCCTAAGACAGAGCAATGTTGAATTTGGTTTCCCTGTACATATCTGCAGCCTGTCTCCCTCCCCAGTTTTTATAGGAAAAAGGAGGCAAAGGAGAGAGCAAGGGGCAGGTCTAAGGTACTGTTAAGCAGCTCACTGCACTGTTTCTGGAGGGGAGTTGAATGACTTCTGAAAACCAGAACATGAAGTTTCTGCATGAGCTTTCTTAGAGACCTGGAAAAGGAAGGCATCAATAATACACTGCTTTTATGAGGCAGAATGAGCAACTGTGGAAAACAGTTGGGACTCAGGCAGTTTCTTATCTGAAATAAAGTACATTGTGTTAGTTTTCCACCTCTGTTTGGGGACTTAAAAAGACAAATGCCTTTTGCTTCCTGCCTGTAAGAAGCTAAGCTCTTTCCATAAGAAAAATGAATTTGGAAAACGTCTGATGTGTGTCTGTATTAGTCTGTGTCTTTTTTCAGACAAAGCTTTAGGAGTTAGAAAGTTCCTATGGGTGCGAGTCTTTCATTACCAGAAAGTCTTTGCCAAATTGCAGGGAATTGAGACAGCTGCAACAAAAGTGATTAATGGACAAGAGAAGAAAGATTAAGAATTAAACACCTATGGTTTGTCTGAATGAGAGATAAAGAGGGTGAAGGAACAGGGCAATGTTAAAACTACCAGTCCTGCACGTCACAGGTGTAAACATCCATATTTGGAGAAGAATTGGTTTGGGTGGTCCAAGCAGTATGACCAGGAGTAATGAGATAAAATTAATGCAGAAAATGCAGGCTGAAATCCAGAAACACTTCCAGCTAGTAAGGTCTGTTAGACTGTGGAATAATCCCCAGTGGGAAGGTGTGGAAGCTGCATCACTTGAGCTATTCAAGTTAGGCCAAACAAAGGCAGAGCTCCCGAAAATGGCGGGAAAAAGGTCTT
Source organism: Galbula dea (assembly GCA_013399015.1). Lineage (NCBI taxonomy): Eukaryota > Metazoa > Chordata > Aves > Piciformes > Galbulidae > Galbula > Galbula dea. The sequence goes on along the minus strand of VWZX01001678.1, from coordinate 579,770 downwards.
GCATAGGGGAGAGATCGAGGCATCACATTTGAGGCATCCCCTCCTCCTCCCTGTCTTATCTGTGGTGGGACCAGCACTGGCAACAGCTGGAAATTGCCTGGGGATTTCTAAAAGCACTGTATTTTAGCTTACATTTGTATAGGGATTTCTGTGTGGAAATGCAAAAAGCCCTCTCTGTTCAGTTCTCTGCCCTGTTAACTGTCTCTGCTTGTTGTACTTGTTAAACAAAAACAAATCAAAACCAAAAAACCCACAAAAAACACCACTTAACAAAAGAGAGTAGAAGTTGGCTTACTGTAAAACTACCTAGTGATAAATTTTTTTATACAGCTCTTGGAACAGGCTCGTCAGGCTGTTCTTGGAGGCTGAGGAAGAGCTGTTGGCAAGCTGTGTACAACCTTTTCAAGTGAGAATGACTGAGCAGAACAGGCCTGGGTTACTCATTCACTTTTCTGCTGTATCCAAGCAAGTCATAAGTTCTTAAATTATGTAGGGGTTTGATCTCCTCAGCTACATTTCTTTTTTGGACATGAAGCTAATTTTCCAGTGTGTGGCTGGGAAGCTACAATGTGCATGATGAAAACTAGGGATTTTTATTTTCTTTTTAGTAAGCCTATAGTTTTTTATGTTACTTATGTTTGTGGCACCATATCCACCGTAGTTTTTCCTTGTCACTAGATTCCCTTTTAAAGAGTCACATGGAAAGAAAATGTTCACCATCCCCTCTCAACACTGTTCTGGTGGTAGGGCTTTGGATTGCTGATCCTGTATTCCCCTTGCTGCTTCGTGGATAATCTAGGGAGATAAACCTATTGCCTCCTTTCTTTCACTTCCTTCTGGTCAAGTCCATGCTAAGAAATTATAGAAAGAGAGGTCTGATGCTCTGATGGCTGTTCACCTGAAGCTTGCCAGGATTCTAGAGCACAAGTGTGATGAGGAGAGGCTGAGGGAACTGGAGTTGTTTAGTGTGAAGAAAAGGAGGCTCAGGGAAGACCTTCTCGCTCTCCACAGCTACCTGAAAGGAGGTTGTAGCAAGATGTGGGTTAGTTTCTTCTCCCAGCTGACTAGCAATAGGACAAGAGAAAATGGCCTCACATTGCACTGGAGGGGGTTCAGGTTGGATATTAGGAACAATTTCTTCACTGAAGGAGTGGTTAAGCATTGGCACAGGCTGCCCAGGGGAGTGATGGAATCAACATCCCTGCAGGTGTTAAAAGAATGTGTAGACATGGCACTTCACAGCATGGTTTAGTGGGTTTGAGGGTATTGGGTTGGCAGTTGGACTTGATGATCTTAGAAGTCTTTCCCAACTTTAATGACTCTACGATTGCTTCCTCAGATGCTCTGTGTTGAGAAGGTAGAGACATGGTGTTCCCAGTGCAGAGCTCCACTGTGGTGTGAGGACCAGGCTGGCAGCATCCTGCATCTGTAGCTGCCTGGTGTTTCCTCTCTCAAAGGAAGAGGATTTGTGTAGCTTTATGCAGTCTTAGATGTCACAGCTGGGTTTTGTATGATTTTCAAAGTCTCTGAAAAGCGAGTTTAATGATTTCCCACTGCCACCTTAAGTACCGGAACACGAGTAGGGTACTGGAGAGAAATATATGTCAAGGTGTTGTCAAAACATTTATTTCCTTAGCAGGAAGTATTGATCCTGCAAACTATATTCTATTACAATGGCTTTATTTCTTCTATATTAAATGACTTGTGCAGACTATATTTAATCAATTTGTGTGATGGATGTGGGTGAACCAACATAGCAGTTGGTCACTGTGCACATCTTAGTCTGCTGCTGGCTTTCAACAACGCAAAAATAGGGTTTGGCCTGAAAATCAAGGTTTTAAAGGTTTATTTTGTTACTTAGTAAAACACTGGGCTTTAGCTGCCTGATTTATTTTTTATCAGCGTTTATTGACACTGAGTGATGCCTGCAAATAATGAACAGTGCTTCTGCTTATTAATGTGATTTTGTTGTTTCCATTGTTTGTAAGCCTGTTTCAAAGGGTCAGTCAGGGTCATCTCTCAGACAGCATTGTATCTGCCTAAGTGTATGCTTGTAGAAGACAAAAATGGTTGGGAACCTTTTGAATTGAAGCTTATGTTCCAGATCTGAGAGGAAAATAGTGATTCAGCCATGTTTGTGAAGTGTTCTTTGCTTTTTATTTGCTTTTAAAATTCATAATGCAGTCAAGAAGCAGCTGAATTGCAGCCGTGGTAAGGAAGGATAGAAACAGGAGCTGTGTTTCTGCTTAGTCCTGTAGAATTCAACAGAAAATATGACCCTCCTTATATTATCTTGACCTTTTCTGTATGTAGTCCTGTTAGGCTCAGATTCTGAGGTAGTATTTTAAAAGGACTTGTGTGTCATGACAGTTAGGTCTCAAAAAGAATTGTGCTGGTTTTGGCCAGGCTACAGTTAACTTTCTCCGTAGTAGCTAGCATGGAGTTGTGGTTTGGGTTTGTGCTGGAAACAGTGTTGATAGCACAGACATGTTTTAGCAGTCACTGAGCAGTGCTTACACAGAGTCAAGGCCTTTTCTGCTCCCCACACCATCCCACCAGCTAGTAGGCTGGAGCTGCACAAGAAGCTGGGAGGGGACACAGCTAGGACAGCTGATCCCTGCTGACCAAAGGGATAGTCCAGACCATATGGTGTCATGCTCAGTATATAATACAGGAAAAGAAAAAGGAAGGGGAGGACATTCAGAGTGATGGCATGATGGAGCCCTGCTGTCCTGGAGGTGGCTGAACACCTGCCTGACAATTGGAAGTGGTGAATGAATTCCTTGTTGTGCTTTACTTGCATGTGTGGCTCTTACTTTACCTGTTACACTGTTTTTGTCTCAACCCATGAGTTTTCTCACTTTTATCCTTCAGATTCTTTCCCAGATTCCACTGGGGGGGGTGGGGGGAGAGGGGAAAGAGTGAGCAGCTGCATGGGGCTTAGTTTCCAGCTGGGGATAAACCACAACTGAATAATCTCGAAAATGCCTGTCTGTTTCCCCCATTGTTTGGTGAATGAATTTTAACTTAATGGCTCAATGGCAGTGCTTGCCTGCCATTGCAGAGGGCATGGTACCACGTTTCTGCGGCCCACACTTCAGCAGCAGGCCTACTTGTCTCTCAACAAGGGAATGTTTCAGGGTATGGCAATAATTTTGTTTGCTCAGTGAAACTAGTTTCTCAGGTGGACAAATCATTTAACTGATAAGGGTAGTTTTGGAGGGTTACTGCTGCTGCCTTTCTTGCTCCTTTAGTACCACCTTCTTCTACCTAAGGAATAGGACAAGCATTTTGATGTTCAGCACTGACAGCAGAACTGGAAGGCCAAGATCCTGTTTTTTCCCCTTGAGAAGGTGCTTACTCTCACCATTCATCGTGGCTGTGTGGGCACGACTGAACCAGGCATGTTCTGCTGATGTGACTGCTTGGACTGGCAGCTGGGAAGGCTTCACCTGGCCCTGACCAGCAGCAGAGAAGTTTGTGTCTCCAGGCTCCTTACAGCTCTCTGCCAAAAGCCTTCCTACTCAGGCATATTACCTGCAACTGCCTCTGTTCATCATCCGCAGAGGTATGTGACTATAGAAGTGAATAGCAACACCTTCACTGGCATAACTTATCCCTCATGGCTGGAGGTTTGAGTTGTGGTTCTTCAAAAGGATTTGTGTGGACAGGTTTGGTCTTCTACCTGCCCTGCACATCAGTTCAGTGAACAGGGACTTTTCAGTGACTAAGGGATACTGAAAGAGGATTCAGTTTCTTACAGTACAGCAAGGAGGGTAAAGAGCTCATCTTTAGCTTTTGATAGAGGAAGGGAGTTTTGCTTGACCCCTCTCCCTGAAATACCTTGGTGTCTAGAGCTGTCAGTCTGACATTGTTCTCAGCTGAAAGTTTGCTTAAAATAGGAATAAAAGATCAAGAAGGACTCTCGGAGAAGAATTGCCTGTGTTTCACTTACAAACCATTCTGTGCAAAGTGCTGTTTTGCAAATCTGAGTAAGCACACCAAAATTAAGAAGCCAGTGGGTCAGCAGAATCTTCTCTTAGAGATTCCCTCACAGATTTAAAAGGCAAGGAAGTGAGCAACAGACAGCTCAGAGCTTGGCCTGACATTTGCGGACAGCGTATCTGTGAGGCTGCGTTGTAACTGTAAAGGTAATCGGGACACTGATACGGATGAGGTGACACTAAGTGTAGTGCAGATCAGCCTCCCATGGCAGCAGCTTCCTGTAGGACTCATCAGCTATGCCAAGTGTGAGACGAGCATCTTGGATGAGATATAAATGGTTCAGCAGTAACTGTATTTCAAGAGTAAAGAGCAGGCACCAAAAGGTTATAGGAGAAGCAGGAGGAAGTGTAACAAGTCAAGGGATGATGGCGAGGGGTGGACTGATTCAGCAGAGGGAAAACCCCGCACACCAATCTCTGCTGAGTAAAAGTACAAGTTTCTTTGCCTTTTTGCACGCACAAACACATCTGTAATTACCAGCAGACTCACCTCAGAGAAGATGGTGTTACTCTTACCTTCCCTTCCCTTCACATTTAAATACTCAGGTTCATGAGAAGAGCTGAGGAGTTCTATGTTTCCTGGCATAGCTCTATACTGAAGGCTGCTCTAGATGGTCTCACACCATCTTTCCACCTCGCAGTAACATCACTGGGATTTCTCTGCACACTTCTTTCCCTGTATGCATGACTTTTCTGATATAGAAGTTTGTGCTTATGTAAGGGTGTATGCATGCAGGAAGAATTGTCAGAAGTGAAAATTACTTTTTTTTTCCCCTTTTCAGAATTTTTTAAAGCTTCGGTTACACACTGGAAAGATGTTAGTACTGGATTTCAGACAAGGGGTCTTGTTGTTGTTTTGTTTGTTTGGTTGGGAGGTTTTGTTTGTTTTGGTATGGTTTTTTTTATTTTGCTTAAACTACTACATCATATTTTCCTGGAGGAAAAAGAATAACTCAGTTCTTGTATTTACTTTCAGGAAAAAAAGAAATACTTCTGAACATGGCATGTGCAGTTCCTTTTTTCATTGTGAGAGAGGGCTTTTTAAAAAGCTGGAGGTGAAATTATTAATGTAGGCACCATCTGATAGCTCTGGCATCAGCAGATCTCCACTCCACTTTTAGTGTCAACTAGGAGCTTGCTTGGTGTGGTGTGAAGAGGAGGGTTCCATTCTGCGAGTGATTTTCACATGAAAGGAGATGGTCTTTGTAACTCATACTGGTTCTGTCCTGCATGAGTTCAGCAGCAGCAGAAATAAGCAGAGTTTGGTGTTCTTTCTGGGCTTGATCCTGGGTCTGTTGCCAGATGGTTTATACTGGTTTGAGTGTTAGAGTTGGGCCCCAATATTGAAAGGAGAGGGTGAGGAGCATGCCCACCCTCATATGTGCTGCCCAAAAATTGTCAGTCTCTTGGCATATTCTAAGAGACTGAATGAGACCAGCCATCTCTCTGCCTCCCCACCCATGACAACACAACAAACAGGGATGATAAAAAGTCTGTCCTGATCTATTTGCACATAGGAGCACAGTGCACGGCCTCCTGCCAGGAAAGGGAATAAAATCACCTGGCTGAGTGGAGCCAGTGCCAGCTTGACCTATTCACATGTCTGGGAAAAGCACGTTGGGATTGAGAGAAGGGAGCATGTTTTGCCCTTGACTGGAGTTTAAAATCTTTTATCTCTGGCTTAAATGTAAACCAAGTAATCCTCCTGCTCATCCCATCCTGCAGCCTCTGTGTGTGTGTTGAGGCTGAGAGGGAGGAAATTTTCTCACTCTTTCTCCATTTAACAGCGTGTCTTGGGAGGCAGCTGCTTGCAGGACAAGAGATAGTGCTTGGTGGTGTGTTGATGTTCACTGGGCTGGCCCCAGTGAACCACACTACTTGTTTTTGGGGTAGAGCAGGGACAGGAACAAGGAGCTGAGGCCTGCAAATCCATGGCTGTTTTGAAGCCAAAAGCGGTACTTGATTGTATTTCCTGACAAGCTCTATCTCGGGCAGTTTCATATGTCAGAGTTGCACGCCTTGGAGATAGTGTACCCTTCAGGCGTGTTGGACTCGGTTGCACTCCTCCCCTTTGTGCAGTGTTGATGGTTTGTTAGCTGCAGATTAGAGACAAGAGCTTTTACAATTAGTATTTTAATGGGAGAGAAGAGGAGTGACATTGTGACCCGCTTACAAATGTGCCTGAGATGTCTGGATTTCAGCCCACACTGGGGAGAGCGAAGTCCTGTTTCCTGGGGATTAGTCCAAAAAACCACCCCTTGTTATCAGCCCTCACCATTTCTCAAGCCCAAGTGAGCATATTCTGGTGCTTCCAGGTATTCAAGAAGCATAGGCCTCCCAGATGTCTGATTAAAGAAATTTCAGATAGCGCAGGGATCAGAGCCCGATGAAGCTGAGATTTCCCAAGCACAGTATTTACAAGTCCTTCTGCTAGAGAAGTGGAGGAAGGAGCTTCTTTCCAAGAAAAATGTAGGCTGGGTAATCTGACATCATTCAGAGTCACATCACCCTACACCCACCAGAATTCAAAGATAGAATGGAAATGGCATAATCTGTTCTCATGGTAGCACTAATAGTACTGCTCCCGCGGTTCATTGTGGCTCGTCCCCACCCCACCGTCGCCACAATTAATGTTTCTTGCAGTGACTTTGAAAAGTGTTGCCATAACAAGGTTGCTGATCAGCAGCTACAAAAATCTTAACGAGGTACCTAATGGAGCTTTTTGTTTCCATTATTTCTGCTTAATATATTCAGGAAAAGTCAGGAGGTTTTAACCTTGCCTTCAGCTGCAGTACCCTGGCACCATTAATAGAATACCACTTCATTTGTACTGAAGCTAGTGTATGCTAAAAGGGCTTGGAGACCCCTCTAATATAGTCAGTCAAATTGGTGCCTGAAGCCAAAGAAAATGTATATCCGAACACATGTTTTCGGTCTTGAGCTAAAAAAAATGCACTTCATGTTGAATAGCCTCCTCCAAGTGCTGCAGTTAATAAGCCATGTTGTGTTTTTACTGGAAAAGTATGCTTCTAGCCAAGCATTCTTTGCATTTTTCCCAGGATTTAGTCATAAAATCACTTTAGACATATTGCAAGTATGAAATGTGTGCACATCAGATAAAGGGCAGCAATTTCTGTTTTTCTGTAAAGCTCCATGGAAACATTTTTATCACCGTCAAATGCGTTATCCCAAGTAGTCTGGCCCCATTCTTTACTGTTAACATCTAGCTGGGTAAGAAAACACCTTACAACAGAGAGCATGCTAGCAAACTCTAGGGGATGGTGTTTTGGTGAAGGAAGGCACACCACCATCTCTAGGAGTTTGGTGGCGTCAGAATCCAACGGTATTTTGCGTAGGGTCTCAGAGGCAGGTATCTGGCGCTAAGAGCTGGCCAGTGTGCCAGGTGTACATCCTCAATCCTGGCTGCTTAATTCTGCATGCATAGAAAAAGTGAGAAACCTGGAGACTTGCTGAACTATTTTGAGCATTATTATTTCAAGAAATGATTTACGCAAGCGAGAAAAGCCTCTAGCACAGTCGGCAGGCTCAGCCCTTCGAGGTGGTTGCCTCTCACAACACACTCTCGCAGCCCCCTCTGCCTGATGCTCGCAGCATTGTTGCTCTGCTCTGGAGCCAGCTGCAAAGTCCTGCTGATGGCTGGAGGAAAAGCTTCCTGGGGGGTAAGAAGGGAATGAAATTCCTGAAGGGACCTTCCACTAAAGTCAGCAGCAGTGAGGTTTTAAAAGAACAAGCATATACATGGTTTTATGTATTGGAATAGAGCGCTGTAGCTATCAAACATATGTTCACACATACAGAGTATACAGAGTAATGTGTATATACCACCTCGCTGAGCCAATCTGTGTTCTGAAGAAGAGAGATATTTAAAGCAACTCTGCAAACTTTATAGCACTGGGAGAGACAAACTGGGCTTCTCTCTGCGGGGACTTGCAGTAAAGCTGGACCGATCTGCATGTCTTTGTGTATACAATTTGATGATGTATTCGTGGGTAGCTATATGAATGCCAAGAAACAGGCACATGGATTAGGAATACAGATGAAGGGGAAAAGTCCAGAGAACAAAGAGTTGTTACTCAGCCCTAAGTCTAATTGGAACCCTCTGAAAGTGACATGGAGTGATGAAGTGTGGAAGGAGGTGGATCAGGAGCTGCTCACTTCTCTCTGTTGACCAGCGACAGGACCCACTAGGAAGGCATGAACCTCCTCTTGGATAGGCTTAGGTTGGATATTAGGAAAAGGTTTTTCACCCAGAGAGTAGAGGAGCACTGGAACAGATTCCCCAGGGAAGTAGTCACGGTGCCAAGCCTGACAGAACTCAGGAAGCATCTGGACGATGCTCTTAGACACATGGTGTGATTTTTGGGGTTCTCCTGTGCATAGGCAGGAGTTGGATTTGATGATACCTGTGGGTCCGTTCCAGCTCAGGACATTCTGTGATTTTATGAGGTCATTTAAAAGCCTTCCCCATGGGCTAAGGGAGCACTGGGAGCATTGAATCATCACTACCTCACTTCTTTGGGACCAGCATTTTTCTTCTCACTTCCTGTGGCAGACAGCTTCCTGCCCAGTTTGAAGAGCAGATAGGAGCCAGCAGGAAGCCAGGACCAGCTATGCCACTCTCAAGCTTTGCACTGGGAGGCTGAGTGCAGGTAGGAGAGTAACAGCTATTTGGTAGTCAGCTCAAGCCAAAGGAGTCAGGAGGCCCTGCTGTGCACCGTCATGGTGTCATGGTATAGGGAGCTCACCACCTGCCCATGGTGAGTCATATTTTTTGACAGATGAATAAAACATCACTGCTGTCTTATTTTTTCTTAATCATCTTGGGAGAAGATTAACTGATACATTTGGGGCCTTTTGCAACCAGTGCGTTTGTTGGTGAAATTTTTGCAGTGGGGTAATGTGTCAACCTAAATTTTCCACATGTGTATGGATCCAGGTTGGATGTCAAGTGTCATTCTCACCTGGTGTGGAGGTCTGTGGTGGAAAAGTCAACAAAGTGCTTTTGCATATGCAGCATTCCCCTACATAGTGTACAATAGAAATGTTGGTCCTAACCCATTCCTTCTGCTGTGGGAGCACCCTGTGAAGGAGCTACCTATGTGGTTTTCAACTGGCTGGTAGGACTGCTTACTTCCAGCCCCGTCTTCCAAGGAGAAAGCTGATTTCTAAGCCTAAATCCCCTGAAACAGCCCCTGAAGGGAAGAGATGGGACATGGGATCATCAGAGAGGGGGCTGGTTCACTGCAGCCATCTCTGCTCCCTGGCATCCTGGCCAGGATGTGTCTGCTGGAGCTCCTGAAGGAGGGCAGCTCTCCAGTGAAGTTCTTTCTCTTTTGCTGGCCAGCCTCCACCAACGACAGCAAAGTACTAGCAGGAGTCAGAATAAGATCTCGAGGGCAAATGTCACAACAATAGTGAGAGTAGTTGGGTTTTCCTTCACAGGGTCATACTCTGGAGGTAGAGTTGCAGGTTTGTGTGTGGTTCACCAGAGATATCACACTGCATTCATTCTGGGTCAGACAGGGCTGAGGTTTCACCCATTACAAACAAATCTCTAAATCTCCTTCCAAGCTGAGTATCTGGAGTATTTGAGCACTTTGCTTTTTGGACAACTTGGCATTTTTCACTTGCATGCACTGTAGCAGCTTTCATAGAAGAGGAACTTTATTCCACTGCTGTCTTTCTAAACACCTATTTTTTTCATTTTATTGTACCTAATCAATCTTTCCACATTACTAAGAGCAACATCCTCTGGAAATCTTACATGGCCTGGTGTGTAGCTGGGCACAAAGCTCCCTTTCATGGCTTCAGCTGGCTGAGTTACCAGCCATGCCGAGATCACAGCCCCGATAAAATGGTGTTGAAAGCACTGAGTTTCAGGCTTCGTGCTCTCTGTTGAAGGGATAATTTTAGAATGTTCTTCTCCTTGATGATAGTAATTTTACATCAATGTAACTGTTGGATTTGAGAGTTAGATGAGTGTAAATGAAGGCAGAATCAGATCATTTCTTCTGAGGCAAAGAACAAAACTCTTTATATCAGCAGTTATAAATGTATTGAAAATTCTAAATGTGCATACACACACAAAAATCTACATCCTCTTAAGGCAAGACTGTAAATAATTAATATAATAACCTGCTTACAAGTTCAATCTAGGTATATTAAGTTAGTCAAGACATTTCAGATTAGTCCTTTTCTTTTTTATCTTGTGTTGTTTCCTGTACTCTTATGAATGCAGGTAGCTTGCACCTGCAAAACAAGAAGGCATTTTTCCTTCTGGTTTGAGAGCTGCATTTTCAAAAGGTTCTTATACCTCTCTTCCAGGTTTCCAAGCATGTTTTTCTGAGCCTTTTTTTTTTCAGTCTTCTATTCAAGTTTTTCTGTATTTCCAAGAAAATAAAATATGACACATTATATCCTTATTCCTAGGGGCAATTTTTGCAGCTCTTTGCAAATAAAGCACTTAAAGACTTGTTGCAAGGTGAATGCACTAAACAAATGTAGTAAATAATCCTGAAATTGCACCGTGTCTCATTTACATTTGAATGGAATTACTTAGGTGTGGGATGGTGCTGGTACAGGTGGCTGCATGTGCGCTGTTTCAGGTTTTGGGTTTGCTAATATATCTCCTGCATTTATAAAAATCACGATGCTTTGAAAAGGATATGAATCTTGCTTGACTTGGCTCTTCCACCCGTGACTGAAGTTAGGGACCTAAATAAAGCAGCTCTGATACTCAAAGGTGTTGAACAACTGTGTCTTCTGTTTAAGTAACAAGGCGATGCAGCTGCTCAGCCCATCTAAAAATCAAGCATTGTTTTTAAGTTCCTAAAAATGGATTTAGAAGCCTAATGTAAGAATATGAGATTCAAAATACTGGCCCACACAAAGTCCATTTTCAGTGATGAGCCGAGCAGGGATGCAGATGGACTGCCATGTTTGTGCAGAGCTACCTGTTGTCATTACAGCAAGCCCTTTGTGGAGCAGTGCAGGACAGAAAAGGCTTCCTTCAAAATACTGTATTCACAGAGTTACAGAAATCCCTGAGGGGATTCAAGGACCCACAGTACCAAAGATCAGTTTTGCCACAGTTTACTATATGTGCAAAGGCTTAGCAGTTTTACAATAGCTTATTTATTTTATTTTTTTTAACTTTTTAGCAGTAGATGATGGTACAGTGATGCACTACTCTGAAACTCTCCTCATGCAGACAGTTCGTTGAGTGTCTTAGAAGGCACTATGTTTATTTGAATGAGCTGTGGAAGTAATGCCTTTGCTAGAGCTAAGGTGAGCCAACTGCTGTGCTGTCTTAGGGATCTAGGGGTGGGTTAGATGAGCTGGTGTTGCAGTGGCAAAACTTTCCACTGTGTTGGTGATGTCCACCTAGTTCCCTGCCGCTGTCAGAGGCTTGCCCTGGGCTGGGGACTGTTCCATATGCATGAAGGCAAGAGCCACAGTGTCCTCCAAAAAGTGAGTTTGCTAGACAGCATATACATTCAAAGGGAAAGGAACGGTGGTTCCTGCTTGCAGCGACTTGTCAGCCAGCCCTCTGAACCTGGGTTAGATTTGTCTCACTTAACTAAGCTGGGAGCAAATCCTGTGCATGTTTAGGTGCCATTTGCACAGCAGTGAAGTGTGAGACAACATGACAGTTACATTAGTGTTCTACTCATTGATAGGTAAGGACAGATGCTGCAGCGTGGATCTTCTTGATCTTCTTGAATCCTATATCTGCTGTGTTGTAGGATCCTGTGTGCAGTGTTGTGATATGGCCAAGTGACCTGCAAACTCATACTGGATAAATTTGGTTAATAGTGGTGGCTTGGCCTACCATTCCTTTGGGCATGTGTCATGTCAGACAGAATTTCCTGAGGGAGGTCAGCAGGCTTAGATCCAGTGCATGCAGAAATGGACTTTGGGGTTCAGTGTCTGCCACAGGTGGGTTTAGATAGGGTGAAATGGCCTTAGATTACAAGGAAGACATAAACACATAGTTGTATGCATGGCTTCATTTTATTTTAAGAGGAGTGTTTGGAAGATCTGAGAGTAAAATTTTGCCCAGAATGTTTAGATTAAAAAACGAAAATATTCTTTGCTTGACTTGCCTTTGAGCATTTTCTTAAAAGAAACTCTCTTAATGAAGCATAAAAATTGATTGTTTCTTGCCAGGAGGGATTGTCGTCAATCTTCAGATACTAAAGACTTCATGAGAACCACAAGAAGAATATCTTCTTGAATCATTTACATTTTTCCCCTTTTGCAGGCTTATGTAACCATGCAGAAAATCTAATAATAAGTGTGCTATTACTATCCAGTGTGGCACCTTCTGCAAGCTGAGGTGTCATAGCATTACAAACGATGGTGCAGAAATGTGGATGCAGGGAGCTTCCATACATGACTTACTTGAGTAGCCTCTTATCAAAAAAGATCTTGGGCTAATTGAATCTGTATTTGCTTCTGGTTTCCTATTCGACTGTACTGTTAGATGGAAGAAGAGCCTGGCTGTTTGTGTTTTTTTCTGTGAAGTCTGGCATGCTATTAATGGTGTTGGAAGGAACAGGCTAGTAGCAGTACTCAGAACCAGGTGTCTTGTAGTCTTTTATTTTTACATATGCATCCACCCCTTCTTTGTTCACCCACCCACAGCTCTTGAGGATTAAACCTCACCGACAAGCATCCCTTTTGGTTCTGGTCTCAAGTCCCTTGAGCAGAGCCAGTTGTCAGCCTTGCGACAAACACTGTCACAGACAAGGCTGCCAGGCTGATCTGCTCAAAACAGCTTTACCACTGGTGAGTGCAAACTCGGCTCCATGGTCCTTCCTGATGGGACTGGAAGTTTAGCTTGAAGATGGGCAGCCTACTGAGCAGCAGCAAGTGACCTGAAGGGTTTTTTCTTCCCTAACTGATGCAAGTGACTCTTACCCTGGTGCCCCACCACCAGTGATACCCACACCCCGAACATCTCCTGCTTTCGCAGGTGAGCGCAGCCTGCTCGCTCTCTAGGTAGTTCCCTTCCTCCTGGCATCTCTTCACGTCATTTTGTGCAAGTTGTACACTTAGTTGTTTCTTCAGGTGAATATTTAGAGCGTCAGTCCTCTCCTCTGTGGTTGTTACTGTGTGCTTTGAAGACACCAGAAGAAAAGATAATAATGAAAAATGTCATGCTGCTTTTGTGTAAATTACCTCTCTAAGCTGATCCCTGAAAGAAGGGAGCAATGCCTTTGACGGCATCTCCCTGCTCCTGGAGTGCCAGTGCACTTTTCTTACCAAAAATAGTTAAGAAGTTTTTGTAGTCACCAAAAGAAACTCATGAAACCTTTAGGTGTGTCAGATGTCAGCTGCCCATGGATGCTTACCTTTAGTCCCTTCTTTGTTCACGCAGGGATGTGGTCCCTTGTCCATCCTGGGTTTGCTCAGCACAGGGCCAGGTACAGCATGGTGCCAACCACCCCTTCCTGGCTGCAGCCTCCCTTTGTGGAGATGCTGTCAGGGGCCATACTGTTGTCCCTGCTTGAGTCTTGCTGACGAATGGGGCAGTACGCTGGGAGCCGTGCCGTGGTTGCCCTGCAGACTGTCTTCCTCCGTGCCAAGCTTTTACTCCTAAGAAGCTGACAACCCCACATTTAAAAACATTTAAGTGTGAGTGTGGCCTGAGGCACCAGAGATGGAACTACAACCTCAACAACCTCATGCCCAAGCAGTTTGGACTTGCAGGCTTTGAAGGGTCTGGGTTGAGAGGGGTGCTTTGGGACAGGAGGTAACCTAACTGTTGGCATTGTTAACTGTTCCTTGCTTTTATAAGTCACTGAAAAGAAGGTTGCCTTCCCCCACCACAAAGCACACAAGAAAGAGCCTGGTTGTTTGCCCTAACCTCACATAGAACAGCTAAGGAAAACTGCATTTTTCAAAAGCACTCGGTACCCTGCATCAGCATGGCAATTCCAGTTTGGAGTATTGAATCTGGTATTGTAACAACTGATAGGGCTCAGCTGGATGGAAAAGACTGTGCACAGTGTAACTCTTCAGGGTTGGTTTACTGTAGTTTCCTACTGTGTGTTTTCCCAGACAGTTTAGTGCTTTGTGGCAGGGACCTAATCCTGCCAGTTGCTGAGCACCATGAAATCCTGTTATAGCCAGTGCATTCATCTCCTTGATGGATTGTAACTTTACTTGATGCAGGTTGTGGTGGTGCTTTGGCAATAGAAATAAAGCTATTTTTAAAGGTTGTTGTGTTGTAAGCTTTTATAAAGCTGTACTCACACAATAGATCTCTCTTAAATCTGTACTTCTCCCTGCTAATCCCAGAGACTTACTTCTTTCCCCATTGGTGTTCTTGCTTTGATTTTTTTTGTTTTCTTTTCCCTTAATAACGTATTTTCTTTCATGGCTTTTCCTAGTTACTTAGCTTTGCAGCCCTACTCCTGCTTGGGTAGGTCTTTTTATGTCTTTGTTAGCTGGGGATCGTTTCCCTGCAGTGGTAGCTATGGGACTCCTGAGGTCTCAGCCACGTGAAATGCTCGTTCAGAACCATATTGGATTATTTCCTGGCCCATTTCCCTTCTGTTTTACTTTTAAACATGAGATAAGTTTGTTGACAGAAACTAGGGTGGTTGAATGCCAACCTAGAGGAGGGCTGTGTTCACAGGCCAGTAGCACTGGGGAAGGGCTGGGCTGAGCTGAGACACCATAATGCTCTCAAGCTCACAGAAACAGAGAGGGAAGCTATTACCACCTTCAGATATAGAGCCCAGGCCAATCTTGAACCCTTCCTGGGAAAGTTTAGATTTTGCTGTTTGGGGAGCCCTTTAACATAAGCTATTTGTACCATCATCATATGTATCTTTTCAGTTTATTAGGAGGTTAGCAACTTGGCTGAAAACTATCCTTCAGGTGTTACTCAGAGGCTTTTCAGGCCACTTTTTTTTTTTAAGGAAAATTGAATGTGAAACCTAGGCAATAAAAACTGCTTTGCTGAATTGGCAAAAGGCATTTTCCCATGTCCAGTCCTTGTAAAACCATCTTTTGTAAGGAAACCTCTAAGGGCATCAGTGCAACTCCTGTAGTTGCAAGGTACAGACCTTTGCATTGCAGATGCGTGGCTGTGCATCTGTTTGTGCTGTGGTGAGCTTGGTGGTGAAGGTGCACAGCAGTGCTTCTACAGGGAAAGGAGCAACCCCTTGCATGCTGGAGGGAGAAGATCGCGGTCTGTTGTATTTCTTCTGCGCTTTGGGGTTTGTCCCTTTTGCTCCTTGATTAGGCTTTGTTGGCAAGGTGAGTGTCAGCTCAAGACTGCACTGTTTCTTTATTTCTCAGCTAACTGAAAAATACAGCCTTGCCTCTCTGCAGCCTGCCAGGGACCAAACTGAATAGTCGGTGTTTTAATTTAAGTGGGGCCAGCTGTTAGGCGAAGGGTGTAAAGGGTATGGCCGGTCAGCCCTTCCTTCCAACCGTCTGCCGTACATCCAAGGCTATCGACCCCTTGCTCGCAGACAGCACGTGGTAAGCCAGCGGCCGGACGGCAGCTGTCCTGCCAGGAGACCTGAGACTTAGCTGCTCGCTCATGCCCACTGCAGAAACCTCCCACCATGGGAGAGGAACTGCTCTGCTCTACTGTTCCGTGAAGATCCTTCCCTCTCAGGTGCGGGGACTGTGTTTGGTGTTTTCTGAGGATGTGAAAGCTTGTTCTTGTGGATCTGGGAAAGGCTGACAGCACTGGTTTAGGTTCAGAGCAGCTTTTCAGAAAACACAAGTGTAAGGGTTTGGTCATGCATCCAGAAATAGAGGCAAAGAGCATCCAGAAAGAGCAGGCTATCAGCAAGCTTTTGTCTTTTAAGCCAGTTGTGTTTCTGCATGATAAAGATGACGTGAACCTTGCTGTCAGATGGCTTAATGAGAGACGCTGCACCCCGAGCTCACGATGGCTGCTAGGAAGCAGTGGGGAGGAGCAGCAGGCTCCTTCCCTTCACGGGTTTCACAAACGGGAGCTTTTCTGGTACTTGGTGATCATCACATTCCCTCTCCCGTGACAGGGAAGGAGGCTGCTTCCCTTTCAGCCTCTCCCACTCGTAAGCTGTTTATTCACATTAAGTGGTGAGGAGGCTGGATCAGCCATACTTCTCTGGTGTCCTTAGTTAACACAAGGATCTGGCAACTGTATCTCTGATTATTCTCTCACCATCCCTACTTTTAAAAAATATTTCTCCTTAATTGCTGCTTTGTCAGCTGTGTAATATTGTACTGGGATCCAAAGGTGCTTGTTAAATAAGGGATTTCAGGCTGCAGGGGATTGAGCTGATCATTATGAGTCTGAGAATGGGACCTGTGAAGCATGTTATCTGAGGCCTCTGTGGATAGTTAAATTAAATGAATGGTTTTGTGATAAACAGTTTTTTCAAACTAATCAATTGTGTGAAAGCAGGGAGTAAGCCTCAGCAAGCTGGATGGTGAGGGCTGGCGTGCTGCAGCTGCTACTTCTTTCCATTGCAATGCCACTAATGAGCAGTTAAAGACTATATCCTAGTCCAGTGTTTCTAGATCCTTTCCTTTTTTTTTCATTGTCCTTGCTTAAAAGTGGTCCAGAAAAGCGGCCAATAGGCAGAAGGCATCAGGAAAATGGAGCAGGGAAGCAATGCTGTGCAGTCATCCCAAGATGTCGTGGGGCTGCCATCAGCCTTCCTGAGTTGCTTGCTGGGTGGAAGTGGTCCATGAGGGAAAGGAGCTGCAGGAGAGGGGTGGAGAGTGACAAGGCTGCAATATGAACAGTGGCTCCTGCCAAGAAGTGGCGTAACAGCTGTCATGCCTGCAAAAGACAGTTTGCTTTAAGCATCTTTTCCTTCCTCTGTGTAGGGGATGGCTTAAGTGGTAGTGTATTGCTTGAGCTTGTTGGGTCTCTACCTTCCCTGCATATTACACTCTGGATCTCCTTGTAGGAAGTGCAGGTACAACTCTTGGTTGTGAATCAACATGCTGCTGAATGCTGCACAGAGTTGATGGTAACTCTGGGGCCCGTGGACCACACTGCTTGCATGGGAGGCGCCCCACTGAGCAGGCAGGAGGAGAGGCAGGGCAGGCTGCCTGTGGGTAGAGAAGCAGGGAGCCCTGCCCCAGCAACATCAGATTCCTGCCTTGTTTGCTTTAATAGTTGTTTTTCCAAAGATCTATAAAAGTTGAGTTGTCTTTTATTTTTGTGTGATTGTTATCTGTGCTTTAGAAAAAAAGAAGATGGTTCAGTGCCACCTCGGGTGAGGAGCAGCTTGGGCTGTGCCCTCCCCGGCTCACTTTGTCCTGTACAGTCACGTTGAGAGGGAGAGGGGCAATTACAGCTCCATGCAGCAGGGTGGCTGAATCTGTAGATCTGCCTTTCGCTGGACTTTGGGAGGTAAGTTTTGTATGGGAAGCAGATCTGGAAGGGGTCTGGTGCAGCAGAAGACAGCGCAGAAGTCTTACCTGATCTCCTGCGTAGGCATCAAATGCAGTTAGCTTCATGGCACAAACTGGCCAGCAGGAGCCCAAGAGAAAAGGACCTAGCTAGGGGACACAAAAGGTGAGATGGGATTTATGGGGCTGCCCCGAGACTATGAAGGTGGTCTCATCAGCCAAGGGCCAGTTGGCTGCACAGAGATGTAATTTAATTGACTCCTTGTATCTCAGCCAATAGCATTTGTATTGTGTCGCCAGGGGGAGGTTATGGTGAGGTTGATTCTTGCCTTGTTGCCTGAAGTGCTATGAACTATCCCTTTGCAGAGAGAGAGGGAGGAGTGGGCAGGGGTGTGGGAACGCCCTCTTCACCCACACATTTTGCAGAAAAAAATGTTACTCCCGTGTGAGGTCTGGACTCCCCAGTGGCTGCAAAGGATGTCATGGGTGGTAACACTTCCTACATCTGTTCTCTGTTGCTAATGGCCATGGTTTCACCATGCACAGACATGACCCCTTTGGGGTAATAAAAAACTAGTCTTCCTTCCCTTAAGCTGTCATCAGTAGGGTTTTTTTCTTTTTGATTTGCTTTATCATTGTTTTCTCCATGAATGTAGAGGATGCAGGCTTTCTCCACTTCAGTCCCTGTATGCTTGATGTGCAGGGCGTGTGTATATTTCTTCTGGCTATCCCTATCTTGCATCAGTAATTTAGAGAAGGCATAGGTTTGTGGCATAGCAGTGTGAATACAGGGAGGGGAAAATTAGTGCTACCAGCCTTGTGTTTTCTGATTTCATTCTGCACTGCTCAGCCTGCTCAGGCAGGAGTGGTGGAGTCTGCTCAACGAAAACATGGGTTGGTAAGATCACAGGGAAGTTTGACTCGACACCTTTCTCACCTTCTACAGATCTTCCAGCCACAAGAGACAGGTTTCAGGGGCACTGTTTCCTCTATCTTTACACAAAACTTGGAGTTCCTGAGATAAGTAAGTGTAGAACACTTTCATCATCTCTCCCCTTTTCTTCTCTGTTGTGGCTTCCAAATGGTGGCTGTGGTCAGGCTAAGAACTGGAAAGGAATGGAGTTTTGTGCCTTCTGCAGCTATCCTGATTTCTGTCCTCGAGTTCCTGGTCTGTGCTTTGTTTTGCTTGCTATGAAAGTATTTTTCTGCTGTGTGTGGCTCCAGAGGTATCCAGAGGAAAAATACAGTTGTTGGGACATATCACCCCACAGCTGGTAGCCCTGTGGAGTGTGTCTTTTACAGAGCTTATTCTGAGTAGAGGAACTGTTTGACTGTACTTCTCCCCTTCTCACTTCTCAGGAAATCAATTTGACTTGCCATTTTGAATTCTTAAATCTGAAAGATAAACAACTCTTGCCTTGTACTTAGTAGCACAGGGAGGAAACAGCTTGTCCACACAGCAGTACAGGAGGTTCTCAATGGAAGGATTTCTTCAGCCAGGCAGTCTGGAGGTGGCACCATTAATTTATTTTCTTCCCTGATCTGTGAACCCTCTTGGTCACCAGAGCATTGAGACCTTCAGCTGCATGTTGTCCTGTGTCTGCCCTCATATACTTCCTTGTGACTGCCTGATCTCCATTCCAGGGGCTTCACTCCTCACTTAGCTCAAAAGGCTGTGGTTCTCTGCCTGGGCTCTCTCCAGAAATGACACTGTTCTGTCTGCAGGAGGTGATGACTGCAGACCTGGGAACTCCATGAATTATGCTCCCCACGCAGACAAACATGCATATGCCATTCACACTCCTGGGGTATTAATAGCAACAGAGCAACATGTGTTTTCTGCAAGAGCAATGCACCTGTTGAGGTTGTTCAGGGTCACCAAGAACTGCAGTGATGCTTTGCTGTTTTCTGCAGGCTCCAGCATGTGTTGAGGAGAGAGGGAAGGGCTTAAGGGGCTGTGGGTGAGGACTCAGACATTTCAAGTCTGCTCACTGGATTCATATGCTCAGGGCAAGTCAAGGAGCCTGAGGTTGTTACCTGTTCTGGCCTAAATCTGTAAGTCATGATAAGGTAAATGGAAAGTCTCCTAGCAACTGAGGTCAGCTTTTGTCCTGTGGTGTGAATAGTGCTTCCCTGCAAGGTGCACTGATAAATACAGTTTATTCCACAGTTCTGTATATATCCAAGTCTGAAGCCACTGTAGTAATCACTCTCATCCATGTTATAGGCCAGAAATGGGTTTCAATTAAAGCTCCTCTCAGATTGTTTAAAAATTACCAGATCCTTAGTCACTGGGCAAGTAGCTCAAGGGCATGAAGGCTTCCCCTCTGTGCATCACGTGAAACAACATGAGCCAAATTTTGCCCACCATTAAGAGGCTCCAAAAGTAACGCCTAGTACATCTAAGTGGTGACTTATCCTCCTTCAGTGGCATTTAGGCATCAAGGTAGTATCCCTTCAGTTTCAGGTGCTCTTAGACACAGATTTCACATATATGATCTTTCATGGATTTCCTTTTGGACAGCAGAGTCTAGAGGCACTGTACTTTATCCCCTAGAAAAACTGCTGTGGGTTAACCTTGCAGAGAAGAGAAACAATGTCCTAGCTGTTTAATCTGAGCATCTTGGAGAGGCAATAGCTGTGAATTGGGAAGCCATTTCTATCTGAAACATGATAACTGGGGAGGAACCTCATACTGATTTCCTGGATGCAATCCAGTCCCTAAAGGGACCAGATCAGTTTTAAGTGGGTAGGTAGGAAAGGGAGAGCAGGATGTAAAACCAGCTCCTTCCCACAGGACAGCAGGATTTGGAGCTCTGTCTATTTAGGATACTGGATCAGGCAATGTGTGAAGCAACTGAGAGAAAGTTGTTTGGTGTTCTCCACCTCCTGATGCATACAGAGTTTTGGAGAACTTTATGCAGAAGTTAACAGTTATCATGTTGGCACTGCCATCAGCAGCACCCTGGTCCTTGCAGATGTGGACAGATCTGGAGGGAATGGCATCTCCAGTGGAGGGCAGGCAAGAGGCTTGGGGGTGTGTGCAGGAATTGTTTCCTGGATCTACAAATGGCCTGAGAAGCCCAAGCTTTCACTGGTAATCAGGGGCTTCTGCTGAAGGGCTGAGGGCTTTTTGTACTCCTTCACATTCCTGAATAGCCTCTCTTAACAAGGTATCTATTATTCTTTAGCCTTTCTAGTTTGGTTTTCCTTAACTTTATTTTACTGGGAGGGGGGACAACATTTGGCCTACAGGAATTCCATTGTTTCAAGATGATAATCTGAATCTTGTAGTGTTTAGCAGTTTATAAGTGCAAGCCATCTTTTCATTCTCCAGGAGATCAAATTATACAAATTAAAACTTCACTGCTAAACAAAAGGGAAACTAACCAGATAAACCCAAGAGGAAGCATTAAGAAACCAAATTAAGAGAGTTACATTCTTAGTCATTTCTATTAACTCATATCAGAATGGGCACAAAACAATGCCTTTATATGCCTAGATGTTCAGCCTCAAGTTCCTTAGAAAGAGCAGCTGTGTGCACAGTGTACACCCTGTACCTCCTCATTGTAGTTTCCATTGTGGCAATCCCTGGCCCTGTTTTCTATTCCCAAGCTTTATCAGTCTGAGCAAGTCTGTTCCTGAGGCTCTGAAAGGCAAAAGGGTGAAAGAACGTTATGGCTACGGAAATGTCAGAAGAAATGCTTTCCAGTGTGCTGAGGATCATTAATTTGGCTTCAAATAAGTGTTTTATACTTTGGGACTTTACAGAGCAGCTACACAGAGGGTTTTTTTTCACTATTGGACAGGGCATGTTCCCCACAAGGTAACCTTGGAAAGTAGTTTCTTCACTGATGGGGTTGCAGACAAATAGCTTCTTGGCTTTATCCTCCTGTTTTTTTTCTTGCTTTGCCCAAGAATCCTTCTTAACTCTTTGGTTACACTTTGGGGTGACCTAAGGACAGTGTACCCAATTTGGAAGATGAGAGAACCAGAGTGTTAGACCAAACTCAAGCTGGGATGATTTGCTGGGACTGGGGAGATAACCCACGCATCAGGGTCATTTCACAACATCAGGGGACAAGGTTCAGGGTAAAATCTTCTGTTAATGAATCTGAAAGACAGCACTGCCCTGAAAGTACTGAGTCAGTCAAACTGCTGGAGCTTTCTACTGAGTGAGTTTTCAGTGACATTTTCATCAAGAGGAAACAAAGTATCAGCAATTATCTTTCAGTTTTAGGGGCTTAAAATACCTCACTTCCATCTTAAAGTCAATTGAATAATGACATTAAATGATGTGCAAAGTTTTTTAAGATAAATGGTGATTTTTGCTGATGGATGAAAAATTTCTTCACAGAAAGAGTTGTTAGACATTGTCACAGGTTGCCTAGGGAAGTGATGGAGTCACCATCCCTGGAGGTGCTTAAAAATAACATATAGACTGGTACTTAGGGACATGGTTTAGTGGCATGGTGATGATACGTTGATGGTTGGACTTGATGATATTAGAGGTCTCTTCCAACCTTACTGATTCTGTGAAATTTAACTCTTTCTGTTACTTTGCATGAAGGCATGTTTTGGTTTCTTGTGTTTTGGTGGTTGATTTTTTTTCTGCATGGCTCCTGTCAGTGCATTGAAAAGCTTGCAAGAATACTGAATAGAGTAGTGATGAAGGTATTGACTGAAATTCAGTGCTGGTAACTCAACTGGCTTCCAGCTGTCCACATCCCACCTCCTTCCTCTTCCCTCAGCCCATATTGCTGGTGTTTCAAAGAGGATATGTGCCTTTTCCTCAATACAGCAGTTGTCAGTATGACTTTTTAATGCAACCTGCTGCCAGTGCCAGTTTGCAGCATCCCCTGAAGAGCTCAACACGTTTGTTCCCATCTGTGCAATGGAAGTAATAAGAAGAGTTCTCACTCTACTGGGATGTGAGGAGGTTATGCTATTAAAATTTGGAAAAGGAAGAAGAGTTCTCACTCTACTGGGTTGTTATAAGGTTATGCCATTAAAATTTGGGAAAGGTTCCTTCTGATTAAAGATACATATACATATAGTTACCTGGTGAGCAAATGGAGAGTTGGAAATAGGGTCTGAGAGTTCAGAGTCTAACCACTGAGCCATTGCTTCCGAAGAGAAAGTATTTAAACTGCAGGCATTACATTTTAAAAAGAGAAAAAAAACCCCAGAAAACAAAGCAAAAAAGCAAACAACACACCCTCCAAAAAAACCCCCAAAACAGCCCCCCTCAGAAAACCAAAACAAACAAAAAAAAACCCACAAAAAACCACCAACCCCCACCAGACCAACACATGTGACCAGATAAATATAAATAGCAAATACCAGCAAATAAAGCAAAACCTGTCAAGGTTCTGTAAATATTTTTGTGCATTTCTGCCCTTTCTCTGGAAAGATGAAACCCCTTTGCAGTGCTGCATTGTATGAAGTAGTGCTAAAGAAAAGACTTATTTGTTGTGCATGTTTGTTCAGTTTAAAAAAGCCAACCAAAATACACTCTTTCCAGCAAGTTTACATCATGCATCAGTCACAACTTCACTTGCTTTCCAGGAAATGGGACTGTCACTGTGCTGTGTACTGATGCACACTGGATGTCACTTGGGCTCAAGCTTGAATAAATTACTTGGTTGTGTGAAGATCATAGAATTATAGAACGCTTTGGGTTGCAAGGACCTTTAAAGATCATCTAGTCCAGCTCCCCTGCAGTCAGCAGGGACATCTTCAACTAGATCAGGTTGCTCAGAGCCCCAGACAACCTCACCTGGAATGTTTCCAGGGATGGGACATCTACCACCTCTCTGGGCAACCTCTGCCATTGTTTCACTGTTTCACCGGCAAAAAAATCATTAAAATTGAGAATCATTCTGTTTATACTCTGAGGGCTGTTATTTACTTTTATAGGTTTGTTTATACAAGTTTTGAAGGCAACTGCATTTTTATCATATGAATCTATGACTCCAGGCAAATTCCCATAGAAAAATTCCTAAGAGTTTTCCTTAGGGCTGTTAAAAAAAGAAAGGGGGAGTGGGGGGAGGAAGGACAACATGGAGCAATTTAAGAGGTGGTGTGGCTGTGCAAAATTGTGTTTGCTTTTCCAGTAAAGCCGAAGTAGTTCTATGTTATGCATATACACAGCAGAAGCATAACCAGTGCTGAGAAAGAGGGATATAATCATGTTTCAAACAGTTTGAAAACTGCACAGAATTTACTGTCTCCACATGTGCTATTAACACACAGACTTTCCTCCTCATACAGTTGTTTCCCACACAGAAATTTAAGATATTCTGTATAAGATACCACATTCCATGCAGTCTTCTGTTGGACACTGAGTTTCCATCTGTTACTTTATTCTTAGAACCAACATAAATGGCATCCAGCTCATAAGATGCAGAGATGTAAAGCTGGTAGGCATTTCTGGAGAACCATGTTAGTGGCCTGGCAGTTTGCATTGTCTTGATGCTGTGCCTAAACAGGGGATTTTTTCTGGTGGGGAAACCTTCCAGGGTATCATCGGACAACTTTTATTTGCATAGGCATATTGACAGCAGTGGGCCAGGTAGCACATGGCAAAATCCTGAACCTGAGAAATTTCACAGAGGGTTTACTATAGGTTCCTCTGGAGCCAAGATTTTATCCATGTTTCTAAATGCTCTGAAGATGTGCAGCCCTGGGGAGGATAGGAGCTTACCTAGAGGAGGTGACTGCACCTTCTGGTCTCCCAGTGTGTGTTTGCTCTTGAGTGATAACTGGGATAACTGGAATGAGAGTCTGAACTTAGGTCTCCATCCCACTGCTCACAAGTGTTATGCTTTCAGTGAGGCAAGGCAAGAGATTCCCCAGAAATGATAGATTTCAGGATAGATGTCAGGAGAAGGTTGTAAGCAGGAATGAGTTCCCTTCCCTCAGCAAGAGCTGTACATACGCTCTGGATCCCTATTGCCTTCATGCCCAGAGCAGCTGCCACTTTATGTCAGCAATGCAATTCAGCAGTCAAGAGTAGAAACTGAAGAGAGCCAGTGAAGTCTAGCTTTCTGTTGCTGTACACTCTGTCTGCCTAGTTGCATTGTTACTATTGCTTCCATAGTTTTTTGCCTTTCTGTGAGGTACTGGCTGTTGCCCACCATCATCAGCCTGGGAAACCAGATGTACTGTCATTGTGTTCACTTTGTTTTGCTGGAGGTGTTGCACAGAACGAGAGCAAGATCATTTCATCAAGGGCTCATGGTTTGAATGGATAGAACAAGAAAAGGAAGCCAAAACTGAAACAGCAGAAAGTTGCAGGGAAAAATATGCTAAGTTTGTAAACTGATGGCCCAGTGTCTCCTTCTGTCTTCAGAGAAAGCTCTTCATAAAAAAGCTGTTTGTCTCAGTAGTTCATTTAAAATCAGAAAACTAAAACAGATACATGGCAGGTGCTAAAGATTTCTTCATTGCATTCATTCATATACCTTCATTTGTTCATTTCTTGTTATATCTCTTCGTGTTTTGAAATTCAGACAAAGATAGAACAGTGCTAAGGATGGTTCATGCTGCTAGCTCATGGTTACAAGAAGTATTCTATTCTGTTTCTGCCACTGCTGAAAAACTGATTTCATCATCTCTGCAAAGTTCTTTTGGGAAAAAAGCCATGGTTAGTGGTATGTTGTCAAGGATGTGTTTGGACAGTAACCTACTAGAGGATCATGGTGATCTGAGAAGAAGTATCATTTGGAATGCAAATGCACTGTCTAAATAAAATGCAGGTAGAATTAGCAGGAAGAGATGGAACTGACTTAGTCTTACTGTACTGTTTTTGAGCTGATGCTCTCTTAACTCATGAGCAATAGAGGGAGGCGTAAATGTGAGTGCATTGTGCAGAGCTGGCTGTGATCAGAGGACTTCATTAAAGCCTGAAGGCCCAGGGCAAGGCCAGTGTGAAACCAGACTTTGATCTTGGCTGCCCTGGAAGAAGGCACATCCCTGGGAGAGGACAGTGAGATTTCTGCAGCTCCCACACAGTCAGGCTTAGGGGATCCTAGGGAGCTTTTAATGCAAAAAAATAAGTGACTTTTTATCCTAAAAGGCTGTTTTGAAACAGTCTTATGGTGGATGTGTTCAGCCCCTTAAAATGACCAGATGGGTGGGAGGGTGGCTTCTTTTCCATCATTAATTAGATGAGGAAGTTTGTGGTGGGATGTTATGTCTGTAGAAGGTAACTATAATTTTTTTAACCGTGATGGTTTACCCTTCCTGTTCTTAGTGGTAGTCATCCAGGGTCTGATGGCTTGGAAGTGCAGCTGTAGCCTAGGACTTCTCCTCAGCACATTGGAAAGGCAGGCTGTTTGCTCTGCTTTCTGTTTCTGCAAAGGAGATGGAGAGCTGTAGTGTTCATCTGTCCCTCTGTGGAGTTACACAAGTGATCAGTGTGTGTAAAACAGTGAAGAAAGTAAGGCAGGAGCTTGGTGAAGGTGGTGCTGGAAGGATGCTGAGTAGATACATGCTTAGAGATACAAGATTGTTCCCACAGAGGGTAAGGAGCTGGGTTAACATCCTGATGCTGTGTTTAGGTCACTCAGGCTTCAGGCCCTGGTGGAAGGAAGGCCAGCTCCAGCCGGAGGTCATTGTACTTGGCTGCAGTTAAATCTTCGTGATGTTAAAAGCAGTCGTGGAAAGCACTGGGGTAACATCTGGTCAGCAGGAGACAATGCAAAGTGAAAAGACTGTGGTTGGACTGGCCTGGACCTCCTCTAGCTTCCTGACACGGGAGTGCAGTCTGAGTGTCCATGCTGTGAGGTCTCTGCAGGCCTCTCAGTATCCACCACTCCTACATGACAGAAGGAAATGAGAAGTGATTTCAGTTTGCGTTCAGGTCCCTCAAGAGGCATGCGCAGCTGCATGGTCTCCCCTCCTCCTGGTTCCTGCATCACTCCAGTTATGACTGCCACCTTCATTCCTCGTGGTTTATTAGCACTTTTGGGGAAACAGTCTTCATTTTGTTCTGCAAAATGTTCAGTCCAACCTGGGAAACGGAGCACGTTTAAGGGAAACCAAACTGCACCATCCTCCTCCCCCCCAGCAGTCTTTCCCTCCACTGATAGGGTGCAGGCAGAGCCACGAGTCCCAGCAGCCAGCAACAAAAGCAGCCTCACCTCCAGAGGCCGGTGGGCAGCACAGGAGCAGAGGGATGCTGGGGAGAGGAGTGCTCCAGTTTCATGGCATGTGGATGGCAGAGCTGGGAGCAAGGACCTTCAGCTCCATCTTGCCAGCTGGCTCTCTCAGCAGTTTTTGCAGGAAGTGTGAAGAGAACACATTTTATGGGAGATATTTATCATTATCCTGTACTGCTTAAATATAGCCTGTGTAGCAGGTTAGAGCTTGTTAGGCTTTTATCTTCTCAAGTTGGAGGATGATGTATTAATCCATGAGTGTTGCAGCCTCGAGTGAATTACAGAAAGTCATCCCCAGTGAGTAAAGATAAATGGCATTTGGAAATTAACCCATTACATAGTCTCTTCCAATAAAGTGCTTACTAAAATATTAAATTGTAAATGAAGATGCTTCAGGTCTCATCTGAAAGTCAGAAAGACACTTATTTGTCATTCTAGTACTGCTTTTCTTTTTTTTTTCTTTTCTCTCAGAGATTTCATTTCTCCTGAAAGGTTTGGGACTGACAGCCCCAGAGGACAAAGTCTCTATTAAACCACCGAGCAGACACAGCAGCTACAGTACAAGCTGCTAATGTGCTGCAGCTTTTGCTGAGGGATGTGATGTTAGCTCAGACTTTGCAGTGTCCAACCTCCAAAAAAAAGAAGAGTTGGTTTATCAACCAGCACCTGCATTAATTAAATTGAGTTTAACTCTTCATTTAGCTGGATTTAAGGTGACCTACTGGGCAACATGGACCCACTAAAAACTTTTTTGTCAGTATAGGTCTTCCAGATTCAGCTTGACCCAGGAGGCACCTGAAGCTGAGCCTTGCTCATCTATTTTAAGAATGAACGCAGTAATGATCTGAAATGTACGGTCAGCCATCAGTGTTACTAAAGGCTTGGCAGTCCTGGTGGTCTCCAGGTTTGCTGCTCCACACCAAAGTAATGGTGTTGCATAGGAGTAAAAAACACCCCTGTTGTTTCAAGACAAGTCATTCTAGTTTTAAATCAATATAAAGTGTACAAAAGTTTCATAGAGTCACCATTGGTGAGATTTGCTTTGGAGTAGATATCCTTGTTCCAGGCTAAGATCTATGTATATGGTAACAAAAATTTAGAGATAAAGTGTTTTCAATATTTCCAATGTCCACCACACCCCCCTGCTGTGGTGATAGTTTTTAGTCTGTGAATGTGGAGCTGGACTGAGCCTGACAACATCAGCTCATTTCAGAGAGGCTGCCCAGCAGGAATGACTTTCACTTCCAACCTGAGCTGGCTCCAAACCAAGGACCCAGAGGGCAGAGTCTCTCCTCCCCATTATCTCTCCTGTGAAAATTTCCATTTTCTTTTAGTCCTAGCGGCTTGATGATAACAGAGAATTATTAAAACCATATAATATTAAATATGATGGTAATTAGATACCCTCCTGTAACTGCCAAACTGTGATTTTTAAAGACTGTTGTTCATCACTGGCTTTTTCTTTTCTGATGGTGAAGGACAGACTTTGTCTTCTCTGTTTTGCAAGCACTACCACTGCATGAATGTAGTTTGTGCTCAAGGAGGGAATTTGTTTCTGCTCATTTAATTGCTTTCAGCCTATCCCAGTTCTGATCTTATTGCAGGGCTTTCAGTTACCCTCATGTGAAGTGTATTTGGAAGAGCATGTATGGCCTGTAGAGGCTTGGTGTCATAGTTTCGGGTGGTGGAACTTCTAGGAAGGTAAGAGACAGGGCATAGGTTTGGTTTAGAGATTGGCTCAGGTTGTCCTTTTCAATAAGCAGGGCAGTAATTGATACAATAACATACCCAAATAATTTTGAACTTGAGGTTCTTGGATGTTTTACAGGTATTATGGAGCTTACTGAAATCTTTGATGTATTGTTTTACAGGGGAAGTCTCTGTAAGTCTTGTTTTCTCTTACAGCTGTTTTTATAGACATCATTTGTGTGCTACTGCTGTGATTTGGCTTATTAATAAATTCCTGGAATAAGGAAAGCCTGATCTTGTTCCCATTGCAATAAAAAAATTCTAGCAGTAAAGGAGCAAAACTTTAGGTAGTAACTTCCAAAGAGTGTTTTATTAGTTTTGTTATCTGACCAGAATCATCCTGGCTGTGTTAGCTCCTTTGCATCCAGGCTTAAAGTTAGGAGGTGGGAACAGACACAACAGAGCAAAACGTTTTTATAGAGAATGACACAATAAATACTTGATAGCAGTCATGTGTGTGTGAAGTGTGCACTAGTGCAGTTCTGCTCTTCTGGGCATCATTCTAATGTAATGTAATGTGATCCACAGTACTTTTTTGGGCTGTTCCTTCCTCGAGTCAGGAATGAGCGAGTGTGCAGTCTCAGTTCTGACTCAGTCTCATGCTGTGATAGTGGCATTTTAACTGATAGTGATGCAAGGACAGAAACTTAACATTTAAGAGCAAGCAAGACTGACAGAAATGCTAAGATGAGGAGAATAGAGAAGGAAAATGCCAAAGCAGTCGTTCAGAAAAGAAAATCTTTTTAGACCAGAACTGTATAAACAGTACTTGACCACAGACTGAAAATTGGGAAAGCTGCTATTTCTTGTCAGACCAGCTTGATTTTGAGCCTGAGCTTGTGAGCAACAGTTTTCCTGCAGTCTGATCCTGTGGCTTTTAATTAGCCAGGGTTGTCATCCACATCTTGAGACTGTGATGTGAGCAGAAGCTTGTCTCTGTTGAATTGCTCCATACTGCATGCAGCAAGCAGCAGCTGCTGCTGGTGATCCCAGAGCTGATTTGTCTGCAAGTTCCACTGGAAATATTTCCATAAGCTGTGTGAGGAGGAACCTAGTCTAATTGGAGCATTAGGTCTGTGCAGTAGGTGGTGCACAGGTGGATTTTGGCTGGTTTTCTGTCAGCTAGTAGTTTATCTGTGACATGTATGGGGTTTTGATGGATGTATTGCAACGGCATGGAAGAGCCATTCCATGAAGGGGCTGTGTGGCCATGCTGTGCCTTGCAGTGTTTTCAGAGCACTTTGTTCCCCTTGGGCTCTCACACTTCGAGTAACAGCTACCATGGACTTCAGTAGGGGTCCTGGGCAAGATCTTGACCTAGTTGATACTGATGAATCACCCACTCACTGGAGTAGTTTCAGCACAGTTTTGCTGAGTGGTGTCACAAAACATAGCTGTCAAAGTCAGCTAAAATCTGTAATTTTTTAGACTCTTCCAGCATTTTCAGTGGCTAAGTGTAATGAGCATCTTCTCATCTCCTTGCCAGAAGCCCAGTAGCGAACTGAAATTGTACAAGGTTTTGCTGATAAAGCTGTAGCAATGCAGCCCATGTCAGAAATGCAGACCCACCAGAAGTCCTCATTACACTTCTCCAAACAGCTAAAAGCAAAGGTAGCCTCACCCTGACATCCAAGAAATTCTTCAGTGCCCCTTCTGTTGGCCATGACAGCAACTTTCAGCAGCAGGAGACACATCTTCTCTCTCCCTCCTTCCCCACTGAATGGGATGGGCCAGCAACTATGGCTTCTGCTGAGATGCTGCAGCTCCTTCAACCCCAGTTCACCAGACAGGCCAGCAGTTCCCTTCCCACTCTTTCTTCTTTTCCCTCTTACTAAAAAAGGGTGGTAGCTGTCATCTCAACCCAGCTGTACATCAGAGAAGATTTTGTGCTGTTTCAGCAGCAATCTGAGCTGAAAGATTTTGCAGGCAGAATTGGGCCCTTGGGGGGTAAATTGAATGGTGCCATCACAGAAGAATAAAGACTCTTTTTCCAGTGAAGCTCATGGGTTTTGCCAGGCAAGAGCAAGGATGTGAATTTTCATATACATGGGTAATCAACTTGGCAGTGTTTCAGAAGGCTTGGGTAGGTCTTGCCCCAGCTAGGAAAGATTTAAATCTAATTAGAAATCAGACCTAGGAGGAAATTATATTTCTGCCCATGAGAATTTCCAAGCTCTCACAGAAATTTCTCATGCTGTAATGGGAGGAAAACTTGAAAAGCTGAGATACAATGAAAATCAGATAATAGGTAAAAATAAGAAAATAGGTACAGCAAAGCCTATAGCTCTGTATCTTAGCTAGAGGATAGTTTCCTTTCAAACCAAATTTCTCTTTCAGTTACAGCATTTTTTAATTACACCTTCAGTAAATGTTTGGAACAAACCTTCCTTTTGGGCCTAGCAAATGGATTTTTTTTTTCTAACATTACTGGCAAAATATTTAGAAAGAAATTCCAGCAGTTCTACCCAGCTGTAAATGTTTTTGATCATTTTTGCCTCCCAACAGATTCAGGTTTGAAAACAAACATTTCCTAATGTAAATTTTCCTCCACAAATTCCTGCTACTTCTATTAGAAATGTTTAGTTCTTCATTTTAGCCCAAGGGCAACAGTGACTATGTACCTTATTTCAGTTTAATTTCACTAGGCAAAAGTAAAAGTTTTTTCTCCCCAAGAGCTGAATATGTTGTGACTGATGATGTTTTAGTCACCCTGGTTGTATGATCTCATGGTTATTCTGTATTTGTCTAACATATCTGTTGTACCAAAGAAACTGTGTATCATCCATTGCAGTAGGTATTTCACATTGTAAAGAAAATGTGCCACTCATTCATAAACACAAGGAGAGCAAAAGACAGAAGAAAAACATTATATTCCATATCTACCATAAGGAGACTACAAGTCAAAAACCACATATGAAAAAGAAACTAAACCAGATTAACATATGCAAAATCATTATGCGTTCAGAAGGAAAAATGACAGTAGGCAGAGAGAGCCAGTGGTAAACAGACCAGATGCTGGAGAATCACTCAGTCCAGGACTAAACTAGTGTAAATAAAACCAGGAAAAAAAACCCTTTTCCTTTTTTGCCATAGGAATGGGGCCGGTGGTAGTAGAGGAAGCTGCTGAGTGGTGAGATGCATCACACCTATTCCACAGCTATTGCTTATGAAGTTCACAGAGTGCCTCCCCAAGCAGACTTGGCTGAGTGTTGGTGTTCCATGTTTGTCCTGCTTGGAGCAGATCTCATGGTGAGATGAGGCAGTTTTTGCAGGGGACTCCCCTGGGATTTTTCTTCTCCCAAAAGAGTCTCTGTGTTGGATTCTTCTTTGCAGTGGGAGGATCTGAGTCTATTCTGACTATTTTATTCTCTGGGAGAACAGCACTTAAACCCTGGCTTGAAGAGGAGGAACACACGAAGGTTTTGAGCCCTCAGATCCCAGGCTGAATCCCTTTCCCTTTCCCCAATTTAGTTAGAGTACTTCTGGAAGGTCCTTAGCTGGTGCAGAAACTGAAATCCTGTCATTAGCAAGGTATCATTGGTTACAGAACAAGCTTTCACACTAGGTCATGTCTTAGCCCCAGTCTGGAGGGAGCACTTCAAAGCCCTGTACGTAGTACCCGCTGAAATGCATCTGCAGTCTGCAGTTGGATGTCTCTGTTGCTACAAAAGGGCTGCAAAAGTTTTGCTGGGTGCTGTGCAGAAGGCTGCCCTAGCTGGTAGGAGATCTTTGTCAGTAGAGGATGAGCAGTCATGAGCTGAGTCTGCTGGCATGGGTCCAGGGAGTGCCAGTGAAATCTGGAACTGCACCATCATGTATTAGTGTATGAAAGGATCTGTGCAGCAAGTTGTACCTGCCATGTGTAGTGTGATATAATGAATTTGAAAGGTCAACACTGCAGTCCACTAGCATTAAAAGTAAAACTTCAGAAAGGTGAATTTCTGTGCTTACCAAGTTGGGAAGTCTGCCTTCATAGCTGGATTGTGAGAGGATAGATTGTAAATGAAGTACTAGCTTCTGATTGCTTCTGCCCCACTTTCTAGTTCAGGCCAGCGGTTACAGCTAAAGGCACCAGCGTTGATAAAGAAGGGAATCAACATTTCTGTTCTGGGCTGTGTTTGTATAAACAGGCAGCTGCTTGAATATGCTGAAGTGTAAGGAATGTGAGCAGAGAAACAGCAGAAGCGAGTGGAAATCTCTTAAGAAATACCTCTAATACATTGGACTGCAGTTCAGCATTTTGTTCTGGGCATCATTTGTATTTCTGCTGTCAACACTGGGTGGATGAATGGAGCTACAGTAAATGATATCTACAATTGGAATTTTTCAGTGGGTGCTCGAGACAGGATTCTGTTTCTCCAGCAAAAAAGATGATTTTTTCCTGCCGTCTCAGGGATTAGGTAAATCCCATGAGTGATGACAACAGACAGAACTGGGGCTTGCAGAGATACAGAAGTAAAAATATCCTTGACACTTGTGAGAAGTGAACTCTTGAGCTGGTGGTGTGGTTGGACACACAAGCCTCATTTCACTGCTGAAATACTGCCTTCTCATTCTCCTCCCTTGAATCATGAAACCTCACGTTCTTCTAATGATTCTTTCAGCAAGAGAAGTGAAATGATTCATATACAGAACCAGAGAGCTTCAAACCACATTGCTTTTATTTATCTAGACCAAAGTAGAACCTTTGCCCCAGTTTGGATCATTGTGGATAAAATACTCATAGTGTTCCTGGACTGATTTTCTTCTCCTGCTCCCTTATATTCCCATCCTTCTTCTGATAGCTTGCTTTTGGTGGAATCTCATGTTGGTTTGTTGCCCTGATGCCAGGAAAGGAGGCTGCTGCTGCAAAAAAGGCTTGAGCAGCTCTTCAGACAGGAGAGGGAAGCTTTTACATGGGCAGAGGGAGGATTCACTTTGTGTCTTGAATGAAGTAGTTGTGTCAGGGATGCAGCAGAAGGGAGGTGAAGCAATAAGGAGGAGCCTCCAAGCTTCAGACCCCATTTAGAGAAGGGTTAGAGATGGGGACAAAGGTAGTGGAAGAGACATAGTGTTTAAGTGCTTGGATAATTTAAAGGACCTTAGCTTGAGATTGAACTTCTGGTAAAGGAGGCTGACTCGACTGTAGAGTACTTTGAGGCTGCTTGGCTCATGTCCTACATACTTTGGAGTGCAGAAAGCCAAGGACTAAGAAATGTGTTGCCTTCAGACACCTTTTCATCTCTTTCTCTTTTTTAATTCTGTTAATGCAGTAAAAGCATCTTGAGTAGTTTTTATTTTCTAGTCAGCAAATCCTGCATGCTGCCATGTAGCAGTCAAAGCAGCAATGTTCAGCCATGCCTCACTGCTCAATCACTGCTGTGCCAGTACCTAACATTCACTTGTAGCCCTTACATGTATCAACAGCTGGTTACCCAGAAACTGTGGGTTTCCTCCAACCTTAATGATTCTGTGTTGGTTTGGGGTCTTTTACATGCTTTTGCTAAGTGCATCTGACCTGCAGACCTTTAGCTAAATGTTGTCCTTACATTGACAGCTCTTTATGAAAGTCTTCTGATTTGCCATTTGTGTTGTGGTTTGTGACAGTGGCCACAGAAGATCACAGAATCACAGAATATTAGGAGTTGGAAGGGACCTCGAAAGATCATCTAGTCCAACTCCCCTGACACAGCAGGATTCCCTAGACCAGGTCACACAGAAGCGCATCCAGACGGGTTTTGAATATCTCCATAGAAGGAGACTCCACAACCTCTCTGGGCAGTCTGTTGTTTGGGGTTTTTTGTCTGAAGAGAAATAGCGACTTGGATGCTAGCTAGAGAAGGGCTTAAGTTGAAGGTTGAAGTTCCTACAGGAAAGATTTGTGCTCTCTGTGGAGGGTTGTGAGATATGATTTGCATCACTGGAGGAAGGAGAGGAGTGTGGATGCTCTTGGGATGTGTCAGCCAGTTTGTGGCTGAAGATTTCCACTGAGGTGTCTTATTTTAATCATATAACCATGAACAGTATTTTGAAATATTCTCAGTGTTTTGTGTTTCCACATTACTTTCATGGACTTGGAGTAACCTGCCACCAGCTATTTCTTTGCACAGGGCAGCATGAGGTAAGGGGGTGAGATACTGACTGCTTTTGTGCTATTGCTCAGCTTCCACTGTAGGAAGTGTAACACTTCTCCCCTTTCCTTAATACCCAGCCTAGCTCCCTGAATAAAATTCTTCACTGTAAAGTCAGGGCTGACCCTCAAGGCCTTCCTTTTGGAATAGTCATAAAGCAGCTTTCTTGTAGCTTGCTGGGGAAAAAAATGCAGTGAAAATCATTCTGATGACAGCTAGAGGGAAGAAATAACGTTCTTTGCAAACTTGCATGTAAAGACTAAGAAAAACAAATGCAGGAGCTGTGCAGGGTCAGGGGATTCTTTGTTTGATGCTTGCATGCCACTCATCTGTAGAAAGTCTTATATTAACAGATAAGGAGGTTAAACAGCAATTACCAATTGCTCTTAACATTGGTTATGGAAGGCTTCCCCTCCTTTTTTTCTTTTTTTCTTTCCTTTCTATTCTGCTTTGTTCCCTTCTGTCTGGATTAATCTCTGGAGCAGAAGGAGGGAAGATTTAGATTGGATCTTACAAAGAAATTCTTTACCCAGAGCATAATGAGGCACTGGAACAGGTTGCCCAGAGAGGTTGGGACTGTGTTCAAGGCCAAGTTGGATCTGGCCCTGGGCAACATGGTCTAGTAGGTGGCATCCCTGCCCATGGAAGGGGTGTTGGAGCTAGATGATCATTAAGGCCCCTTCCAACCTGGACCACTGTATGAATCTGTGAACATACGTGTTATGTGCAAAAGAAGGGTAGCAACCTTGCAGCTTGACTTGAGTTGTTCCTGCCACAATTTCTTCCCCCCCCCCAAATAATCAAAGTAATTAATTAGTCTGTTGCTCTGGGGAAGTACTCTGCTGCCTGCTGGCTGCACTGACTTATAGGGCTGCTCTCAATTCCATGATCTCCAGCAGTGGCATCTGCCCCCACCACAGCTCCTGAACCCTCCATGCTTTTGGGGTGGCCATGACAAAGGTGTGTGTGTGCCCAGGCTGTGTCTTTCAAAGCGTGAGGGATGTTAGATGTCACCCTTTTCCCTCCAACCCCGGTGACTGATGTGAGCATGCTCCTTGCATGCATGGCACTGGCTATTTGCCAGGTTTAGTGTAATATTTTCTTGTTTTGTTTTTTTTTTTTTCTTGAATGAGTGAGTGAATGAATGAATGAATACCTGATTAAGTTAATGAAGCTGAGCCAATGGTGGGAGGGAGCAACTTGGCTGCTGCCTGCTCGAAGAGATCTGGCAGCACATTAGACTTGCATAACGCTTTACAGCTCCATGCTGTGCTCCATATGAGCCACAGGAGAGGGCTGCAATAATTACTCCGCTTTCCGATTGAAACCAGCTGCAGGTACCTAGTCATCCTCTTGTCCATTTCACTGGTGTCGTGGAGTCACTTGTCTCTTCGCTGTGGATTTCCAGGGGCAGATGGGTAAGATGCTTTCACAGGAGTGATCGCAGCGTGAAAAAGCATGTTCGTGGCTCAGTGGCTTTGACGAAAGATCCGGATTCCGATTTCCAAGCTGTGATTCACTGGACCCACATGTCCAATTGAGGAACGATTTAGGTTCCTGAGTTCAAAACTCCTATATAAATAGCCTTTATGGGATCTGTGGGATTTTGATTTTCTCCTTCCTTCTTTAGCTGACTGGGAGAAGGGCTGCAAAAGGTTTTCTCATATCTGGGGGTTTTTTTGGTAAGAAAAAGTAATTTTTAAGCCCTTTCAGCTCTTTCTGATAGCTGTTTAAAGCAAGTTCTTTCTGGCAGTCCTGGATGGTACATACCTTTTGTTTCTCACATACTTAAATTAAGAGTACTGGCACTGCCTGTTAGCACACCGCCTTCATTCGTCAACGGTCCCTGCTTGAGAGCAACGCTGATGCTGATTTGCATTCTTAGTTGGAGCGGGTGGGGTTTTTAATTGCAACTAGAGCTTGTGACTGTGGAGCCTGCTGTGTTGTTATAAACCTGCATTATTTCATTTTCTTTTAACTGGTTTTTTGTGTTGCCTTGTCAGATAGAACAGTCAGGGCAATCTCACCCTTCCTGCACTGGCCTCAGTCAAGTGACGCTAGTGATGGCTTTGGCTCTCTGTGCCCATTTTATCTGCCTGCCACCCTCCCCATGGAGCAGGAGAGAGGCTCACTGCAAAGCTGTGTCTGGAAGAGTATGATCAGTCTCTTGGTTTTGTGGGCTGCAGGGCCAGGACAGGTGTTTTACGGGCAGAGGAGGTGCAGAAGAGTTGGTCTGGCTTTTTGTTTGCCCACGTGCTTTCGTATGTGCTCTGACCCCTATGATGTTTCCAGTGTTGAGAATGCCACCCAAACGTAGCTGACTCTATATGAAGAGGAAAAAAATGAATGATTTAGATAAAGGAAGACCAGCGAGGTGGCTGGAGGGGATGTTGAACTCACTCTCAGCCTTCTGCTGTTCTGGGAAAGTGTGCTGCATGCCTTGAGGCCGGGCTGAGTTGTTTGGGTTTTGTTAGTGGTGACCATCAGGGATCTTGATTCAAAGAGGCACTGAGTGTGTGCTGGGGCTATGAGCAAGGGCTCATGCAAAATTACTTCAAGTTAAAGCTTTGCTGAATGAAGCCTGAGAGAAGGCGAGGTGCTGGAAACCATCTGAAGAGGAATTTTAACGTCAGTTCACATTTTGCACTTTGCAGATGGACTAATTATAGTCTAATTTGCGTGCACATGGAATCTACCAGAGAAGCAATCTGCAGAAAGGACTTCCAAGGAAAGGCATGGAGCATGCACCTGATCTTTCCAAATCTACCCCTAAAGCTGTGCTCTCACACCCGCCCCGTGTCAGCCAGGTTTAAAGGTACAATCCTGCCTGTGAGCGCCTGTGCTTATCTGTGAAATGGCTGCTCTGAGCTGGCTGCTGTTTGCCAGTGTTCCTGGATGGATCTTCGAAGGGGGTGAAACGCCTGTGGTTTCTGTTAGCTTTCATGGGGGTCTTATTCATGTCTCCTGGCAGTGAAGGCAGGCATCAGGCTCTGATTTGTTTTGCTGAAGAAGGAGAGAACGTTAGCGAGCATTTTCAGCCACATGGAAGGAGACCTGTGTGACATATCTCTGGTGCAAGTGTGTTCATACAGGCATGACAGTTTCTGTCACAAGCTAAAGCGAGCGGCGAGTGGGTGTCGCTACGCTTATAGTCACTCGTGAAATCTTCAATGGAAAATGGTGTAGGCAGCTCCCATTGTAGCCAGGCACATTTTAGATAAATGAAAAACATCAACAAATGAATTTTAGTAATGTACTTGTTTATAAATTAACTCTGTTCACTCATTTAAGCTGCACAAGGGCCTCTAGGGGGTGGCTGTAAGAGTCAAGGATGGCACTGCGTACTGTCAAGACAAGCTGGTCCTGTAAACCTTCTGTGCTGTGCTGGCAGCAGTTGGTGAGGTGCAGAAGGTAAAAGGGTAGATGCTGCATCTGGCCCCTTGCGGAGCACTGTAGGTGGGATCTATCTCTCCATGGTGTCAGTGGGGTTGAAGGAGCATTTTAAAATGCGTGTGGCATCTGCGCTGCCACTGAAGGTGCTTGCGTGTGAAGGGGGATGCTGCCTTCCTGAGCATCTTGAGTCAGTGGTCCTGATGCTTCTGGCACAGCCACTTCCAAGGCTTTGGGAGTGGTGCTTCAAAGAGGTTTGGCAGACCCCTGTCAGGTTGCAAAGGCTTCAGTGTAGTGTGTTGGTAAAACATCACACTGCTGGAATGTGCTCCAGTGTCACACCTGGATCATCTCTACCTGCAGGACCATTTGGTTCACAACTAGCCTGAGCTGAAACCCCAGGCCCACGCAGCTCCAGATCTTTCCTTCATGGCTGCAGCTAGAGATGCTTCCTGTAGGGTCAACTGAGGTGCATTTTCTGCTGTGCAGCTGCAAGAGAAAACCATGTGTCAAGTTGTGCACGCTTACATGGCTTTGCCTCAGGGTCAGGCCCTCACTGAGTGGTTAAATCCTTCCCTTCCTTCCTATGTAGGTGCAGAGGGCTCTGGAGTCCAGCACTTCAACCTAAGAAATTTTCCTGTAGTCAGCATTGTCAACACTTGCATTTGTATCACTAATCTCTCGATATCTGATGCTGTTTCACAAGACTGCAGTTCTTGATGTCAAATTATGAGATAGGAAATTCCACATTTAACTAAAACAGTAAGTTTTTGGTCTTGTGGGTTGCAGACAAGAGCTAGAGAACTCAAGCATCAAAGGCTTCACAAGGCAAGCTAAAAGAAAAAATAATAGAAAAATGAGCAACCTCCACTATTATCATGTTAAGACATCTTCTTAAACTGTGTTTCAGGAGCAAGAAGCAGGGCTTGACTCATGCTGTGAGTGCCTGGGTTTGGCATTCTGAGGCAGGGGATTTCTGTGCTGAGAAGCAAGGCTACTGCCCTCAGGGTGGGCTGGGAGCAGGGAGAGCTGGCTGACATGCCTAGACCTTGATGGTAGCCCTGCCATGGGGTCTGCTTGCAGCTCTCAGAGCAAGTGCTACCTTGCTTCCTGCCCACCTGTTAAAAATACATAGAGTAAATGAGCAGGCAAATGAGTATCTACTCAGATCATCCATGGCACCCTCAGTCCTGCAAGGCTTATGTGTAGCTGCATCGCTGTACATACGCATGGCAAGGTAAAGCATGACATGAGTACTGTGCCCAGCTCTGGAGTACTCAGCACAAGAAAGACATGAACCTGTTGGAGTGGGTCCAGAGGAGGCCACAAAGAAAGATTAGAGGGCTGGAACACCTCTGCTGTGAGGACAGGCTGAGAGAGTTGGGGTTGTTCAGCCTGGAGAAGAGAAGGCTCTGGGGAGACCTTGTTGTGACCTTTCAGTACTTAAAGGGACAGATAAAAAAGATGAGAACAGACTTTTAGCAGGGACTGTTGTGACAGAACAATGGGTGGTGGTTTTAAACTAAAAGAGAGAGATTTATACAAGTTACAGGGAAGATATTTTTTATAACAAGGGTGGTGAAACACTAGCATAGGTTGCCCAGAGAGGTGATGGATGGCCTATCCCTGGAAACATTCCAGGTCAGGTTGGACAGGGCTGTGAGCAACCTGATCTAGTTGAAGATGTCCCTGCTGACTGCAGGGGGGTTGGACTAGATGACCTTTAAAGGTCCCTTCCAACCAAAAACATTTTGTGGATTCTATGTTGAAAATGCAGGCATCTTTTCTGTGATGGCATGCTGATAAACTGATGGTAGAAATCTGCAAACTTCTGGAAGTTAATTCCAACTCTTAATTAATTTAGCAGTTAGCCTAACTGAAACCTAAGATATTGCTACCACTGTGAGAATCTATCAGTCTGGTGCAGCTCACCAGCATCCACCACACAAAATAACTGGCTGTACTTAACTACAGTTTAACTATAGTCAAAGAAGACTACAGGAGGTGTGTGCCCTGCTTAGAACATGCAAATTTTCCTTTATCCTCAAAATTCAGGAGCTAAGTAGCAGGATTGGATAAGTAACTGCTGGAGTAGCTTTCTAATGATCAATTTGTATTGCCTGCATTTATGAGTGTCATCGTATGAATGTCTGTCCCAGAACCTCATCATCTGTCTGTCCTTCTGGGATTGTATCTTACCCTATTTTTTAATTCCTAAATCTGCGTCTCTCAACACCTCTGCCTACAGACTTGCATCGTAAAATGTCATGGGAATGTCAAGCCATTGGGCATCTCACATCCAGTGCTGTGCTCACTGAGGTTTGCTTGTATCACTTGCTTTTCACGTTGGGTGGCGGCTGTCTGCTCTGACAGGGAGAGGAAGGACATGCAGCAGAGCTGCTGGCTCTGCAGGAACCTGTAGCAATTTGCTGTGGCACATTCCCAGAAGTACAGTAAGAGCTACCACTGCAGTGGGCAATCTGTCTTGCAGATGCGGTGTTGATCAAGAATCCTTTAATTTTGGGGAGGACAATTTCAAATTTTGTCAGAGGTTTTGATGTTTCTTCCTAATGGATCTCTGCAGTCAGCCCTCCTGGGAAATCTGCCAGAGAGCTGTGAAATTGGTCTGCTTGGACAATAAACTCCTATAGCTATTGTTGGCGTGCGCTGAGCTGCACATGGCAAGGCTAATGAAATCTGTAGCAGTTACAACTATGAATATGTAGCTGGCAGCAGGCAGGGTGTAGAGCAGAGGGAAAAGCTGGCATATACATCTGAGAGCTAGAATGCAGCTGCGGAGCTCTCAGCAATGCGTCTGTCTTTTAATCTCCCTGAATCTGATCCTGCAAGATGCCAACCTCCTTGGAGAGGAGGGGAGAGGAGAAGAGAGGTGGTGTGAAGTGCCCTCCCTTCCCTCTGATTTCCAGCTCTGCTGAAGTTACCTACTCATCCTGTCGTGGGTAATCTGAGATGGGAGCATCAGACAGTGGTGCTGGTTCTGCCTGGTAACACCACAGACAGAATGAGCCACGTGTCAAGCTCGCTTCAAAGGTTTATTTTTTGTGTGTACTATTTTGAGTGTTGCATTGGTGTCTACTTGCCAGGCAGGGCAGTGGCATCTGACAGAGGGGAGACCCATGATTTTTACTGCATGGATAAATTTGAGAATTCACTGGTCATGCTTAGAGCCAGAAGGTGAAAGTTGAAAAGTCATAATAATCTGTGGGTTGTTGGGGTTTGGAATCAAAGGAGCCTTTTGACAATAAGCAACTGGTTTGAACTGAATGTCGCTGAAGTTGGACTGATAGCTGTCCCCTAGGGTGATTGATCCATGCAGTAAGGCAAACGAGTGCTCCTGGTGGCACACATCAGTGTGAGCTTTTTAGGAGCTGCAGACAGGTCAGGGACCAGAGAGGGTGAGGGTCCAGATTTTTAAAGACATTTAGAGACCTAAAAATGACATTAGCTACATCATAGGACTGCAAAAAGTGCCTGATTTATGAAGGCAGTCAAAGTCCCCCAAAAAGTGCCGTTGTTTGTGAGTCTGGCCCTGGCTTCTCTGCACCCCAAGCCTCAGTTCTGGGTGGTGGGACACAGCATGTGATCATGGAGTGTTTGGAGTCTTGCATTGCTGGTTTTGCTTTTCCTGCGGTGAACTCCTGATAGAGGGGATCAGCCTCTCAAGCTGTAACTCAGTATCCTCTCATAAGTTTTAACTTTATTAGGTGAAATAAATAGAAAAATACTGTTTGGGGAGACATAGTGAGGTCTCAAGTGCCTTGCAGAGAGACATTGGAGTTTTGCATGAAAAATGCACATCCTGAGCTCCAGTGAGCAATTCTTTTGGGACCAGAGCAAGCCCAGATGGTGAGTCCTCCAAGCGATTATTTTTCTGCCCTAAGCCTTTCCAGGAATTTGAGTGTGGGCAGACTGCCAGCGGACACTGGCTGTCCAGACACTTTAGCAATGTTCCATGTGTACTCACTGCCAGAGATACCAAAGTCCAGCTGCTGGCCCTGATCTCTTTGTCCCCTTTACCTTCCTGGCCATAATTACACAGGCGTGTATGCACACACACAATTGTGTCTCTCTCGCGCACACATACACACACACACACACACACACATATACATATACAAAGCAGGAGCAAAAAATCACCTGGTGTTTTCTACTCCTTTGTGTTTCTCACGAACAGTGATTGACAGCTCTGGAGTTAAAGGAGAAAGGAAATCTGAAGAGTCAGAAAAATGGCTTGGATCCAGAAAAAAAAAGAAAGGATACAAATAACAAACCCCGCGGCACACTACAGAAGGCAGGCGTTTGTCTTTCTAGGACAGACAGCAAAGAAGAGTTTAAGCAGGTCTTGTACCTCTTGCTTTTGAGACACTCTGTTTGGGTTGTCTCCTTTTCATTGCTTTCCTAAGCAATGTCAGTCCTCTCTTATCTTTACTGTTCCTGCAGCTTGAATTATGCTGAAAAGTTACCATCTTACTTTAAAGCCTTGAAGTAGAAGTAGGCTGGTTTATGCTACACATTTGCATTTTTGCAAATCAGGGTCCTGTGTCTGTTAGAGCTCAAAGTCTCACTGTGAAGTACTTGGGCTCGGAAAAGTGGAGCAGTCTTCGCTGCTCTGCAGTTCTCTCATCCCTTGTCTCTGCTAGCTTGTTCATTCCTCTGGTGCTCTCCAGGAGATTTTGGGCAGCTCTTTTGTTACCAGTGATGATGAAGCCAGCAATATGAAATACTTACACTAAAAAAAACCCCAACCCAAAAGATTTAGCATTTGGACTTTTTGAAGGGTGTTGGCTTTGATGTTGGAGGTTACCCAAAACTCAGTGGCTTGAAGCTGTTTAGTAGAAAAAACCACTTTGTTTTAGCTCCTGCAGAGTGAAACTTCACCAGGTTTCATACAGCTTCATAGTAGTACCTTTGATGCAGAGAAGCTGAACCCAGATGCCTTGGGCTTCTAGAACCATTCATTTTGGGGAGCCTGGTTTATCCATCATAGCAAGACACTGGCCCTTTTCAGTCCCATGCACAAGCTCCCTGCTCAGTTGCAGGCAGAAGAGCCAGTCCTCTGCTCCCAGCTTTTCCCCATAGCTGTGTGTTTGAAGTCTGGGTTTGCAGCTCATGTCCATCTCCAGGAGAGACTAAAGGATGGGCAGAGCCCAGCACAAGCAGGAGGAGGAGGGGACAGGCACCCTGCGTCGAGGGCATCCCCTCCATGGTGTCCCCAGGCAGCCACCTCAGCCAGGAGCTGCTGACTTACCTGCCAAAGGCAGCTGGCCAGGGCAGAAGGCTACAGTGAGCTAAAGTTAACCAAGGATGACTGCGCAGATATGAGCTTGGTGATTTTATTTTTAGCCAAACTTAAAAATAAAAATCTGTAAGTCATGTGTAATATAATAATTTTAGCTGTTGCCAAGACACACTGAGCAACTGTTGGGAGGGGGAGGAAGACCTGTGCTGATCATGGGGACTCACTCTCTGCCCTTGTCTGGCAGTGCCAGCAGGTCAGGGCAGGACAGGGTAGCAGTGCCACTGCCCTGGAGCCACTGTGCTCAAGGCATCTGCTGCTCTTGCTCTTTTGAGGCTTCCACAAATTCTTTTGTCCTCCTTCAAAGCCAGGGAATCCACCCTGCAATGTTTGTGTTCGGTTGCCCTGGGCTCTGTGGCTGTTGGGGTTTCATTACTGTTTATCAATATTTAAACAACAGAATAATTAACAGAAGACTGATTGAATCAAACCATTAGAAGATTTGGACTTTCCTGCAGGCTTACAGCAGCTTGGAGGACCATAAACGTAAAGAGTGCTCTTAAAGATAGGTTTAATCTCAGTCTAGTATGTCTTCAAAGTACTGCACAAGCATATAAACATCAGGCTTATTGTTCATTAGAAGCAAGGCAGCAGGGAAAG
The DNA here is from genome assembly GCA_013399015.1 of Galbula dea. Lineage (NCBI taxonomy): Eukaryota > Metazoa > Chordata > Aves > Piciformes > Galbulidae > Galbula > Galbula dea. The sequence continues at coordinate 536,038 of VWZX01001678.1, read as the reverse complement.
AAATCCCCCAAAGGAATATTACTTGCCATAAGATAACTATCATTACTGCTACTCAGCATTCACTTTAAAGTGGGCTATATCCTATTTCCATCTTCTTTCACATCTCCTCTTCATTCTCTCTCTCACCATTTTTCTTTCATATAATGCACGCTGTTCTTGTTAGGATGCTGGTTCTGTGAGGTGCACAGTCCCTCAGCACTCATTCTTGCCTCTCTTTCAAAACAGCCAGAAATGCAGATGAGAAGCAGTGGCTGGATAGAGTCTGGGGAAAAGTTTCACTCACCGTAAATTTTGTTCTGGGACAAGGCAAGGCAGATTTCAGGAAGATATGGGGAGACTGTCAGCTTTTCCAAAGCATGATGGGTTTTAGTTATGGTATTTTCCTTAGCAGGTAATGAGTTAGGAAGACTCTGTTGACTGTGTTGCCTTTGGGTGGTTGAAGTCACAAAATTAGGTGATGCAGAGCAAAGAATCTGTTTTGCTCCAATGGCAAAATTGTCCCAATATAAATGGTGAGCTTTTATAGTGGTGGGGTCTCCTGATTTGGATCAGGAAACCCAAACTTGCTTTTCAAAGCAGACCTAGCAAGGCATCCCCAGGGCCAAGTTTGATCAGGGTTCAGATGTGTGGCCATGGCCATGAGTGTGGTAGCCACAGCCTCCTTGGTCTGGCAGCCGCTAAAAAACAAGGGGATCGGATCCTGATGGAGATGATGCAGGTGACTGGCCCTGCCCAACCTGTGTGTGGTGGGCATATGCCCCAGCACAGAGCCCTGCCTGGGCACCTGGGTGTGAGGTGCCAGTAGCAGGGAGAATCCAAAGCACCAGGGAGAAAAAACCCACACGCATTAAAACCCTGTCTCAGAGCCATCTCTGGCTCTGGACTGCTGCTGTAGACAGGTGGCGTGGCCAAGGTTTGTTGCCAGACTTGAGGATGAAGGGCTAGTGCGCCCTTAAGGAGCAGGCATGGGGGGGGACGAGGGATGGGGACAGATGCTGGCTCTGCAGGCCTGCCCAGTGTGACATCAAGTCACCCTGGGGGTGACTCTGGAGGTCAAGGGTTCAGGAGTGACCCATTGCCTTCCCCCGCCCTGCTAATAGCTGCTTGTTGCTGACATAAGTATTTTGTGTGTGTTTGTTCCTTGGGGCTCTCCGCCACTTAAAAGTGGCAGTGTTGTCGTTGCAGGGGAAAGAGAGGCTAAAAGAGTGAAGCAGGCACCTTAGAGACATGGAGGGTTTACCCAGAGGAAGGAGAAAGTGAGCCTTGGGAAATAAGTGACTGCTGCTAAACGTGACAAGCTATGGCCAGAGAATTTCTGCTTTGTCCTAAGTTTTAATTGTTTTTGTGATGCCTTAGCAGACATGCCTCGGATTTTCGCTGCTGTTTACAGCGCAGCTGTCAACTGCTCCTGGACACGAGAGCAGCAATGCCTGACCAGTTTCGTTTTTTCCGGAGGTTTTTCATGTACTCCCTTGCTGGTTTGGGGTGTCTGCTCATTTGTTCTCTTTTCCCAGCGCTGACAGTGTGACTCCCCCCTCCCTTGCCCATCCTGTCGTTGCAGAATCCAGAGGAGCTGTCGGAGAATCGTGCTCAGGGGGAGATGATTCCTCATGAAGTCACTGGATCCTTTGCAGAAATCAAATGTGACTTTCCATTTATCAGACTGAAATCAGAGCCAGCCAGACAGTGAAGCAAGCACAGTGGAGGGGGGACGGCGAAAGATGAAATCCAACCAAGAGCGGAGCAATGAATGCCTGCCACCTAAAAAGCGAGAAATCCCTGCCACCAGCCTGCCTTCAGAGGTGAAGCCAGTCCTGCCAAACGAAAACCACCGTGCAGATAACCTATCATGGCTCCCCAGCACCCACAGTGGCCAGGGCAGCCTCGGGGGCCGGCACCGGCCAGGGGGGACGTCATCGGTGGAGGTGGGCTTGCAGCAGGGTTTGCACAAGTCGCTGTCTGCAGGGCTGGACTATTCCCCACCGAGTGCGCCCAGGTCTGTTCCAGCCTCCACCACTCTTCCCACGGTGTACTCGCCTGCCCTCTCCCAGTCAGGGACCCCAGTTTCCCCCGTGCAGTACACGCACCTGCCACACACCTTCCAGTTTGTCGGGCCCCAGTACAGTGGATCGTACACCGGATTCATCCCCTCGCAGCTGATTTCCCCAACGGCCAATTCTGCGACTGGCACCGTGGCAGCGGCCACAGCTGTTGCGACCACTCCATCCCAGCGCTCCCAGCTGGAGGCTTATTCCACTTTGCTGGCCAGCATGAGCGGCTTAAGCCAGCAGGCACACAAAGTTGAGCCGCACTTGGTCAGGACGCCTGGACTGATTGCTGCCGGGTCTCCTCCACCCACCCAGCAGAACCAATACATCCACATTTCCAGCTCTTCTCAGAGCACTGTCAGAAATGTCTCTCCTCCAACCATCCCGGTCCCCCTGCATCCCCATCAGACGGTGATCCCTCACACCCTCACCCTCGGCCCTTCCTCCCAAGTGGTGGTGCAGTACACTGACTCGGGGGGCCACTTCGTCACCAGAGACCCCCCCAAGAAGCCCGAGAGCAGCCGGCTGCAGGCTTTGCAGGCCAAGGAGGTACTGAACGGTGAGATAGAGAAGAGTCGGAGGTATGGCATTTCCCCCTCTGCTGACATGGGTCTAGTCAAAGCAGGCAATAAACCAGCTCCCCATCATTACGAGACCAGGCACGTGGTGGTCCACTCGAGCCCTGTCGAGTACAGTGCACGGGATTCCTCAGGTGTCCGAGCCTCCGTCATGGTGGTCCCCAACAGCAGCACGCCCACAGCGGACATGGAGGTGCAACAAGCCACCAATCGTGCGACCTCTCCCTCCGTCCTCAACGACAAGGGAAGCTTGCACTTAGGAAAGTCGGCCCACCGATCCTATGCCTTGTCTCCGCAGCAGACTCTGGGCCACGAGGGGGTAAAAACGGTGGCCACGCTGTCCCCTCACACCGTCATTCAGACCACCCACAGCGCCTCCGAGCAACTCCCCGTCGGTCTGCCGGCGACGGCCTTCTATGCTGGGACTCAGCCGCCAGTGATCGGCTACCTGAGTGGTCAGCAGCAAGCCATCGGCTACCCCAGCAGCCTGCCGCAGCACCTGGTGATCCCTGGCACCCAGTCCCTGTTGATACCAGTCGGTAGCGCGGATGTCGAGCCGTCAGGAGTCGCGTCTGCCATCGTCACGTCGTCTCCTCAGTTTGCAGCAGTGCCCCACACGTTCGTCACCACCGCCGTCCCCAAGAGTGAGAACTTCAGCGCGGAGCCCCTCACCACCCAGCCTGCCTACCAGGCCACCATGGTGCAGGCGCAGATCCACCTGCCCGTGGTGCAGTCCATCGCTTCCCCTGCTGCCGCACCTCCCACGCTGCCCCCCTATTTCATGAAGGGGTCGATCATTCAGCTGGCCAATGGGGAGCTGAAGAAAGTAGAGGACTTGAAAACGGAAGACTTCATCCAGAGTGCAGAAATTAGCAACGACCTGAAAATAGACTCCAGCACTGTGGAGAGGATTGAAGACAGCCATAGCCCAGGCATTGCCGTGATACAGTTTGCAGTGGGGGAGCATCGAGCACAGGTAATGGCAATGTGTGGTGGGAGGAAGGGTTGGACAGTGCGTGCTGTGGCCTCCCTGGGTGCAGCTTCCCTCAGCATATCTCAGTCCCTTTGAATCTGTGCAGGGCTGGTTCTTCATCCTTCACATTCATCCTTGTGCTCTGGTCCAAAACTCGTCCCCTTTGCCATGCCAGGGAAGCCACCAGGGTCACACAGATGATAAATGAAGTCTCTTGGATATAAAATGGGTCTTAAAGCTGGAAAGCCTTCAGAAAGATTTACATGATCTTCATGGGTTTTGATTAAAATTGAAAACACAGTGAGCAGCATGAGAGGATATCTTTTGCATTTTGATAGGTGATCTTTACCTTCCACACCAAAAAGCTGAGGTTGGATTCAGCTCAGATCCTACCCTCTATCTTGATAGGTAGGGCACCAGGCAGTGAATTTCCATGGCTTCAATACTTGGAGCAGCCTAGGAATGGCTCCATCACACACGTAAGTTACTGAAATGCACTACAGAGTTTGACCAAGTCTTCATTTGCAGGTGGTTTAGACACTGCACAGCTCACATAAACTGTGTATTCAAGGGAAGTTTGGAAAGAAGAACCACCTGGGTGGCTGGGTAGGCTGTGCTTCTGACCTTTGTTTCTCATTGGTTCACGATGTAGGAAGAAAACCTGTAAATTTCCAAAGGTATTTTTAGGTTGAGAATGAGTATGTACTGATCATAAAGTGTTACCCTGACCCTGTCCATTTTCTGAGCGATTCAGGTTCTGCTGCATTGAGGCTGGCACAGTTCAGATATGTTGGATAGCATTTTGCTTCTTAGAGGTCCTCATTTTAAACAATCTTGTTGCAAATCGTTTTGGTTTGGATTGAGTGCTGTGACCTGTGGCATCTGCTGCAGCCCTGGTGCTGCACTCTCAGCTCTGGAGAACTAGAATGAGAAAGTTAGAGGGAGGAGCTGGACGTGGACACATGTAGTAAAGCACCTCAGACTGACAGGTTGGAGAAGAAAAACAAACAGTAATGGTACTGAGGAGCAGATTGCACAAAAAATTTGCTATGGTTGCAGCAGTCTGTGGCCTGTCCTTCCTCAGTTGTGCATATATGGTAAATTGCTATATATGACACATCCTCTTTCTCATGTCAAATGTGCAGGTTCCCTATGTGGTTTTGTTTCTGTATGTGTTTCTGCAGCTAATAGAATTGGACCTCTGGTGCTTTCAGTGTAAAGATGTGATTTTTTCCCCACCGCTCCACTGTATTTTGGTGCATCTCAGGCTGTGTGATTAGAAAAACCATCCTTGGATCAGGACCAGTTACTATAATTTGCTCTGGTGCCTTGAAAAATGAGATTTCAAAAGTAGCAATCTCCCATCTGCAATATTCATCTTGCTCTCATTTCCCTCCCTGCAGCCAGGCCACCAGTCTTTGCACCAGCAGAAGAGGTACAAATTAGGAGGTAGCATTTGTGTCATGTCTGGTTGGCGGATCTGTCAGTGCAGGCGATGTGTTGTAGTGCCGGGCACAGGGATGAGTGCCTTTGCAGGAGGTGGAGTGCCATCCTCTGGCAGAAAGCAAGCCAAGTCTGAGGCTGTAAAAATCCAGGGTCTCACCCAGCAAAGTGTCACCTTACGGAGAAGCCTATCAGGAGCAGGCTGACATCATCACAGCCGAAATATTCCCCAGCTGTGTTTCCCACCGGGGATGCTTCCAGAATGGAGGGCAAGTCACGTAGAGATATGATTAGAAGCAAGGGTTTAATTTAGGTTTCCTGCAGATTCCAGGACTTGGGTCTCTTCCCAGATCAGCTGTGTCCCTGCATAGTGGGGACAGCTCTGCTGGTTTTCCCTTGCCTGGGTTATGAGAGAAAGAGAATTGTTTCTCCGTACTTCAAGTCTCCATGACCTCACCCTTATCCTGACATGGCTATATGACAGCATTTAGCCTTATTAGCAGGCATGCAGTAGTCACGACTCGTTAGAAAATTGCCTGTGTGATGAGGGCTTAGTCTTCTCATTGAAAGAACAGTATTTAGTCCTGCTGCTTTGAGCAGTGGCACTGTAGTGCTGCTGCACTTATCTCTCGACTCCGGAGTACAGTTGGGATGTAGCTGCATGTGCAGTGTAGCATCTTAAAGTATTTTGTGACAATTAAGTTTCAGCTGTACACATAATTCTGGAAGGAGGGAGCTTTTCCAATGGTATTATCCAGTGTGAGTTGTAAAGAGTAAGTGCCATACAAAAATAGCCTTATTATCATTAGCTGTGGCTTACTTACATACTCCTCCCAGGGCTCTCTGGGAAGTCATTATAATATCGATGAGTTCACATTTTCAGACTCTGCAAACATTAGCTAATTTTTTCACCAACTGAGGGACAGAGGTAGAAGATTATTTTTAGCTGAGCATATACAACTGTAATGTAAATAGCACTGTGCAGCTGCTATGGTATCACTGCAAGCCCACAGGTGCCCCTCCCTGGCACAGCACTTAGGCAGAAAGAGGTCATCCTCCCTCCTCTCCCTGTCTTCCCATCACCTGGAAAATCCAACACTCTTCCAGGTAGGAAAGCCTAGAGGACAATTAACCCACCTAAAAGCTACATGCCTTCTCAGTGAAATAACTGGCCTTGTAACAGCAAAGTAACTGGCCTTAGCCCTGGAGGGATGCTAGATTTCCATCTCACGGCATCCCTGCTCTAGATTAGTAACAAGTCAAAGAAGTATGAACTGGACTAAAACCCAAAGTCCAGCTGTTACTCCTCTTCATTTAAGTTGCCTAAAGGAAAAGATCTACAAATCTTCATCTCTTTACAATTCCACATATTATTTTTTTGATAACACTTCCATCATTATTACCTGTCTTTTATTTTGCTGCAAGGAGCAAGCAAAAGTCAGTAACTGACCTCTGTTGATGTTAAGGTCAAAGCAGACAGGAGATGCAAAACAAATTCTCTGAAATCCTTGCTTTCATCCCTTCATATCAGTTCCTAATCATTCCTAAGTCTATCTTAAAAAGAAAAGATGAACATAACAGTTCCTGAATTCTCGGAGTGCAGCAGATAAGAGCTCATGGGATAAACTCAGCAGGCAGTGATCTGATGGGCAGAGGTGGCTTCACTTGAGAAATGGTGGGGTCACGTGGCTATGGAGAGCAGTCTGAATTGCGTGCCTTACCTGCTGAGTTTGGCTGAGAAATCAAATTATAAAGGGTTATAGGAAATTGCAGGTGTTTAGTGGCTTCACTGAAGAGTTCTGGGTGTTTTCACTACTCAGTTTTAAAAAACAGAAATGTAAGTGTAGCTTGCAGTAGAGCCTTGGTGTGCTTGAAGAGGGACCAACATTTTGGTTTCTTGCTTTATTGTCTTAGTAGTTGGAAAACAAGTTCTAATTTTCTTTCTCTCCTACAATAATCATGGCAGGAAATTGGGGGAGGAAGCTTTTAAAATGAATTTGTTGTGTTTTAATGCAGTAGTCAGAAAAAAAAAACTACGCAGGGATGTTTTTTACTGAACTTCCATGCTGAACAGGTCTTGGGCTACTATTGCTTGCAGAGAACAGTTACCTTAAGTCCCAAGGTAGCTGAATTCAGAGTGACCAACTAAAAGAAGGCTTGATGATCCCCAGGGGAAGCCATTTCAAATCAATAATGGCATATGCACACCGTGACTGCATCATGGAAATTCCCGCGTTTCACCATCTGTATTATTTGGTGTTATTTATCATCACTCCCACCAATTCTGGGATTTGTTTCAGTGATTGACAGCTCAGGCAAGTGTCTTGGATGCCATGTTAAAAAAAAATAGTCTAACATGCAGTGGAAGAATGTTCACATCAAGAGGAACTTGTGTGTTGGTGAAACAATCATGTGTGATTCCCACAAATACAAATAGCTTTTGACAAGGATAGGCAAGTAGAAAAAGAAAGGGGAAAAAATTATAGCAGGCAAAAGGAAGAAAGACAGGGACATAGCAATATGAAGGAGAAAGCTGTGTCCACAAGACCATCCATGCTTGAAGAGAAGCCTACAGCTCTGTGTAGACAGCAGTTTCCATTTCAGTCTGTGGGAGATACTGGATGTTCAGAGCTTCTCCCAGGCAGACCCCTTACTGAGACGTGTGTGCATGGAGTAGCACCCCAAATTCTGCATAAGTATTTCATCAAATCCTGGCACTGGAGTGTTTCTATACAACAACATGGAGGGATGGGACTTTCATGGTTTCCTTGACCCACTATCTCTGTAGTTCAGAGCATAAACTATGCCTAGAGTCAGGTCCTTTTCTGCTATTGCCACATGTGTAGTTGACTGTTGTCAGACAGTTCTGGTCAGAAGAGGTTTAATGTGACAGAAATTGATGCAGTGGAGGGTATCTAGTGCCTCTAAACTGCTCCTTCTGAAATTCCCTGTATAGTGGCTTACTGTGTTGGGCAGGTGGAGTGGCAGGATAATTCATGCAGTGTTATTTGTTGGCCTAGTTATAGAAGTACCTAGCATACACTTATAGACTTTATAAGTTTGTTTTTTTCCAACCGAATCAACTGTCTCATAAACTGCAGTTGGCTGTTAGGGCATGGCATGTGCTTAACCAGTCAATAGCATGGTCAGCATCTGATGGGAATCTATGTTTTCTTCTTCTGGAGCCTCTGTCTCTGAACACCAGAGGAGCTGCCTCAGGCCCCTCTCCCAGGGAAGGTGCCTCTGAAGTTCAGCAGCACTAGCAGGGAAGCGATAGGGCTGCTGGGAACTGTACTGTCATTGAGTCCAACCTGTAAGACAGGCTGTGCAACTTCATCCCAAGGGTCACACTTAATATTATGAACAGAGGTGTTGGAACACTGGAGTGCAAAGTGCATCTCAAAGTGCTTCTCTTCCTGAATGTTGAAATGTATTTTTAACAATACAAAGCCATGCTTGGTATGACAGCGTTACTCCCTCCCAAGGGTAGCAGGTGGTTTCACAAGCCTGCTGTGATGTTCCTTTCAAGTGGGTCAGTGTTCCTGGAGAGGGAAAGCTCTCCAGGCAGCTGGTATGCTTTGTGACTGCTGAATGGTTCAGAAATAAGATCAGCACATATATTCAGGTGTTCTCCTGCCTTTTAGCTCCTACCAAGTAGGGGTTGCACCACCAGAGATCCTGACCCTCATGCCTGAGAAGAGCTCCAGAGGACATGGGGACCTTGGGAGCAGAGCAGTGGATATCTGACTTCAGCGTAAGACACCTTCTTAGAGCTGCAGACCTCTTTGGTGTTAGCCATAGCAAGTAAAAACCACATGCCAAACTTGTAATTGTAAAGTCAGAATTACTTGCCCTTCTCATGGTGTGCTGGGAGGAGCTTGGCCCCATGGGTTGAGAATCACATGAGCCAACATCAAGTGTTAGAGCCTGCAGACACAGCAGCACGCAGTGAGTGCTGGACTGCTGACACATGCAAAGATAAGCAGGTATTGAGGTGCTTTGTCATGTTAGGACGTCAAGGCCCCGCATTTGCAAGGTCAAGGAGCAGTGGGTATCTGTTGCTGGTCTGTTCTCTTGGCTGTGGCAGTTCCCTGTATGATGGTTAGGTAGGCGTCATAACCAGATGTATTTTTAAGGTGGGTGAAGTGAGGGCAAGAGGGGGCATGGTGAGTAAAAGGAGACCCAGTGCAGGGGGAGGAGTAGGAGGGATGATCCTCTTTCTAAGGGAGTGCAGGAGGTAAACCCAGCTGCAGAGTGAAAGAGCCAGTGTGAGAAGGGAAGAAGTGGACTGGTAACAGGACTGCTGGGGGAAGGCAGGTTCACATTCACTGCTCTTAACAGCTACAACTCTGTATGTACTCATGGCCTTCTCCTGGAACTCAGCCTTCAACCCCTTCTTGCTGGTAAGTACGGGCTTGTTTGGTCATTTAGGAAATGGTGAGTCAGAACTGAGAGCTTCCCTTGAGCCGTCCTCTGGTTGGAAAGTTTCTCTAGATGTGAGTGACAGGCTCTAGGTACGCAAGGGGATGCTGGGGAATGGACTTTGCCAGATGCTGAAGCCGTTTGGCCCCTTACACCTCTCTGTGCAGCTGGATAAAGGTAAAGCTTAATTCCCACTGAGGTCTTGCGTTAAGAAATACTGGGCTCAGAGAAACCATTCATGTTTGTGTGAGAAGGACAGACATGAGGTCTGGCGCTCCATGTCCTGATTTTGTGGAGACTGAACAGCACTTTCGCCATTTCAGTTTTACCCTTCTCCCTGCAGCAAGAGCCGCCTGCCATGCACCTCCATGAGAGCACATGGGTGATCTCATCTCTCCTCTCTCTCCCCCTCTGTCTCTTTCTCTTGTCCCCTCTTTTTCTGCAGGTCAGCGTGGAAGTCTTGGTAGAATATCCTTTTTTTGTATTTGGACAAGGCTGGTCATCCTGCTGCCCCGAGAGAACCAGCCAGCTCTTTGATTTGCCGTGCTCCAAACTCTCGGTGGGGGATGTCTGCATATCGCTCACGCTCAAGAACCTGAAGAACGGCTCTATTAAAAAGGGCCAGCCCATGGACTCAGCTAGTATCTTGCTGAAGCATTCAAAGAATGACAGTCTAGCTGGAAGTAGACACAGGTATGCGGAGCAGGAGAACGGGATTAATCAGGGAAGCGCACAGATGTTAGCTGAGAACGGTGAACTGAAGTTTCCGGACAAAATAGGATTGCCTGCAGCACCTTTGCTCACCAAAACAGAACCCAGCAAGCCCCTGGCAACGAGGAAGAGGAGGTGGTCAGCCCCCGAAACACGAAAACTAGAGAAATCAGAAGAGGAGCCACCTTTGACTCTTCCCAAACCTTCTTTTATTCCTCAGGAGGTTAAGATTTGCATTGAAGGTCGATCCAACGTAGGAAAGTAACAGTTGTTTGGGGAAAGGAAATTAGGCTATCCCTTGTCATTTTTATCCAGATTACTGTACTGTAGACTAAATAACCCAGTATTTACATGTTATCATCTTATTTTAGGTTTATGTTATAACCTTGATGTTATAGTTGCAGCTGGTATTATGCAGGAGAACTGGTGCATATGTTTTTCCACAAGTGTTTGTCAGTGACTAGGTTTATCGAGAGCTACAGAAGGGGCAGTATCTGCTTCACACACCCTTAGTGGAAATGAATGTGTTGTCATGGCTCCTGTTTTCTAACACCTCGTGTAGGACAGGGTCCAGCTGTGATGTTGTTTTCTTTTTGTTGTTCTTTTTTTTTTGTTTCGATTTTGTTTTGCTGTTTTCGTTCCTGTTCTAGTTTTTTGGTGGGGAGGTGAGGAGAAGGGAACTGTAGCAGAGGTGTATGTCCTGCGTGGGGTGCATGTGTGCGTGCGTGCGTGTGTCCCTCCCTCCCGAGGAGGGACTGTGGCTCTGTGGTGGGTTGGTGAAGAGGTTTCCTCACCCCAGGTGGATGCTGAGGACACAACCTGTGGGTGTTACTGAAAAGGATTGGACAGTCTCTGACGTTCTCAACAACAAGCCAACTCTTACTCAAGGCTCTACAGTATATATATATATATATATTTGTGTGTGTGTATATGTATATATATATTTTTTTCCCCCCATGGGGTCTGACTGCACTGATTTTTATTCCTAAAGCAACTGCCACACCAACATTTCCTTTCTGCTTGCTAGTGCAGTTCCATTGCCCGGAGTCGGCAGACGGGGAGGCTGTACAGACTCCTGCACCGGTCGCCCTGCAAGGTTCTCCTTCACGGTGTTGGGGTGGGTGGGTAGGTGGAAGGGTGCGTGCGTGTGGCGTGGGTGTGCGTGGGTGTGCGCACCCAGCTCCCTGGATGCGCCTGGCTCAGGCTTGCTCCTGTTTCTGTGCAGTGTTAGACAAATCGACCGGGTTACGCCATTGACATTTGCTTCCACAAGGTAGACGCATACTGCCCCTTTGAGATCACAGGCATCCCTTGTTTGCAGTTGGGTTGCAAATCTTTAACTCTAGTACTGTTTTTAGTTCATGATTATGGACAACTGGTGCCACTTTTGTTTTCAAATCTTGGTGTGACACAGGAATCCGCTGTTGAAGATGAACCTAGAATGTCTTTAAGCACTTAAAATGCTGTTCACACTTTATTGCTGAGCATCCTGGTCTAACACTCAGTACGTACTGTATCTCACTTTAATCTGCTCAAAAAGCAACAACAACAACAACAAACAAACAAACAAACAAATCTCTTCAACACTGTAACTACATGCAACTATGTAGAGTTTTCTCACAGGCAAGATGCTGAAAGTTTTAATGTGGTTTCAAAGGGATGAATGTGAATTACTGAACTAGTATGTGACAGTCATTGTCCACAAAGGACTACTTAACAGGAGGCACTTTTTAAACTTTAATGCTTGAGAAAGAGTTAAAGGCATATATGAGCTGACAGATAATTAAAAAAAAAAGAAAAAAAAAGAGAAAGGAAAAAGGAAAGAGGAAAAAAAATCGTTGTCCAGTGTTTTTGAAAAAGATGGACTTTAAAGAATCTTGCAATTTGCACATCTTGAGTTTATCATTTGTGTGGTATTCCTGCAGTTTTTACCTAATAATGTTGTGGGTTGGGGGGTGTCTGAAAGAGCATAAACAAATGTAGCAATTACTCACTAACCTGCCTAGGCTCTAGGCCATTTCATAGGGTTACGTTCCTTTCAAAGTTCATTTTTGGTCTTTCTACCATATCTGCCACACAGAACCAGGTCCTACCAGGACAGCTCTGAGAATTTTTCTTCAGACTTGCTGAGAGAGTTTTCCACAAGAAACATTTCTATCCATAAGAAAGGTGTTTTGTTTGTTTTGAAAACAAACCTATTGTTATTTTATTATTATTATTATTATTTGTTATTTTAATTGCATCGTTTTCCATTGGAAAGGTGAGATTTTTCCAGACTTTGGTACAAACCAAGTAGCCTGGGGGAGATTCAATGCCGTTCAGTCTTTTCTTTTTCCCAGGTAGGGCCGGATCCTTTGAGGTGCTGTGCACCCAGCCTCCTGCACAAGCCTCGGGCAGGTGCAAGTATGAAGTACCTGGGGGCTGAGCGCTGAAGCCTGTTGCTGCCACTAGAGAGGTCCCCTCGGGTTCAGTGGGATCGCGCTTGGGCCTATGCCAGCAAGCGTTGGTGTTGTCGTTTTCGGTTGGCGAGTTCGCATCCTTCAGGTAGTTTTTGAAGAAGCTGTAACTGATAGGGAGAAAAGGAAATTAAAAGTCTGTCATGAGAAACACAGTAACCTAAAGTGAACCAATTTATTTAAAATGGTGGTTTCCCTCTCCCCTAAAATACAGTGCTTTTATTTAAGAGAAGAAATGTTAACCCCAAACCCCAGCTTTGACTCTTGTTATTTGTTACTTGAAATTTAGCTCACACCAGAACTAATTGTTTTTATACCATATTCTGGGGTGCACCAAAAAAGTTGAAATACCTTTAAAATAGCTTGAAACTTTTTCTTGAATTTCCTTGAATTTTATTAACCTCTCGGCAGGCTACCAAATAGCTGAGTGGGTTTCTTCTCACAGTCACACTGCTTAGTTAGTGCTTTTTTGTTAATATTTCTGCTCAGAGATATTGCTTAATCTTCCATATACTCTGCTCAGGGCACTTGCAATTTATTGTTTTGTTTTGTTTCCTGTTTTGTTTTTTAAGCTTTGATGGTAAAGGAGTAGAAAGAATTAACAGATTTTAATTCACAGTTGTACCACTATTTCCATACTTCATGTGTACTTGGGGGAAAAAAAATCTCAAACCATGTGCATACACATTTGTGGTTAATAAGGAAGCAGGGGCTATTAAACTGACTGGATCTATTCAACTAACACTAAAAAAAATAATAATAATAAAAAAAATGCGTTTGGAGCAATAGGAATGTATTAGTTCTGTGCTTGTATTTCAGACTGAGGAATTCTGAAATAACTGGTTCTTTCCAAACAATTGTCCCTTTCCGTGCTTTGGCTTTTGTAGGATGTGCAATACTTTACGTGCCAACTTAGACTCACCCGTGTGGTGTAAGCTAGATCTCATACCCACTTCTGATTTCCCTTGGGTTTGTTCTGTTTTGAATAGTTTCTTTCTTTCTTTATACCCTTTTTTTCCTTATTAAGAACTCCTTCCTTATCCTCCCCTCTTCCCCCCCCCACCAAAAAGAAATAAATAGTAAGGGTCAAGCATCTCTTGCCCCAGGAAACACAAACCCTTTTTGTATTTGATGTTAAACAAGATCCAGGAAGGAAAAAAAAAAAAAAAAAGAAAAAAAAAAAAGAAAGAAAGAAGAAAAGATGTATTAATGCCTGTGTCCTGCCCAGGGGGAGGGCAGCCCTCAGCCCTGCAGCTGGGTACCACCCTCCACCTGGACAGTATACAGGTGAGACCTGACTCCCACTGGGGAGAGAAAAATCCCTCCTCGGGACCAAGTCCTTTGCCAAGGGCAGGGCTTTTCCTCTCCGCCCTGCCCTGAGCATCCCTTGCAGTGAATCCCCATGCCTAGGAAGTTCCATCCATCCCTAGGCACACAGGAGAATGACACTCACAGGCAGAGAGATGCTGAGGCGAAGCTGAAGGATGAGGTTTAGCTGCTGCTCCTGTGCAGCATCCACTTTGCAATAGTAACTGATGGTCGTTTTCTTTTTGTCTTTTTTTTTTTTCTTTCTTTCTTTTTGTAGCAGTCCTGTTTAGTTTACAGTGAAATGCATACAATCACCAAGAAATTAGTCAGGGCAAAGAAAAATAAAATGAGAACCTCTTTATAGGGATTTCTAAAAAAAGAAATATCTATCTATCTATCTGTCTATCTATCTATCTAATCTATCTATATATCTATATATATAAAATGACTGTTCCTTATAGCGTTTAACTTAGGCATTGTTTCAGTTTGTCTGGGCCACATCATGGGGAATTTGAGTTTGATGTCACTTACCTCGAGTCCTCTGGTCGAGACCCAAATGGGAGTAGCTGTTGACCTGTTGTACCATTTTGTACCTTGCCCTGGGGCTCGCTTTCCCTCAGAGACACAGACCTGGGGAGGATGGGGGGGGACAACACACACCTTCCTTTTGCTTTATTCCTTGAATTCCTTTGTCCTGCTGTCGCTTCATTCGACCTCTCATTCCTGTCATTTTCTCGGCGTTGGGAAGTGACATCACTACTCTCATTTCCCTTCAATCAAGGAACATTTAGAAACCTTTCACACCTTTTACTCAGGGATGGGGCTGGCATATGTGTGGTACACTGATGTGACCAGAAGCAGCACTTTTACTGCTCCGGAGTAGGGATGTACAATGTTACAGACAAGTTTGGATTTCCTGCATCTCATGGTTTAAACTTCATAGGTCTCCCTTAGATTGCAATACAAAAGCAGCAGGCTCAGCGTGAACTGTAGCTGTTGGTTGTCATGAAAATTCACTCTCCACAGAGATTTATTTTGCTTTTAAAGTGTGTTGCCAATAGCAAAAAGAAAAGGGTGAAATTGTGTTAATACTTGCAAGTACTTACAAAAAAAGTGTGTATCAAGGAGAGCTAATCCTCAATATTTTTAAACACTAACAGTGTTACTTCAAAGAGGGAAGCTCTTGGTGCAGTGCTGTGTGTGTCCTGGGACCCAGTGCTGCAAACTTGTTATACATGTGCTACAGGAGGTCTTGGCTGGCCAGGGAAGGCTGCTGTGAGCTTAGTGTGAAGCATATGTATAAATCTTTGTGAAATTGAAGCCTGATTTGGTCAGGGCCAGATCCTGACTGTAATGAGGCAGCTAGAAAAATGGTATGGTTTGTCTAGGTTTGCCCAGGGGGAAGCCCCAGGCAGGCAGGGGGAATTTGACCTGTGGAAACACTTCTACTGTCCCAGGAACTTAACAAGTGGCAAAATGGGACATGCACTCGTACCAGTAGTTTCCATTTCTTCCCTCCTCATCATCACAAGTAACAGCAGAGTCTGCTCTGGGCTCTGGCCAGTGCTGATGTGAAAAGCAAGGGGAATGAACACGCCACCAGAGTGCAGGCAGCAATTTCCATTCCTTTGGTTTATCCAAGCCTCCCACCCCCCTAAATTCTGGAATAAATAGCAAAATGAGAATTTGTAGATGCAGATAATGCATATGTGCACACACACACACACCCCCCCAGACAGAAGTGTCTGTTTGCACATGAATAAGTATGTGTGATATGCTTTCTTATGCGTATGCCTAGATGTCCACTGGGATTCCCTGTCCTGAGGACAGCCTTGCTTTGTGTCCATAGGGAAATTCCAAACACATTGCACACCTCTACTCCAGAGTTCAATTTCTTTTACATAGACGACCTCGCTTCAGATGTGTTACCTTTACTGATAGGATCTTTTCTTGTAGCACTATATCTTGTGGGAATATTTTTTGATGTAAACCTAATTTGAGAAGCTTATTAAAAAATAGAAACTTTTTTTGAAGCACTCACATTGAGGAGTACAGGTAATGTTTTAAAAAAAAATTGCACAAAAGAAAAATGAATGTTGGAGTGATTCATTCAGTGTTTGAAAAAGAGATGGCTCTGTTTGAACAGTGAGTTTCATACCTTGTTTGTAAAAAAAAAAAGTTTTTAAATACAAAAGCAGAGAAAGGTTGAAAGTTACATGTTTTTTGTATATAGAAAATGTCATGTCTAGATGATCTGATTTGTATTGGCTTTGGCCAGGAAGATTTATTACTTAAAAGGCTCTTAAAGAACAACTGTGCTTAATTTTCTGTTTGTATTACATGGGTCCCATTTCTGGGGAATGGAGTCATGCTTCACACTGTTTATTCCTGTGCTGAAAATGCACCTTGGAGCAGCAGTTCTCGAGTGCAGCTACCAGGCACTTCAAGGGGTGGCTACTGTGCAAAACTAGAGTCTCACTCTCCAGCTATATTTTGGCTTTAAGTCTCTCCTGCCTGCATCGAGGGAGCCCTGGGCAGCCCCCAGGGCACGGCCTGTTTGGAGGGAGGCCTGGGCCATGCCCTTTGCAGGCAGGAGCAGGGGCTAGCGCTGGTGGAGAGCCGATGCCAGCTGAGTGCAACCTGCTTAGTTCCCGCCTGAAGCCTTTTGGTCCCGTTTTTTCCCTCTCTCTGTGATGCTGTTCCATGTTTTTTCAGCACTTCCTGTTCCAGACAAAACCCAAAGAGTATAACCCTGAGCAAGAAGTGCTTCTAACAAGGGATCCTAGCCCAGCGCTAGCAGCAGAGCGATACCCAAGGCTACCTGTCCTTCCAGCCCCTGCCACTGCCCCTCTCCCCCACCTCTGCTTTCAGAGCCACTGGGGAGCAGTTAGCCACACAGAGCGTGTTTCCAGTTGTGGTCTTTATCGATGGCCAGACCCGTGTTTCTCAGAAGCCAAAAGGAGAGGATCCTGAAGCAGTTGCAGAGGAGAGGATCCTTTTCCTGTCCAAAGACTGAGCTGGGCAGCTGGGAGCTGGCAGCAGGGCAGAGTGGGTGAGGTTTCAGGCTGCTGCCATTCCCCCTCCCAGGAGGTAACCCAGGCTTTGGTTCCCGCAGGCACACAGGGCAGGAGTACTCATCCTGTCCAGGTGACCCCCAGAGGCTCCGAAAACCAGCCCCAGTTGTGTTCCAGTGAAGTGCATTCAGCCAACAGGTAGTATTTATTCAATAATAGTCTCTAAGGTTTCTGTAGGGGTTTTTTTTCTTGTTGTTAGCTGAAAGGACTCAAGTCTTCCACTGAGGATTTTATGGAGGCTTCATCCAAGGTTGTTTCTTTTTTATTCTTTTCTATTCTGAGCAGTCAAAGCTCCTGTGCCCTTTTCCTCGACCACGCAGTAGGCATGCATCGGAAGTGTTGTTTGCAGCGAGCGTTAGTCACTCATTGAAGCTGGCGTTGCTGTACTACAGGATTGCTGATGAGCAGAACTTCAGGGCCCAGATCCTCAGCTGGTGTGGAGCTGGTGTGGGACTGCCGGCTCCCCGGGCAGCACCGCTCTGTCCCTTCATGCTGGGCAGGTCAGGGGATCCTACCCTGCCGTTGGCTCCAAAAATCCAGGACCCACCTACTCTCCCTTTGAACATGCTCTGCAGAACTCCTGTCCAAGTCAGTTGGGTTTGGATCTGTGTAGCTGGGGGGCAAAACCAGGCCAGGGGTGGCTGCAGGTGGCTCAGTCTGTGTCCTTGGGCTGGCCTCTTAGCAGAGTTACTAATTTCTTAAGGCATATAGAGACAACTCTTCACGACAGTCAGCTAATGTTGAAACTCACTAATGTATGTATTTGCTCTTTTTTTTTTCTGAATAATATATTAACTTCTTGAACACTGTTCTTTTTGCAGTGTTACAAAGTGGGGGGAGGGGGATTTCCCAACCTTTTTTCAGTTTGGGTGAGCTACTGAAAATCATTTTGTACTAGCTATGTCACTGCTCCCGGCAGCGGCCCATGGCCTCGCCCCGTGGGGTAAGGTTTGGCCGTTCTACAGCAGAAGTTTTTAAGGTCTTTTTTTTTCCTGTTGTTGGGGGGTTTTTGGTTTGTTTTGGGGTTTGTTTTGTTTTGTTTTTTTAGTTGTCTGGTATTTACTAAAGAGGATTGTTGCAAATCACACTTCCAGTGTAGTTCCTAGTGTAGGCCCAGTAAAAGGGATATTGCAGCTTTGTGTTAGGGAGAAATTGAGCTGACATGGCCAGTACAAAGGAGAAATAGGGAGGGAATGACGTTTTGCACCTTATTGAAAAGAGGAGAAGATTTTAAGTGCATACAGACATAGTTAAGAGCTTTTATTGTGACAGGAGAACTTTTTTCCATATGCGTGCATACTCTCTGTAATTCCAGTGTAAAATATTGTACTTGCACTAGCTTTTTTAAAACAAATATTAAAAAAAAAATGGAAGAATTCATATTCTATTTTCTAATGGTGGTGTGTCTATTTGTAGGATACACTCGCGTCTGTTTATTGAATTTTATGGTCCCTTTCTTTGATGGTGCTTGCAGGTTTTCTAGGTAGAAATTATTTCATTATTATAATAAAACAATGTTTGATTCAAAATTTGAACAAAATTGTTTTAAAGAAATTGTCTGTATACCAGTACAAGTTTATTGTTTCAGTATACTCGTACTAATAAAATAACAGTGCCAATTGCAAACGTGTGTTTTGTCTTTCTGTTAGGACTGAATGGGAGAGAGAGCTTTCCAAGGGAGGGAGGTAGCCCAATTTCATTTCCTTCCCCCCACCTCCCAGCAGCGCATTTGAATCACACAGAATCACAGAATGTTAGGAGTTGGAAGGGACTTCGAAAGATCAGCTAGTCCAACCCCCCTGTTTGCTTTTCTTTGCGATGACGCAGAAACGTGCACGTACCCATCTGTGGCCATAAAACTCCATCCAGACCATTTCCATCCAGAAGCTCTTTATTGCATAACAAAAACTTGCCATTTACAACTTCTGAACAGTTTATTTCAGTGATGGTGCCACATGTGCTGGAAACCTTGTGCATACGTGGCTGTGGCAGCTGAGGGGACGCCACATTCGGCATCACCGTCTCAGCAGGGCCAGGTGGGGCAGGAGAGCATCGAATGCTCGTTCCAATGACACGGAAGCGTTTCACAGTTTATCACAGGCAACACCAAGGAGGTTTTGGACTCTGAATTATTTATTTCTGTATGAAAAGTTCAACCAGTCAACATTGTGTCAAGTAAATGCTTGGGAAGGGCTGGCTTAAACATCTCAATGACCACAAGCAAAGCAAAGGCTGCAGGGGGGGTGGTCCATGCTGTGTTTAGGGGTGCAGAGCTGTGCCAGTGTCCAATGGAGAAGCGCTACGGCCCCTCTGCCCCCAGAGCAGCTCTCAGCCTGCCAGGAAGCAAATGGCTGTTCTTAGGCCTGGGCCTTGCTTTTTTTTCTCCCCTCTTCTATGCAGGCAAGGCCCAACCTGGCTCCAACAAAGAACTTTTGGTATAAAACTGGTATTAGCAACTAAAAAGCAACATCCCCTGGCTGGAGGGGTGGGAGGTGATGATGGACAGACATGATATGAACACTGGTAGAAAGCTGTAGCTGCAAGTCTGTTCAAGACAGTGGAGTTCAATAGGTACAAACTAGGGAGTGCTTGGTTCAGAAAAAAGGCTTAGAATTCTCATGGTGTCCATGACTGGAAAACATCAGTCCCTGTCCCAACACAATGGAACATTCCTGCTATGTTTCTTGCTCACCCCAATCCTTTCTCCCCCTGCTACTGACTAGCTCAAAGGAAGATGCAGGCACACTTTGTATGGGAAAAGCTCCAAATGTAAAACAGAGCCTCCTCCTACCCCTGCTTACAGCTCTTCAAGATTTACAGGGTGGCCTCACCCTCCATTCAGTCACACACACACACACACATACATACGTATGCCCTAAGGAGAGAGCTAAACCCCTGCCCCATGGCCAGTGGGGTGAGCTGGCCATGCCAATGAGCAAAAAAGGGGACGTGCACACCCCATTGTTTCTGTCAAAGAAAGACGACCTGGGTGACTGTCTTGCACCTGGCAGGATGCCGGCTTGAGGCCCACTCCTCTAACAGGCTGGCCTCACATCTACTAAGAGGTCTACATGTACATGTCCTGCAATCACCACACAGTCACTCAGGCATGAGCAAGGATGCTGCTGTGCCAAGACTTCCCTCCCCAAAGAGTGTTCAGGTAACCCAGGTGAGCTGGCCCACCCTGCGAAATGTGCTGCAGCAAGGCAGCTCCAGAATGCAATTGGGAGTAGTGTGTGTGGGGGGGTCTTCTACATATCCCTACAGTTCAAGAAGCTAGAGATGGACACATTCAGCAGAGATTGTGTTAGTGAGGTAACACTGCCCTTTTTCAGCATCCCTGCTTGTAGATCTTTTGATAAGTTAAAGTAAATCACTGTAGAGCCAATGGGCCAAACCTCAGCATTGCTCTTGGGTGCTCAACAGTTGCCTGTGGGAAGCAGGCATGAACTTGGCCTGCAGTCCAGCTTACCACACTCACAGTGTTCCTCTAGATGGGATGGGCATAGGAAGGTAGCGATAAAGAAGACCAGGTTATGCACACTGACCCAACACTAAGCACTTGGGAATTACACTTCCCACAGAAGGACACCATGTAACAGAGAATCTGATTAAATCTGCAGGTGAGGTAGAGCCACAAATGGCATGTGGCATTTGTCAGTGGCTGTGGTCTCTGCTTGAACCATCCTGCCAGGCACAGTGCATCTTCAGCTGCCTCTCTGCCCTGCTTCCTTGAGACAGAGGCAGCAGGCTTGAGCATGAAACAGAACCTGGGACTACAGGAAGATTGGAGCAACTACCAGAGCACAGGACTGGGTGTAAAAGGTGGGGGAATCAAGCTCATCTTTTTTATCATTGCACAGCCTTGTCTGAGCGCTGGACATGTACAGTGTGAGTGGTGAGCTCTGACAGACTTGAGGGTTATCCCTCAACAAAACTCCTATATAACTTTGGGTGAGGTGCAAACATGCCACCAGATCAGCCTTTCTGCAGCTGATTTCTCTCTCCTGTTCACTTTGGAGAGAGAAGGTGCAAATGAAACAGAAAACATGCTGCTTATCAAAATGATACTAAGAGCTGCTATTTAGAAAACTTAAATACTGTTTATCAGTGACTATTCTTAGCATCACTGTCATTCACAGCCTGGAGAATTCAGGGAGCAGCTTAAGATTAGCCTATCCCTATCCCTTCCTCTTAGTCACTAGT
This sequence comes from Galbula dea, assembly GCA_013399015.1. Classification (NCBI taxonomy): domain Eukaryota; kingdom Metazoa; phylum Chordata; class Aves; order Piciformes; family Galbulidae; genus Galbula; species Galbula dea. The sequence goes on along the minus strand of VWZX01001678.1, from coordinate 514,819 downwards.
CAGCCAGAGGTATGTGTGAAAGGGGAAGGAAGGTGGGTGTGAGGGTGGCCTCAGGCCAGGCTGGCTGTGTAAGTGTGCAGTTTGCCTGGGGAAGGGAGGAGAGGCTCCACACTTGCCACACCTGTGCGGAGGCAGCCACACCTTCCACACCAGCACCTGCCCTTTGGAGAAGAAACTGTTCTGAAGACAAGTCATGATGCTGCTCTGTTCAGTGGGGTATGAGCTTTTTAAAAATGTTTACAAATATATATGTGTGTGTATATGTATTTCTTAAGTTCTATTCAGAAATGGAGCTAAAAAAAGTAGAAAAGCACTAGTGGGAGTAGGCGTGAGCCCAGCAGACTGCTCACTTCCCACGTATGAAGGCACGTGTGTGGAGACACACCTGTGGTCAGGCCTGTGCGATGGTGTCTAACCCCACTCCTGACAGAGGTGCTCATTGTACCCTTCACATCATGTCACCAGAAGATCAGGGACCTCCTCCAGCCCTAGTGATGCACAGGACTAACACTGCCTGTAGTCTGGGCTTAGTGCAGGTCAGAGCAGCACATGGCCCACAGTAGGGTTTCTGGTGAGGAAACCTGGCAGCTTCTTAATGTGATGCTTTCAGGCTAGAGGGAATTGAGATCAGGTCCTTCATTCACAAGGCCTGCTACTCTTCAGCATTCAGGTTCCTTTATGATACAAGGACAGGACAAATGCTCCTTAAAGCCAGCACAGGCATAACCTGTGCTCACACTAAGGCCATCATTCACCTCCAAAGCAGAAGAAGGGGTCATACTACAGTTTTGTCCTACATGTTAAACGGAAGACTTTTTAAATACCAGCTGTTTAGAAGTTATTTGGTGTGTTTTCTAATGTGCACAACACACTTCAAAAACAATCAGGGATCAGCTTGTGGCCTAGATTTGTTCCTCAGCTTGGTCAACTGTACCAACTCTTTTTTGAGCAGTTCAGCTTATGAGTTTCTCTTTGCTACTCCTCTTCCTGCAGATCACTCTCTTGCTTTTCGAGGGGAGTCTGCCTCTCTCCACAGCTGCCTACAGGAAGGGAAAGACTCTGAAGTACTGTAGTAACATCAGTTGTATTGCTACCTCAGCAGCACTTTATGGTAAGTGGCCCAGCATTATTAATTCATTGGTGCTGGCTTTTCCATCATTTATCATAACGAGCTACTGTGGTATTCATGTGGATGCAATGTGTATTTCCAAAGAAATTTCATTGTGATTTATCAATTAATTAGCAGGCCATTACACTTTGTTAAAGTGTTACCCAGAGTCTTAAACATTCATTAATGCCTTTAGAGCAAATGCTTTAACTCCATCTCAGTCTTGCAATCAGGCTATTCTGCTCAAAGTTCTCTTTTGGTTTTCATGGTGGCCGGGACTGCAAAGGAGCGGTATCAAATAACCAGAAGTTAATTTGATCCCTCCAGCCTCTCTCACCTGGCCACAGACAATGCACAGCACAGCATTTTTACATCTTTGCTAAATGCATATGAACAGGCAAGGGACTGAGGAGGTCTGCAGAGAACACACTTCTTCCCCCCTTAGTGGGGCTACTGTTGTTGAGTTTCAAAGTCTTAAAAATCTGTTTACAGAGAGGAGGTAAAAGCAGGAACCCAGGTAATTCAATAACTGCATGCATGAAAAAGCAGGAAAGCTCAAGAGATGTTTTCTCCTCAATGATCTCCACAGATGGGGGCAGGGAGGAGAGCACCAGGTTGCTACATTCAATGCCAGCTTCTCTGAAGAGGCAAGTCCATTGAATAGGGAGAGTGATGGCAGCACCAGCTCCTGTGAGCTGCGAGTGAAAGAGAACTGGCATTTTCATCATCACAGTAAGAAGTCACCAGCAGCCAGGCCTTACCCACCATCCACCTCTGACATTCTGCAGGCTGGCAGCCACGCCACAAACAAATATTCTTTTGCCAGAACAAAGATTAAGAGAATTTGATTTTTGACTTCTCCACACAATTCCTTGCATCTTTTTCTCTCCCAGCCTGCAATTTCTAGCAAATGCACTGCCAGAAGTGGTAGTAGCTGACAGGTCAGTCTTAAAAGGGAATGTGTGAATGTGTGCAGGCGTAACAGCCATGTCTGTACAAGCCAATTCCTTGTTAACTGAGGTTTCAGCAGCTATTTCTCAGAGAAAAAAAACAGGTGAAGACATATTGATTAAATAATAAAATAGGCACAACAAGAAAAGATGAGGCTATTGCATTTTGAACCAATGGCACTGTGTTAAAAGCACGACCTTCCCCCTCCAAATCCCTGCCATAGCCCCTCCAATGGCTATGACACTGCCATTTGGAGAGAGAGGAGAGTTTGCCAGTAACACATCATGGAGGAGAGAAGGCAAAACAAAACAGCAGCCCTTCCTTCTCCTCTCTTCCACCCCTCTCTCTCCAGCTCCACAGCCCAGGGCTAAGAGAAAATCTGGTTGTGCTGCTGGGTGACCCGGATAAATGTTGTTCTCCTGCTCAGTTCCTTAAGTTTGGCAGCTCCCACGTAGGTGCAGGTGGAGCGCAGCCCCCCGAGGATGTCCAGGATGGTATGTTCCACATCCCCTCTGTAGGGGACCTCCACAGTTTTGCCCTCTGAAGCCCTGGAGAAGAAATCAGTTACTGCATTTATGTCTAGAAGCAAAACATAGTAGTGTGCTTACTAGAGCCATGTGGAGCTGAATACCTTGCATGCTGTAGTTCACCAACATTCTCTGGTTTATTGCTTCCTTGCCTGTTGCTGCTTGGTGCTCTCAAGCACTGAAGTGCCTCAATCCTAGTCACCACCAATACCAGGAACTAGAAGCAGGCAATTCTTGTAGATGCCCCAATACCCCATGAGTGTATTTATAGATCTGCCCCTTTGTCCAAACTACCATCTGCCTACAAGCAAGTGAAGCTTCCAGGTTTATTGAAGGTAAATTTGATCTTGAGAGTTGCAAGCCTTTAAGTATAAGGAATGACCAGGCTCAAGCAACTCTCAGAGATGTTGGAGCTGGTTCTCAGCAAGCACTACTCAGCATGGCCCTACAGAGGTTTCACAGTTCCTGGGCTCTATCCCATGTCACTGACCAGAGGCAGATGGAAATGCTTCAGCTGCCTCCTATCAGCTTGATTTCCCAGAGCCCACAGAGATGAAATGGGGAAACCTGTTAGGGAAACCCACTGCAGAGCTGTCTTCTGAAGCTAAAAGGTGAGCTAGCATAGCTCAGGAGACAAGTAAAAAGGCTAGTGCTGTGAATACTGTCAGGTATTCACATGCCAGCACCGACTGCACTGTTTACTGGCATATCTGAAGTGTAACATGAGGGAAGAGTCCAGACAACTAACTTTCACTCCTTCCCCTTCAGCTTTCTCCAGCCTCATGCTCAGCAATTCCTGCTGTAGCTGAGTTCCCTAGTCACCAGCTGATCTCACTATGCTTCAGAGCCAGCTTGTTCTTCATGGCATGTGAGCTCCTCTGGAGAGGTAGCCTTGGGAAGAGCAATTCCAAGAGGAGAGGGAGATTTCTCTCTTTTTCCCCTACAAAACTGAGGCAGAAATCATGGCAGGGATCTGTCATTGTTGTGACTGTAGCTTTATTTACTTCTCCCTTAAAGCAGTTGTCTGGGGAATAGTTCAGGAAAGAAAGGGCATGCCTGTTTGGAGGCTCCATTTGCAAATAATTAACAGCAGCAAGAGCAGCTCTGTGGAGGTATTTCAGTGTGAGCCTGGTTGTATTTCATTCTGCTAGTTTAAATGTGAGGTCAAAGCCCAAGGGAGAGCACAAAGGAGAAGTGTTAATATGCCATGTGAATAAGGAATCATGGTTAATCTCCCTACAGCTGACAAGTAATTGACTTTTTTCTTGAAACTCTTAAATAAACACTAAGTGGCCAATGGAAAGCACATGTACTGCTGCCATCCTGCAGGCTACATGGAGAGAGGTATCTGGGGCTTATGTGGAGCCTGGAAAAAGGGGAGGAAAGGTGTTGTGTACTTATGTGTTTGTTTAATTACCCAACAGTGATTACAAGTTTGTGTTAGCTGGGAATAAATTAAACTAAGTAAAAAAAAAAATCCCCAAATTGAGAGTGTTTTGCCAGCAACAAAAGCCTGTGCAGAGGCCATGCATGGATTACAGGGGCTGGCACACTTGGCAGAGCTGCATAAGCAAGGCAACAGGAACTGCTGAGGGATTTGAAGCTCTGACATCTCTCCTGGAGTTATGACCTGCAAAATAAAGGTGAAGATAGAGCAAATAGGACTCCCAACAGCTGGGAAAGGTGTGATCAGATGCTTCCAGCTGAGACTCTCTGTCTTTTGCTAGCCACTGAATGGTGACTAGAAAGGGAGAGCTATTTGCTTTAGACTTTTTGTACAGGGTCCAGTCTGTGGTGTACCCCACAACTCCTGGCCAGTTCAAGCCTGGTGCAGTGGGTAGAAATTCTGGCAGGGTGGATGGGGTGAAACATGTGATGGTGCTTTGTCAGCCCAGCAAAACATGGGTCAGGATAAATGGGTCAGGCTGCCCCGGCACGAGGTAGCCTTGTGAGTGGAGCATTTAAGAAATGGAAGGAACGGGGGGCAGGTCTCTTCCAGCCTACCATTTGGGATACAGAAAAATTCAGTAAGTAGCAGCCAACTGCTGGTGCTATCTTGTCTCTGTGGCTGAAATCCACCCTATGGTTAGTATAAGGTGCCAAACCCCAGCTTATGAGCAGCTGCGAATTGCTGAGTGACCACAGCAGAACTGCAGCGTTGGCACAAAGTCTGTGAAATCTCCAAAAGTTTAACAAAAGCAAGCTGGCTCTAACTGAACAATACTGGATGTGCTCTCTGTTCCTGCTTGCCTTTTCTCCCATAAAAGAAACTTAGTAATTGCCTTTCAGAATTTCCCAGCTCCAATCCACATTCCTCGTGGAAGGAGGTAAAAATAAACTAATATATAAATGACATAAAAGTAATGAAACTGGGTACACAGATTTCAGACAAAATTAAATGGGATCAACTTGACATACTCATTACAAAAAAAATTACTCTCATGACTTTATTCCCTGCTACAGCCATCTCACCTTACCTGCCAATTGTAATTTAACTATTTGCTGGAGGCTCAGGTTCTCCAGCCAAAATGTGTCATTTTGAGAAGATGAAGTGAAGTGACAAGTAGTCTGGTTCTGCAAGGGACTGACACAATGAGCTCCCCACTGCTAGAATAAAACATTCTGAGTACTCAGGCACTGCTGACTTAGAACCTTTTTGGTTCATGTTTGCCATAAGCTAAACTAGTAAGTGAATAAGCTTCCTATACCTTCTCCTGTAAAAGTAACATAAAGCAAAGCCTTGCACTGTTTCCAATCATCCCTTCAATGCCCAGCACATATGCAGTGACAGGTAACTAACAGTTGCTAGTTTTAAACCACAGTGAGACTCACAATGGGACAGGCCAAGCAAGACGAAGACCAAGGTTGGTGTGAGTAGCCAGCTCTGCACAGTGGTTGCAACATGAAGAAGATGAACATCAGCTCTAGAGTTAACAGCCAAGGCTTACAGATTCAGTGTTTGGAGCTGTCACAGCTAGCAGTGGACTGGGGGACCCCCCCCTGTATTACCTATTAATGGCACAAAAAGGCAACAACAAGTCCCTCAACAGGGACTAAAACTTTCAGATTGTGTTTCCACTCCCTGTTGCTGAGAACATTTCAGAACTTGATCCCCAGGGCACTCTTAAAATCAGGATGCAAATCAAAATACAGCTACAGATCAAGCAGAATTTATGTAGTATTGCCCACAAGGAACTGAAAGGATCTACGCTGAGCCAAATACAGCCTCTTTCTGAACATTGTTTACTCCTACAAGACATAATACTTGCACTTTATCTCATTTTTAAGGGGGACCAATGTCAATTAACTCTTTTGCTAGCAAGTAAATATTGTTGCCAGGTCACTCATACACCCCTACCATGGTGGTTAGAACTTAACAGCTGCCTTAATCTTTTGGCCCACTGTTACAGCAAGCTTTCTCAAACTTTTCCTACAACTTTGAGCAGCTTTGTGGTGGCCAGGCCCCAAATGACTATGCTGCACTGAAATCCATGCAGCATGCTTGCACTGTAGTCTCTCAGGGAGCTGCCATTAACTACCAGCATCAGGCCTTTCCCACACTCCAGCTGACACAAGCAAAGGGTAGCAAAGGACAGGACACCATCATAGTTCAGATAAAAGACTGCCAGCACCCCTATGTAACTGGCAGCTTCCACTTCTAAATTATGAGATAATTAGCTAGTGCTGATATGCATGTTTTCCTCAAACTACAGGATTCACTGTGTATTTTTGCTTGTTAAGAATTGGTTTTCCCCTGCAAAAACGAATGCTCTTACAACTTGCCAAAACTCATCACAAGCTTTCTTGCCCTTGAAAAGTCTTTATCCCTCATCCCTACACCCAACTGATTTTCTTCTCTTCAGAATTCTTCCTCAGAAAGTAGTAGTCACCCAAACTATGTCTAGTAGGCACAGCCTACCAGGTAAATGTAGGGTCCACAAGCTCTCCCTTTCCTCATTTTCACATTGGCTTCACTTTTAATGAGCCTGGGTTTTCTGCCAGACCAGGAAAGTCAGTAACTTCATTTGTCTCCAGGTTTCTCCTGCACAATGACTACCATAAGCCTTCCTTAGTCTCCATTATTATTGCAGTACAGGAGCTCATAATAATTTAGTAGCTTTATCAACATAGTGAGCAGGATCAAGTGAACCCTCAGCCAGCCACCCCAGGCTCCTTCTCCCTGTCTCCCCCTTGATGTCATCCCTCAGATCTGCTGCCTTAAGTGTGGGTAATAGCTTCCTAAAGGGGAATAGGGGCACAGGTCTCTTTGCAACAGATGCCTTTTGCACAGTTATGCTCCAAAGTTACTGGCTGGCTGGCTCACTGCAACTGCTCCTGTGTGGAATTCATACCTGTATTCAGCAACTCCTCCTGCATGCTTCTTCATGGCTGTATCAGAGCTCATTCCATAGAACAGTTTCACCTTCTTGCCATTCTTTTCTATAATCTCTCCAGCACACTGGTCATGGCCTGCAAACATTCCTCCAAGCATGACAAAATCAGCACCGGCTCCTATGATCACCAAAGTGACATGTAAGGAAGCAGGGAAGGGAGAAGAGGGTGAAAGACAAAGAAAGAACACAGTGGCCTCCAAAAACAATAGCCAGCCCTAAATAGTCAGTTACAAAGAGTCCCCCTCCAGCAACAGAAGTAGCAAACTTGGGAGAAATGCTCTACTGAAGAACTGACACATGCTCAATTGTATGTATCTAGTATTCTAAAGGGAAAGAAACCTTTTCTGGTGTGGTAACAAAAACGGACATTAGTCTACTCTACCCCACACCCTTCTGTTTTCAAATTCAATTTTAACCCTTTACTTCATGATAGTCTCTGAGCACAATTCCTTATCAACTACTGTTGGGACTGCAGCTCTCAGAAGCCCTCATCACAGAGCTCAGACACTGTACAGAGAAAAGGACAGCTCCTACTTCAGGATCTCTCTAGGCTACAAACTGAGTGGGAATGTACCCTGAAGGAAGGTGTATTCATGACTGTAACATACAACACTTACATAAAGAAAGCAGATGGATTTTTCAAGTTCATCAGCCATATGTAGTCAGTGTAGGTCAAAGAGATCTGGATGAGTCTGCATTTGATTCCTCTTGTTGTTTGGGCCAAGGACCACCACCCCTGGTTTCTGTGGTTCTCAGCATGCACTACAAAGGAGGTCTAACCCATAGCTACAAATCCTAAATGTGTTCCAGATACTGAACAACACTGAATACTCAAGAATGCCTGTTCAGTCTGCCCATCTTCCCTGGCTTGGCAATTCATTAAATCAGTCCACTGGGAGTAAGATCAGGAAGAAGGTTTTTGGAATCACTCTTGATTGCCTCCTGTGATTTCCAATATTTCCAGCTGGGCTGGAACTATTCCACCAGCAGCTCCTCCTGTGATATTTTGGCATATCTAATCTTTTTTGGAAAAGTTTGGCTTTTACTCTTTCCTGAGCCTGTGATAACCTGAAGCAAAGCATTTTCCTGTTCAGACTGTTTGCTTCTTCAATGTGCATGTCTCAGAACAGGCCTGCCCTCTGCCCAGCTTCTTCGCAGAAATGGCAAAAGAACAGGGCTATGAATTTCACTTCATAGAAAGCAGTTGAGCCTGAACTAACCTGACCCTGCTATGAACACACCCAAGCTCTGAGGAGATGTCAGGCTAGGTAAGTCTGGCATTAGGATTTGCTCTGATCTCTGTCACTATCCACACAATAGCACTAGACCTTGAAATATGAATAATTAAGTGAATAATTATAGAATTACTAAAACCTCTGTAGACAAACAGCACTTTGATCTTAGAATACATGACAACTGTGGAGTGTGCACTAATTTATCAAAGCCAGTTCCCTCCCTTCACCCCTTTGCCAAACAGCAGACCTAGCAGCAATGCCTGGGAGCAGAGCACCTAGCTGCTCTGCTGACCTCACCTGCCTTTGCCTGGCTGTTGTTTGAAAGGAGCAGCTAGTGTGTGGTAAAGGGATATTAAAAGTGAGGTTTGTGCAAAACTGGTGAGCACATCACAAGCAGTATTTATAGCCAGGCACCCATTCAGGTGTCCTATCAAGCCAGCTACCTGGCAGATTTTTCCTGAGCTCTCTTGTTTCAGCTGGCTGGGTTTAAAAATCTCAGTTTGACTGATGTCTGATACTGCTATTGACCTGCCAAAAACAAAGGGAATGCTCATGCTCTAAGACATTTTCAGTTGCTGGTGGGGAGCTCCTGTTGCTAACTGGCACAAGCTTGCTCCACCTCTGCAAAAAATAAGTACCCTGGGAAATCTATTTGAAGTCTTCTTTCTTCCTGGGTGGAAGAAAACAACATGAGGAAGGAGGGGATGGATTTGGGGTCAAGGTTTCCAAGAGGTGTTTAAACAAGTCAAAAGCCTGCCAAAGGACACTTGGGACTCTTTGCCTTGTTAATACTACCCCCTGATCCTCAGTTCTAGTCCTGTCTCTGCTTATGGATCTCACAGCCTCCAAATTATTAATGCAAAACAGTCACGTGAAACCTATACTTTGGAATCACAGAATTTGGGTTCCTGTACACTTAAGTCTATTTATTGTTTTCCTTTTGACTGCCTATTTTGGGAGGAAAGCAAGTATGTTTGAATTACAGGATTGAAACTCATCCAACTTGAGTAGTTTTTGCAAACTATATAGTAATTCACCAAGCTCTCCCAGAAGAGAGAAGCCATGGTGCAGCACATCTAAACACTGGAATGACATGTGCTTACTGCCCTGCAGCTCCAGGAAAGAGCAGCTCATTTTAAATAGACTCTTCCAATGCTCTCCAGAACTTTCAACCCTGCTTCAGTGTTGCAAAGATGTCTGAAAGGTTCAAGTCTGGTCTACTACTTCTCCACCAGTTACCATCTAACCAGGAGGCTATAGTTTTTGGTGTGGTTTTGCTTTACTTAGGCATACCTTTTTGTATGACCAGAAGCACTGATGATGTTTGCAACACCCAGCTGCAGTCTTTCAGTTTCCAGTACAGATAGTGTGCCATTATTTTAGGCTGTGAGGGACTGGGAATACCTGGTGACCGACCACCCTCTAGATAAGAGGATGTGATGGGATGTGTTGCAAACAATCATCCCAGTGGCTCATCCAGCGTTTGCTAGACTCATTCTGTTTCTTCACAATGCCACTTCAATGCATTGCTGCCAGGGAGGACTTTCCCCTTGAGGTCTATGCTGTATGTGGGCTGGTTTTGCTCATTCACTTTTCACAGCACCTTCTCTTTCAAGCCATTACAGAACACATGTGGTGATGCCAGCTCAGTCTTGCAGCACTCACACAGTTCTGCTATATGGAGTCCCTCAAATGTCTTTTGTGTGCCTGATAATACAAGTTACTGATAACCAGATTGGCTCTGCACAAATTCAGCTGGAGTCATCCTGGATTTGTAGCCTGGGGAGCCCTCCAGGAAGATGTAGCACAAGTTTGCTTGGACCACAGCTGGCCCCAGAAACATTTACCTGTGCTCCAGCTGAGCCAGTGAGCCTTTGCAACATAGGTATACACACAGCTATAAAAACCAGTCAAAAAAAGCCAGTTTGTCTGTCAGGTGTATTTTGGAACCAGTGTATGCCCCCAGTTGACTTTTTCACATGATTTTCCTTTCCTTTTCCTTCCCTGCTCCTCTATCTCTTCTCACCATGGCTGTAAGGAACAGCAGGATTGTGTTAAAGATGCTGGCATAGAATTCAAGAAGCACATTCTGTTCCTGCCTGTGTCACAAAAATATATGTGACCTCAGGCAACTGAACTTAGTTTTCTGTGCTTTGACTTCTCATCTTTAAAGAAGGAGACAGCAGTGTCTCCCTAGGGCATTCTGAGAAATGTGTTTATGTTATCAGCCTTTCCAAGGGTGCACTTATGAGAACCATCTAAGAACTCAACCCAAAGGTCTTTCATGTTTTCTCTCACTCCTACATCAAAACACCTCTTTTCTTCCTGAACAACCTGCATCTTTTCTGTTATCATCTCCAATATCCAGGTGGCAGCAACATCTTCAGTTTCCCAAATCCATGCAAATTTCCCGACCATCAGTTCCAGAAGTCCAGCAGTCTCTCCCAAAGTATTTGTCACTCCTGGCTTTTCTGTCGCCCAGCTTCAGTGCTTCTAGGTTCCTTGTTTTTCGGGTTTTTTTTCAATAGGCTTCTACCTTGTTTCTCCTCTGTCAAAATACCCAATCTGCCTCTGACCCCTGACACCAGTTAGTGATGTCACCTTCCACTTGCAAAGCTTCTGAGCATCTTCATGGTTCTTCACAACACTTCACTTGCACTCAATCCACTCTGCTCCTCCTGTTTCCCTTAATTTGCCTCCTCCAGGCACATCTTTAGTCATCTTTCAATGCTAGTCTTCACATCTGGGACTCTCTCACACTTTTTATGATTCAAATGGCTGGTTTATCACTGCTCTATAATGAACACCTCAACATCCCTTTCATGAAGACTTTACAATGATCCACCAAAAGAGATAGTATAATCCCTTTCACTAACAAGTCCTCTTTGCATATCTTGTCCATGCTTCATCCAAGTCTCCCTCCTCAGGTGAAACTGTACATCTATAGGTTACAGCACCTGGTCTTTGCTAGTCAATGTATTTATGTAATTCCTGCCCAGCTGAGAAGTTCTCATCAAGCACAGAGGTTTGTGCTAGACGATTGAGTATCAAGGCTCTGGCCTGTAAAGGCAGGGTGTGGAGGCTATCTTGGCTCACATAGCCAATCACCTCAACAGCATTCAACAAAGGCTGATAGTTACAGCATTATCTAGAAGTTTATTTTGCCACCCACCCTTGACAAATGCATGTCTGGCTCCAGCTAGTCAGATGTCCACAGTGTGTTGACCTCAGTTACACACAACCAGATAGAGTAAGTTTATTGCCTCAGGGTAATCTCCATCAGTTCCAGCCCTGCACCTGTGACATAGAGGTCAGACTGATCCATCTGGCCTGCTGTAGGAGTAGATCTACTGACTCTACAATGTCAGCTTTCTGATGCTTCTTTGTCCCAGGGACAACCCATGGTAACCTTCAAACACATAGCACTGTAATCCCAGCACCTCCCCACAACTTGCAAGGCCAGCCTCTGCCTTTCACAAGTTTGAAGCAAGTTTCTGAACAGGTGGCCCAAAGACACTACAAGGACCCTTCAGACTTGCTACAAACATCACAAGGGAAAACATTTTTAAACACTTTGAAGTTACTTCCTGTTGTTCTAACTTCTGAAAATGCTGTTGCTGAGAAAAGACCTTTTCCATAGGCCAGGTTTCTGTGCATGCAGCTGGGAAAGCAGTCAGGTTGCAATCCCAGTTCACAAGCTCCCAATGACATCACCAGCAAGACCCAGGCAAGCTGCAGAGCCAGAGAAAGTCAAGCAGAAGAAAGGCCTCACTACAGGTGGCATCAAGTCAGAGTGGACTGGGCTGAGGAGAGGTTGGGTGCTCTTTAGTAGTCTGGTTGTCAAACAGGGTGGATGCTGCTGTTTGGCTATATCAGACTCGCCCAACTGGAAGTATCTATTCCCTATGTCACATCACCCACTAGGTAACACAAGGGTGCTGTGAATGAGCAGATTCCTTGCTGGTAGCAATAACTCCAAGGCTGTGCTTAAAATTATCTAATTAAGTCTTCCTTGTCATCTGACCTGTCTAAAAACAGGAGCTGTCTGCAAACTTAGAAGACAGATTTTGGTTTCAGCCTTTCCAGGAGGCCCAGAGTTTTTCTTGGCAGGTCTGTAATCTGAGTTTAAGCCTGCCCCTGCTTCCCATTCTTGCAAAGCTTCCTGCCAAGCAGATATGCTGTATCATAGTGTCCTAGCTCTTGCATTTTACCACCCTGCAATCCCAATGACAGACTGTGCTGTCCCACTGTAGTCTGGGTATTACCCCACTGTGACATCTCCAAAGAGTCTGGCATTTTCAGGGTTGAGGGTGTGTCTTTAAATGTCCTGTTAGCCCAGGATGCATTTAGTGCCTGGCTCATATAGGCTGCTGCCTCAAGGTCATGGTTGAGTGACAATCCTGATCTTGACCCTTCATACTGAGGTAACTTTCATGCCCAAAATACTCACACATTAAATTCTCTGTTCTATCAGCAAGAGCTAGTGCAATTCACTGAAGCTAATGGCATGAGAGCAAAATCTGTTAATTATTAACTTAGATGTTTTAGACATCTGCTTGGCTCTAGGGGATACAAGTATAAATACAATCTCATCTCTTGAAGTGGACAGCTGATCCCAAGAACATCTCCAGGGATCTAGCCTGCCTTTTTGTTTTGTTCTTCTGTCCAACACACATTCCAACATCTCTTCATCCACTCAAGGCCCAGGTCAGCCAGATCTGGCAATGCTACAGGCATCTTTGAACCCTACTCAGAAGAAAACCGTATCAGTTTTCTTGGTATTACTGTCCCAGTGGCTGTAGCCCACATACACCTAGCAGATAGTTTCTAAATAGGACTTTGACCACTGTATGTTCTGCACTGCAGAATTTGCAGTGTATGGTCCAAAGAGCAAATTCATGTCTGCTGTATTAATTTCACTACAGGGACGAGAATAACCTCTAGCTGATTACACAGTTGGGGTCAAACTGACTCCTGCATCACTGCTGCTGGTGCTGGCGACAGGAGGAGTATTAACTGCGAGCACCACACACTGTCCTTACCAAACGCTTTGGCGACATCTCCTGGGCAGCAGCATCCTCCGTCCTGCATAAAGAAAAGAGGACAGTGAGTGGCAGTTGGCTCATGCAGGGACCCAGCGAGCAGTGGAGCTCTACCACCTGCTTAACAACAGCGTGTCAAAAGCTGACTCTGCACCACTGGTACACCTCATCTTGGCTGAGTTTTTAAGGAATCCACATGATCCTTTCTACTGCTTTCCTTCTTTAGGCTCTTTACCATACAGTCTACTGGTAACAGCAGCAATGAAAATTCCTGACTGCAATGTCCTAAACCCCAGCAACTGGAAAACAAAACCGCCTCTGATGACCTGAATCATCCCCTGCCATTTTAATGAAATGCTGTGTGCTGCAGAGGTACCACAAACCCCTACCTTAAACCACCAAAGACCTTTAAAATCACTTTCTCAGCAGTTTACAATATATTAAAAGGTCACAGTGGGAGGGGTGGGGAAATCTACCATCAGCTATGTTGGCTTTTGATCTGATAATCTCTAGCAAATTGGGTAATCTAATCTTGGGTAAGTGAAAATGAATCATCATACTCTTCTGGTTTGGTAAAGAAACAACAGCACTTTGAGATCTTTAGCATTTTAGGCCTATGTGTTTCCGTTTCAGTGTGGAGCAAAGAAGTGGCTGATGAGGGGGTTTTGCTTGAGGGAAACTATGTATATGTGATAGGGCTGTGAAAAAGGAATGACACACAGCAGAGCTCATCATGTTCTTTAGGTTTTGTAAAGGTCTGAGCATCAGAAAGATCTTTACACAGCCACTGTACCAAGAGAGCTCCCCATTCCTTTGATGGTCAGGGTCCGTTGCAGACTGCTGACAGCTTCCCTGCTTTTGAAGCTGCTGCCCAGGCTGTACAGTTGCCTCATTTGGTTTCACCTCCTTGTTGGCAGAAACTCATACCCATGTGTGACCTGTGGCAGAGCACGGCCAGACACCCCCACTCTTAGCCATTTTAGAGCTGGCTTTTATGGGAAGGTGGCAGTGGGGCTGTGTTAGAACCCCCCCTGCATGCTGGAAAGGATTCAGGCACAAACTGAGCAGGTGGATCCAAAAGTGAGTGGCTTTTCAAAGAGCATCCCACTGCAAACTGTGCTTGGTACAACTTTAAAGGGTTTTGTTCCATTTGCTGATAACCTCTAGCACATTATTCCTTTTGTTGAGCTAGACACTCTTGCTGTCAGCTCCAGAAAGGCATGCTGGGCTGACAGCTGAATCTCTTTCTCCTGTTAAGGGCTCTGCTTGTGCAATTCTTCCCCTCTGACAAGTCTGTCAGAGCCTGAAGGAGGGTGTGACTATGTTTGTGTGTGTGTGTTAGGAGAGGAAGAGCTGAGGTATATAGAGGGGTCTAATAATCTTCAAAGGGCAGTGTCAGGAATTTTCCTGACTCTTACTGTCTGACTGAGACAGGCTGGCTGTGAATGCTCTCTGGTAGATTGGTTTCAGTCTGTTCCTATTGGATGGCTCAGTGGCTGACTTTCATAATTAACCCAGTAGTGGCAGTGATGGAAACTTTATGCTTTCAGCAGTACTATGGGGATAGGGGCCTGAGTGTGTAATCATTAATCACTGGCTACAAAAAATAGCACTTTGAATGTCACTAAGTTACAAAATGCTGAGCAGATTAAGAGACCTTCTCAAAAGCTCAGGAGTTACCACTTAAGATAAAAGAAACTGATGATGATGATTCTTCTTTACCTGTATACTTCTTTACCTGATGATACTTCTTTACCTGTAGATGTCACATAAACAGGTAAATGTCATGACTCCCAGAACGGGAAACAAAAAGGGGACATACTAAGCAATTCTGCTAGCAGATGCTATGTAACAAAGCTATATGCATTAAGCCACTTCATTCCATGTGAAAAATCAAGCACCCTGTTTAGAAAATAAGACTGTGCTTCTGCTGCATTGTCTGGGAAGTTTCCCCTTGCAGTTCAGCTTGTCTCCACAGAGGCCTGGCTCTGGACTCAAAATGACTTGTAGAACTGCTGGGCTTCAGTCACTGAGCTGGTTGCAGACTCAGCCTCCACCTCAGAGCTCTGAGGAAACATATTAGTACAAATCCTCCTGTGAATTAGGAGAACTGGCATTACTCTGAAGTAAGCCTACTGGAAAGGGTGGCCATGGGGCCCATAGAGGGTATGGTTCTGAGACAGCTGAGTGCTGAGCTGAAGGAAAAGGGAAAACAGCTTTCCAGTCAACACACTTATTTTAGTGTGGCTGAGAAAATGTTCTTTTCCCCAGCCTTGTTCTCTGAACAGACCAACCATTTCACAATAACAAAATTTAGCCTGAGAAAACCAGTATGAACTGGTTGTATACTTGGTTGACTATTTAATATTCTATGCAGCTTATCGTAAGTTTATAATGATGATTTACATGTTTCAAGCAACTTTTATAATAAACTGTCTAACCAGCCCTTCCTACAGTATCAGCAAACAGATAGCTATTTATTATGCAGAATATATATAAAGTACATGGCATATATAGCAGTGAAAACAATACATATGGTGCTTTATTTTGAACTACATATGCTGGGCATATTGCTGTGTGGAAAGTGTTCTGTGTGGAGGAAGAGTTGGCATGGCAGTAGCTGGTTGAAGAACCCCTTAGTCATTCTTTTCATTGAATTCTGGTGGCCCATCACCCAGGCAGGGTGAAGGGAAAATAGAGAACTCTGTCAAAGGACAGCCTAGTAAGAGAGGTCACATGCAAGGCTGCTTTCCATTCCCCACATTGCTGGCTTACTGGAACACATGACTGCCTCTCTGTCCAGCTAAGTAGTTCTCTGACCTACAAGAGACAGAAACTTTATCTCAAGCAGGATGTTTCTGAAGTAGCTCTCCTGCTAAATTGCCCCTCCACTGTAACTCAGTGCTGCATTTAATCAAGGCCAATGGATTAGTCAGAATGAAAATTGAGACTACTGGCTCCCAAACAAATAGCACAGGACAGAAAGAGTGCCTGTATCTTAGACAGAGTTTCCTCTCTTCTTTCAGTGAGTCATGAAAGAATCATTTCTGAAGTGAGCTTTGAGTCTCAAAGATAATTTAGCATGAGGAAAGTAATTGGTTCAATTTCACCTCCCCCTTCTCTGTGTGAGCGACTCTAGAGAGACACCAGGTGTTCACTTGGACTACCATGTTTGCCCAAAAATTGTTGACCTTGTCTATGTACCAGCTCCAAAAATCACACATGAACACTTCAGTAATACATCTAAAAATCTAGTTTGTGCTTCCACCTGGGCAGAGCTATTGCAGAATGTGCTTCAAATGTGCTGTGTTCCTTGCAGTGCCTGTATTGTGCTCACCACCACCACTTTCTCATTCTGTGAATGGGACTTCTTCCCCTTCATAATGGAACAAGCAAGAGGAGCAGTTTGATGAAGGTACTGGACAAGACAGAAGTGGATGCAAGAAAATGCCCCAAGGGACTAAACCACATCACAACATCAGCTATAATCTACAGGAAGATAGCTGGTAAATCTTCAAATCTTTTCACATCTTTCTTGCTACTTTCATATCAGTATTAAAAAAACCCTGCTGGACGTATTTTCTCCTGCCAAACTGACATAGATAGCTGTGGTAATACTCTTGACACTTTAGAGGTGTCCTTTGGCTGAGGCAGGGGATGACCCTTCCTGAATCTACATAATGACAGCAGTGAGACATTTTGCAAGGTGCCACACATGCATCTTGCCACAAGACCCAACGATATACTTAGACTTGCTCCCATATGGTGTTTTCCCTCAGAAGGACACCTCCCTTTTGTGATGCTTTTGCCAAAGCTCTAGCAATGACCATGCAGTATAGCCTTCTCTTTCCCCCCAAAACACACCAATAACTATCTGAATGCTGCAGAATTCAGGCACAATATCCTCTTCCTTCCTTTAGTCTCCTTAGCTTGGGTGACAGAGCTGAGTTGCAGTCAACCCCAGTTACAGCTGAAGGCAATTCTCTTGGCCCAGATGTTGTAGCAGACAGATATTAAATTGCTTTCCTATGCTCCCCCTGTAGTGCCTAGGGGGTTGATAGGTGCTTACTGAAGCCAACTTGACCTAAGCAGGTCAGGAACTGATCCATCCCCAAAGCAGGAAAGGAGAGGAGGAATACTACAGAACCATCTCATTTTTCAACAGTCTAAATACACACTCTTTGTTTTCTTGTAAAATCAGGATAATAATGTTCTGCTGAGGGTTACCAGCAGAAAATGATTATTGCAAGACTAGGATGGGTCTCTGAGCACCACTGCTTAGATGACACTTATAGTTATCCAGCATTCAGAGTAATGAATCAGTCTTTCATGCTCTATTGCACACATGTTCTGCTGTCTGCTGTAGACATAAACATTTGTAATACTGCCCAAGTCATAAAGTCACAGACTGCTTCTCTGTTTTTCTGCAAAATTCATATAAGGGATCCATGGAGAGGAAGGAATGCATAGGCATTGACAATGAAGAGCCAGAGAGATTCATCTGTAACACACATTTGTTTTCTTGCTGCATTATACCCACAGCTCCAAGAAATGCAGTCAACTCCTTTGCCCATTCAGTCAGTTTGTTCTCCTCCCCCTCCTTCCTCACATGTATACTGGTCACAACTGGGTTGAACAACTTGGGCCCTTGCAGTGGTTTTACTCAGCAGCAGATCTAAAAGTCAGGGTGCTGTTCTCTTCTGGGGCTGCAGAGGAAGCTTGTTGGCTGTTATGGTACCTGTGAGCCCAGCATGCCAGCTAGCCCCTATGCCTTTTGGACTAACAGCTGCTTTACAGCCTGCAGAAACTGTGTAAGCCTGACACAGTCAGGGACACATTGACTGGCGGGGCATGGCTAAGCACACAGGACCTTTGGGTGCTGCTGGCTGCTGTCTAGCTCAGCCTGAGGCCATGCTTTCAGATTTACTTTTTGTATGTGAGGTAAGTCTCCTTTGCTGGTAGATTGGCAGCTCTGATTAGCAAGCAATACAAAGATACATGTTTTTTTCTTCACAGGCTCATTATTTTCCCAGAGTTTTGTAGGAACATAAGTGGCTACAGAGCCACCTCTGAAACACTCCTGCCCCTGCAAAGAATGCTCTGTGAGGATGCTATCTGAATCAATGCAGCTACCAGGGCACAGGTGGGCTCATACAGTTTTACCCTGTACTCCCCTCTACTGCCTGCCTCTCCCTCAGTCCCACTCCCTGGGGAAAGCCATGGTTACATTTCACTCATCTTTTCAGAAATCTTTTGCAGAAAGTACTGTTTGTTTCAATGTGAAAATGCTATCAGGCTTCCTGTTCTGTCCACAGTACAGCTTACTCCATTCAGGGAGCAAGAAGTAGCTTTCCAAAGACAGAAACAGCAGTGAGGTGCCCAAGTCTTTTTAAGTGTTAGAGGGAGTTAGTTTCTTTACATTCAAATCTCCACTGACTACCCCTGGAGCTAGTACAGGGGTCAGCTGGAGAGGACAGAAGGATAGCCTTTAACATGCAGGGTGCTGGGCTGTTTGATTCTTCTATTCCACAATGATTTGCACAGTGGGAATCTGAGAGTAGATGATATTTACTTACAGAGATGATATGTCCTTTCAAGCCATGTGCTGAGTCTGCACACTCAATAACAGCACTTAGCTGTGGATAGCCCACCCCTGTCTTAATCCGAGTGGTACACACAGAACCTAGACAAGAGAACAGGAGGAAAAAAACAGAGTCAGTGAGGCTGACAGAAAAGATACAGCTTGTTTGGTTTTTTCTTGTGGAAAATATGTGTTTCTATCTGTATGATTTTTCCCCTCAAGAAGTCTCTCTTGCCAGTGTTGGCTTCTCATGGATCAAAAGAACACACAGGAACTGGAGTTCTAAAATGCTATCAAACCATTTCATGGGAGCTGTTACTGAGGGGCATAACATCCCCCCTTTCTTCTCCAGGGCCACAACTCCCAGCTTGGGTCTCATCAGAAATGCTTCCCAGTGAGGGAAATACTGCATTGCAAGAAAGCAAACCTCACTGAGGTACCTGAAGTGAAGGAGGACAAAAAGACTCAAGTCACAACCTGTCAGACTTAGCAGAAGCATCTAGTACCCAAATATTTCTTCCAAGAAATATTTCTCTCTCTTTTCTACATACATTTTTAAAAATAATACTCAGGGGAAATCCATATTTTTTTATTTTCTGGTCTTGTGACAACATTCCTCAAGGGAGGAATCTTTTGCCTAATAGTTTAAGTAGAAATACTTGGTTGATCACAATAGTTGGGACCCTCAAGATCAGATCTTCTGTGAAGAACATTTGTTACTTGTGGGTTTGGGTGGTCAACTTGTACAGATCTGTTCAGGAAGATCTCCAAGGAGGGCTATACAGTATGTACCCCCTAACAATTTCCACTTTGTGGCTACAAACTGTAATAATTCTTGTTTTATACCTGAACTTGCCTGCTACAATTTCACCACAATGACTGGTTTTTATTCTTCATGTATTTTGCAGTATTTACTGTTGTTTGCTGTCTTCCTGGGCACAACTGCAGGCCTTATTACATCATTTGCTCTGCTCAAATTATCCATTCATGGACCATAACTAATTGGCATTGTGGAGTAAACAATCTGCCTGCACTGCCCTGGTTGATCACAGCTATACTGTCAGTGGCACTTATGTTAGCCAGTTTGAAATCTAGCCCAAGTATCATGATCCTAGCTGCAATCTAAGAAAACCCCAAGAGGCAGGAGTACAGGAAGAAATGCACAAGGGAGGGAAAGAAGAAAAAAGGAATACAAAATGTCAGTATATGCCAGACAACAATATTAGGGAAGGCAGGAAAAACACTGTATCCATATTTCATGGATATGGGAAAGTTACACTAATAGGTAACACATGTAAGTATATTAATGTCAAGTTTTAGCTCCCAGGCAATAGTAATAAGTAGAGTCAATGTTATCCATACTTCACACTTAATTAATGCCTTTTCATCTTTGAAGGCTTGGTAAAATAGGCAACACTAGCACCTTGGCCATGTATTTCTCAAACACACTATGTGCAAGGGCACTGCTAGTTTATTGACCTGAATGGGTCTAAGCACCCTAATGGGCAAGTACACATAATTATACACTGGTTCCATCTGGACACCTCTTCCACCAACAGTATCATAGGTCATCCATATCTGACTGGATTTGACTTACCTGGTCCAATACCCACTTTAATAATATCTGCTCCAGAAAGAATAAGTTCCTCTACCATTTCTCCTGTCACCACATTGCCTGCCTAGACAAAAGGAACAGCATCACATATATGGGAGATTTCAAGATTACTACAGTAAACACTAACAATGATAATGTAGATCTTTAACCAGGGCTTTTACAAGTTGAACCATATAGAGTCAGGAAGAATAGAAGTTCACAATATTGTTCCACATTCCACAGAACTTAAGTCATACAGGTAGATTCTCAAGTCAAACCAATTTCATGATTAGTCCAGTAAACCCTAATCCTTAAGATCCCATCAGGACATCTGCTTTGTCTTCCATCCCCCTAATCCTCACCCAGACACTCTCAACCACATTATTCCTAACTGTAAGGCCTACACAGTCAGACTTCTCCCTTACATACAGCTCAACTCCTCCTGCCCTGCCTATCCCTCCTGAACAGCCTATAACTTCTATCCCATTTCCTTATCACACTTAGAATCACAGAAGCACAAACTGGTTTGAGTTGAAAGGAACCTTTAAAGGTCACCTAGTCCAATCCCTCTGCAGTAAGCAGGGACAACTTCAACTAGATCAGGTTGCTCAGAACCTTCTCCAACTTGACCTGGACTGTTTCCAGGGATGGATTTTTATACATCTCCTTTAAGTAGTGAAAAGTGCAAGAAGGTCTCCCTGGAGCCTTCTCTTCTCCAGGCATAAAATAGTGAAAAACTTTGTGGGAATATGTTTAGATCTTATTTGAAACCCTGGCAAATCTATTTTTCCTTTAGGATTTAGTATTTTCACTACTGGAAAAGCAAGGAAGGTACTATTCTTGCCATTTTGGATGTTGGTGCCAAAACTGGTGTGTACATTTGAGACTATGTAAGTAAGGGTATTTATACCACATACACACATTTGTTTGTGATGACTGCAGACGTGAGAAGAAAGGGGTTTGGCTCCTTCTGCATGAACTTTGCAGACATGCAGAGAGGGTGTTGTTAATGGTGATGTCTTCTTCTTGGAAAGAAGTCCTGAACTATTTTGTGTTCTCTACCACGTTATTCCTTGCATTCCAACAGCTTTTCTTTGCCTCCTTTGACCTATATCATAGAATCATAGAATGGCTCAGGTTGGAAGGGACCTTAAAGATCATTTAGTTCCAACCCCCCCCCACCATGGGCAGGGATGCCAATCATTAGACCAGGTCGCCCAGGGCCACATCCAGCCTGGCCTTGAATATATCCTTGATACCTTCCTCGAAAGTGACAGCAAACCTCAGCTTCTGTCCTGCCAGGGCACACACTGCTAACTCACACTGAGTCTGCTGTCGACCAGCACCCCCAGATCCTGTTTTGCAGGGCTGCTCTCCAGCCACTTCTCTCACAGTTTGCACTTGTGCCCTACGTTGCTCCATTCCAAGTGCAGAATCTGGTATTTGCTCTTGTTGTTTCATGCCACTGAAAACTGCCCAATGCTCCAATCTAGTTAGATATCTCTGCAAGGCTTCTCGTCCCTTGAGAGAGTCAACAGCAGCTCCCAGTTTAGTATCATCAGAAAAACTTGCTAAAGGTGCATTCAACTCTTGCTTCCAGATCATTGATAAATGTAATGAACAGCACTGGCCCTAGAATTGAGCCCTGAGCAGCACCACTGGTGACTGGTTGCCAGTCAGATGTAGCCCCATTCACTGCAACCCTTTGCACCCTTCTGTTCAGGCAGCTCTTCACTCAGTGCACCGTGTACCTGCTCATCCCACAGTTGGACGGCTTATCAAGAAGGATGCTGTGAGGGACACTACCAAAAGTCTTACTAAAATTTTCTTAATTTCTATTGAAACAGACCTGCTGAAGTTAACAGGAGCTACCCAGAGAATGTTGGGCAAGGCTTATTCTCCACTTACTGATTTTTGCCTCCTATTTCACCATTTATTAATTTTTAATGAATTTTACTTCCCCCTTTTATTAGCCTGAAACAACTGACAAGCCACCACCTGAGGTACTTAGGAAAACAACAATACTGTTAGCCAGCAATCTGTGGTCTGTGACACATGACCACTTACCTTTGCTCAAAACTGCATGATATTGATTAAAAAGTAAAATAAAATAGAATAAAACAGAACAGTGAGGAAATAAAGAATATATAATAGGTACAGCATTTCCAGCTAAGTGCTGCTTCCTTTCTGCTCAGTGGTAATTTATTATACTAAGTGTTGTGCACTCCAAGGTGGGGTGACAGAGAGCATGCTGCTTGCAACACTAAGGAAGCAGCTGATGTGGATGGCAGCTGACTACTTGTGCAGTATGACGTGCAGCACATTACAACTTAGAGAAATACTGCAGTACATGTAACAGATTCATAAACAGGAACTAATGGGTATTAAAGTCAGTGGCTCCATAAGATTTGGGATCAAATATGTATCTAACTTAAACAGCAGTGTCTCCTTATTAGCAGAGCATAGCAGGTTGTCAAACTGTCTTGTCAGAAATGCTAACCAGACGTTTAACGTTAAGTTTCTGCTAGAGAATGTTGGAACTGCATATGTTGATTCAAAATGCTCATCTTAGTAGGGAAAAGCACTTATGTCCCCAGCACACATTTTTTTCCTGGAATGCATGTACACACATCAGTGGTTTCTTTCTGATTTTGCAGATCCTTAAGAGATCTTCAGGGAAGATGTGGAGCTCCACATAGCAGAGGTCAACCTGCTGATGACAGGCTTGCTTCTTTATAGGTATCTTTTGCAGACCTCAGAGAACACACAAAAAACCCTCTATGAGAGAGGCACAGCTATCTGTATGTGAAGAGATTCTAGTATCACAGCTGAAGAGCAGAGAAAGCTGTTTTTTCACATCCAGCTGAACTCTCCTTCCACTGAAACCAATGCCTGCTTTACCATTGATGCCAGTATGTCAGCTGAATAGAGACAAAACAGTTTCTGAAATTCCCACCTGTGTGGTAAAGCCAGAATGCTTCAACTAACAAAAGATATGAAAAGGTTAATATAGAAAGACTGAGACTACAGAGAGGATACTCCCTTAAAATTAACTAAGAACATAAAGCAAGTGAAATAATTGGAACTCGTACAAAGAAGCCATTACAGACAATACATTTTATAGTGTTTTTGGGCAAGTAGTCAGGGAACACAGTAATTGGTGGAAATACTGTATTAGTGAAAACCATTCTCATCTTAATGATCAACTCCGGTACAAATGCATTTCTAATCTGCTGCAGAACTGGCTTTCTTGAAAGAGACAGAGCCCAGTAATTACTTTACCACTAATCTAACTTTGCTGCCCCTGGCAGTAAAATAACACCATTGGTAACAAGTGAAAGTCAGGTAAATTACCATGCTTTCAGTGTAGCTATTAGGGGCTACAACAAATTACCCTGGCTGTGGACCTCACATTCAGGGCAACATTCAGAATGTGGGCAACATTCAGATCTGCCACCACTCAGTGTGAGGTTTCAAGTGAGCATCACCCTGGAAACTAGGTTTCAAGTGAGCATCACCATTCCACCACTATCCAGGATGACTGAACTGTGGGTCAGTCTTGAGGGAAATCCTGGCATCAAAAAAGTCAGAGGGAGTTTCACTACTGACTTTAATAGGATCAAGATTTCACCTAACAGGATTATAAAGGCTACAGCTTCTCTGACAGCGATACAAAATTAGTGAACACAGTAGGGCAGTGCCACTGAATTTTAGTCAGGCATTTGATACTGTGCCTCATAAAAGCCTGCTATAAATACCTACTCACACTAAGACAGGAACACTGCTGTACTGATTGAAAGCTGCTGGCAAATGGCAGTGGATCAAGCTGGGGAGAAGTGTCTGTGACAACAGTTCTCAAACTTTCTTCTTGTATCCTAGAGGAAAGCACAGTCTGTGCCTCCAAACGATCAGGAACGCTGCCAAAGGACACTTCCCACCCACCAAAGCAAGGGGTGCTTTACCATAAGCTGGAGAGAAGATGCCCTTTGCAAGGCTGAGCCATACTAGATAGGTGTTTGTACTCCGTATTGTGACTGACCCAACAGAGCCTCAGCAGCATCACTGTCTCTCCTACCCTGGGATCCCAGCTGGCCCCTGCTCTGAGACACCAGCCCTAGTGGGCAGGCCATGACTAGACTGACTCTGCTGCTTCTTCCAGACCGAGGGCAGTCTACATAGCTTTCTTTGACTGAATTATGCCTCCACTAAGTCCCTGAGAAGTTCTGCTACTGACTCCAAGGGGAGCAATAGTTTCTGGCCCCTGCTGTTTCCCTCAGCCCCTGCTTTGCAATTCTGCTTGCCTCCCTCTCTGGCCCACATCTTTTGGGTGCTACTGTATCTGCAAGTGTGCTCCTGTCCCAGCTTCTTCCTTTCTGCCACACTCCCTGCTCCCCAACCTAGGGTTTCTTTTGTATAGTGAACAGGAAGAAAAATTCAGGATAAAAACTTGGCAAAGCTTGCTGGCAAAGAAATCTTAGCCTGCTAAACAGACTTCCAGTGAAATAGAAGAAGCCTAACACCTACAATTACACTAATAAATAAGGTCTATGCTTACTGTAACACAAAGGCTCTGACCCTTCATCAGTAGTGTCAACTGGTGTTCTGCTTTAGATTTCAGCAAGCAGGCACAATCCAAGCACATGATGCTGTGCTACAGCAAAACACCCTAATGGACCATTACTCTTAATGCTGGGTGGCAGTGCTGCATTTTTGAGACACTCAGGAAACTTGAAGACGGCTTGTTCCTCCATCATCAATCTAATGAGAGACTGAAGGCAAGTCACGTCATACCTCTGAATCTTCCCTATCCTTTCTGTTCCAAGAAGAAATTTATCTCCTTTGTAAATTAACATGAAAGGCAGGAGAGAAAAAAAGCTTGTGTCAGAGCCAGGCAGAAGAAAATAAAGCAATGTGATTATTAAAGCAAGTATTTAAAAAGGCAAAACCATACCTAGGAAAGAAGAAAACAAAGCAATGTGATTATAAAGGCAAGCATTTAAAAAGGCAAAAACATACATAGGAAAGGTCACTGCACAAGAGACATCCTCCACCTGCACTAGAGTATCAGTACACAGAGAGTACTACATTACCATTCAGCCTCAGAGCTGAACCCATTTCATGGCCCCTGGGAACACACATTCCCTGAGCCCCAGGGTTTGGTTACTGTTCTGTACTGCACTGCAGCTGACTGTGGAATGAATGGTCATGCTGAGGAAAGTAAACAAGGCAGCCTGCAAGGTTCTGGAGATCACTTTCAGCTATGAGAAAGCTTCTTTATTTTTATACCTCCTATTTAACTGCTAACCCTTTTGTTTGAAAGCCACAACAGCAGACAGCATACTGCAGGCATAGCACGGAAACATCAAAGCAGACAGCATAAGTAGCAGCAGAACTTGTCTTCCAGAGTATCATAAAAAGGAGCCTTGACAAGCTCCTGCATTTCAACCAGGAATAGCTTCAAAAGGCCATTTTGGCAGAGAGTGTAAAGTAAACTCATTTGGAAGTGGGGTAGAGGTGTGTGTCCCTAGTTGAACCTGAGACTTTTTGGGGACTGCACAGACTCTGGAGGCTTTGGAAAACACGAGGGGTTTGAACATCCCAAGTTTGTTAGCATGCTTTTAGGAATGCAGGCTAGCCCCATGCAGGAGATGGAAAACATAAGCCATACTAAACCATGTTCAGAGAAAGGAGCTACAACCAGAGAAGACAACTGAACAGGTCAGGACTGTATATATGCCTAAGCAGGTGGTGCTGTTAGGACAATGAGACTTGAAATAGCAGCAACCTTAGACCCAGAATCAGAGAAACTAAGCACTTAGCTTAACAGAATGCGGGAGGTGGATGAGACTGGTGTAAGGACCTTAGACCAAAATCTGCGCTTGATACATGACTTTGACATTGACCTCCTGTGCCTCCTGGGCAATTCATCTTGGCTGAGTTCCCTCCTCAGTCAGCAAAGTTAGCAGTCTGGGGGGAGGCGAAGGAGGGGATGACACACAATTTTCTTTCCATCACTGACAAGGAAGTTGGGGTTTTTTAACTATATGGTTTAAGCTCCCTCCCACAACTCTTCAAGCCAAAGATACTGGAGTAATCAGGTCACTAGGGACAATACTTCAGATCCAAGGCAATGAAACATTCCTCCCCTCACAGTGAACATGGAACAAGAAGCTCAAAAGCCCACATCTGTATTTTCGTACTTCCAAGAGCTCTCCACAAAGCCATGGGAAATATGGCCATACCAAAAAGGTTCCCAGGTCTGCTGTTAGCTATTGAAGGATGCTCATTCATTAGCCTATGCTAACCCAGAATCCCACAGGCATTCCAGTCCACTTCCATTCTCCAATGCTACCATCATTCAGAGGCAAAAACACTCCCACCATGGAAGGAAGGAAGTCTCCACTGAGCTGCTTGAATATGCAGTTCCCTATCAAACCAAGTCAGAGCATTCATTTATAACCATTTTTACTTCACATTTACTTTACATGTGTGAAGCTTTGTGTCTAGCATGAGAAAGTGTTGCCTAACCATGGGATTTCTTTGCTGCACTGGCTTAAGAAAGGCTGGTAGCCTCACTAAGAATCTGCTGCTTGTTGGAGAATTTCTGCTATTATCATGAAAACAAATTCAAACCAAGTTCTTCAAGGGCCCTGGGAAACAAGCAGGAGCAGCAGGACTCTGCTACAAGGATTTCTCTGTAGATGCAAAGACCCTGCTCTTAGCGCAAAAAGGCTGGAGGAAGCATGGCATTTGCCTGCTGAGAAGCCAAAGTAACATCACAGAAAATGTATGAAAAGCCCTGGCATTTACTGTTTTTCTCCCTGATAACCGTTTACAGTTGCACAACACCCCTATGACTCTTGTCATAGACAAGGATTAGTCTACTTTCAGTCGTCCTCATAGTGATCTAATAGATGAAAACAGCCATTGGCCTCAATTGGCCAGAAAAGTTAATGCATTCCTATAGCAAACCTCAACTTAGAATCACCAAAATAAACCCCCACACTTGATCATTAGAGGTCACCTCTGATATGGGATGGAGGATGTAAGTAGGAAAAATATTGTACCCATGCAGCCCTCTCTACCACCATCAAACTGCTGCATCAGAGCACACATTGAACATTCCCACAGGAATTATCAGCAATGGAAGACTGACAATGCCAGCATGTTATTAAACAGTCATCATTTGCCTCAGTCAACATCTTGCTGAATATTCTCAGAAGGGCATCTCTCCACATGCATTTGTCTGGAAGACAAGAGGTTTGAGTCAGAGTTCTTTTTTTCTTTCTTTCTTAACGTTCCTTTTCTTAAATGAGGGCTCAGAAATTGATGGAGCTACCACAGAGCTTCAGATGCCTACCAACCAAACTCTGGGCCCTGTTCCTGGGCAGAATTCCCATGCAAACCCCCCACCCTTTCTACACACTTACCATAATGGTGTGATGTGGGAACAGGTCACGAACAGACTTCACAAACTCCACAAAGTGCTCTGAATAGCCATTGGCCACATCCAGGCAGATGTATCTGATAGGTGGAATGGCCTCTAGAATACTTGTTAACTTGTCCAAATCAGCTTTTCCACTACCTGAGCTTGCTGCTACATGCTAGAAAGACAGGGAGAACACAAGAGAGTAGTAGTAGTTGGATAAACATACACTTCATATGTCTTTGTCTGCATAGTCTTGGGAGGACTTGTGCTGGAAACTAGTGAAAATCATACAGTAAAATACGAAATAGTTTCCTGGAAATATCAATGTGTCACTTCTGTTTTGTTTAAAGGCTCTAAAGTAAAGCAAAATTAGTATTTTATCAGCTCTTCATTCACCAGTAGATTCTCATAGGCAAATATAATCACCTGAGATGGAGGAAAACTCAGCCATACTCACTAACACAAACACAGAAGCCCTAACTTGGTATATTTCCAGGAAGGCAGAGTGGCAAAATTTGGGGCACTGTCAGAGAGTACAATCTAGGCCTTTAAGTTCACCAAACACTTCCTTGATCTACAGAATCACAGACTAGTTGAGCTTGGAATGGACTTCTGGAGATTGTGTAGTCCAACCCCCTTGCTCGAGCAGGGCCAGCTACCATTGAAAACAAGTAGATTGCTTCTTCCTTTGTCTTCCTATGAGTTCTTTCCAACAGAAAAATAGTTTCCACAGTTGTTGGCCCATAAAACCTCTGCAGAGATCCAGGGTCACAGAGCAAGTCAGTATTCAATCACTAGGAGATCCTCCTCTAGTGATTATGAACCACAAATGAGCTAAGTGCCGAAGTGTTCAGACACAGGATATTTCTGGGACCACTTCCTACCCTCTGATGGCATATAAGCCACCCTGATGAGCCTAAGCAACAGGCTGGCTTTCAAACAATCTTGTAATTAACAGTCTGTATAATATAATTCTAAAACATGCCACAGCTAAAGATACAATACAGCTGTGTGCTATTCTTTTTGATACAGAGAAACTTCAAAACTGCACTGAACTGGGAGAAGGAAGGGAGACAGCCAGACTTGCTCTTACATTGCCTCTCCTGGGGCAGGGGCCCTGCCAGAAGAAGATAGAGGAAATCTGGGTATCAAAAAATCATAATTTAAATTTAGTAAATGGTGGGGTTTTTTGTAATGTCTCAGGCTAGGACCCTGGGAACAAGTGGGGCAGCACAGCTAGTAGTAGGACAGTGCGAGCTCTAGTGCAAGAAGGTAAATGGAGGACACATATGCTCTGACAAATTTCAGTGCTCATCTCTGCAGCACCTGGGCCCCTCCAGCCTGCAGGCTCCAGGTCTGCTAACACACCTGGTAGCAAAGGTTTTGCCTAGCAAGAAGGCATCCAGGACAAGTCTGTAGTTGGGTTACTCAAGGCTATTTGCATTCGTGGTCTTGGGCTTCTTCCTTACCACCACTACCACAGCTCCCAAGAGCAACAGAAGCACAGCAGTTAGACCTATTACCAACTGTTTCCTTCTTCTTTGTTCAGGCTACTTCTCTGTTTCTGTTCCAGGCATATCTAAACTTTGCTTTTTTGCCATCTTAGTACAAGCACTTTCCTAACAGACTCACATAGCTCTTCTCCTTAAACCAGGACAAGCCACTTCCCTTGATGCATTTAAGAACAGCAAATATCTTCATTCCCCAAAACCTCACTTGACAACAGATTCCCAAGAGACTCCAGTCTATGTGAGTTCAGAACAAAGCAACAAACCATAATAATTTACAGGATGAAAATGTACCTCAAGGCATTCTGGGTGATTGGCAGCAAACAGTTTCCATTCTTCCAGAGAATAATGCTTGTGAATTGCGGTGAACATTGCATGCTAGCAAAAATAAGAAAACTGATATTAATGTCCAAGTTAGTCATCTTTTCCTCAGCTGTGGAATAACAAGACATCAGAAATTCCCATTTTAAGTATAGGCTCATCCTGTTTGAAAGAAACAGTAAGAGTGAGTAACAGACCAGGCAACTCCAAATGGCTCTTCAAAGGTAAATCAGCATACTTAGCTGACCTTTCAGGATCAGGTTTCTGATGTTTCATGAAGTTATGGTCAATATTTTGAATGTGCTTAAGCACTGCAAGAAATTAAGGTGAGGCCAAAGGCTAATTAGCTCCTGACTGCTGCAGCTTTATCCAGTAACCTACACTTACAAAACCATTGTCAGCTAATAACTTTTTTTTCTGGAAGGAAGCACAATATAGACTTCAAAAAATAAGCTCTAAGAGCTCCATCTGAAGCAGAGCTACACCTGAGATGGAAGCTTCCCAGTAAGGATCTCTGCTGAAACTATACTACATCTGGAGCCCAGTCTCTGGTAGCTGTCTTGCTGTAAAAGCAGAACTGTTTTGCCATGAAACCACAGCTTCTGGATTTTTAACTTACGTCCCACCTGTTCCCCAGCAAGCATGGCTAAAAATTAACAAAGGCTGCTCACTCTCACCCAGTGGCTTCCCAATTGCTGCAGAAATAAGAATCAAGACTTACTTTTGCCATAACCACAGCCATTTCAAATGTCCCCACAGTATCCATGTTTGCCACTATAATGGGAATTCCTGTGTACGTCTGCTTGGAGTTGCGGAAGGTGAAGGTGCGTGTGAGGTCGACCTGTAATGAACAGGTAAACATTCTTTTAGGTAACTGATTGCAAGCTAACAAACATTTTGCTACTGACTTGAGATACAGCAGGTTTGGGTATTGCTTCTTAATTTTCCTCACATTTCCTGTTCTTCTTCCCTTCATTCCACTATTACTTCACTTTATTTTGTTACAACTTCTGCTTTCCAAACGAGAAAGTAAGTATAGAAACCAAATCCTGGTTTCTGTGATACAGAGAGTTCTTGGTGAAGAAAGAGAGAATAGAAATTTAAAAAATGTTAAAAAGGAGAAAAGTCAGAAGGGGTTGGAAATTAAAAGAAGGGATAATGATGACTGTGGATTATTTTATACAGAAATAACCTCAGCTGTCTCTTTGGCTGCCTGAGAAAACCGAGTCCTAACTCCACAGAAGTCAGAACTGGAACTCTGTCTCCAGGGCATGCATCTTTAAAATGACCATCTAATAAAGCAAGCTCTTACTTTTGGCTACGGTTACCAGCACTCTTGCCATATAATATTAACAATCATAACCTGGCTTATTAAAACAGAAGGCTGCTAGTTTCTAAGTTAATTTCTTACAACTGCATCAGCTTTCACCTTCAAAGCCATTTCTTCTTCAGTACCCCTCTAAATGATCATGGTAACATCAGGCATTTTGTTCCTTACATTGGCAAGAGGTAATACCAGATTTAGATCAGTTTCTCCCAGTCTACCTAGTATCTTGCAAAACCCAACTCTTAAGACATACAGAACTATTAAGGTATTAGGTTACTCTATTTAGTAACAGTGAAAATGAAGGCTTTTTGTTGTGCTGCCATTCAGTGAGACTTAGATAGGCTGGAGAGTTGGGCAGGGAGAAATTTAATGAGATTCAATAAGGCCAAGTATCGAGTCTTGCACCTGGGAAAGACCAACCCCACGTATGAGTATAGATTGGGGACTGAGCTCTTGGGAGAGCAGCGAAGGGGAAAGGGATCTGGGGGTCCTGGTGGATGGAAGGATGACCATGAGCCAGCAGTGTGCTCTTGTGGCCAGGAGAGCCAATGGGATTCTGGGGTGGATTAGAAGGGGTGTGGTTAGTAGGTCAAGAGAGGTTCTTCTCCCCCTTTACTCTACCCTGGTGAGGCTGCATCTGGAATATTGTGTCCAGTTCTGGGCCCCTCAGTTGAAGAAGGATAGGAAACTGCTTGAAAGAGTCCAGCACAGAGCCACAAAGATGATGAAGGGGCTGGAACATCTTCCTTATGAGGAAAGGCTGAGGGAGCTGGGTCTCTTTAGCTTGGAGAACAGGAGGCTAAGGGGTGACCTCATCTATGCTTTTAAATATGTAAAGGGTGTGTGTCAGGAGGATGGGGTCAGGCTCTTCTCAGTGAAGCCCAGTGACAGGACAAGAGGCAATGGCTGTAAGCTGAAGCATAGGAGATTCCGTGTGAATACACGTAGGAATTTTCTCCCAGTTCAGGTGCCAGAGCACTGGCACAGACTGCCCAGAGAGGTTGGGGAGTCTCCTTCTCTGGAGATATTCAAAACTCATCTGGATGCGCTTCTGTGTGACCTGGTCTAGGGAATCCTGCTGCGGCAGGGGGGTTGGACTAGATGATCTTTCAAGGTCCCTTCCAACTCCTAATATTCTGTGATTCTGTGATTCATAGCTTCCATTACTCTTCCCTTTAGCTTTAATCCAGGAGCATTCAGAGACCTGAACTGAATTGAAATCCACTGCTGGAAATGAGGGGCTATAAAAAACAAATAGGACTTTGACTATTTATTTGTAATAGATCTTGAGGAGTGTCATTGGACTCGGTGATCTCACTGTTCTTTTCCAAACCTAATGATGCTATATTGCAGGCTACACTCTGATTGATTAATATGGGGGCGGAGGGTTATTACTTGCTTGTATAAGAGAAAGAAATTGGTGCCTCAGTGATCTACTGTGAAACAGGTTCTCATTTTATGCAAGTTCATAAGGGAAGGGTCAC
The DNA here is from genome assembly GCA_013399015.1 of Galbula dea. NCBI lineage: Eukaryota > Metazoa > Chordata > Aves > Piciformes > Galbulidae > Galbula > Galbula dea. The sequence continues at coordinate 482,318 of VWZX01001678.1, read as the reverse complement.
TTTGGTGAACAACCTAAAAGAGATCTTAATGGAGGTTCACCCTTCTTCCCATTTATTATTGGAAAGGCCCAGTTCTCCACCCATCTCTGATGACATAGCATTCCTATGGAAATATCTGCTGCAGACAACATGCAAGAAGTGACTCTCACCTCCCCTTAATATAACTTCTCATATGTTGACTCCCTTTAGCCAGCCAGCCAGATGGATCTCATGCAATTATCCACAGAACTGATAACTGTAAAGGCAGGCATATGAGGGATAATTGCAGGGCTTCCCCTAATGAGCCTCTTGTTCTGTAAGAACAGGAGAAATGGAGATGTGTATGTGGTGCCCTAGTTCTCCAAACAGCCAGTACCAGATATCTGGGAAGCGAACATAAGTGCAAGGCAAGTTTTGAAAGAGCCTTTCCCTAGCCTATCTTCCTCGGTACCAGGAAGCTGATGTTTAGAGACCTTCAAATACAAAGGTCTCCTCCAATCCACTATGCTAAATAGCTGCTCATGGACAAAGAACTTGCCTTATAATTTTTTTAATCCTTCACACTTAAGCCTTTCCAATATCCCATAACAATAAATTCTAAAGATGAATTCTGTTGCATTAAAATCACAGAATCACAGAATATTAGGAGTAAGTAAGACCTTTGCCTGACAATTACATTCAGTGCTTCCTAGTTCTTGTTTTGTGACAGACAATCAACAGCCACTTCTTAGTTTCACCTTTTCCATTCAGATCCTCACTTTGTAGATTTCTAGTGTATTCTCCACAGCTACTGCTTCTCCAGACTGAGTAGTCCTAGTATGTTTATTTTTTTCCTCATGTGGAAACCAGTAAATGCTGCTGAGCATCCTGGCTGCCATTCTCTTTACCTATTTTAGCATATTATGCTGTTCCTGTGAAGGGATCACCAGAACTGGTACTCAAGGTGAACATACCAAGGAGCATCACAAAGCTAACCTGTTTTCCTTAGATCCTTTCCAGAGTGGTAACAGCTAATCTATAGCTCACTGTTCTATGCATGATGAGAAAATAACTTTTGACTCTAGGATTGCTCACCATCACTCAACAACCATAAAGGTTTCTTTAGAAAGAAAATCATTAAATCATTTTATGACTCCTAACCTTGACCTTTGACATATGAAAGTACTAGAACATTGGCTGTTCTGTTAAAGCTCACTGGTGTTATTTGAATGTACAAATCTAAATTAATGGCTAGACTTCCTACAGAAGACTTGTCTGCTGAACTTAAAATGGACAGCCTGCAAAGGCAAGTCCAGCAAAGGCAAGAAAAGCAGGTGATACACAAGTACCAAGACCACACCGATAAATAAGGCTACTCCCACACCAATTTAACTGATTTTGGGACTTTAATTCAAGCTTCAAATTTTTCTGGTATCTTTTCAAAAACAGAAAGCAACCATGGAGAATGAAGACAGCACAAGGAATTAAAACTGAGTAGCAACAGAGAAGACCTACAGAAGAGCTGCAAACATCCCAAACTGCCTCTCTAAGAAGCTGACTTAATCCTAGTTGCTGCATAAAAAGCTATCCTTGTGCAAAATGAGGCATTCACACCAGAGAAGCAGATGCCTGCTGATATATAAGCTTCAAAGCAGCAGCTTGCTGGGTAACAGTCACTGTAGTATGCTGCCTCTGTTTCTCTGCCAGAACTATTTATTTATATTCTTGTTTTGAAGCAGACTGGGGCTGTCCATTTCAGATCTGGCACTCACAGACACTGTTTATTCCTGTTGCTACAGCCTCAGTGATGGTGTCCAATTTCTTAACCTTCATCAGTTTTCACTGACCCCCCTCACGACATGCACTTTTTCTCATGTGAAATGTTTTTAACAGCTCATCATAGCCACCCGTTACAACCCTGCCATCGTATCAGCTCCTGTTCCTCCTATCGTTCTCCCTTCCCAGCAGCCCACAGCCTGCACACAGCTAAATATACACCACACTGCACTTGAAGCAGCCATGTGTCACGCAGCAGAGCATGGTTCCACCTGTTTGCCAGGCCACCACAGTCTGCTTTAGAGACCACTGGTCCCCATGCAAACGGCGGGAAAGGTCCTATAGGCCTTATGAGCAGTAATTGCACACGATGAGGTGATATTCAGCCAGGACATTGTTCTTTGTAAACTGGAAAGGACTAGCCTGAGATTACTTTTCTGCTGTGAGAGCCTGTGCAATCTTACACCTTCATAATGGCAAAGAAGCTTTGCCTAGCTGTTGCCCTCAAAATCCCTGCAGTAAACATGGCCACTCCGCTTCCCTTTCCAGTCTTCTGGATTTGTCTCTGCCCCTCTCTCTTACAACTCCACTTCCCCTGGAGAAAACTTTAATCCTCTTTCCATCTCCCAGTACAACGTAATTACTTCATTAGTCACACTAAATCCTTTGTTAACCTTGGGGTTATGTGAGGTAAACGAGAAGGCACCTTCAGTCCCGTGGTAGCCATCTTTTCCCGTAGAGGCAATCCCCACGGGATTTCCTGGGGTCTTTCCTGATCCCTGCTGAGAAATAACTACAGCTAACATCCCGGCAAGCGGTGGCCCGGGGCCAGCAGGGCACGCAGCGCCTCAGGCAGCCTTCCCCGCAGGGGGACGGCTGGGCTCTGCCCGCACAGGTCCCGCAGCAGCGGGCGGCAGGTCGCGGGGTGAACAGAGGTGCGGTTGACACGCACCTTACCGCCCCACCATGACAGCTGGTGGGATCCCAGCCCGCGGCACCCTCTGCCGTGGGAAGCGCTCCCCCAACATCTTCAATGGTTGAGGTTTATTCCACTTTTTTTTTGTTTTTGTTTTTTTCCCTTTTTTTTTTTTTTTTTTTTTTTTTTTTTTTTTTTTAAAAATGGGTGTCTCAGTTACTCGGTAACAGCCCTGCCGGCAACGCCCGAGGCTGAGGAAGCCTACCGACCGCACCACTATCACCTTCTGTCCCAGATGCGGGGCGCGTAACCAGACACTCGCCTACCCCGGACAGAGCTGCTGCTTCACGGCTGCCCCTACGGCTCGCAGCCCTCACGGAAACCGGAGGTCACCCTCCGCTCCGCGGCACAGAAATCCGCAGAGGCACCTGTTAGAAGCAAGCAATCTCCCTTTCCCCCTTTTTTATTTTTGCAGAGGAACGGGAGAGGACAGCGCGGCGCCGGCTTTTGCAGCTCTCATCACCTCCTGTTCCGCCGGGGAGAGAGGATGGGGGGTGACACGCCACGGGAACCGTAACCCCGGCCCCATCCTCCCCTCCTCCCTGTAGCAGCGGCATCCCCCGCGCCACGTAAAGGGCGTTTCGATGGGGGAGCGCATCGCTACGTTAGAATGGGGAATAAAAATAAAGCAGAGAGGGAAAAAGAGGGTGAAGGAAGTTAGGCGGCGAGAACGGAGGAAAAAGCATGCCGGGTTTGAATGCCCCCACCTCTGATCTGCTTTTGAGGCTGCTTCTTTTAGGTCTGAGCAGGACATCTTTAAAGTCCAGTTTGAGGTCTGCGTCTACCCGGGGCATCTCGCTGGGGTGGCAGGGAGCGGGGACCGGGGCTCTGCTGGTGCTGGTGGCGGCGGCAGTGGCTGCCCCGCTGCGCTGCCTCCGCTCGGCTGCACTGCGCCGCCTGCAGAGCCGCCCCAGCCAAACCCGCGGGCCGCGCACCGGGCGTGCTTATAGGGTCATAGAATCATTAGGCTTGGAAAAAGACCTGTGAGGTCACAGAATATGTCATAGAGTCGTTAGGGCTGGAAAAGACCTGGGAGATCGTAGAATTATAACATCATTAGGGTTGGAAAGGCCCAGTGAGATCATCGAGTCCACCCGTCAAACTGACAATGCGGCGGGAGAGCGGCCCCGCGGCCCGAGCCCCATCGCTTTATTAGGAAAGAGTCGCTTGCAGCCAAGCAGCCGGTCGCCCCTCTGCCCCTTCTCCCGCCGCAGCCACCCCTGCTTCTCCCGCCGGGCTGTGTGTGGCGGGAGCAGGCGAGTTGGAGGACGCGGAGACGCGCTGCCCAGCCGCAGCCTCCCGTGCGAGCGAGGCGCAGCCACAGCCAGCAGCGGAGCGAGCTTAAGGGCACAGCAAGGGCAGAGGAAATGGCGCCGCCATGTGACCGAGAGGGTGGGCGGCCGCCGGCCCTGCTGCTGCTATTGCTGCTGCTGCTCCTGGCTGTGAGAGTCCGCCGGTGCCGGGAGGCCGCAGCGGTACTGGGGTGACATCTCGCTCGTTGCCCCTCCCCGGCTTCCCGCTTCCACCGCCTCCGAACGCGGTTGCGGATCACGGGGGTGGCCCTGAGGCGGCCACACCGACGGGGGCTGGCCTCGCTCCCCAGTGTCTTTCGGTCACGGCCTAAAACCACTTGTGTTTCAAACATTACAGAGGGCCAGGCTTTGGTCTGCCACGGCTCTGGTGGAAACCCGAGCTTCCGAGGTGCTCAGAGCGCAGACCTGGCCTCCTCCCTGCCCATCATCGGCTGGTAAAAGCAAGCGTCGCCCACCTCCTGGAGCCCTCCGAGCTTGTTCCGCATCCGACTGCTGAGCAAAGGGTTTGGTGTTAAAAACGTTGAGAAACATGCAGCTGGTTAGTCATGGGAGAGCAGTCACTGCACCAACCACCTGCAGAGGCCACACTAATTTCCTATATTAGTACACGTAGAGAAGGAATAGCAACCAGAGTTTTTTGGGGTGTTTTTGCCCTTCAGAGCATGATTTGTGAATTCATATGATTCATTTTCAACAGGTCACACAGTTGCAGAACCCCCAAAGCAACAGCGTTACACATGCTGGGTCCATCTACATCTGTAGGCACAGGGATAAATACAGTGTTACTAGATATTTTATGAGTTAATTTTCACAGGAACTTCTATCTTTCAAGTTTCTTTCGTTATGAAGACAGTGGGTTGTAAGATCTGTACTTCTTTGCAAGACACACGAGCTAAGTCTTGACAGTGACTGGAAACTGAAGCACAGGAGGATCATAGCTGGCTTTCTCTCCTCAGACCCACTGCAGGATGAAGTAGTGCTCTCTTTATCTGAAAGGTGCACACGGCTGGTCAACACCCTGCCTCCTGCAGAGCTATTTTAGACCTCTCTGGCACAGTGTCCCAGATAATTCAATATGACCAAGCATGAGGCCCAGGCTGTACACCGCAGGCAGGGCATTTGAGTGCTTGCAGTTTTGAATATCCAGCTTGAAATACCTTCAATCTTGTTTCCAAGAAGCCATGAGGCTTCCAAACTCCAGAGGATGTTCCAGGAGAGCCTTGCCACTGTGGGTGTTTACGACAGAAATAGTCAGGTAAAAGAGGACCCTTTATAATTAGTCTCATTTGCATAAAATAAGCCATTCAGCTGGTGGTTTCTCCACTGGCTTCAACAATATAACAGAACTACTAAAATTTATCCTTCAGCCAGCCAGCCTCATCTTTCACCAACTACTGTTGAGAAATAAACTAGCATTTTATTCAGGAGCAAAGAGCACTGATTAGAATGGGTCCTATGAAAGTGGCATGCCTGTAGCAGAGGGATGAGAATGGAGAAAAAAAACAAATGCCCTCTATCTGTGCCTGGCACCATGTCTTCTCTTTGCCCTCATGGCAGGCATGTGATGCTGAGAAGAAAAAAAGAAGACACTACACTGTAATGTGAATGTAAAAGGTCAGCACTGTCATGGGGAGTAGGAGATGGAAGCTAGCAGTGGCACTTGTAAGCACCAGAAAATCATGGCTGATGCTGTTTCTTCTTTCCTGTATTTTAATGTTAGTTTCCACTCACAGAACTCATCATGCTGGTTTTCTGTAGATTACAGTATCTGCTAATATCCAATATTTTCCCCATGTACATGTACCAACAGACTAGTCTGGTCTCTCAGATTAGCTCTAGTGGTCTTGAAAATTTACAAAATCCTCTCCATTTCTTACTTCAAGATATATTTTCTTTAATTAAAATTCTGGTTTCTTACTGAACCACCTCTATCTTTTTCTGATGTTTTATCTGAAGTATGGACACCAAAAAGGACATGTTTAGTAATCACATTAATACCACAGCAAGAAAGGAAGTTCAGTGAATGGTAGGTGTTGGACGGGACCTTTGGAGATCATCTAGTCCAGCTCCCTTGCTAAAGCAGGTTCACTTAGAGCAGGTTGCCCTGGATTATTTCCAGGTGGGCTTTGAATATCTCCAGAGAAGGAGACTCCACAACCTCTCTGGTTGTTCAGCCAGGCTGTATGCAGCTTTAGTATTTATCCTATAAGCACAAATGAGCTCTCAGTGGTTTCAGAAATTAGCGTATGTATATTATTCCAGCTACTTTCCTTAAGAGCTGTTCTTTTCTCTATTGTTTTGTATTTATACTTAAAAGCAGATGGAACAATGCACTCAGAGGAGAGATGCTGTAGCTGGCCAGCATAGCTTCATAGGTCTTTTGACAGTTTCATTAACTTGGTGTTTTTGGAAGAGAGAGAAGTGGTCATAATAATGCAAACAGTTATTACCATGTCTAAAAAAAGAATATTCTGTATTCAGCCTACGATTATCTAAGAGTTATTGTTGTCCATGTGATGTTCATCCTGTTAATGTATTTGTAAGTGCTGTTGTGTTTCATAAAAGAAATTAATTCACAAATGGAATCTAGTGACAAAGGGCATAGAAGAAACAGACATACTCATTGGTGTCTTCACCTGGTAAGATTTGCTTCAGGAATCCCAGGCTTCTGAGACCTATAGGAAAGTCAGGAGCAATGATGACTTACCCTCAGAAGTCCAGGATCAGGCTAGGCAGGGGAGGCTTCCTGAGGATGAGAAAAAACAAATGTCAGTCCCTGTCTGAGAAGAGCAACAATGAGAAAGGACCTGGGTAACTTCAGGCCAGTTAGCCTCATCTTGATGCCTAGGAAGGTGTTGGAGTGAGTAATCCTGGAAAGCATTTTCAAATTCATGAAGGACAGGAAGAGGACTGAAAACAACTGGCATGAATTTGTGAAGACAAAAATCATGCTCAGCTAACCTGATTACCTTCTGTGATGAAATGACAAGTTTGGTACGTGAGGGGAGAGCAATGGATGTTGTTTATTTTGACTTTGGCAAGGCTTTTGACAGTCTCCCATAACATATTCATAGACAAACTGAAGCGTGGACTAGCTGAAAGGACAAGGAAGTTGACTGGAAACTGGCTGAACTTCTGGGCTTAAGGGTTGTAATCACAGAATCACACACAGAATCACAGAATGTTAGGAGTTGGAGGGGACCTCAAAAGATCATCTAGTCCAACCCCCCTGCAACAGCAGGATTCCCTAGACCAGGTCACACAGAAACGCGTCCAGTGACATAAAGTTCAGCTGGAGGTCAGCTACTTGTGGTGTACCAGGTTAATTGTATTATGGCATTAAAACCAACCCTTTTTATCCATGTTCAGTTTTCTTTTAATTTAAATAAGAACTCTTTCCTCACCAACCCTTTGATGCTGAAAAAGGCATTCAGTGATAATGTTAAAGTATGAGCACTTCTGAGCACCAGAAACACCTCTAGGGTGAATGCTTAATGAGGTTGTCATTATTTATCAACAGAAACTGTGGTCACAGCAGATGCACAGCTGACACAACTGAAGGCACACACTGACTTCTTTGCTTGTCAGTCCTAGAAAAGTGGTATGGCCTCATATAGCTCCATACAGACAGTCTGTAACATAATTAGCATGCATGTTTAAGGAGTATGGGGAACAGTAGTGAAAGCATTGCTCAGCTGGCAAGGGCTCCTACAAACTGTGTGTCACAACTTTCCAGCAAAATCCCGTATCTGGAAAGAACAACATGCTGCAGGACATGTGTGCTGAAGATCTTTCACTGTGAAGGAGAAGCAGCACGCTTGGGGAAAAAGAGCCTTGTTTTTCTTATGAAAAATTTAAATCACCTTTATTATTCTGTTTTAATTTAGGCCTTGTCTACACTGAATAGCATTTCCCAGTAGATGGATCAAGAGACCTAACTCAGCAAACCCTGCAAATGCAAGTGGAAGATTTCTTTTGGTTGTGGAGATAAGGGGCTTCTCTGAACTGGCACTAGTATTACACCATCTATACCAGGGCTTTTGCTAGCTTCGATAGCCACCAGAAATGAGAGGAGTTAGGATGACATCCAGTACTTACAGAGCTGTTTCAAGCAGACCTTGTCCACATGCATGAAGACCACTTTTTATGAAGAAAAGAGACTCATATGGCATAAATATTTTCATTAAATTCCAAGATCTTGTGGTAGACCACTAATCATAAGATGAATCCTAGGCCCACACCGAATTCAGTGGGACAACCCCTCTTCAAGGTACAATTTACTTAGGAGCAAGTGACAATATCCATTCCTATTAAATTTCAGCAGGTTTCAAATGCTAATTAGAAGTAATCACAGCAATTAATAATTAATGAGACACTGACCTTCCTTGTCTTATGAAATATGTTTAAGGTCTGTCTGTGCTGATAAATAAAATGAACCAAGCCCAAACTCCATCCCTGCGTGGCAAGGAACGGATTGTTACTCACAGGTAACATCAACATGTGAGACTTATTCACATCTAAACATCCATTTAGATGAGCTTCAAGCGGTTTCACTTATATTGCATATTGGAAACAGTGATGCTGTTCCATGAACAGTCCTCCAACTACCTGGTGGAGTGCTAGCTTGCCAGGTTGTCTAAGTGAGTATGATACTAATTAATGACTATGGACCATTGCATGGTAGAGCTTATGGCCATACACCAGTCCTGTTTGTTTTACTGTAGGGTTTTATTGTTATGAAAAAGGTCTGCAGATTTTATTTAAGTGGGACAAAATCTGTTTATACTGCTCATAGCAACCTGAAAATTCTGTCAATTACATCCAAGTCCCACATACTTTATGTACTACTTGATCAGGGGTTGTACTATGTGATCTCAAGAGGTCCCTACTGGCCTCAGCCACTCTGTGGTTCAGCAGTTCTGTACATTATTTTGTCATTATGGAACATTTTCTTTTGCAAGACCTCAAGGGGCTTTAAAAAATCCAGTAATTAAATACTTTAATACACATAAGTGTTGTTAAAGTTTGTTTATGTAAGAGAAAGGCATAAAAAGACGTTCAGGGATGAAGCAAAATCCTGCTACACATCAGAAATATGATTATGATCTCACACTAACTTTATAGTAGTAAAACTCTACTGACATCAGTGGAGTTGTCTATACTTAATACTGCTATGGGGGGAAATAAGCTGTAGAGTAAACTCCTAAGAGAAAAGTGGCAAAGTGCCAACAGCCTACATTGATTTGGCATTTATAGCAAGTTGACTCAGACAGCAAACAGAGTGGACTCAGTCTTATTAGAATCACTAGGATCTGTTACCCTCAAAACCAGTGAAATTTGGCCTTGAATTGTAAGCCCTCATGGCCAGAATCATACAGAGGGTCATTGTTAGGCTTGGTGCTGCAACCAAACAGGAGTTCTCAACTCTTGTCTGAGGGTATGTTCAGCCTGGCACAGCTTCATGTTGTGCTCTCTGTTTAAGCTCCTCCACTACTCCAGTGAGGTTTTGTCTCTGTCTTGTATACGTATTGCCTACAGGACTCCTTCATCAGCCTCTTCCTAGCCACACCCAGTGTGGTTATCCACAACAGCACAAAACTCAATGAGGAAGAAGCTGTCTGACAGCAGACCCTATCAATTGAGATTTCTTATATCTCTGAAAACATTCCTTGGTGTGGTATTCATGGATCCTTGAACTCCTTTTGGGAGGAACCCTTTTCTAGGGCCTCTGCTATGTTTCCTCCTTGTTTTGGCCCTGTAGCCTCATGCACAGCCATATTTTTGCATCTGTTTTCCTCTAAAATTATTAGGCAGCCTCCCCATGACAGATGAGTGGATGGAGGTCTTTTGTCTTAACTAGACTGGCTCATTTTCCAGGATTTTCCAAAAGCTACTAGACCAAACTGCAGTACAAGTGAGGTAGCAAAATGCTTCAGTAAATAAGGAATTACATTTCCAAGGAAATAAATAAAAGCATTAGAACACAATTGCAAAAGGATTTGAGCTAACTCAGGTAAAAAGAACTTCCGGTGTTGCCTCTATACCAGCTGATGTTTTTTTGTCAGCAAATCACCTACTGTAATGACTGTATAAGAACTCCACCATTTACAAGCCAGACTCCACTGCATTTGGCTGTACCTCTTCTTCCTCACAGCATTTGCATTCAAGCTAGGGTAGAAGCTTGCACCTGATCTTCATCCATCATTTCTTGCCTAGAAACTCCCAAGAATTCATTGTCAATTCAAGCTACTCAAGTGAAGAGAGTAAAGTGCTGAATTAAAGAAGCAATTTTGCACAAGTGTTTTTCTCATCTGTTGATTTTACAGTATGCAATAGACCAGTCACAGCACTGCTGGGGCAGCACAAATACTAATATTTCTGTTTGCCTCCTAAGTTTTTAGGTTTCATTTTTAATGTGTGGGTACCAACATGCTGCTTTTTTCCTGTTAGCCTATTTCTCATTGAATTAGTGAGCTGTAGGTTTATCCCTGAATTTGTGTTACTCAGGATCAAGGTGGTCAACACAGAAAAGAAAAAAAGTCGTTTTCTTGTGCTTAACACCGTTGATTTGGTCACTCCCTCAGGCATAAGATAGACTAAGGTCCTGAAAGTCCATTTCCTGCTTTTGGAGAAGGGCCAGGACATTGCATCTTTTAACCCTGGTAATTGTTTGGGGGGTTTTTTGTATTGCTGCCCAAAGCCTGTTTGAATAAACACACTGGCATCACTATATGAAAGAAATGAAAAGCACATAATTAAGTTTAAAAAACCCATTACATAACCAATTGCATTTTCTTTGTTTTCTGGGTTTCCTTGACATTTTGTTTTGGGTGAAAGTCCTGCTACAAATTTTAATTGACAAGCTTTCAAACCCCATTTAATCTTTATTTAAAGAAAAGCTTAGTAACTTTGCTGCCTTACTGCACCATCTACAGGCAAAAACTGCCATGTTGTTGATACTATAAAATGTTAGAGCTCTGTTAAACACTTCCTGTAATCATTGCAATTAATAATTTAAATGGATTTTTTTTTTTTAGTTTTTATGTCAACAAGTATCAGGGGTTTATGCCTTTGTTTTGTTTAAAAATGCATTTCCCACAACTTTAAATACCTCCTATGCTTTGGACAGGGAGTTTTGCTTCTGCAGGACTTATGTTAATTTGCATCTTATCATGGGGAAATAGAAAACAAGATTGGCTTGGACTTTTATTGCATTTTAAGAGTTTTATGGGATGTAGATAAAAGCTGCTGCATTTATCAGCTGTCACACACTTTTTCATAAAAAACACCTACAGAGGGATTATGATTAACATCAACTCAGTTGTCACCACTATGCCTTTTTTACCCGAAATTCCTCACTGCCTAGAGTTAAAGATATTCTTAAAATGACCTAGAAAATGCTGCCTCTCTTTCCCACAGCAAATAAAACCTTGCTAAATATTCTCCTATATCATTATGAGAAAATGGGAAGGGAAAATTTAATGCCTGAGCTTGTAAAATATGCAGTAGCTTTGCAATGCTGTTTAAAGAGTGAAGATTATCAGCATGTGAGGCCACAGTAGCTGCATGTCTGTAGCTATTAGCTTATGTCTAACATGCAGTTTGGGTGTTTGTGATGTTTCAGTAATTGAATAGGACAAGTATGATGTGAAACTGATAGATCAAATCTCATTAATTGCCCTCCTCCTTTTTAGGAAGAAAGCAGGTCCTCTTTAGCTGTTCTCTCCTTCCTGTGAAGACACACATTTAAAAGAATATATCTTGGGGTAAACTCAAATGAAGAAGTGGTAGATAGATTTATGCAATCTGTCAAGAAAATTCAAAGGGATTTAACTTATTTTGTTCTGGTAGAACAAGGGGCTAAATTCAAGATCACTTCTTTACATGGATTTTAGTCTTGCATACAGTGCCTTTGCTGGGAAATTCTGTGGAGCAAGAACATTATTTGTCACAGTGCATGTGCAGCACCCAGAGTTAGTAAAGCATAGATTACAGACTTTTTACCTTACTAGAATGAAGATTTCTGAAAATACTGCATATTTTTGGTCTGTTATTCCCCATCCTTGCCTAGCAAATTATTATCTTACATTTTATTTGTGCTTACCTGTCACTTCCTTTTTCCTGAGCTGCTGTGCAGCAGTGCTGCTTTCTGATGTTAAAAGAGCTGGCATGTTTTACCCCTCTTGTCCATATTTCAGCAGAGGCAGAAGTCACATCCATATGTGGCTTGCAGAGTGCTTTGGGATCCTGCAGGATGAAAGGTGTGATATAAATATAAGATACCATTCATTCCCTTTTTTCTGCAGCACACACAGTGCTAATAGGTTTTGCTTTCATCTTGAGCTCCCCTGACTAAATTGTCAAACATCTCAGTAATACCATGAACATTTGCTTCAGGCACAGTTATAATCACTGTTCTGTTAGCTCTGTCCTTACAAAAGGATGGCTATTCTCCAGGCACACAATTGACTTTCCTACCAAATGCCTCTTTATTCTTGTCATCCTCAATAGCTTCTCTAACAATTTCCCTTGACTTTCCTTGCTTCAGTCTAATCCTCTGGATCTCATTCAGGTCCTATTTCCCATTTGCCACGTCAGTTTATGGCCACTACATTATACAGTCTGTGCTGATCCTGCCATCCAGAGCAAAAAGGACCAGTGCATAGGTATTTCTTTGGACTTCTGAGTCCTGTGTCTTTCTTTCTTCCTTCCACAGTGTTTAAATTGGAAAGGCTCTTCCTCTATAGGGAGAGTGCTGTAGGGAAGGCAATAATCAGCTTCTCCAGGCTACCTAAGCAACATCTCATTTTCCTCTCAGAAAGAGGCCAAACTCAATGGCTTTTTAAAGCTCTTCTGCCCAGTTACATGGGAAAGAGAATAATTAGCATCATTAAACCACAAGGCCTGCAGCCCCCTTCCTTGACCACACTGTATTAGACCTGCAGCCAGTCCCACCATGAATACAGCTGAGCAGGTGAGCTGCTCCCAGCTGTGGCCACTTTGCTGCTCCCTGATCTTTCTCATGTGCTGCCATGGTATCTACCCAAGGCCACACAGCTAGTCCTTAGAGAGCTCAGAAGGTAAATGCAGAGCACGGCAGGGCATTTCCTCACACTCCCCCTTTTTTATTCCTCATTATTTTAGCTCAATTAATTTTGTTGCTGTGTTTCTGTACCTTCTTGCATTTAGCTGCAAGTTACTTCTTTTCACCCTGACACATTGCTGTCACGTGGCAATATATCTCTCACCAGAGCAAGAACTTGTCAGGAAAATTGATGAGCTGCACTGTCCCTTTGGGGCTAGGCCAACAAGTCTGGTGGAATTTGTTAAATGAGATGTGTGGGGCTATGCTGTCATGTGGGGGAAAATATAGGAATAAATAAATGGCTATAAACATTTGATTTCCCAATCTTTGAAACTGATTCGCTTGAATTACTGTGTCTGGTACACAATGGCAAATCTTTCTTTACTCAATGACTTACTTTTCTTTACTCCCAATTACTTTCCTAAGCCTACATTTGGGCTGTGGTGTAGCAGACTGGTATAGTCTGTGGCATAAAATCTAGCTTCCTTCTTTAACACATGTGTAAACTGGGACCACCTCTATAGGAGCCAGTGATAGTGTCATCATGTGAAACTCATGTGTGTATGATCAAAAGGAGACCTTGCTGTTCTTTTCCCACAACTCAGAACAGAGCTCAGAAATGCAGAACTGTTTTGATATTTAAAACCCATTTGATATTTAATCAGAACAGAAATGTGGCATGTGAAGAACATAGATGTATATCTGAGCTGAGCTTTGGGAGACATTAATAATGAATTATGCTGATAAAGAACAGCTGCATTCTTACATCAGAAACCACTGGGACAAATAATTAATTTGCCTTCACTAATTTCCCAATTCTTTCTTGGCAAAAAGTCCAGAAATGCTTACTCCACAGATCTAACTACGGTGACAAGAGTGTATGCATTGAGAGATTGTGTCAATTACTGGGCCATCAGACATCATTATGAAAGCAGATTTCTGCTTCTGCAATGTTAAACTTCCCTTCATCCTCTCATGCCTGGGTCTTTTCTGTTGGCTACTAAAGGGAAATCTGAAGGAAATAAAGTGATAAAATGTAATGATAATTTTCTTACTGAATAAAGAGGAGTCTGAGTCTATTCCTGAATCTAGCTGAGCAGGGTTGCACACCAAACAGAGTACAATGATAAGTACTTCTTGAATGACAACATTATGGAGGCCACAGCTTATATGTCTCTCTGGTCTCTCTAGACTATGAATTAAAGGTAATCACTAGGTCTAAATTTGCTGGCTCAAGTCTAGTTTGAAAAAAAGAAGAGGGAAAATGAAACCAGTTGATTCAATGAATGTGGGAGTTGAGTTGTGTGGCAGAGGAGATGGTAATGGAGGGATGATGGGTTGTGTACCCGGTGTTTTTGAAGGGATGATGCAGATTCCAGTTACCATGCTGGAGAGGAGCACTCTGCCCCTGCCTACCACGGAGAGTGCAAGACAGAGGGCAGGGAAAATGCCATGACATACTCAGAGCTCAGCTGCCCCTGGCTACCAATGAGCCATCTCATACAACAGACGCTTCCAGGACAGGGCTTGCCACTGGCTTCCCTGCCCAGCTGTGGCCCATGATAGCATTGCAGGATATGATGGGATATGTGGCAGTGGGCTTGGCTGGTGGGCAAATACATCCAAGACTTTGTCTAGATTGTAGGTGCTACATATGGAGTCTTCTTCCCTCATGTGCCTCTAATACCAGAGAATAATGTGGATTTAAATGTGTGTTTTAAAGAACAAAAGAGACATAAACATACACAGAATACATACATAAAATAAACTATACATCACAAACCTGTTGCAGCAAGCCTACAGACTGAGGAAATTATTAGGAACTGGTAGATATTCGAAGGACAGTATGGGACTCTTGTTCCTGGCAAATATAGGCTAAATCTCAGCTGGTGTAGCTCTTCTGACCTTTATATGTATAATTGATCAAGTGCCTTTGAATGAGTCAGATTTTCAGTGGCAGACAGAAATCTTGGCATTGTTTCTTGTCATGAAAGAATCTTGACAAGTATATATGGCTGCTACTTTAGAATTCCTACTGTGTCATTGAAACACTTCCAGGCATCACTTAATCAGGTGAAGGAGATCTTAGCTCACTCCTTTTTCTCATTCGGGTTTGCCAATTATAGCTTGTCTAGAATTTCACCTCCTCTTACTTGCAAATGTCTCTTCAATTCTTGCTAATTTCTCTGGCTAGACTGCGTGATCAGAACCAATATTTCAGGCATGCCTACTGTGTGCTCTCTCCCTGTGCACCATGCTGGCCATGCTTGTTGAGCTCCATGAGCCTTCCAGTCTAGCTGGATATAGGTCTGGTATTTTGTTCAACATGGGCCAGGAGTGCTTGAAAGGTAGGAGTGCATGGCTGCATGTCACTGCTTCGTTACATGGTGCAGGTTACACATGACGTGCCAGGTAGTGCTAGTAGGAGTGCCAGCTATGGAGCTTGCCTACAAAATCTCTGCCCATGGAATGATTTGGGGAAGCTACTTGTAGAAATTTATAAATTAAAGTTTATAAATTCACTTTCATACTGAAGGCTCTTTATGCACTAACATTGGTTGAACTGAACTTCATTTTGGATATCTGCTGCTTTTTTTCTTCCATGTAGGACTGGAATCTTGGGTGCTGGAGACACCAGACTGCCCTGACAAGGAAGCTTCTTGAGGTGTTTTCTTTCAGGCAACAAACACATGGCAGCATCTCTGGGAGCTTTGGGAGTGCTGGGGGGTTTGCAGAAGGATTCAGAAGTGCTTGCAAATGGTAGATGAGATTAGACAGGTCAGGAGATAGGATGTTGCTCTCTCAGAGTATGCTGTGCTGTCCTCAGCCAGGGGATTGCAAGTTGCTGTGTGACCTGGTCTAGGGAATCCTGCTGCGGCAGGGGGGTTGGACTAGATGATCTTTCGAGGTCCCTTCCAACTCCTAATATTCTGTGATTAGCAGCAGCTCAGTCTCCTCTGAGATGAGGGAGATTTAGCATCACCTCTGCAGCCAGGAGAGACTGACCCACTGCCATTCTGCTGGGTGCAGAAGCCAGAAGGAGAAAGGGAAAGAGCCACTTTCAAACCACTGGAGAAATGCTTGCTGTGTGCTGGAGGCTCCAAAATCCTTCCTTCAGTGCCTTGTCCAGGGATGTAAAGCTCCTTGCAGCTCTGCCTCCCTGCCTGGTGCTGCCAGCCTGCTTATGGCACAGAGCTTAAGACTGGTCTGAGTCAGGTACTCACCTCACACCACAGACTGGGCAGGCTGAGAGATCATCCCTGTATTTGGCCTTGCCTTGAAGCCAGCTCTTGAACGTGTGGATTGATTCCCACTGGAAAACGGTGGTGCCACATCTTCAGATTCTGCTTTGGCGGGTTTTAAATTATTTTTCTTCCTGGTTAAGAATATCTGTTAGCAACACAGAAGGAAGCTATTTATTCCCCATATCTCTGAACCACTTTAGATGTTGTGACTTGATTTATTGTGTGTGGCAGTAACCTGCAGAGGGCAGCTTTACCCTTGCATCACAGGCCTCCGCAGCTTGCTTTGTGTCATCCCTGCTCAGAGCTGTGCTGCTTGCTTCCTGCAAGAGAAAATAAGAGTTTATTTCATGTAATTTTTCTCTGTTTCTTTTTCTCTAGCCTGCTTGTGACAGGGGAAGTCACCCAACCTTCTATAATCTATTTGGCTAAATAACATACACTTCATTTGCATGGCATGTGATTACAAGGTTCTGGAGGACACTAATTAGGAAGAAAATCTGGGGAGACAATAGGGATTAGAAAGTATCCATCAGTCAGATGCATGTCACCCAGCAGAATAATAATAATTAATCATAATTAACAATAGGTTGCATGTCAGTAGTGTGTCTTATCTGAGGACTCTACAAGCATTTTGTATTTAATCTGTGCAGCTCCTTCTGAGAGGAATAGACATGATAAAATATTTAGAACTGAATTTGCAAATGGCATTTCTGAAATGAGACCCCTAAGGCAGTTGTATGCAAGTGCCAAAATGAAGTGCCTGATTTTCAGATGTGCTGAGCATATGCAAAACCAAGAGTTTGTGTGCTCTGTATTAATGTGGATGTCTTTTAGCACAGACAACACCGGTACCGCCTGTTTCTCGTGGAAGGGCATCAACATTTCAAGTGACACACAGGCTGTGCTGGCTAAAGCAAGTCTGTCTGATCCTGTAGTCATGACTGGATTTGCTTCTCATCCATACTGTTTGCATGCAAGTATGCACTCTGCAAGGAAAGAGCCTGATCTCACATGCAGGACCAAGTTCTTATGCATGAGCTGTGCACAGATTGGGGATGTGCAAGGCCAAGCATGCCACAGGTCAGTTGAGCTGCAAATATTCCAGTTCCAGCTCTTCTTAACCATGGTGCGAATGGTTTGAATACAGCTGGGACACTGCCAGCAATGATGGAAAATTGGTTGTTTGCAGGACTCAGTGTACTTCTGCTAAATCAGCTCTCAGATCATTGTGCAGACATTGTCCAAAGCACTAAGTGTTATGGTAAACAAAATACAAAGTTGCCTTACAAGTCAAACTTCTGAGTTACAACCAAAACAATAGTACTGAGAAATAAACTTACAGCTGTTTCATGAAATATCTTTTATGTAGGTTATGCCTACACATTTTTTTTCAGTGTTTTCCCCTCAGATAGGATCTCAGGATGTGTAATGCTAGTTTTAATAGCACCAGAAAAAAAAAAAAATCCAGATTTTGAGTTCACATTTACAATGCCTTGCTGCCACATTTCACAGACACAGATGATTTCTGTCATTTTCATAATCAGCAACCGTGAAATCGGAAGCATTACTCCCTTAAAGCTCACCCTCTCCATCTCTTCAAGCTCACTGGAGAGATACATGACATTTCAGCTGAAAAATGTTTGCTTTGTCCAGCTAATAGTGCAGTTAGTCACTTAATTGGATGATGCCTCACCTCTTGCAGACCTGGCAATTTTTATGCTAACACAAGTTAACTGAATAAAAGCAAATAAACCTATGCCTCAAATGACTTCCACAACCCCAGGGCATATAGCCTTTATTGGCCTGTGTTTTGTCCTTTTTTGTTCTGGGTTTGTGGGGTTTTTTTATCACCATTGTAACAAAGAACTGGTATACTCTGTAGGGAGGGAAGCCTAAATTCTGCCACATGATCTCCTAGGTCTGTAGCACAATGGTAGAAATCCTCCACATTCTATAACAAATGCAGATTAGTTAGAAAATCCCTCTTTAGAATTGATTTAAATATGGAAAGAAAAAAAATCCAGTGTTGCAGCTTTACTGCTACTTATTCGAGATCAAAAATTCTCCTTTTTTTTTTTTGCTAGATTTCAAATTTTCTACTCCTGCTCTGCTGCAATGCTTTTGAACCAGAATAACACAAATCTCTAGAAAAAGATGGGTATAGGACAAAAGGTTAGGAGTTCTGGGTTCTGGCAGTGGACCAAGAGGCAGATTGAGTCTCAGAGTTATCTCTGCTTTGTAAACAAATGGGCAAGCTTCGCAGTCCTCCTAGCTATTGTTTCAAGTTGCCTGGGAACACAGGCAGAGCATTCTCCTCTGGTGACAATCTGATACTGAAGTCAGCAATAATCACTGCCATGGGACCCAACGCATTTCCTGTCTTTAAAGGTAAAATTCGGCTATTCTATTCAACACAACACAGAAATATCTTGTTTGTAGATTTGGCCACGAGGCTGCAGAGGTTTCTGGGGTTGCTGAGAGCCCACCGTGACTTTTCTCCAACGCTCAGCTGGAGAGATGGCTGAGCTCCTGCAGATATCTGTCTTTGAAGTTTATGCAGAAGGGTCTTTTATTTCCACAGATATTACTGTCTTTTCCACCCTATAGGCAGTCTCAACTTTCCTGTGACTAAATCCACTTAAACTACAGTTACCCCTCTGCTTGCAGAGCACAGCATCACTTAGGGCAGGAAGTGAAAGTTCATCCCTTAGGAAAGCGCCTGCCACGATTTTGCGAGGCACAGCAGTAACCTGGTAACCGACATATTCACTCTTGTTACATTTTCTAGGTCAGCCTGAATCATTCTTAAGGGAGCAGATTTAACCAGGCAAGTTGAGGGGACTGTAACTACCTTGTGCTCCCCCTTCTGCAACTAGTACTGCTCGAGGGGAGGTTTGTGCTTTCATGGCATATGATGTAGTCAGGGTGATGCAACCCCCATCCCCTCCTTATCTTCTCAGGGTGCTGAACACTGAAGCTCTGCTATTGATAGCAAGGCTAATGATGAATCTGGTTCCAAGCACCTCGTCCCTGGCACCCCTCTGAAAAAGAATGCAGAATAAAATGGGAGAATAAAGCTATTTCAGTCTGTCAGGAGACAGGAGGTGTACATGTAAGGGCTCAAAGAAGCTGTGGGAAGGCACTGCTCAGAATGAGAAGCAGATTCCAAAGCAAGAAGCCAGCTAGAGGCAATTCTGGTATACACCCCCAGTCTAGCCCAGTATTGGACAGGAGAAGGAATCCACAAGCTTGGAAATATTAAGGGTTCCCTCCCCACATACATTCAAGGATGGAGACATATGTACAAAAGCAACACTTTTCCCTTTCCATATGCTGTGAGCAGCAGCAGTGGACATGGCTCCCTTTTGTCCAGCTGAAGAACACTTTCCTGCAAGATGACAATGTATAGCCTGCAAATTTGACCACACTGCAATATGTCATCGGTGTTATCTCTGAGGGTACTGTGGGCTGGAGTCTTAGCTGTTTTAAAACCTAAAGTTCTCATGCCAATAAAGCTAAACTATGTGCTGGCAGAAGTTACAGACTGCAGTGATTTGGGCTGAGGACCAGCAAGGTATGACACAGTGATTAACATTCAGTCTTGGTGAAGCAGTTTGTGGGCAAAGGGCATCTCTCAGCAGGACTAAACAGTGAAAAAACCCAGAACACATCATCAGTTATGTGGGGTATTTCTTAACCCACAGTTATCACAAATTAGAAACATTCTTTTCTCTTGTGATGAACTTATTTTTCAACCTGTTATAAGATACCCCATTTCCTCATGCCTCAGTTTCCACACAGGGAATAAAAATATTCCTTCAACTTGCAGAGGTGTTGTGCTGATTAATTAATGCCCAGCTGCACTTTTTAGGCTCTTGAGATGAAAAGGGGAGTATAAGTATTTACTTTTAAAACTGTATTTTACTATGCTGCTGAAAAAGACATATTTTGAACCACTGCCTGCACAGGGAGGGAAAGGTTCTCAGAGGGCAAAGGAAATCAGAATGAAGTATAACTTGTGCACCCCCCCAAACCCTGCTTTTCCAGGACTTGCTCAAAGCTAGTTGCAAAATCAGAATATCTGCAAAATACCTGCTGTCTCTATCCAGGTTTGACTAAACATAATTCAGGGGACAAATTGGAACAGCTGCTGTTCAAACACAGTGGACCTTCTGTTGATGTCATTAGTTGCATGAGAGATGAATTTGGCTTGCTGTCCCATTTTAATGAGTGCATGAGTATATATCTCTCCTGTGTGTAACAGGGAGAGACTGTTAAAACAGGTCAGGATTTTGTTTAAATTCCTTCGTCTCTGGGGTTCTCTGACTTCCTGCTGAAGAAATCAGATCTTCAGCAAAATGTATGTCACCATAGCAGAATGAGGGGTGCCATCTGCAGTTAGAAAGCTGGACTCCACAAAACGATGCCTTTGCTTTCGGTGACTGCATTGCCTCTCCTGATGGAGCCTCTTGAATGTGAGCCTTCCTTTTAAAAGAGAGGTCCTGGTTTGTTCTGTTGAAGCCGTGCTCACTCTGTCTGAGGCTGCTGCACAAGGCAAAGCAATTACAGTTTTTCTTTTAATCCACCTGTGCATCTACCCCAAAAAGTGTGACAGGGAGAAACAACTCCACCTTAAAGAGGAGAGCAGGCTTTAAAGCGAATTTTTAGGTACAAAGAATGTGTGAGTTGAATAAGTAGCCAAGAAGCTATGGAAATAGCTTCTCATGGGCCCATGAGAATCAGATGAAGTTTAATAAGTCCAAGTATAAGGTCCTGCATCTGGGTAGGGGCAATACAATCCAATGTATAAGTACACACTGGGAGAGGAACTCATTGAAAGCAGCCCTGCAGAGAAGGTCTTGGACGTCCTGATAGATGAAAAGCTGGATATGAGCCAGCAATGTATACTTGCAGCCCAAAAAGCCAACCATACCCTGGGCTGCATCAGGAGAGGCATGACCAGCAGGTCTAGGGAGGTGATTCTGCCCCTGTGCTCTGCCCTTGTGAGGCCCCACCTGGAGTTCTGCATCCAGTTCTGGGGTTCTCAGTGTAAGAAAGATGTGGACCTATTAGAGTGGGTCCAGAGGAGGGCCACAAAGATGATCAGAGGACTAGAGCACCTCCCCTATGAGGATAGGCTGAGGGAGTTGGGGTTGTTCAGCCTGGAGAAGAGAAGGCTTCAGGGGGACCTTATAGCAGGCTTTCAGTACCTAAAGGGGGATTACAAGATGTAGGGGGAGAGACTTTTCAGCTGGTCAGATTGCAATAGGACAAGGGGGAAATGGATACAAGCTGAAGGAGGGGAGATTTAGATGAGAAATCAGAAGGAACTTCTTTACCCAGACGGTGGTTAGAGACTGGAACAGGTTGTCCAGAGAGGCTGTGGCTGCCCCATCCCTGGCAGTGTTCAACGCCAGGCTGGATGTAGCCCTGGGCAACCTGGTCTAGTGTGTGGTGTCCCTGCCCATGGCAGGGGGGTTGGAACTAGATGATCTTTAAGGTCCCTTCCAACCTGGCCCATTCTATGAAATCAGAATTTTCTTAGGTCCAAGAGGTATATTTTTCAGTGGACACTAACTGTGCCCTGTTGTAATAAAGCTGAAGTGTTTTTTTGGGCTGTGTATAAACCCTTGATTTTGCCAAACAATGGCTGACTGGGAAGCTGGAAGCGTGTGCTGTGCATGCAGTCTGTAAGCCTTTTGTCATTCTGAATGTTGGTTCAAGTAATCTTTCTTTGACAGCTCATTTGCATCTAAGCTATCCCCAAAGAGTCTGAGAGTTTGGAAATAATAGAGATGACATTTGGGTAAGTATTTAAAAATGCACAGCAGCAGCATGCTCCAAGGCTTGCATTAACAAGCAGAAACCAATCCTGAAAGTAAGCTGCAAAAAAAAAGTGGAGAATCTGTTCGAATGAAGTAAGCTTCACTGGGCATCTGATGACTAAGTAGGAAGTGTTTTGTGCCAAAACCTGGGAAGGTAAGCGTTACTCACAAGTTGACAGTGCCAGAGAATAAACCAACACCAATGAGGCTTATGGCTAGAATGCAGCATTGAGCACAGCATACTCCCAACCTCTGTGAAGTGCTCCATTGAGAAAATTGCTTGCAAATCAGGCTGAATGGCAATGGAAAAACAGGGCAACAGAATGGTTTCAATGAGCCAAAAAAATTATGTGCTTTTAAATGTTCCTGTCCTCTAGCACAGGCACAGTGCCAACAAATCTGTTCAAGCAAGCTTTGAGGATTAGGGAGATGCAGTTTTGCTAGTTCCCAGGCAGTTGATGTTATCTGTAGCACTGGAGATGTTGCTCAGTACCAGTAGGGTGTATTCTGACAGGAAAATTGCTGGTGACTGGTGAGTCTGGAAGAAAACTGCTTATACTGGGGTGAGTACATCAAAACTGTCTAGGTGTAGGTAGCTCCATGCAAGTGAAACAACACATAATGGTAGCTATCAGGATCATCAAAGTTCAAAAATAGGATTTACCACTAGTGTTTCCATAATGTGCAAATATTCTGTTTTTTACTCTCATTGCTATAGTAATAGCTCATAAAGGCAGCAGTTCTGCCAAGGCCCTGATTTTACAAACACATAGTAAGAGACAGCATTTGTCTGAAAGCTTTTTAGTCAAAATGAGGTAAAATGAAAAAAAGAATTGAAGAAAGAGGAAAAAAAAGCAAGGTGAGGGGATGAATTGCCCTGAAGTAAAAGGACAAATCAGGATGAAGCCAGAACTTCCAAGTTCAGCTTCATGCCCATAATTGTGCAGAGCTGCTCAGTGCATATAAACCACAACTGTACCAGGACCAGCAATTTATACTTATTTTGCAAAGCATTATTATCTTCATAATGGAAGACAATGTGAAACATCAGGCCCTCTGAAGAAAGAGGAGAGAAGCGCTCAGGAATTTAGCTCTAAAATGGGTATTTGGGCTCTGTAAGGGTCCTATTAATCTGTCTACTGGTCTATTAATCTGCTGTGGAAGAATGGAGATCAAATTCAGGCTGTCTGCAAATACAGGACCTAGCAATGAACAGTAAGGCCTGATCCTGCTAGGGGAGGCACAGGGGTACAGGATTTACACGGGGTTCACTACAGCCCTAAATCTGGATTACCTGGAGCTTGCTTTCTCTTCTGTGGCATAAGAACTCACCCTGCATTCTGAGCTGCTTTGCTCACCGGTGTCATGTTCAAGAGCACACAAAAGCCAGAAACACTCATATAAATTACCTGCAAAGAAGGATGAAAGACAATGAGCTACTGTTGACTGTTCTCATTTGTTTTGGTGAGCAGCTGTAGTGTGGCAGAGCTCCTGCAGAGTGCCAGTGTAGCCTGCCCTATTTCCTTCAGACCTTTCACTCCAACTAGTGCCTGTTTGTCTGTATTGCTGGCTTCTTTTAGATCCAGAAGAAACATTTGAGTTGTAAGGAGGTAATAGTGTTCTGCAGTAACATGTGAGGAAGGATTTTTATACTTGTATTCCAGCAGGTAAGAAGCATGGGCAATGAGGAGCCCGAGCTGAGCAGGACTGAGACCTCAAGGTAGTACAACAGCACAGACAAAATCCCTCTGTAGAATCAATTGCTTTTTTTGCAGAGGTCAATTAGCCATTAGGAGGCATTTTTTTCAGAGAATCTCTAATAAATAGCTCAGAAAGTAGCAGGCTTTTCTCTGAGATAAGAAAGATGGAGATTTTGAAAACCCATCTGCTTCCTCTTACTCTGGAACAAAACCTCAGGTTTTTGTGCAGTACCTGCCTTCTTCCTCTGTTTCTCTTTTTCCCAAGTGGGCTGCATGAGGAAGCAGCCAGGTGAGGAATCACTGGTCACAGCTTGTACACCTAGCAGGCTGAGGAAACACTTGGATTTTGATAACTGATGTTTCAAAAAATCTACACCTTTTATGCTCAAGAATTTCTGAATTCCCACAGGGAATAAGATAAATAAGATCCCAACTAAGAAAGAGAAATGAAATATCCTGTAACACCCAACTGCTATTCTGGGATGGGATACAAGTAAAAATATGAGAGAAAACTCAGAAGAAATTGCCATTCAGAAGAAGGGTTCTTGTTAAATAAATACACAAGTATCTGATTATTTACAGATTTTGCCAAGAGGTTGTAAAAAATCTGAAAGCCAAATGATTTGTCAAGTGGAAATTGTGTTCATTTACTAAATATAAAAGTATTTTCTACTCTTTCTTTTTGTGTGTTGTCCAGCTTTTCAAAGATTTGAGGATTTTAGGGTTTGGGGGTTTTTTAGAAAAAAATGGATGAAAGTCTTTAGGGTTGGAATTTTTTTTTTTGAGATTTCTGTTGAAACCAACCCATTTCAGAGTATGGCCAGCTGTGATGTGAACACAAGAAAAAAGGAAACAGCAGAGTACAACTGAAGTGCTTCTCCCCATAGAAACCAGTGCTCAGAAAAACAGAAGTAGCTTGAAAGTTCTGGGGCACTCCTGGGTTTTGTCCTGGAGTGGTGAGCTGGAGAAGCATTTGTTTGCAAACCTAAGGCAGGGAATAAGGAGCCAGAGAAATGACTCATGGGATCCTAGACCTGCTGAATAAAATCTGTTTGAAATGACAGCCCACTGAAGAGTGCAGTATTCCTTGAACCAGTTTAGAGCCTCTGTATACATCTTTTGTGACTACAAAAATACCTTAAATGCTTTGTCTTTTTTTTTTTTTTTAGATCAGCTTCTATAGGTTCTAGAAATTTCCAAACAGAGGAAAGCAGGTGACTTGCTTGTTCTTCTGGACTAATGTGAAAAGCATGCTATATCTTTATTTTAAGAAAGCAGAGGCAGATGTGCCTCTTTGGTTCACATCCTATCTAAGAAAGTCTCTGTGCTGTTAAGGAACAGGCAGCTGTAACATGCCTCAACAGGTTTTGTATAGGAAGGCAATATCCCATTCTCTTGCCTCTTTACAACTTTAACTCTAACTCCCTTTAGAGCAAGTGCTTCTCATAAACGGGCTGCAGCCTGTAAAACACAATAAAATTCACCAAGTCCATTAATATTCCTGAACTAGAAGATACTCTGGAGAGGTTCTTGAATGCTTTATTACTAATGCCCATGCTTCTAGATTTTACTCCTTCAAACTTCTCTACAGTATTTCTGAATCACTCATGTCACAAATATCATCTGGGAAAAATAAAGTAATCTCCAAGGAGTACAGTCTTTAATCCAAGCCCTTTTTTTGTTATTTACTCTTGTTTCACAGAAATAAGGTTGAACAATGTGATCACATAGATGGTTATTACGTATGGTGAGTAACGTGAAATCCCTTGTCTGTGGCTGCTTCTGTAGGTGCATTTTGAATTGGCACAGTAATGTAGTGTTGAAACGAAGCCCTGGTCATTCTCATTTCTGGTACACAAAATTGCTTGGCTCATGGGAACTGGCCTTCTTTCAAAGGAAACTGCACTAAAAGCTCTATTCCAGATACACAACAAGCATGTCCCAGCTCCCAGTGAGGATATAACCTATGATCTGTCCATCAGAGAGCTTCAAACCACATGCCTGAGGATGATCAGCTGGCACCCTGCATGAAACTAGATTAATTCAAACTCTAGGTGCTCCTTGTGCAAAAGACAGACGGGAAAAAGGCAGCCTAGACTGTCAAATCAAATCAGACAAATGAAGCCAGAGCAATGGTGCAGATCACTGTCTCCCATGGAGATACTTGCTATGTGTCAGTCTTGCTGACTGACTGGTTCCCTCTTTCTCTGTGTGTCTACATCTAGCCTGTATCCAAGGCTAAACTCTAGCAGTTGTTTTATCATCAATGACCTCTCTCCAGCCAGAAAGGAGAGATCATTACAATGGTGAAATAAAAACAGAATTAATGAAACAGTTAAACTAATACTAATGCAAATATAAAGTATGGAAAGTTATACTCAGCCCAGTGGATGTGTGGTCATCACAGTAAACAGGAAAGCAGTTCTCAGGAGCAAGACGGTAAGCAAGCTCCTCCATGGATGGAAAGAAGCAGCAGAAGAAGGAAGATCAGCAGAAGCCTCTATCTTTAGCAAACTTCCCCTTTCATACTGAACATAGCATTTATGGATGGGATACACCTGTAGCCAGCTCAGGTCAGCAATCCTGGATGACTCCAAATTGCTAACAGCCTGCAGAATGTGTCTGGCCTTGGATCCTATTCCTGGTGAAATCAGGACAGTATTCCACTTGAAAAACAAAAATAAATTAGGAATTTATTATAAATAATTTAGCAGTTAGCACTGTCACTGCTATGCAGGGAGACCAGTAAAACCTGTGCTAGGAGCTCTAGAAATTACACTACTTATGAATGAGACGTGGTCAGCCATGCCACTTACCTTCACAAACGGCTGATGCCAACCTTGCTTGGGCTGAACGCCAGGTGATGGAGAGTTTGGTGTGGCTTGAACTCTTACACCTGGCAGAAGCAATGGTGTGTAACTGTGGCCCTGTCTTCTTATATCCCTCAATTAACCCTTGTGTTGTCACTTCCTCACCTAAATGTTTTGCAGTCTAAACTATTTGGTAGGGATAGCTCCAGTTTTGGGGAGTAGGCTGAGTGTAAACAACTCCCATTTGCAGTTACTTTGCCTGTGTTAAGCATCGTATTCCTCTTGGAAAAGCAACAATATTTTTTGTTCTGCCTCTTGCACATGCTCTTTTCCCCAAATATTTTATGAGGCCAGAGCAGTCCCTGTGAGCTGAGCACTCTGCTGTGTATGTTTCAGATCTTCAGTGTTTCTCTAATTCTTCTGTAGGAGACGGAGGGATTTCTTTGCTATATGCATTGCTTTTGTATGCTTTATGCATCAGAGCTTCTCTCCATGCTGTCTTCTTGTCACTATTCTGAACACAGATGACACTGAGAAGACACATCCTACACACTGGTTACACATCAGGCCAAGAGGTCATGGTGAGCTAATTTCTGCAGCTGACAGCTAGAGGTATGATAGCACCAAGTTGAGCTGCTTTTGATTCATCACCTAAAGAAACTGATTATATCTTGTCCATATGGGACCAGCATGACTTTTGTCCAGAGCTCTGGACCTGCAGCAAAAGCCTGGGTGACTGCACCAGCAGGTCCTGTTGTGAATGTAGAGTCATTCCAGATTGTACAAACCATTAAAATAGCAAATTCTGCAAACCAGTATTATCTTTCTTCGAATTCTTGTTGGGTTCACAAGGAAATGGCTGATAAGTGCTGCCAGCAACATCCCTCACTTTTTAATACAGTTCAGACATCCCCGTATCTTTCTGGGTAATCTCCTCTTCAACCTCTTCTGTTTGTTCTCACAAGAATGTAAATATGACTTCAAAACTTCAGGTCTTGTTTCATGCTCATAAGATGACCATCACCCATGAGGGGCCAGATTGCTGAGGATGTGAAAGACTGTCTGCTGTGGGTTTGTTCTGTGGGTAAAATGGCAGATCAAGACCTACTTGTCCTCTGTCCAAAATCACTGAGCTGGCATCCTGTCCATCAAAAGTAGACTCCAAAAAAAGGGCAAAAGCATGGCTATACAGTTTTCTGATCTGCACTAGCTACAATATTAAATATAGTGAAATGATTGCACAGCATGAATAATTATTATGGTTTTAGTTGTCTTTCTGTTGTATGGAAGAACTAAGCTCCTTGAAAAATTTAACAATACAGTCACAGTCCATTGGAAACAATTATGAGGGCAGAAGAACCTGAGATGCAGCATCAAATACCTTTGTTTTTTCTTCCTTCATTTCCACTCCTTTTAGTTTTTATTTGCATGGTTTTGCTGACTGCATTATGACACATTTTTCCTAGATAACTTTTGTTGTGAATTTTGCAAGATGTTTTTATCCATTCTTCAAGATAACTTGAATTACCCAAGGCATCCTATTGTTCTGCAGTTCATATCAACCTTGAGATTTAATCATTTGACATGGATACACTCTTTGTATGTTGATTAATTATTTTTTCTATATATAAATCCAATGAGAATCAAAATAACAAAACAAGAAAACATACACTGTGAGAGGATGGTCAGAAAAAGAGAGCCACCAGGCTGCCACTAACAAGCATTATTGATATATTTATGAAAAGAATCCTCCATTTCCATCTCAATGTACACTTGATTTGAATGTCATTATCAAATTCATTGCTTAGTGTTGGGAAAAAAAACCCCATTAATCATAAATAAGCAATTAGTTCTCGATTTTTGCAATGCTTAGCATAAATCTAGAGCACAGATATACCAGCACACACAAAAGCCTCTGGCTTTTGGCTGAGCTTAGATGCGTTTGAGGTGCTATTGATTGGCAGAGTTCTGTCAGAGTTGCATTCAGACCTGTTAGAGGTAGTTAACTTAGATGGTGGATCTCATTTCCTAAGAGAAGAATATGGTGTTATTACTATTCACTTTCTGATTGACAAAGAAAGCTCAGTGAGTTAGGCTTTTCCCAGGAACTTCTTTACATACATGCGGCTGTTCATGTGAGCTCTGTCTGTCACATACAGGCAGAAGCACAACAAAAAAATCAGGGGAAAAAAAATCACCTGGTGTTTTTCTCCTGCAGGCTTTGAGGGAATTAAAAAAGGCCATTACAGCATTGGCATATCCAGCTAAATTTATCACACAGGCAACTAAAAGCCTCAATTTTAACACTTAAATACCTCTGAACGCCATAGTCAGCCACCTAGTAAGTATGGCCTGTGTTCAGCCAAAGGCCAGCAGAGATTCTTCTTCAGTGCATGTAGAAAAGACTTGCATCTTCATACCAGAAGACCACAGGTGGTCTTCAGATATCTATGGCTGGTGGCACAGTCATATCTGCAGAGATATTGTGGCCATGTGATGGTGAATGCATTTCATAGTGGAGAGGTAACATAAAGAGGCATCATGACAGGTTTCCATATGGTACTGCCTCTTCACTGAGCAGAAGACTGCATGCAAGTTGGTTATGCATGACTGTTGTCTTCTTCCAAAAATACAGCTGGTCATTAAAGCAGCTCTCTTCTTTTTTGTTGATGCTATTAAACTGAGAGATAAATCAAGTGTTTGTGTGTATGTAGGCAGGAAGGCAAGTAAAAGAGAAAACAAAAAGGCAGAAAGAGGCAAATCCATACAGCACAGAGCATGAAAGCACTCATAGAAGTGTGTTGTGTGTCCCTTCATTATTTGCCTTCCCACCCACCATACTATGTGGGAAAGGAGGCCTCATAAAGTTCCAAAACACTGGAGGAATACTGCAGGCTCTTGTTCATGTTCCTTGAGGGACTTTAATGTATTGAGACTGCCCTTAATGGTAATCAAAAATGGTAATCACAGAAGGGCTTGAATAGGGATGTTAGTACTTTCCCTTGTGTACACAGAAGTGAGAAACACACCTCAGGCCAAGGTTGCTTCCCCAGGGATGTGTTTGCTCAGTTGTCTAACAGATCTTTTAGTTGGCAACACCTCTATTTAATTACAACTTACTTCAGCATCATGGTAAGGGAAAACTGTTTTTCCTCTGCTCTCAGCCTGGTAGATGTCAGGCTCATCTGCTGATCTTTTCCAACTCCCTGATGGAGCTGCAGTGAGTAACAAGCTGGTGCTTCCGGATGCACTATGCATAAATACTCCTGGAAGCTACCCAGAAAATACCCTCCAGGAAAATTCCAGAGACACTGTTGATGATTCACTCTGTGCTAGTGAACCACCAAACTGGATGTGAGCACTCACCCTGTGGAAAGGGCTTAATCTAATAAGGAAAACAAGAGACTGACTTCCAGCCCTTTTTATTTCTTCTCTTCTTTCAAAGCCATCTGCTCCTCTGACCTATATCAGAACATGCAAATTCAGAAGCGAGGTGAAATTTCCCATCAACCAGTAGCCTGTGAAATAGAATTACTGTGCTAATTTTGAATTCCAAGTGGTCAGCACAGGCTGGGAGTGCTCACTCAGCAAACACAGTAATACAATTACGACAAATATTAAAACCAGCCACATTGAGATTTGGCACCAGCTCTGGAAAAAGACAGGTAGCTTTTTTTGGAGGTTAGAAAACAGGAAACAAAATGGCTGAGAAATGCTTTTTTTTTTTTTTTTTTTTTTTTTTTGCAGCACAAATGCATTCTCAATAGAAATTGTTGAAGGCAAAAGGAAATGATGGTGGGAGGGCATTGCATCCAGGCTCCTTACCCAGCAACACTCAGAAAATGAGAGGCTGTTATGAAATCTGTGCTCTCTTGTGAGATCTTTGCTACCTTGTATGACCTCTGTCAAGTTCTGTGCTCATTCCGCACTGCAGCCTGTCAATAACAGGACCTAATGGCACTAAGTCTCCTGGATAAATCCCTGTGGGATTTATGGCTGTGCAGTGCACAGCATCTCAAGGTATACAATATGCCAATTTGACATTATCAGTGACAGGGGTAAGGCTGTGAAGCTGTTTCAAAAAATCTTAGAAAAATCCTGCTTATGAGATAATTTTCTTATTGCTTCAGAGTGGAATAGAAGAATGGGATTGAATACCATATTTGAATAATTTTGCTGCTTCCAATAAAGACAGGAGGTGGATGTATTTCTTTTTATTCTTTCAGGAACATGTTTGGGATTCATCTAGTATTAAAGAATGTGTTTTGATGGTGACAGCAGGTGGTACATGAGCCAAATTCTGGACTGAATTCTACTAGCACAGCCTTCCTTAAGTAATGGGGAACATCAGTTTTGCCAGTTAGCATCTCCAACAAGACTGATGGTTTCCAGGCTGTGATGCTTGGTAGAGGGAGCTCAGTTTGGCAAAGCAAACCCACAACTCTCTTCTGGAGAAGGAAGACTCTTCGACCTGCTGTGCTGCTTACTTTGCAAGAGGAGCTACAGGTGCTGTTGGTGTGCTAGGAGTGGGACCTTTGGGAATCCAAGTAGCAGCCATTTTTGATGTTGTCTCCATTTGTTGGGAGGGCATATCACGTACAGGGTGTGCATGGAGTGGAAGGGGGAGTATGTTGCCCTGCATCCAAGACCAGTTTCAATATATTGTAGCATAGACAGAAGAATCAGACAGCTCAGCAGAAAATATACAGAAGAAACTCTTAATGCAAAGATTAGACAAAATGTATTGATGGGGGAGGGCTGGGGAATCCATTTTAATATACATGCTTAAATCAAACAGCCCAGTGATTAGAGCACTGCTTCAGATGTAATTGTAACTGAAAATCCAGTTACAAAAGGCAATTTCTCTCCCCCTTGGTGCTACTTGTCTACACAGAGACATCATATGACTGGCATAGTGTGGGAACTCCACTTAAAACCACAATTAAAATACATCTCTCTTGTGCTGGCAATAGCTGCTTTAAGTATAAGGGCATCTGAATGAGGCAGGGCAGGAAGAAAAATAATCACAACTGAATAATTTTTATATTTATCATGATTATATGTGAACACATGTTTCTATATGATCTGGATGGTACACACACAAGGGGTTTGCATAGGCAAGAATTTTTAGGATGGCAAAACAACACCTTTTTCCTCAGTGCCATTCTTAGAAAGTTTTAGCTGGGGTTTACAAAAACCTCTGTCTGCCTGAAACAGACAGGCAACACAGTAAACTAAGTTTTGAATGATGCAAATTGGCATAGGTATTTGAATAGAGCTACAGGCAGACATAATAATTGTTCCTGCCTGCCTGTATTAAAATGTGTCTGCTATATAAAATCTTCCATGAGCTGCAGCTCTCCTTTCTCTTCAGCAGTTGTCCGAGCTTGCTTCCCTTTTATGGTAAAACAATACTGATTATTTTGCTGTCGTGTTGGGTCACAGGACAAACAAAATGACAAACAAATGAAAGAGCACAGGGAAACAAAACCAAGGGGTTGGTGTGTAGATGTCTGACATTATATCTCACTGGAAATGATTCCAGAAGTCAACATATGCAAGTAGCTGAATGTGGCTTGTATTTTCCCTTTGATCCAGGGCCCTGACTTTCTTAATGGCAAAGGCTCAGAAACACACCATCTGTTGTTGAAGAATCAGCAGTTTAATGAGAAGGATTAGGTTCTTTCCATCTCCCTTAGTCCTTGGTGCCCCTTCCATTTTCTGGGCAGTTGTCACCTGCCAAGTAATGCAAAATTTTCTTTTGGCTTCCCTGAGCTGTTGTTCAGGTACGTAACTCATTAGATTGGTGATCTGGGATGCAATCAAGGATGTCATATACATTTTGTGGGTTTTAAATGATTTGCTTTTAAAAGGAAAGATGTGGTGAAATCACTCACATCTTGCTGTCAGAGCAGCTGTACAGCTGCGTTTTAAAACCAGAGATGTAGCACCAGCACTAGCAGTCATATAGACATGCACCTGTACACATGCAGTCTCTGTGTTCACCTCACTCTTTTATCAATCTGTTGACAGAACAACAAAGGGAAGTGATACAGGTGTCCTTGGTTCCTTCTTCATCAGGACCATTTTTTCTGAGCTTTGTCATCATGGCATGGTACATCTCCCACAGCACATTCCCCACACAGAGCTGGTGCACACATCTTGTGTGGGCCTTTTCCACATGCCCTGTTTTGCTTTCTCCTCCACCTGTCAAAATGCTCAAGGTCCTTTCCCTGAAGTTTCTCAGTGTTCATTTCCCACTGCAAACCTGCAAAAGCAGGACTTTTTGCTCCAGGAGGTGATGATCCTTGTTCAAGATTTACCCAACTGACAGCCACATTAGCAACCAGCAAGGAGCCTGAGAGCAACCTGAGGCTGAATTTTCATAAAACTGAGCTATTTATTTCTCTAATCTCACTGCACAGCTAAAGAAACCTGACTGTCCAGGTGGAGCAGCAGAGGCTGCCACACTCCATCTATGCCAGCTCCTCCCTGTGACAGTTTGGTGTTACACTGTGTATGTGCCAGGGAAAATGCCAGCAGGGGCCATGTCCAGACAAAGACATAACTGGATCAGTCCTTATGTGTGAGACGAAGGTCTTGTTATGCTGCTGTCACCATGAGATGGGGGCTCAGAAATGCTCTTTTCATACACTCCAACAGATTTAACAGTGGTTTGGAGAAACTGGAAATCCAGTTGGTCATAACAGCATTGATGGGAATGTATCAAAGCCCAGAGAACTGGTATCTCAACCTGATTAATGTCCATGTAAAGACTTGCACGGAGAAACGAGGTGTCGGACTCACCTCCCTTAGCCCTAAGCAGCTCTGGATGAAATGTTCATTTTACAGAGAAACAACCACAAGGCAAGAGGCCAAGATAACCAAATGACTGTGAGCACTTCGGTTTGAACAGAAAGGTCTGTCTTTCATAGGAAGGCACAGCATTTTCCAGAGGATAGAAACCCAGAGGCAGTAATGACCTGATTCTTCAACCTACAAACCAGAGCGAAAGAATGAGTATCGGGGGGAAAGAAGATGCCTTGTTATTTAACAAAACTGAGAAATGTGCCCAAACCACGCAGCTGAGATCCTGATCCAGATGGCATCCTTTGAACTCCCAGTCTGGAGTTTTATCTGGTTTCACTTCAGTGCCCCTTACAGATAAATGCCAGGACCAAAGCTTGAATGCTGGCCTTGGACTTGGGCCTGCATTTGTGGCAAACTGTGACACTTTCTAAGAAGATCACTAAGAGAAAATATATATATGTAATAAAAAAAACCAGTTAGGCAGATGGCTAAGAACAAAACATTCCAGTCTAGGCTGGCATCTGCTGCAGGCTAGGTCACTTACAGCAGAGAGAAACAAAAGTTTAGGAGTATTAAACAATTATTAACTCTCGGTTAGTGGAGATTGTGTAGGAAACTGCAGTAAATTCTGCCCTGTCTAGGTTAAGTTAGCCACAGACAAGTAGTATCTCAAAGCCTTTGTAGATTCAAGAGCATCACTAGCAAAATCCCAGAATTACTGATGGTGGTTTAGGTCCATGTTTGGCTTTTTCCTCAAAAAGATACTGCAGCATCACTGGTTTTGGACTACACATCTGAAAGGCCAGCTGTCTTTTGCTTCTTTAATATTCAGAGTTCCAAGTGCCTACACACTGGCATCTCATATTTAAAAAATGCAGCAATGTCCTTTGTGAAAAAGGCAAAAGATCAGGCGGGACAGGCAATTTGCAGGAAAAAAATGGAAGACTGTAGGTAACTGTAGGGATTTGGCTTAAATGAAGAGTAGGGAAAATACTGCAATGTAGCAAAGAATATAGAAGCATGCAGATAGAAGGTGATTTAGAGCTGAGAAAGCTGGTGTGCTTCTGGGGTTTAGGTTCAAGAAATCAAGAGGTTCAGAAATCAAGATGACATGAGACTAAGCCAGGGGAGAAAAGCAGGCCACAGTTTTGTGGAACAGCAGGAAACAAAGAAGAGCTTTACACTGGATGCTGTGTGGAAGCTGAAGGTGAAGTTTCTGTCTGGTAATAGTTTGGTGTTAGAGAGAATTATCACTGAATTTGCAGAACAGTTTCCTTTATTGCTGCTTGTTTAACAACCTGCAAAACTTTCTGAAAAGGCCTTTTCCTGCAAATGAAAAATGCATGTTTGTACTGAAGCAAAACCAACATTTGCCTGTGTGAATGTCTTAGTCTGTTTTGAGGGTATCATCTTCATGGCAATTTTCATAAGCTGGCCAGAGCTACAAAGAAAAATATCCTTGTACTAAAACATCCAGCTTTTTTCCCTGTGAATACATTCATTTTACTAAAATAAAACACCCTACCAAAGGATATTTTCAGATGCAAATAAACCTTATGTAGGAGAAATGTATTTTGATAGGGTTGCATTGGGTGAAGAAAAGGGAGCTTGCAACCATGTGGGGGCAATAGTCCCAATGAGGAAAATGTTGTAAGAGTCTGAAATATCCTCTTGTGCACAGGCAATACTTGTTGGCAGGTATCCAGTAAGGTGGTGGTGAAGCTGCAGGATGTTTCACACAATGCTGCTATATCCTTTTCACAAACAGGCTGGGCAAGAACAGGTTCCAAGAAAAAACGTGCCCCAGTGCAATCATAAAGGACTTGAGTCTTTAGAAGAAATCCAGGTAGACAGCACTCAGCTGAGAATTAGCTGTGAGGCTTGTATCTGCACCACCAAAGCAAGGTTGTTTCCCTGTGGCTGTGATGGTATTAGCTGAAGACTTTCACAGCCTGGGGTTGTTAATTTAACATTCACATAGCCAAGAGTGGGAAAAGAAATATACAAAATGGTGCCATTTCTATTGAAAACCACAGCAAGGCATCTGATTTTTGGGGAATTGCTCTTTATCTACCTGTCACTTGTTCCTTACTCTTGTTGGTTCCTCTTTCCACAGCTACATGTTCCACTCTAGCTCAAGGACACAATTTTCAGAAAGGCTTAGAGCTGTACTGCTGAGTCAATACTCATTAACCCATACTCTGTTTCTGGTGTTATTTGCTTCTTTCTATTACCAAACAGCTCCCTTCCACGTAGAGAAATTGTTGCTTGCAGTAACTGCCTTGGCTTGGAGGACATGGCAGTTGATTTGGAGGGAAATCCTTTTGGTAGGAAGCCAGCATGTGGGAACCTACTCAAGATTCTTTTGGGGAACAATGTCAATTGTAGCAAAATATTTGTATCTCCCTTCCAATATTTTTTTCCACTCCTACCATTCTTATCAGCCTCAAATGTCTCTTCCAAGAAGGGGGCTGGTGATTATTCTTAAAAAGAGAACAATTTTCTATTTCCTTTTAAAAAGGTCAGGGAAGAAATATGTGGTCCTCTTCTTCCTGTTGCAGCAGCGGGCAGTTCACTGAAGAAACAGAACAACTGTGGTCATTTACTTCTTTAGCCCCAGGGGAGTTTCAAAAGCACATCTCCAGGGCAGGACAGAGCTGGTGACAAAGTGGCAAAGCACCACTTTCAGTATACTAAATATAAAGACTCTGCAATTGCCCTTTGAGAGTAACACATGTTGTGAGTGTGTTGCCCAGACAGGGTGCTCTCAGGGCACTCCAGTACTGCTTCACTTTGTGGATCTGAGAGAGGAGGAGGGTCAGCTGCTCAGCTGCTGCAACCACAGCAGAGCTGAAGGTATTTCTAAAAATTCCTGTTCCAACAATAACATAAGCAAACAGTTTTAAGGTCAAACATGGACACCTGGCATGTCAGTGTATCTTCAGGGCTAAATTGCTGCTGGGTACATGCTTCCTGCACTGCCCTTTTGGAACTTCAGCTTCTGAAGCAAGAGTTGGGTTGGCTTTGGAGAGGAAGTCCAATTTTTGGCCATGTCTCTGTGCTTGTTTTACTTCAATCATCAATACTGCTTGAATGAGAGTCCTCTATTGACTATTTATAGTTCTAAACAAGGAAAACAAATACTGTCTCTTCAGATGAGCTGCCAATGTCTCTGTAATTCCCACAGTTGTAGTGCTATGATTGGAATTTGGTGCCAGATGCATGGATTCCTCAGACAAACAGCTTGCTGGCAGGAGAAAGGAAGATCTGGCTCCAGCAAGCCTGTTTATGTAGAAAGTTGCCATGTTACTATCTATCATTACCTGCATTGATTTGCTTTGAAGAAGCAGAGAAGCTAGACACCAACTACTGGGTAAGAATAGAGATGGCATGCACCTAGTTAATCCCATCATAACCACTAGATAACCCTGAAAAGGTAGCTATAGACAAACACTTTTCTTTAGGCACCCCAATGTTTTTTTCTTGCTGCCACAGATGGAGATGGTGCCCTTTGCAGATCCTCACTGGATGGTGGCAGCCAAAGAAAGTCAGATTCTTTCTTGGAACAAAGTTTACATGGAGAGCTACTAGAAGAAAGGTTGGCTTCAGAGCCTGGATCCCAGAAATCACTGGTGAAGGAAGAGAAGCATCTTCAGGAATAAGGAAGGGTCAGCAAGTAGAGGCCAAAACAGGTCAGTCACTCAGGAGAAGGTCACAGAGAAGGCAGAGAAAGGCTTCAGCTTTCAGGAGCAGCTTGGTTCCCCTTCCTCTCATCTCACCCTCTCTCAGCCTCCAAGCAGCTGGAAAGGATTCTGGGCTTTAGTTGGCAAGAAATCAGCAGTGGCCTGTTGTTAAGCTCTAAGGAAGCTGGTGTGGTTTGCTTGCTTGACCTTTTTCTTTCAGGAACTTGGTGTATGTGCAGGTGCTATGAAAGTTAGCCCCTGGCCAGCCCCCAACCAGTTCCTTTCTCTTGGGAGGAACAGGAGGTCATTCTGAGCCTTGCTCACTGTCAGTGACTGTAGGGGAAGCACCAACCCCATTCACTCTTCTGGATCCCTCAGATCCAGCTCTTACCTGGGGAGGAATCATGACTCCCTCTACATTTTCAGAGTTGTCATAGTTTGTGTTTTCCCACTACTGCACCAACCAGTAATTCCTTTAGCTGTGGCTCTGAGAGCCCTTCCTCAGTGTTACTCTTTGTGCCTCTTCCTAGCTCACACCACCCTTTGAAGGAAACTAGAACACCCTGAAACCACAAAAGGTTTTTGTACTGTTGACAGTAGTGTTGAACCAAGCAGCTCCAGCTGGCAGTTCACCTTGAAGTCATGAGGTAAAACTCCTTACGACTCCTTGCAGATAGGGAGTTTTGACTGTGGCCTATCGAGTGTGTTCATGTGAGAGTTTCCCCAGGAATTACCACTCCAGCAGCAGCTTGCCTGCCCCAGCATACCTCATCTCCTGCCTGGGCCTGTCCTGCCTCTCCACACCACTTCCCACCCAGTCCTCCTTGCTGAGGGTCAGTGGTTCTCCCTGCCAGGCCACCTGTGCCAGGGGCAGCCCTGGACCCTGCACCAGGAGCCTCCTGTGAACCCTGCTTCCTCCATAACCCTGTGCTCAGTCCCTGATGAAAAGTCCACCTTCCTTCTGGCAATCTGTCCTGGTTGTGGGTTTTTTCCCCTCCACAGTTTTTCTGAGATTTCTCAATTTAAGCCCATTTGTCAGTTGCTACTTGGTTTGAACAGGCTCCTGCTGGTTGAATCCACAGATACAAAGGTGGCTGAAGCCCTTACCTGGCACTACAGCATGTTTTCACTGAAAACAGAAAGGGTGAGGAAAATACTTGACCAGGCATCACTGAAGCTATGACTTGTCAATTCATAATTTGAACACTGCAAGGAAAGTTTGTTGTTTAAAACTATCTATAGGAAATCTAAGCTGGAATTTTCCCCATCTTTGATCAAGATGCCAGTGTGCTGCTGTGAAGTGAAAGAGTGAAGGCTGTTGGACCACGATATTCCCCCCAAGGGCATTGCATTAGGAAAGCAACAACACTGATTCGGCAAGGAAATAAATCTTGAAATGTATCAATGCTGCTGTGAATGTGCCTTTATGGCACTTGGGAAAGAACTCAAAATGATTTCAAAATACAGATGCCTTCATTCTACAGTTCTGTAGTGGTTTAACATCTGTACATACCTTAAAATGAGCAACTCCATGCTGGAGGATACAGCTGCACTTCTGTTAACAGCTGTAACTTGAGACATATCAGCCTGCTGCCTCTGTAGTCCCTCCCCTAAACAGAGATTTCTATGCAGCAGAGGGAGGATGAAAGCCATGCAGACACTGGAGGAGGGCTTGGAGTTCTCAGCCCTGGGAGTGCAGGTGTAGTTACTGGTAAATTCTTGTCTTGGCTATTAATCACATTTAAACATAACTGTATTTTAGTAAGAATGTCTCTCCTACAGTTCAAACTCATCACCCTCTCTCCATAGTTTGAACACTGTTCTACTGTCAGGATGTCCAAGGAACAATCAGGGCTCCTGCTCTCGAATTTACCCAGCAAATTATGCTGCCTCTGAAGATAAGCTGTTCCCAATTAAGTACTGATAGCAGAAATTTGAGGCTATAGCCTTTTAAAATTACAATGCACTCACCTGGTAGGATTACAGCAGCTCTAAAGATAAATGAGAAATGAATTTTCCTTGAGTTTTCTTGCCAAGTTGTACTAGCTTTGGGTAGCAAGTAACAGTACAGGAGCTGACTTTGTTAGTGCACACAGATACACTAACACTACGTGTGAAAGGCACCAAATAAAGCTCTGTGATCAATCCTCCTGCTCCTGAGAAAGAAATGTAAAGGACAAGAACTCCAGTTTTCCTCACAAACTGTTCTGTTCTTGTTTTGAGTTCCCCCCCTCTTCCCCACTGTTATCCATTACAGCATTCAAAATTTCTTAGGAGAAAGAATCATAGAATCATTTAGGTTGAAAAAGACCTTTACAATAAGAGTCCAACTGTCAACCCAGCACTGCCAAGTCCCATAAAGCATGTCCCTCAGGACCACATCCACACATATTTTAAATACCACCAGGATGGTGACTCCACCACTTCTCTGGGCAGCCTGTGCCAGGGCTTGACAACCCTTTTGGGGAAGATTTTTTTCTTTATTTCCAACCTAAACTTCCCCTAGAAGAACTTAAGGCCACTTCCTCTTATCCTATCAGTGGTTATTTAGGAGAAGAGACTAACCCCCACCTCGCTACAACGTCCTTTCAGGTAGTGTTGTAGAGAGGAATAAGGTCTCCTCTGAGTCTCCTCTTCCCCAGTCTATAAACAACCCCAGTTCCCTCAGCTGCTCCTCAGAAACCTTGTGCTCTAGACCCTTTACCAGCTTTGTTACTCTTCTTGGGACACACTCCAGCAACTCAATGTCTTTCCTGTAGTCAGGGGTCCCAAACTGAACACAGTACAGGGGGACAATCACTTCTCTGGTCCTGCTGATCACCATTTCTGATCAATAGCATCCTGGCTTGTGTTTTCTTGGCCACACTGCTGGCTCATTTTCAGCTGGTTGTCGACCAACACCACCAAGTCCATTTCCACCTGGCAGCTTTCCAGCCACTCTTCCCCAAGCCTCTTGCACGAGGTTGTTGTGACTCAACAGCACTTTGGCAAACAAGACCTGGCCTTTCTACAGTATGACTACGTGGCATGTGAAGGTCAAGATTTCCTCTTGTTTTTTCTTTTACACTCCTCACAGCACTTGGCAGCTCGCATGGACAGGACACAGCACTTCTAAGGAGGAGAGAATGTACTGGAACTGCAAACATTGAGCAACACATACCACAGCAGTTTTGAATGATTAGGAAAGCTTTGAACATAGCATAATCAACTACATTTCAAAATGCTTTTACAGAAAGCCATCTTTGAACAAAGCAAAGCTACTCTTGCACTGTTTTGCACTCTGTCCAACCTGGTGCTCAATTATTACAGCAGTTGATAGCATTTTGTTAAAACCATACTGATGTACTGATCTCACCCCTCCTAACCAGGGAAAGTCATTAGCCTCTGTTTGTGCTGCACACTCTGCTTTGCCAGTTCAGTCTCGGGTACAACCAGGACTTGCCAGACTCCTGTCTGAACCTGCACCTCACTGCTTCTGCCCTATCCCCTGCAGAGCTTCTCAGGACTATGCAGACTGTGTTTACAGAAGTCCCAGGCTTTGCCTGAATTCCCCCAATGCTACATAACTTGTCAAATGCCACCTTGATTACAGTTGTAATCACTGGAATTATTTTTATTAGGAATCTCTAATTACACAGCCAATTTAATTACAAGTACCTGGAGTTAATGCCTGCCTATTTTAACAGCTTGATCTTGCTGAATGCTTTAAATCAGATGCCTGCATTAACATCTATTTATATTAATTTACAATCCCTTTCAGCCAGCTGCCATAGGATGATGGATTAGATGTTACTAATGTAATTTTGTTAGCACAGAACAAAGTGATCCTGGGAAGTGAGGAAGGGTTGCTGTAGCACTAGTGTACACTGGTAGAAGACCTGGGTAGTCTTCTGAAAACAACTGTGTACCCATTCCTTCCTTGTAAAAGGCATATAGGGGACAACACAACTTCTCTTCTTGAACTTTTATCATTTTTGAAAGTGAATTTGGTAGAACTCACTGACATATTAAATTTTCATCTTTAAAAAGGTAAGTTTATCTTCTGCCTAATGCACTTGAATTGAGACAATCATCTTCTATTCAGAGTTCATTGCCTGTGTGGTGGGTTTAAGGGCTCCTCCCAGCCCCCCACACACAGCAGGTAAAGGAGAGACTGGATTGGAAGTTAAAAACTAAAAACTGCTTTAATAATAATAACAGACATAAATGAAACAAAATATAAACAGGTACAGGACCCAAGATACTGAACCGTCCCGATGCCAGCTCCCAGTGGAATCAGCACAAGCAGTCCAAAGCAGTGAGATAGCACCCGCAGGTTTCAGCACAGGCAGACAGCACGCAGCTCGGCCGAAAGGCCCAGCAGGAAGGGAGCTTCCTCGTGGTTCCAAACAACAAAAGTCCCCCGGAGAAACCCAGCATTCTCCCCCCGCCCCCCGGAGGGGGTTTGCAGTGTCCTCAACTCAGGAATTTCAGGTTTCTTAAAGGGACAGTTCAGGCAAGGTGTGTGTGTGTGTGTGTGGGGATAACTAATAACAGTACTATGCATGTGGTGGTGGAATATCTTTTAGAAAATACAGTTACTGAACAGAATTAATTCTGTTCTAATCCAAACCATCACAGCCTGGTTGCTAACCACCTTCCCTGATCAGCAGTTTCAGAGCTAGCCTGAAATTATTTTAGGCCCAGGGCCTCA
Source organism: Galbula dea (assembly GCA_013399015.1). Classification (NCBI taxonomy): domain Eukaryota; kingdom Metazoa; phylum Chordata; class Aves; order Piciformes; family Galbulidae; genus Galbula; species Galbula dea. Next base: position 440,444 of record VWZX01001678.1, on the reverse strand, counting down.
AGCTTTAATCCTTGATAAACTGCCTTGAGAACAAAACACACTACTCTGCAATAACCTTTTGGAAAAGGCAATAAATTCATTTTAAAATGTCAATAGTTAAGTGACTTCAGTTCATGCTTGCCAGATTAGAGTCCCATGTATTCCAGAGAGCTTTGGTCTGATCCCATCATGGTCTTGCATCCCTCAGTTACTGGTGGGGGTATGCCAGAGCACCATGCTGGAAGTGCTCAAGCACCATGTCTTCAAGAACATAAGTTAGTAAATATGAATGGCTTTAGCCAAAAGACAAACGTCTGTGTAACTCAAATCTCAAGCTGCATTTTTTCATTTCTCATCTCACTGGACTATACCCCATATTTGAGACAATTTACTTCAGGAAAGTTCTTCCCAAAAAGTTAATTCCAAAGGTGATTCTACAGTTGGAATATGTTAGCTGTCTCAAGTATACTGCTTGAACAATGGTAGTTACATCATGTCAGTTTTCTTCCCTCCCTTGAAATTCGCATGCACCTGAGTAAACTTTCTCTTAAAAGATGACACAACATTCAAGACTGTGAACATGAAACTACTTCCTACTGTATTTTCAGTTCAGTAATGCTCTCAGAACAAACTCAGTCTTAATAAAGTACATTTTTAAAGTCCTTTATTAATCTGAATATAAAAAGACAGAAGTTGCCTACAATATAGGACAAAGCTCTTGCTTCATGAGGAAACAAAATTTTCTTTACAAAGTGAAAAAATAAATACCCTCTTAGAGTAAGGTTTATATGCTAATGTGTCATAAAAAAGTAGAGTTTTAATATTTTGACAAAATGTCTGTGCAAAGAAACAGATGCATAAACACACATTACTGCTACATTAAGGCAATATGAAAAGTATAGTCAGAAAATTTCAGTAAAGTGACAGTGTACTTTTCTAGCTTTGATTAAGCCAGTATTGCACCCAAACATGGTGTCTAGTTCCCTCTGTACCCTGGAGAATACACTAGGAAACCAGAGCCCAAAATGCCCGAGCAGGGGGGTGGAGATCAAAAACATTTTAGGAGAAAATGACCTACCCAACAAAGATGTTAACTGAAGAAAGCATTTAAAATTATACACCACCTTGAAGAAATTAATCAAAAGTAAAGTCAACTGAGAGGGCAGCTAACTGCAGCTCCCCAGACCACCAGCCAAGCTGTATGTGGAGAAACCTGGCAGGATGTTGCTCACTGAGAGCTGGGAGTGATATCCCATTCCGGTTCTGCCACAGGACACTGCCAATCTGACCCACCTTCAACACAGAAATGGACAAACTTGTCCAACCTTTCCAAAGCTATTCTCTCAGAAAGGTCTATTTAATAGAATTCTGAGTTGAACACTGCTGCTTGATGAAGCTTGGTAACTTTAGTTTAAGAACCACTTTTTAAAAAGAGTTCTCTCCTCTTCAAAGCAGTTTACTAAAAGCAGAAACTATGAGCCACACTAAATTGGTATTTGTAAAAGCTTGGTTTAGTATTAAAATAAATGGAATGGCTGTACTAAAAAAGATTTAGAGAGTGTAAAACAAAAGGCTGCATTGCTCTTGCTGGGTATATCAGTATGTGTACACCACATTTCTCCAGGCTTACCAAGCTCTGTAGCAACGCTGCCATGCTACAAACTTAAGCATCCTTCTCCTTTTAAGTAATATGAATTGATTACACTTCTGCTCTCAAAAGATGCCCCAAACCTTTTTGGACATGCTGAATGAAGAATATTTATATTAAGAAATGCAGTATTTTTTGCTTTTGACTGTGGATAAGGTGTCGAGTGATTGCCTTCTTCACAATCAATGGTTGCATTTCATATTAGTGCAGTTTAAAGAGTCCATGATGGGTTTAAAGTGTATATGTAGATCATATCACAGTCAGGTTGAGAAGACTGGTGTGGGTTGGCAGGTACACATGCTGGACATGCTCTACACGAGATCTGCAAACAGGACAAGACTGGAAAGGAAAAACATTAGCAAGTTAGTTACCCTTGTATTTTGAGTCTCTGCACATCCTGTAGACTCCCCTCCACACACAGAGTAACAGAGCACTTCACCTCCATAGTTAAGCCAGGCTATTGGGAGAAACATGCAGCGAATTCTTACCCTCGCCACAAGTTAAACTAGCACAGCTCAAACTCATCACCTCAACAGAAGGTTCTTCAGAATTAGTTTATTAAACAAAATTCTGTAAGTAAGTTTTACTTGACTAACAACAAACACTAATCCATGACTCTTAAGTACTCAGAAAACTGACAAGATTTGGTAGTTCACATCTCAATAGCTTTGCCATTACCTGTAATTGGGCAGCACAGGTCTTACAGCATACTGTGTGGCCACAGGGACAAAAGGTCGAGTTTATCTCTTCTCCACAACACACCATACACAGCATGGACTCCTTTAGCTTTCGCAGCTTCTCTTGGAGAGCTTTTGTTTGCTGGCAGCTAAGGCCTTCACAGTTGTCACAGTTCATGCTACTTTCTGAAGACTTAAGGGGGGAACTTGGTGGGGTTTGGTCACTTCTTGAAACAAGATCCACAATGCCAGCATTATAAAGAGCTCTCCTTGCATGATCATAAACTTCTTTTGAGGTTCTTTTGATGTCAAAGACATATTTTTTACCAAGATTAATGTTTTCATTCAGGAACAGAGAGGCGAGGTGGCCCTTTAAGTCTCGACTATACTGCATCATTACAGCACTGGTGACAGTGTCACACCTACAAAGCAAGAGGACAAATGCAAGCTTGGTTAGTTAACACCAATAAACCTCTCCCAACAATAATTTGTTTCCAAAGCTGAAGTAAGAGCACTGAAATGAAAGCAAATAGAGCACTCTTAAGTAACGTTTAGGCTCTTAAGTGTTCTTTGCATAACAACTCTACTTCGAAAAGTGGAAAATGGAAAAGTGACAGTTATTTCACATCTTCAGACCATCAATTGTCTGATAAGAGGCAATGACTGTAAGCTGAAGCATAGGAGATTCCGTGTGAATACACGTAGAAATTTTTTCCCAGTTCAGGTGCCAGAGCACTGGCACAGACTGCCCAGAGAGGTTGGGGAGTCTCATTCTCTGGAGATATTCAAAACCCGTCTGGACACGCTTCTGTGTGACCTGGTCTAGGGAATCCTGCTGTGTCATGGGGGTTGGACTAGATGATCTTTCGAGGTCCTTTCCAACTCCTAATATTCTGTGATTCTGTGAAAATGGAGTCAGCCTATAGAAAGGACTAAAGGCATTATATACATAGCCAATACTTCCTTAATCCCCAGTTCATCTTGGCAACACCTCTTTACATGGTGATTTCCAAACACTGCATAAAGGATTCCAATTATTAGTCTTTGGCATAACAGCTCTTTCTTTAGATAGGCTCTCCATTTTTAGAATAGAGTCAAGTAACGTCTTTAATCAATTTCCACTCAGTACTTTACATACTAGTATCATATCATCTGAAGGAAACCAGTGTGAAGGCAATGTAGAAAATTAAATTAAGCCACTTGGATTTACCCCTTGAGTATTTCAGCGACCCCAACCATGCCTGTCACATATTTCAATGATAGTTAAATCTGCAGAAGCCTATTAAGGCATATAACTTCTCTTAGACAATGTAGGGAAGAAAACAGAAGACAGCCTCACAGGGCCTAAGGTTCAAGATCTAAGCTTATGGCCAAATACTATTGCCTAACTATGCTTAAATTAAAATCAGAAACTGCAAAGGACAGCAGAAGTTACAAGCAGAAACAAAGATCAAAAATTAAGACTGCCTAAGAAGTTTCATAATAGCCTGGAAAAAAGTATGAAGAGTGCAAAACAGCAGTGCAAGGGCATATAATTACAGAGCAGAATGAGACATGCTTAACATCAGGCTCACAAAATAAGCAGTGCTTAGCTGCTGATTAGCTGCAGTGGTTAGAAAGGCAACTAGTTCATGTTAATTGCTGTAACTATATTAAAATAATCTTATTTGAGAAAGTGGAGGGGTCTTGGGCTAGTATATGTACTTTGCTTTAAGTTCAATTCTTCTCTTACAAAGTAACCCATACGGGGCAGTTAAGAGAGAAAACACCATTAAGTGTCTTTCACAGTTAGCTCTACTGATCAGTGTTGGACCTCAAGTGGGAATGAAAAAGGATTAAGAAAATCAGTGATCAAGTAAGTATGGCACCTCTACCTCAAAGAACAGGATAAAGACAGCAGATATCTGCTGGCATGAAACAAAGTCCTGGGCATGCAAGCAAGGACAGAGGAACTGTAGGAAGATTTAAGTGCATGGGTCAGAAAGGTGGCGTAACAGATAACCTCTAAAAACTGCAGGAACCAAATGAAGAAACAAGGAGTAGATGTGCATATGAGCTGCACCAACATTCTGAAGGACCAGATGTTTAGTCTCTTTTGGGCTCTCATCTTCCCTTTTACATCAGAAAAAAAAAAGTATGTTTATGAAGTATTAAAGAACAGACTAAGTTTACATTCTGAAGTGCTGTTATTTATCAGCATAGACAAAATCTGCTCACTTGTTTTGTAGTCCCACCCCACAAAATGGAAAGCAGCAAAAACCTGTTAGCTTCTGGATTTAAGAGGAAAGTAGAGGCTGTAAAGATAACGAAATTTTGCAGAGCATTTCTGAAGTGCAGTCAGACTGCTGGCTGCTTACGCACTTAATTCAAGCATTGTGGAGAAGACCAGCAGCAGTTGCCTCTAGCAGCAATACTGACCTGTAAAATGCATGTGTCTCTGTAATTGCTCTATAGAGTCCACTTGCTGCCCTTGTACTGATCATCTTAAACAAGAGAACTACACTATTGCCAGACTCCTTGGTGACAGTCAGATATACATTCTTCCCAGACTGAGTTGCCATTTGAACAACAGGATAAGCAATCCTATAAATGAATATAAAAAAGATTTAGCTTTTAAACATAAAAGCATTTCCCCCCAAACTACTATGGTGCACTTTCATCAAAAGTTACAATGATTCCTGACTGTTGCCTGGAATGCTGGATTGAAGATACTGCCTCAAAAATACATACAAAAATCAGGAGTATTAAGGCCAGTTGTCACCCTGATTTTAAGCAGGTAATGTCTGAGGACATTACATTCCAATAGCTCCTTTTAGTAATTCTTGGGAGCAGTTCTGTATATTTATGTGAAAACTAGAGGCATGCTTAGTACTTTTGGAAAACAGGAGATGAAAATGGATCCAAAAAAACACATACCTGTTGATAGGACTGAAGTCATCTTTACAAATGGATATACCTTCAGGTCCCACACCAATAAGGAGTTTTTGCCCTTCAGTGTCTCTCACTGAGTGCCACTCTACCCCATAGTTCTCCAGAGTTGTAGCAATCTGTAGAACCTGGTACTCTGCAGAAGCTTGACTTAGACCTTCTAGCTCCTTGTGCTTCACAATAATGCTGTTGATAAAAGATTAAGGACAGGTGAAACAACTCAAGTATGTGCTGTTACTGTCAGTAGCTTGTTTTAAGATGGGTTTTTAGATGATCTAGTTAAACAGATAATTAAATGCTCCTAACCTGCTTTATCTGGCTATAGATTTCCTAATCATGAACTGGTGAGAACTGAGAATTACCAAAACATCCTGAATTCCTGTTCAGGAGAAACTGCTGTGCATTCACTTAGAACACTCCACATAACCAAGGCTCTCCAGCTAACACACCTCCTCCCCACCAATGCAGTTACCTGAACAACCATTAAGTTCATAACTAAAACAAAAATCCATAGAAAGGCATGGCACACAGTTTTCTGATATCCAGGAATTGAGCTACAAAGGTGTTTCAAGAGTCCTGGTTACTTCTGTCTTTAAGGGAACTAAGTCAGATAAATTCCTGTTTCTTTCTTTCACAAGTGTAAGTCTAAGACATACTTGCAATTTGACCATCCTGTATTTAGATACCAGTATTTGCCCAAGTACTACAGTTCAATGGGTTTAGCTTTTCACAAAAATAATCATAATTGAGCTTAAAAATGAGCTGAAATCAGAACATTAAACATTCAGGTTGTATTTCTAAGGCTACCTAATTGTTTTTAAACACGAGAGAGACTAATAGCATCAGCAATTAAAGGCACAATAAAATCTTATCCTTTTGGTCTCCAAAAAAGGGGTTCTATAATTGTGCTCTTTTTACCTCTCCAAAATGGTAGTGGTGAGCTCTTTTGCACACAAGTCTTCATAATTGTACTTGGCAGTGTTCTGGTTATAATCTCCAAACTTCATCTGTGCCAACAATGCACTAAGTTCAATTGCATGCTCTGAAGAACACTGAAGATTACCAGCAAGAAGATCTTCTTTTATATGCAAGAAAAACATATGCCTGCAATGGAATCAGAAATGTTTGCTTACACAATGTTCAAAGGTGTTTGTAATCAAGATATATATCCAACAACATCTCAGATATGTTTGCTAACCATTAGTTTAGTTGTCAAGAATTTGCAATGAGTGTACTAAGTAAAGAAAGTCTGGCACATGGGAAAGTCTCCTTCTTATTATTCACCTACAGAAAGATGAAGCCACAACTGAAGTCAGTATCTAAAAGCATTATTAAGAGAAATGAGCACTTAAATATGTTAAGAATAATAGGTACTCTAAGTCCTAAGGTCACTTAGTAATTTCAATTTACAGAGTAAAAGATCAATGAAATATATTTGGATTAGTTTCCCATTTTAAAATTCTCTGGTTGCCCTTTACAAGTTATTCTGCATCTCAGAAAATCAAATTTGTGAAGAGCAGCTCAAACCAGCAAACACATGCCTCATGCAACAGGAGAAGCCACATTTTCTCTACAGAGCCGAAATGCCTCTCCCACCACAGTCAAAGGGAAGCTGGTGCTTTTGCCAGTGACATGATTAACAGAATAACTTAAAACATCTGAAGAGGCATTGTGGAATCAAATATGAAAACATCTAGTGCACAAGCATTTGTCAAACCAACCTTTACACTTGGGGTGAAGGCAGTTTGACAACAGGCTGGAAAATTCACAAAACTGTTCTTAATATCTTACTATGTTCTTAACTATCTAATAGGTCAGGTAATTAGTCGAAATCAAAATGCCCACCTACACTAACAGCAGCCACCTAATTTCCCCTATAGACCACCTTAACTTCTATAAATTCATCCTCATCTCCCTTCAGGGAAGACAAGACCAATTTCTTAGAATTTGTTCTTAAGACTCAACATATTAATGGAAAGCAGATGCAGAAGTAGTTAGGATCAGTGAGAAAACTCCACCTTTCAATAAATGAAGCCTTGTACCCACAGGGAAAGCTTCCTTAGCTTCCACTGTAATGGGACATTTACATTTGAAATCTAAAATCAGGTGTGATCTACTTTTCTTAAAAAGATGCCCTGCATCCAGAACTTCCATAGTCAGGAAAAAAATGGGTATTAGAAGTATCCCATAAGCTGCCCTACAATCTGTTTCCTGCAGTAAGTCACAGCTTCAACCCCTCCCTTTGCAAGCAGTTTGAGGTAAGCTAAAGCTTCACTGCAGCTGTGACAAGTGCTTAATTGCATCACTGATGTCTAGACACATCAATTTACACTTCAGCAGTTCTAGTGGAAGCTGATATCCTCACTTTGTGCAGGACAAATTTAGGTGGCAAGAGGAGCAGAACATCAGACAGCACAGCTGTCTCCACTCTTAGCAGGTAATTCCTCATTTAGGCTTTTCTTGGAGGAAGTCCCAAACCTCTGCTCCAATCCCTTTCTCCCACCTTGTTAGTTCACAACTCTTCTATGTGGCTTAGACTACAGAAAGGCACATCTGTGGCTTTTGAAATGCCTAGGCTGTACAGACTCCTTTTGGGGCTCAGTCCTTAAATCCAAAGTATTTGACGAATAACTAAAACACTATGGCCATAATAAATTCAAATAGTAGGCATTTTCCTAATTCCAATCCACACTTCATAAAATAAATGGCTTTCTATGCACTTCTGATCATCTGTTAACACCAGAGCAGGTCTCCCAATCATTACATACTAATTACACACAGTATTTCAAAGAAGTATCTGACAATATCTGACATGTGTTTACAACTACCACACCCAAATGCCTGTATCTTCAGTTTATTTTACACATACTACAGCACTGCCTACACAGGGATAAGTCAGCCTTTTTGCCTCGCTGAGAAGGCCTTACTGACATCAAGAGAAGAGGTGAAAACCAAAAGATCACTCCGGCAAACACAGATGCACCACAAACGACTGTAGCAGAGGTGTGGCTTGTCACAGCTCATTACTAAGAAGCCAGCAATGGCATAGGTAAACAAGCTTAACGTGCAATATGAAATATCACATCAGCTAATGTGCAATAGTTTCCCAGAACCATCTCCTAGCACAGAAGAGAAAACATTTCACAGAGAAAAAGACATTTTGCATTTTTCTGACCAAAGGGATAAATGTATGGTACATAAAGGACAGTTATTGTACTGCAGCAGGACACAAGGGAATGGCTACGAGCTGAAGGAGGGGAAATTTAGACTAGAGATTAGGAGGTTCTTTACCCAGAGGATGGTGAGGCACTGGAACAGGTGGTCCAGAGAGGCTGCAGATGCCCCATCCCTGGCAGTGTTCAAGGCCAGGCTGGATGGCCCTGGGCAACCTGGTCTAGTGTGTGATGTCCCTGCCCACAGCAGGGGGGTTGGAACTAGATGATCTTTAAGGTCCCTTCCAACCTGGGCCATCCTATGATGGTACAGTAACTAAAGCTACACAAGTTTGTGTCCTGACTTACATTAAGGTAAGCTATTTTGTTAAGTCAGAGAAATCAGACAAACCACCCATACTGAACGGCGTTTCAGAATCACTGGTCTGCACCCAAAAAGCCCATTGCTGGCCCAAGCCTACTGCCTACACTGCACCCATAGTACACCAGAAATTAGTTAACATAGAACCTGTCAGTGAAGGGAGTTTGAATGACAATGAATGACACTGATCTGCAACAGCAGCTGCCCTGAACCAAAGCTGAGCTTGCAAATTCACTGCTGGTTTTTTTTCCCCCCATTTTGAGTCCTTAAGTGTGTTTGAGGAAGGGAAAGCATCTAGAAATTGAAAGAGTGAGGGTTATAAACATTTTATAGTTCTGAAAGCAATTCTGATTAGTGCAGATTTGCCCATCCAGCCTAAGACTGCATTTCTCCAAAGTTATATTAATATCCATTGCAAAATCATCCCCATTCAAGGTTCAAAACATGACACCAGCCAGAATCTGATTATAAAATCAGATTTTTCTCCTCACATAAAACTATAAAAAGGGTTTCAATCTTTAAATAGAAAGGCAAAAGAAATGTACCTTTATTGCTGAATACAATTGAGCAAAACTAAAGCAATGGGAGCCTTAAGGCAGTTCCGTGTCTAATTCTGCAAAATCTAAAGGACTCAGACCATCTGTGGAACATCTGGCAATATTACAGATTCGAGTAGTTACCAGAAAGTATTTATGTAAGTTTTTGTAAATTAGATTGTGACCAAGGCTGGAGAGTTGGGCAGGGAGAAATTTAATGAGATTCAATAAGGCCAAGTATCGAGTCTTGCACCTGGCAAAGACCAACCCCACGTATGAGTATAGATTGGGGACTGAGCTCTTGGGAGAGCAGCGAAGGGGAAAGGGATCTGGGGGTCCTGGTGGATGGAAGGATGACCATGAGCCAGCAGTGTGCTCTTGTGGCCAGGAGGGCCAATGGGATTCTGGGGTGGATTAGAAGGGGTGTGGCTAGTAGGTCAAGAGAGGTTCTTCTCCCCCTTTACTCTACCCTGGTGAGGCTGCATCTGGAATATTGTGTCCAGTTCTGGGCCCCTCAGTTGAAGAAGGATAGGAAACTGCTTGAAAGAGTCCAGCACAGAGCCACAAAGATGATGAAGGGGCTGGAACATCTTCCTTATGAGGAAAGGCTGAGGGAGCTGGGTCTCTTTAGCTTGGAGAACAGGAGGCTAAGGGGTGACCTCATCTATGCTTTTAAATATGTAAAGGGTGTGTGTCAGGAGGATGGGGTCACGCTCTTCTCAGTGAAGCCCAGTGACAGGACAAGAGGCAACGGCTGTAAGCTGAAGCATAGGAGATTCCGTGTGAATACACGTAGGAATTTTTTCCCAGTTCAGGTGCCAGAGCACTGGCACAGACTACCCAGAGAGGTTGGGGAGTCTCCTTCTCTGGAGATATTCAAAACTCATCTGGATGCGCTTCTGTGTGACCTGGTCTAGGGAATCCTGCTGTGTCAGGGGAGTTGGACTAGATGATCTTTTGAGGTCCCTTCCAACTCCTAATATTCTGTGATAGGAATACTGAATTCAAGGATAAAGCATCAAGTTTGCCAAAGCTATATACTTCATTATCACAGCCCAGGCAGAAATTTTTTCCTTTCCAAAAGAAGAAAAAGTTTTAGAATTAGAACAGGATCACATGCTTTCTTCAAGCACTAGTAACACTAGTGATCTTATATCCATTTTGTGTCTTTTTTCTCCCAGAGCTTTTCATACAATTTAAATTCTTTGTGCATAGTAAAACATTCAGTAAAATCAAAAGTGTAGTGTGGTTACTGTATTTATTACACAAATAATTTGATACAAATGCTGTAGAAAGGGGAAGCTGCAAGATGATTTCAGCAGATGGCCCATTTCACAAAAACCCACAGCTACTTAAAACCAAAGACACAAACCTAGATATTGCATCAATTGCTTTTTACCTCCCCCAGAAGTGATTTATGCAGGCTGACTAAACTGAACACCACTACCAGAAATGGATGTCAGTATTTCACTACAATGAAACTCCTACAGGAGGCAAACCACTTAGTTATTGCCAACGGAACTGGCAATAACAGCCCCACAAAATAAATGCTATGAAAAGTGTGGAGTGTGTGTATGTGTGTATATATATAAAATCCAGGATTAATTTCTTTTAACTCACTGAAGGCAATTATGTGCATCAGGATTCAGAGTTCTGCACTGAAAACTTTGTTTCTACTACTTTAATCCAGGCAAAGAAAACACGGCAATTAGAAATCTAAAGACTATATTAAAGCTTTAAGCTCTAAACTTTGCTGCCAGTGGAAAAAGTGACAAACTCCAATCCTTTAGCAACAAATGCATCTGTATATGACTAATGATTCCTAAAGTGGAATTTTCTTGCCAGGCTACTGGCAAGAATCTTAGCATATGTCCCAAGGAGCTGTCTTCCTTACAACAGGGTAAGGCTCTTTCCTATTGTGAAGTAAATTTACAACTCTCTGTAGTCTAAAGGAATCAAACCTAAGTCGTTATTGTTCTCCATAAATATATATTGATAAAGACCTCTTAGAAACAGAATGTATCTGCTTTTAAAGCAGACTTAAGGCCACTCCATATGATAAAACAAAGCCATCACAGTTACAATTATAGTCCTTAGCATCTTTGTTATTCTTTGCTCCCGCAGGGTGGGTGAAAGGTTACCAGCTGCAATTCAACTCTGATTTAGACAAACAGATCCATTAAACACACACTGGTATCTAGTACAGCACACTGGTTCATTGCTTGTAATAAGTACCACCCCACTGCTGTGCTGGCTAGCCAATGCTGTAGGATAACAGGATTCTGATCCTAGGTTTTTCATGTCTAACTGCTCCAAAGCATTTACAGTTCTTAATTTTAAGTAACTCATCAATACAACTGGATAACACAGTGAAACCAAAGTACTTCCTAAATATAATTCACATACTGGCAAGCAACACAGGAATTTCTACAGCTTCCAAAACAATAATTACCTATCTCAAGGCTGGCAAAATACAGCTCTTTCAACTGCTTCATGACATCGTGTGGCTTATCAGAAACTGATGTGCTACTTTGAATTGTCATGGCTTGCACACATCATTTTACAGAAAACAAATAACTCTGCCCATTTTGAAGTACATCCAGGCAACCCTTATATTGCTCAAAAAAATGATTCGCTTTAAAATTATTTCTACTTCTGTGCCATCACCACAAGGTTGACTTTATCCTGCCAGACTTAAACCCATTGTTCTCTTGGATGATGGTTTGGCACCACTGGCCTCTTGCACGGCTCAGCAAACATTCATTGTTCAGGTGGAGACAAGTGTCAAGGTCTTTCTGCTATGTGTTGTAAACAGAAAGCCTTTAGCTGAGCAGGACAGCTTTCCACTCAGACAGCAGTGCAGGACAACACAGCACTGTGCTCCGCAGCCTTCTGGGCTGTGCCCAGCACCGCAGCCCACGGGGTCACTGCCAGTCACTGACCAGGGTTACCCTACTCTGCCCTGCAGCAAGGCCACTTTTCTGCTCCAGTCAAAAGTGACTGAAAATTCCCAGTAATTAGGGATAGTCATTTCTCTAAGTCCCAGCTCCTCACTGCAAAAATTTGCTACAAAAGCCACCCATAAATCACTGACAAATAACTTGCTTTTTACTTTTGGTAGAATCAGAATTATTATGGTTGGAAAAGATCTCAGATCAAGTCCAACCATTAACCTTGTCCCATCTATGTGGTTTTTTGAACACTTCCAAAGCTGGTGACTCCACCACTACCCTTAACAGCCTGTGCCAATATCTAATAACCCTTGCAGTAAAGAAATTTCTCCTAACACCTAATTTAAACCCTCCTCTAGCACAACTTGAGGCTGTTTCCTCTTGTCCTATCACTTGCAATTTGGGAGAAGTGACCAGCCTCCACCTCACTACAATCTCCTTTCAAGTAACTGTAAAGAGTGAAGTCTCCTGAGTCTTGTTTTCTCTAGGCTAAACACCCCCAGTTCCCTCAGCTGTTTGTCATAATTTTATTTTTACTAACTTTTTCCATTACCTATCAAGAAATAAAAAAAAAACAGTGAAAATGAACATACATAAGGCAGTTTATGATCCAGATCTTGGACCATTATATGTATCTTTTAAGCCACAAGACAGCAGTCCTTTCAAGCCAATGTGTTTTTCCATTCCAACAAATGCGTAGCTATTCCAACTCCTCTAACCAAGCACACTGCTCACATTTCAGACTTGTTTGTAAAACTCTAGCTGACAGCAGCAGACTAACTTTGAATAGCATTCTTGCACTGAAGAACTTTCATTCCACTGGCAACAATTCTTATCTACAAAGTCCTGTGGTGAAATTCAGTACCAGGCAGTCAAAGTTAGAAATCAGAGATGCAAAGAACAGAAATAAACCACTTTTAATCCTGTGAGAGAAAAAGCATACTAAGAAGGTTTTCTTAATGAAATTCTCCCATTCACAAAGTGCTTGGTGAAGGTGGTTTGTTGCTACAGTGGTAAAAGGTACAATTATAACCTGCTCTGCCTTTGCACTCAGCAGCAAGAAGGCTCCTTTGCATAAGATTAAAATGCACAAGGCTGTGATCTTCCCCACTGGATCACACACCAATTAAAGATAGCAGAAACAGAAGTTGTTCACTTGCCAGATCAGCTTTCCACAAAGCACGTAGAAACCTGAACATTGTTACAAACACACACTCGAGTTTTGAATTAAAGTGCAAGACAAGGATCTCTAAAGAAACAGTGCAACTAAGGTTGACAGAGCTTCCAAAGCATATAGAGAAAAACTGGTAACAACTCAGTCACAACATTCACTATTATCATCACGATGAAGCTTATCAGCAGAATTCAGAATTACTTGCAGCTTCCCAAATTCCAAAAGCAGTCTCAACACACATCTAATTTATATGTAAAAAACAGCATCAGAAACAGCAGGTAAAAGATTGAGACATTTCCTCAGCATCCTTCCTACAAGGGACTGGAAGGCAACAGCTCTGCCAGAAATACCCTATACAACAGTTGTGGCCATAACTGCTAAAGGAAACCAAAGACATCTATCACTATTTCTTCACTGACCAGCACACTAACTTGGCAAGTAAAGGGAAGAAACAAGGTGTCAGCTCTAACTCTATAGCTAGTCCTTGCAATTCTATGATACACCTATTGATTTAAAGTTCACTGACAGGTTTAACAAGTTTGTCACCATGATACCACATGTTTACATGCAAACTAAATAAGACTTCAGAGTTATGTGCACATGCAAATCATCAAGCAGACCCAAGTAGAAAAAACCCCAAAATCTACTGAAACTCAGTGTCAACACTACAAAAATATACATTAACTACAGGCACCATGGAATTCCAACCTTGCTATGTGCAGACTGCTGGGCATGCACAACTGGAAGGCAGCTATTGCAAACTGATTTACAACTTCTATTTGATTTTAGCAAGAACACTAGAAATACTCAGGATGTAGACTGAGCAGCTTAGCTGAAGCCTCAGGACTACTCATGTTTGCAAGACAGAGCAACATTAAATACTAGTTTCAATGCCTGTTGCTTCCCCAAATTAAAAGTAATTCTTTCCAGAGCAGAATTTTCACAGATGTCTTCTGATGACTGAGCCTCAATTGATTTTAAAATTGGTAAAAATACTAGTTTTAGAACAGTCTTAATGCATACATAAAAGCAAGCCTGTCCCACCTACAACCTTTTAAAGTCATCTTTATAGTGGAGAAGTACTTGTTCCTTTGATGTATGCATACAAGCTCTATTACATTCACTACACAACCCGTCTTTTAGGCCCCTGGGGTACGTTTCACCAGCTCAAGCCCTCTATTAACTTGCACAACTTGCCAAGTCTTGCATTGAAAGTGTTGAAGGCAGGAACACAGGAGTTTTTAAAAATCTGGTAAACTTTCATCAAGGATAGCATAAAGACAGCAACCAGGTCAGCTTTAGGTTTCCTCAGATTCACCCAGATTTGGTCTGTGTGGAGACATCCAATGTGTTCGGGGATAATCTGCCTCATCAGGTATGAAATTGTGTTGCCCCTTTTGTTCTAAGTAAAAATCCTTCATTATTTGGGTTTATACTTATTCTCATGGGAGCATTAAAATAATAGGACAAGTTTCTTCAAGGGAAATGCTCAGAAAGAGCCCAAAGGTACACCACAGATTGTAGAAATTATTCTTCCAAAATAAGGTACACCAAAACTGGAATTTGGTTAGAATACATTTACCTAAACAAAGCTAATGAAGAGGACAATTATGGTCTAACTCCACAGGATTCTGAAAACTTCAACTGGATAGACGAGCTGAAGCCACTGCCTCCCAAAAGCCTCGTTGAGCAGTGAAAAACTTGTTTAGGCATTATCAGACAGACACTAGATTGCAGTTTGCTCCATTTACATTAACTGTACTATAGAAAACTAACAGGGAAGAATTAGTTGAAAGGTCATCCTTAAATATAAATGTGCATTGCTTTCTTTAAAGAGAACTCAGTTGCAGTTCACGTGGTTAAACTTAAGGAGTAAAAGCAAATGCATACTATTAATCTTAGAAGACTAATTCCCACAACTGGCTAACAGCAAAACAATTTAGTTAAGAGGACTGTCCACAGAAGAAGCAAAACAGCTGTTTCTTTTGTAGCCTCAAAGAGCCTGTAGCTATTTGGAAGTTACTGTAACATAATACCAGACAAAAAAAAAAACTCAGCAAGTTTTTTTGCTCTGTGGGAGGAATTGTTTCCTGCCTTTCTGTACCAGTGGTTTCAAACGACCTAGAGTAACACCACTGAACTGGGGTTACTATCGGACATGCAAATACCATATAAGTAAATTGCTACTGGTAGCTCAGTTTCTTCCACTTCCAGCACTAAGTGCTCACGTTATTTCTCACATTCACTTCTTACTAGTCACTATGCAATACTTAAAACATTACCAGTTTTGTTCTTTTTAAAGAAAAGGAATCATATTTAAATAACACTAAGGTTGTAAAGCTACACTGCAAAGTGAAGCAGGATTACCAGAAGACGGAAGAAATAAACCCAGTGTGTAATTACTTTCAGAAGTTACAGACACTGAAAACAAGTTAAATCTCCTTATAACCATTTTTAACTTACCTTGTCTGTTCTTGTAAGATAAGATGAGGCTCTACAAAAAACTTGACTCTTAATTTTAATCGATAAGGAGCTAAACCATCTATCTGCTGGGAGATCCTGTTTCTCAAATTCAGCCACAAATTCTCCCCTTTGCTGCCAGTGAACTGCAGTCCAAAATAATCAACTTCTATAATCCCCAGCCTTCTGCAAACCTGAAAGAAAGAAACTCTTTGTAACAAGGCTACAATATAATGATGAAAAAGATCACCTAACCTTGTTTCAGACTGCTCACTTAACACAAAAAAATAAACCCTGCTGTATGCACCTTTAGACAAAAATCACTTAATTACTCGGTTTTTAAGCCACGTATGATACAGCATGTAGACAAATACTAATAATAGAGTGGGAATTTCACCATTAGCTGAAAACTACACAGATTTCCATGGTACCCCCTCCCTGGCCAACAGCACTGCCACTTAAGAGGATCACTGCATTTCCAAAAGAGGAGTGTATCTGTCATTCAGCCTCACATTCACTAGCACTTTCTAGGCAGGAAGGAGAAATAAAACTACAACCCACAAGTTTTATTTAGATGCCATCAACAGGCTGGGCTGCTACATTCGCCTCTCCCCAGCATCCTCACGGCACCCGCCGCAGTCACAGCGTGGCGACGGCGACAGAACGGCGAAAGCACCTGGGCGAGAGCTTCAACCAGCAAGGCCCCAGCAAGCCTCGGCAGTGCCCGGGCACTGTCCCCCTGTTCAGGCCGATCCTACCCTCGTCCCCGGCTCAGGGACATAGCGGGCTGCAGGACTACGGCCGAGGCCTGCCCTCCCCACGCGCGCTGTGGAGAAGGGTCGGAGAACCCCGAGGAGAAGGATGCGGCATCTAACATGGAAGGGGGAAATCAAAACAAAACAAGGAGAAAAAAAAACTCGAAGGGGAGCGGAGAGATTGCGGCGGCGGCTCGCTCCCCGCCCCCACAGCGGCAGCCACCCCCGCACGGCCCTGCCTAACGCCACCGCCGCCCGCAAGGGCCGGAGCTGGCTGCCGAGGCCCTGCTCCTCGCCTCCCTGTCCCCGTCCCCAGTCCTCAAAGACGCGGTGCGCGTCTGTCGGGCACCAGCGACCCACGCTGCCCATCGGTCACTGTTACCTCCCTTCCCCACATACACATACACACACCCACATCCCGAGCTCTCCTGCTTCCTCCCCTCCCGGTGGAAGGCAGATGGGCAGGAGGGCGGCGGGGAAGAAGTGCGCCGTGCGGGGCCTCACCTGGTTGAGGCAGTCCTCGCCGTTGGCTTTCGCCTCTACCTCCACCTCCATCACCACCGCGTCCGGCCTGGTCACATAGCACAGCATGGTTGGGGCCAGCCAGCGTCGTCGCCGCCACGGACACCCGAAGCGGCAGCTGCCGGCGGGGAATCGCAGCTGTGGCTACAGGCTGAGGCACGCGCGCGTCCCCTCGGCCGCCGACTACGCCACCCACCTCAACCCGGACAGAAATAGAACCCCTTTCCCACTCCCCTACTGCTAGCGCTCCGGCGGCTCCGCTCCCTCCACATATACCCTCCTGTCTCCCCCTCCCAACTCCGAGCGGCACCTGCGGACCAATCGCGAGGCGCCGTTCGCCGCTGCGGGCCGCCGCCTCCACCAATCAGCGCCGTCGCTGTCCCCCGGCGAACGGCGACGGCAGAGAGGGCGTTTGTTGTTGTTGCTCTCTGGCGCCCCCTGCCGGGCTACAGGAGGGACTACAAACCCCCATCCCCTGCTCTGCCCTGCCCTGCCCCGCCCGGGGCAACCTGGCTACCCGAAAGGGCTGGTCCTCGGGGCTCTCTTCCTCTTTCTCACCCAGTGTCTCCAAATTAACCTTCATCCGCCGTCCCCTGCAACAGCCCAGAACTTCTTACCTTGGAATTATGTCCGGTTAAATCATAGAATCATAAAATAAGTTGGGTTGGAAGGGACCTTCCAGATCATCAAGTTCAAACGTTAACCCAGGACTGCCAGGGCATCGCTAAACCGTGTCCCTCAGCATCACATCTACATGACTTTCAAATTGCTCCAGGGATGGTGACTCCACCACTTCCCTGAGTAGGTTGTTCCAGGACTTGACAACCCTTTTGGGGAGAATTTTTTTTTTATTTCCAACCTAAACGTCCCCTGGCACAACTTAAGGCTGTTCCTTCTTGTCTCATTACTTGCAACCTGGGAGAAGAGACCAACCCCGACCTTGCTTCACCCTCTTTTCAGGTAGCTGTACAAAGCAACAAAGTCTCCCCCAAACCTCCTCTTCTCTAGGCTAAACAATCTCAGTTCCTTCAGCTGCTCCTCAGAAAACTTGTATTCTAGAACCTCCAGCAGTTTCTTTGCTCATCTTTGGACACACTCCAGCAACAAAATGTCTCTTCTCAGTTAAGGTAGAGACCACACCCACTCGGGAGGGACTATCTACAAAAGTACAAAAGAGTGAGTGGCTGTAAGCTATGTGACAACCAAACTGTTTCATGGCTCATCTCTAGGCTTTTACAAATGCTCCTTTCCATTGAGGGGAAATTAACATCCAGATTTATGCTTTTTCTCACATATTCACTTTGGCTTTGGTCCAACTTTGTGTTATGCATCATGCAAAGTCCTGGAAATGTGAAATTTTTAAGCAGGATGGGTCAAGTGATACTGCAGCCTCCCATGCACTGTCACAGATGATGGAGCTTTTACACTCATTGAACTCTGAAGGTGTGAAACTTAACAGTGATTCCTGGCCAGGGAGGAATACTTATACCAGGCAAGCCCTTAGAAGTATTTGTTTGACAAACATACCCAAGGTACATAGAGTAGTTTATGGCTGCTTTAACAATGTAAATTGAAAGGAAAGGGAGGACTAAGTACAAAATGCATGCTGAGTAGGTTCCCTGAAAGAAATACAGATCAAAGAAGTACCAAGGAATGCAGCAATGAGGAACAGGTAGGCTGTCAGGGGAAGAGCTAGGAGAGGAAATGGGGATCTGAAAATGCAGTGAAAGAAAATAGGAAGAAGAACAAACCACAGCACGGTTGCAAGGTCACCACAGGGCTGAATATTAGCTTGTTCCTGTGTGTATTGGTCATTTGCTTCCATATGGGTATTTCTGCTGTGCTTGTTGGGGTTGTTAGTGTTTTCAATTTGTTTTAAAGGAACTCTCAGAACAGATGCTCATTCTGCTCAGAGTTCTGCAAACACAGAGTGTGGAGCTCTATCCATTTTGTTCACGTGAACTCTGTAGCTAGAAGACTGCTTAGTTCTAAACCAGGAAGAACAGTAGGCGTCAAGTAAGAGTCAGGAAGTAGAATGTCAAACCTGAACGGTTCTGCATTTCACCTATACACTTAGCAGCTCAGATCTTCATGGCCAGGTTTATAATGTTTAAATTGAAGAGCTAAGGGTCTTGAAAGTCTGGACTTTTAGAGCGAAGGGAAGAAAACCAGAAATAACATGAAAGACAGGCAAAAAAATTGCAAAATTATCTTAAATCTGTGACTTTAGGGAAATTAAAAAAACAGAAACCCAAAAATGTTTCTTTGGGAGGGCCTTAATTATAAGGGGGTTGGCCACTAACAAAATCACAAAATATTTTAGTATGGGAAAGATCTTGTATTGTCCACTTTTTCTTCAGTTTCTGTTGGAGAGGGGATGCAGAAAATGAGATTATAGTTTTATTTTGGTTTTACTTCTATTTATTGTGGTATCATGGTATTTTGTGTGATTTCTATATCTCTGCCATAATCAAAGAAGTCCTAGAGTTGTTACAAAGAAGAAACACAAAAACAGCCATAATGACTCATGCCATTAGTATTCTGATATCCTCTTCCTGACTGTAGCTCAGATTAGATGTTACAGAGGAAGGTGCAAGAAATCTTTATGTAATTGTGAGATAACGTGCTTGCATATTTTCTCTATCATTGAACAGTTAAAGCTTGATTATACCTAATAGATTAACCTTTACTTATTTATTTGTGTTACTTGTATAGCAGAAATCTGTTCATCTTGTGCTAGGTGTTGTCCACAAATAGAAACAGATGGTTCTTGTCCCAGAGATCTTACCTTTTCTCTCTATATTAGTATCCATTCTGTGTTTTCCTTTTATCTGACTTAATATAAATGCAGGTGTTCTTATTATGTCTGTAAAAGTGTTATCCTGCTTTGAAATCTGCTGAACTGTAAGCCACAAAAATAGCTTGTGGCAATAAATGGCACAGGTTGGTTAAGCCCTGTGTAAAACAAGTATTTCTTTTCAAGGGTGTCACCTGGACACTGCTGTCATAGAAAAACATCCCATTTCACAGTCTTTCTGTGATATTTTATTCATGCTGTACAGGAGACAGTAAAGGACCGAGCTGTGCGTTAGCACACAGAAGACAGCTCTTGTGACAAGTCCCTGTTGCAACCCTTTGGGCTCTATCTGGGAGAAAAAAACCTGCAACATCTTATAGTCTCCTGCCTGGGCTCTTTGATGAATCAACAACACTCAGTGAGATAAACTGCTCATAGAGTGGATGTTCACTTTCTGGGTGTTGTAAAAGAACATCATCAACATGTCACCTCAGGACTGTGTGTCATGAAATACTCTGTGCTATATAACGGTAATACCTCCATGATGGGTCAGCCTTTTGCTCTGGTGTCAACTTGTGCGTAATTCATTCACCTTGCATACATTAATATACTTAGATTTCCTTGCTTAATACTTATTATTTTTCCCTGATATTATCTCTCTAAAAGGTTCATTTTTGGTCTTACCCTGCTTCACAGTAGAATATTAGTCATTGTGCCTTCTTGTCTGACATTTGAATAGAAAGCCTGTGAAAAGCCCAACTGTTTGAAGAAGGGAAATAATAAGTTCCAGACATTGGAATTTAGACTTCAACGTGGCAATATTGGCCCTTGATTCCAATAAAGGCTAATGCCTCTCCTTGTACAGATTTTTGTTCACAAGGTTTCCCAGGTAGTTGCCTCCAACTTACTGCCATGATATTCCATCTTTCGAGGAATCCAATAGTGTAGTTATGGTCTCTTTACCCAGACTTTTATGCAAGATCTTCTCTAAGATCCTCTCTTGTGTTGCTTATTGCCTATGGCATTGGTTCTGATCAAATTCAGGATACTTTATGGCCACAGAATACTATGCTATAGGGTAAAAGGTTAGAAATTAATATTGTGGATGAAAAGCTGGATATGAGATGACAATGTGCACTCACAGCCTAGAAGGACACCCAAGACTGCATCAAAAGAAACATGGCCAGCAGGTCAAGAGAGGTGGCTCTGCGCCTCTCCTCTGCTCTGGGGAGATCTCACCTGCAGTCCTGGCTCCATCTCTGCAATCATCAACACAGGAAAGACATGAACCTATTAGAGTGAGTCCAGAGGAGGCCACAAATGTGATCTGAGGGCTGGAACACCTCTGCTTTGAAGAAAGACAGAGAGGAGTTGGGATTGTCATCCTAGAGAAGACTCCAGGGAGACCTTACTGCAGCCTTTCAGTACTCAAAGGGGGCTTTTAAGAAAGACAGGAACAATCTTTTTAGGAAGGCCTGTTGCAATAGGACAAGAAGTGATGATTTAAAACTAAATCAGACTAGTTTCAGACTAGATATAAGAAAGATTTTTTATTTTTTCAAGTAAGGATGGAAAAACACTGGCATAGGTTCCCCAGAGAGGTGGCAAATGCCCCATCCCTGGAACCATTCCAGGACAGCTTGTCTGGAGCTCTGAGCATCTTGATCTAGTTGAAGATATCCCTGCTCACTACAGGGGCTTGGACTAGATGACCTTTAAAGGTCCCTTCCAACTCAAAACATTCCATGATTCTATGAAATACTCAGCTCCTGCATGTGCTCAGGATGAGGCTTCATCAAGTATTTAGAAGTACCTATAATGTATCTTTACTGTCCATTGGTGGCAGTCACATTAAAGGCATGCATGGAAATGCTGAGTTACTGCAGCTCTTGGTGCTGAAGGTATGCTCTACAGACTGTGAGGGAGACAATAACCTCGACAAATGATGGGCTTCTATAGCCCTGTATAAAACTGCAGCCTGCTCCTCTCTAGGAAAGCTAAACACCAGCAGATTTTTCACAGTGCTGGTTGTATGTGGTGCCTTTTGTTCTGACAAGAATGAATAGCTGCATGACAAAATATTTTTAGTTGTAATCTCAGTTTATCTAATAATCAGAAGCAGTATGAAGCTGTAGACACTGGCTTTATGTTTTCCTATTCTTTTACCTTGTATATGCTCTTCTCTTGTTCTGGTTCATTGCTGACTCATTTTGTTTGGCTTAAATAAAAGATATTAAATAGGTTTCAATATATACAGTTTCTTAGGCTGTTGAAGGATTGTTAGGTTACCCCCACATACATCCCAAGAGAGCCATGAAAGGTCCATCTACGTAAGCCCAGACGATCACAGGGGGCATAATGGCAGGCAGGAACTGTGATTCCTAGAAAAGATCATGCCAGAAGAGCCAGTCAGTAGGTAATGTGGGTTGGGGGCCAGGGTGGGTTTGGACGTCTCTGAAGGCCACATCTGGGTATGAGAGTGGCTGAGTGTCTGTAGGGGTGAGAGCACAGGGGAGTGGCTATTGGAAACAGGAGTTCCTGGGCAGCTCTGACTGCATGTGTGTGATGGTCTGTACCAGCAGCTGGAGTGGGGCTGCAGTCTCTGGAGCCTGTTTGTCCAGGTTGGCAGCAACTAGGGAGACTGGGATCCAGGGGTAGCTACTGGACAGACTGCCTAACCCCTGCTGTTGGAAGGCTCCACCTTATAGATATGGATATATATCCCCACTTATGGGCCTCCATCCTGCTCAGCAGGAGCAGAAAGCAGGATGAGGCCAGTGGTGCTGTCAGTGGTGGTGAGTGCTCTGTGTGTCAGTTTGTGATCTGTATAGCCAGCCAGGTATATATGTATATATGTGATGTATACTTGTGCTCTGTGTGTGTGTGTCTAATGGGAATACATGTTCAGCCTCACTACTGGTTGGACCTGGGGGCATGGAGTGGCAGCATCCTTGTCTCTCTCAGGCTGCCAGATTAGGTATATTTTCCACTAACACAATTCCTTAGAGAAAAGCACACACCAGACTATTGTTACTTTAGTTCTGCTTTCTTTTTTTCTTCTTATTTTCCCACTGTCTCTTTGTATTCTGTATCAAACCAAGTAACCAAGGACCAGATCAGCTCAAATGCATTTTAGGATGATTTGAAATGAAACTGAGTGGGGTCACATGATTGTAGTCAGTCTCTTCTGCTCTCTTCTGCCTGGGTAAAATTGCTTTGTGCATTAACACAACAGTAGTGTCTAGCTTCTTTCTTGTCACTGTCAAGGGTATTGTTCATGTTAAAAATTCACATCACCCACATGGATGATGATCTTCAGACAAAGAAGAACAGGGGAAAGCATAAAGTTGAGAGCTATTCTGACAGTAATGGTCACTTAGGGGAAATAGCATCATAAACACACACTTTCTTTTCTACCTGAAAATAGTGTTCTCAGATATATCATGCCTTTGTCTGAACTTTTTGAAAAATATTCCTCTGCTCCACACTGTCCACAGTGCTTGATCAGCTTCTAGGCGAAAGCTGACTGTAACTGACTGAAATGCTTCCCACAGAGCTGGTTCACCTTTCACAATGTAACGAACACAGAAAAACATGTTAACGACCAAGTAGCTAACAGGCCACAAGTTGACTGCCCTGTCAAGCATTATCTGGTGGTCAGACCCAAAACACCTGACCAAAGAAACCAAAAAACAAACAGTTCAGTTCAATCGTGGGGTATCTTGTCTGGGACATTTTAAGAACACAAAAACGATCCATCAGATCAGACCAAGGTTTCACATAGCCCTGAATCCTGTTTCTTGGAGATTTAGTCCAGTTGTACATGGCATGCTTAACATGGAAGAGGTACTTGTTGATGCCTATATGCTGCAAAGTGCCCAGGGCCAATACCTCATGGTCTATTAAAGAGTATAAAAATAAATTCTTATTCCCCAGAATCCCCTCCCTTGATATGCAACTCAGGGATTTTCAGTCTATTTTTGTGTTAGAGAAATAATTTTGTCAAGTAGAATTGCATTTCCTACTCCAAAACCTTCCCAGTTTGAGACCAGGCTCATTGTAGAAACCCTGTTCTTGTTGTTCGGCCAAGTATCACCTGCTTGTGAAATCTATTAATTCCATTTCATAACCCATTTATTTATAATAGATAGTAGAAGAAAAATCCTCAGTCTGCACTTTTTCAGAAGCTCCTAACATCAGATCACCTTTGTATTTGTGCTTGTTTTCCAGGCCATCGATTCAATTTCTGAGCATTTTACTTCCTTTAGTGCTTTTAGAATGGAGTCATCATTGATTATTTTCATGTTGTTAAAATGTGCTCTTGCGGTCTAGAATCAAAGCTTTCACAAATTAAATTCTCACTAATATTTGTTTCTAGTGCTGCCACTATAATTTCATACATTAAAGCTGTTTGCCCTTCCTCACACCACTTTCAGAACGGCTAGGACATTAAGAAAAATGGATTGGAATTAAACAGATTAAAATATGAAGAAAGGCTTGGTATAATAGCTATTTTTGTATGTATCAACCAACCCACAACCACTATTTAAAAAATAATTCCTATATCTAAGAAGGTTTTACATTGTCATAATAATAAAAGTCAGTTCCACAGAATAGAAAGGGGTATAATAAAAAGATGTTTTTTATTTCTGCATTATTTGAGCTGTCAAACATTGATTTTATAAATTGTGTAGCATAACCCCTGTGTTTTTAACTCTGTCAGTCAATTAATATAACCCTTTTAACATGTTTTTATTACAAATAACAGAAATAAGAGACTTGACAAAATACATATTTGTCTATTTCTGGTTGATTTGGTCTGTGCATTTGACCTAACTTTGCCTATACTTATTTCCACTGTTTCTTTATTGCAAACCCATCAGTTGTTTGTCTGAAGAAAATTCAACACACTGTCACTGATGGAAAAATTGAAGTAAGACTGAAGAGGAATATGTACAATTTAGTGTAACACTTTATAATATGCTAGATGATACTGATGAATATTAACTTTTTTTATTAAAAAAAGAAATAACATTTTCCTTTTATGACTGGAGAATATAGGCTTCTGAGAGTACTCAGTGGTCAGATGATGTCATACTAGTTATTTGATTGCAGAAACTGAAATTACATGAGGTGGATTCCTCCAGAATTTTGATTGAACAAAAGGATTTATTTCTGATCCTTTGTATTGTGACAATGTTTTGTTTCTTCCGATTTTAGAGCTACTTATAGTTCATGGATCCATGTACAGGTCAAAAAATGTCACATCACATTTAAAAAAATATCCTATCTTATGAATCATTCACAGAAAGTCAGAAAGGAAAGTGGTAATTTTCTGCCAAGGACTTTAACAGTAGGTATTCCCCTGGCTTCTTTTAAATATTAATTCTGAGAAAAAGAGACCATTATGGTTGCTATTAAGAAGTCATCTTGTATTTTTTACTTCATTTAGAATGTATAGAAATATTATTTTCTTTAACCTAGCAATATTTTTTCAGTGGTTAGTATCTTCAGAATTTTATTTTATTCTACATCCTAGCAACCCATTTACAACTAGTATAAATTTAATCCCCACCATTCTTATCAGCAATCGAGTACATGATTCCCTTACAGAGTGAAAGGGAGAAATAAGAAATACTTGGGTTGTTATCTTTCTGTGTCTTCTGATATACACTGAGTAATAACTGTTTGCTGCTAAAAACCATGTCTCCCAAGTATTATTATTACAACAGCTTGTTTGAGAAGTTAGCATTTGATAACTATCAGTTATATTTACTCCAACAGATGCAATCTCTAGGAATTAATGTCCCAATATTGAGCAAATGAACGTCTGAAACAAAGGCACATCAACACAAAAGTGATCTGACTGCACAATTTTACAAGTGTATTTTTCAGGAAGGCATTTTGATGGGCTATTATATTTCAATTTCAAGTATTTGCAATCAAGACAGTTATGCTTTATTTTAAATGTCAGCCAACAAGATTGCCAACAAAACAGAAACAAAGCTGTTTGCCCTTATAACCAACATAACACTGTTAGTTTTCTCTTAGAGTATCTTCAGACTGGTCTATCTTCAGTAACTTCAGTGTTACTGAACATGGACATCTTAGAGCTGGTCCAGAGGGGGGCCACAAAGATGATCAGAGGGCTGGAATGCTTCTACTATGAAGACAGGCTTAGAGAGTTGAGGTTGATTAGTCTGGAGAGGAGAAAGCTCCAGGGAGGCCTTACTGTGGCCTTCCAATACTTAAAGAGAGCTTATAAAAAAGAGGGAGAGGAACTTCTTACATGAGCAGATAGTAATAGGACAAAGAGGGGAGATTTAGTTTAGATATGAGGGGTCTAGGGGGTGCCATCCTTGCCCATGGCAGGGGGGTTGGAAGTTGGTGATCTTTAAGGTCCCTTCTGACCCAAGCCATTCTATGACTCTCTGACTCTTATTTCATAATTAGAAAAAAGCTTAGGTTCTATAGCTTTCCTGACACAGTAAAGACCTCATAAACTAACTGGGGGGATTAATATTTTTATCCTTTTCAGATGTTGCTTCTTATTTTTAACAAAAGCAAAATTCTAATCAGATAACAAAAGTTCCTCTTCTTTAGGGCTTGAAGCATGCATGGAATTTGTTGCGAGCAGAAGAGGAACAGATAACAAGTTTTGGTAATTCCAGTTCAATCCAAATATTATGAGTAAAACAAGATAGGTCAGAAGATTTCAGCTCTGCCATAAAAGGGAAATAAACTTTTTACAGAGATGAGTATTCTTCTCTGTGAATAAGCTTATTCTTTCCTAAGGAAGGTCAAAGTAAGCAACTGCAGATAGAGCAGGTTTGGAGAAGTTAATGCAGTGTGTGTGGGTTCTCTCTTCATGCCATGTTTTAGGGAGAATTTTGGTCAAAGTCAGTGAATTTGTCACTCGACAGATCCAGTACTTATCACTTCTACAAAAAAGGGAAGATCTAAATGACACAGACTTCTACCACCCCTGTGGCAGAGTGTTTTCAGTGCTGAAATATGGAGTAGGCAATGACTTCTTTCACAGCCCTGAAGGAAAACTAGCTCACAGATGAGCAGCTTAGCCTGTGTGCTTATACCAAAGACAGCTCACTTGGAGGGGGGAAAGGGAAAAAAAAAAGGCAAAAAGAGAGCCATTTTGGCATTTACTTAAAGAAAATAAAATAGTTCCTGCTAAAAATAAACATGTGTATGTACACATATATACATGTATGTACATATGCACATTTACTTTAATACCTTCTGAGTGTGAAAGGTTAGTTATCTTGCATTGTAATTGTTTCCCCAAGTGGGTGATACAAATTGTTTTGTGAAGTCAATGAAAAAGTGTGACAATTGATTGTCTGAAACACTTGTCTCACAGTTATGTGACACATTCTTAGCAGGGTCAGGAACTTGTTAGACAAGAGGCAAAGCTTCTGGTACTGACTGTGTTGTGAATGAATTTGTTTGCATGAATTGGATCCTCAGACTGACACTTGCTTAGTGTGTTCTTGAATGCAAAAGAAAAACAATAATCATTTCCTGAAAGCTGCAATGTGGTAGGTAGACTACTATTACAAATATTTTGAGTAAGATCATGAAAAAGAAAAGATATTTTATTCATAGAAACCCCTCAAGCTTAGCTGTAGTTACCTTTACAGCAGATAACAAAACGAGAGCTGGTAGAAATAGCTTGATATGTTATTTGATTAAAGTAGTATAGTGAAGAATCCAAACAGAAGTCACAAATGTTATACATCTTTAAAGATACATACCTGATAGATGTGAAAGGCTCCAAGAGCCATATTTGCTGTGAATGGGCACTGCAATGGTTCTATAGTAAAGGGCTAAATATACCCTGGAGCATGAAAAGAACATCAGTGAGGAGAGAAATCCAGCAAGTATTTGGGGAGGTGCATTTGTAGAAGGAGAAAGAGGTTGTTTGCCTTGTGCAATCTGGGAAACTAATCTGAGGAGTTGTTAGTGAGCTAAGGATCTATGTAGCAAAGGCAGGGCAGAGGAGATAAAACAGATAAAGCACTATCTACAGGTTTAGGAACAGAAAAAAATGTAATGAAAAAGTTATGTCCTTGACAATGGAAAAAGAGAATCAGAACTTCATTTTCTTTACTTGTGAAAGACTGGAGAAAGAAAGGGGATAAAATTGAAAATATGGAGAAAATTATATGAAAAAGATACCTGGAGACTCTTCTGGGAGAGTTCTGTACATGAATCATAAAATACAGAAACAGATGCAATACTTTACAGAGAACATAATCTCTTGATTCAAGATGATCAAAAACATAAAAGGATTTTTCAATTATTTAATTTTTTCTGCATTTGTCTTCTTTTCAATTTCATTTCATGCTTGATGAATGTTGGTGAATGCCTCTCTCTCTTTAGATACCAAAATATGTTTATAACCTCTACCACCACAAGTGAAAGTGTGTAAGACCAGTCAGAGATTAAGGTGAAATCCAAGAGAAGTGTGCCAGAACTGTGCTTTTAACTCTACAAACTAAAAAATATTCGCATTTCTTGAAAGGCAAAATGGACATGAGGAAATAGGTATGCCTGTATTAAAGTATCTCTAAATTATGGCTGATTTACCTTTGACCATATCTGGGAAGAGAACTAAAACCAAATTGTAGACTTTTTAATAAAATATATGCCACAAAATTAGAAGTCAGGTAAATTATCTACCTCCTCAGAGGCTACTTTGTGTGTTCTACAGCTTAGCAAGAAAAAAGTTTCCGTAGACTGGGTTCACATCTGCAATTTTTATGGGAAATCTGTATTGCTCTGAAAGAATTCCAGTGTGTTTTGTTGTATTCTGTGTGAGTCATGTGTGAGTCATCTGCAATTCCTTAAAGTCTGTTGAAAATTCATCATTATTGTATAGGCCAAAGTTAAAAAGATAATGTCTGGTTTCTGATTCTGCTTACTTGTCTAGCTCTGTATCAATTCTTGTAACCAGAAAAAAAGTTCTTGAGAGCTGAAAAGTCTTTGCAATTTCCAAACCCTCAGTTCAACATGTAGTGGATGGCATCTCTTTGAAGACTCTCTTGGCTAAAATGTTATGTTTGCATCTGGGAGTTCTCACAAAAGTTTAAAGAAAAGAAAGATGTGTGGCTACAAACAGTATATGCACAATTGTAATTTTAATGAAAGAAAATTGCTTTTTCCTGTCTCTACAGGAGGTCTTAGAGATTCAGAAATTGCATTTACAAAGAAGATCATATACTCTTTATATTTATCACTATTTTAGACTGAGAAGAAAACAAAACCAAACCAGAAGAAAAGAAGAGTGGCATGCCCATGTAAGAGCAGAGGACTTCCTCTTGCTTGAGGAAAACTATTTTTCATGTGCCATCCACACAGGCTCTTTTACTTGACTTGCTCTGTATTTTTCACAGAGCTCTAACAACTACTTTAATATCAATGTTCATTTAAGGCCAGTATAAGACCATCTGTCCCTTCCCATAGATTTTTAAATCCCTAAATGACCTCCAGATAGTTTTAAGAACTTTTTTCTTTTCTTTGTAGTGCCTTTAGAATCTCCAACCCAGTGCCTTTAAATATCTCTCTCCTCTTGTTACTGAGGCCTTCCAAGTAATTGGTGACTGGAAATATGGTGCCCTGTGCATTAGTCTTAATTACTGTTGTGGGAACTCACTCTCAGCAGGGACTCTGTGTCTAAAACCCTACATACTAGACCATTTTACCTGGTCTAGTGCATGTGGCATCCCTGCCCATGGCAGGGGGATTGGAACTGGGTGATCTTTAAGGTCCCTTCCAACCTCAGCCATTCTATGATTCCATGATTCTATGATTTTTTAAGAATCCAGTTCCCTTTTTCAGCTGTCGGCATGCAGCTAACATAGCCCAGGTTTTTGTTCTGCTATCCCTTTATCAGATGTTCAGGAAGGTTGCCACACTTGTTGATTTGGGTTTTTCCTAATGTCAGACCACTCCTAGTTTTGCATTCAATTTACAAATCATATTTTGGTTGGTGAAAAAATATTATCTGTTTCCAAAGCTGCTTTTGGCTATGTCAGGAAGTAATTAAGGGGAAGTTTCAGTGAGTGCTGGCATCCCATAAATAACAACTATTTCCATGAACATCAAAACTAATGAAGCCTATGGATTTGTCTTATGGTTGGACTCCCAGGTGCTTAATAACCTGTTGCCACTCACTGAGGTTTTTCCTTTGACTTGAGCATTCATAATCTCCCACTCACATGGTTTCTCTGGTGTCTAATGAAGGTTGACTTCATGCTACAATCTTTCCTCTGTGAAAAGACTGTCTCTCTTCTCTGCACAGGTACCCAGTTTCACCCAATTTATATAATAACCTGATATCTTTGAGATAACTGCCTATCTATCAGACTTAGCTAAGACTAGTCAATAGCTTCAGAATTTTCTAGATTACTGTTCAGCCGAGGGCATGATACACATCCTATATTTATGTAGGAAACCAGGTTCAGCATCCTGTATTGTTTTGTTTTTTACATCCAGGAACTGAGGCCAGAGGTTTCATGTCCTTTTGTTTATTCATATCTGTCAGTTTTTGCTAGTAAGGAATAAGTTAGCAGCCTCTGGGTTTGACTAGATGATTGTAAGAGGAGTATGTTGGTAACCCTGAATTATTGATTGCCATTTCCTATAGGACAGACTCCATAATTGCCCTTCAGTGTCATAAATTCTCTTAAATCTTCTGTTCCAGGCATCTTGCAGTACCAACTGCCTGGCAGAGCACTGTTCTCAGGTTGCTTGTGCAACAAAACTAGGTTAGGCACAAGTTTTTCTACAGCAATTCTTTTCTAGTGACTACTTGCACCCCTTCTCTGTTGGAAAGAATTATCAATGAAGACAAACACCTCAGGAAACACCTAGATATGTTGTGGCATTTGCTAATTCTAGCATGCTAATTCTGTTATCATGTATTGACATTTGTGTTTGTTCAGCTTTCTCCCAGTAATCATGTTGCTACCTCATCAGATCAAAGTCAACCTCTATGTAAACTTTTCTGCTCTCGATCAAAACCAGACTGTGGCACTTTGTGGTGAAATGCCTCATACCAAATGAAACAAGTCTGGCAAACAAAAAACAGGTATTTAAGTGTATGCTAATATGTACTCTGTTTTGCTAACAGAGTCCACCAGAACCCTGCAGATACAGAAAGGAGAGGAAAATATCTGGCATCATTTCATCTAGAATTTTTTCCTTTGTAAACACTAGAAAGTATTCCTTTTCGTATATTACTTATTTTTGCTATGTGAAGCATTATTTCAGTGAAGTGTATCATCTCTTCTTTAAATGTGAAAGGTTATTCCCTGTTATTTGTCCCATGCTCCCTGAGAAAAAAGCATTTCCAACTTTATCTTAGCATATGCTCTAACATAGCCTTCGATGGGTTGCAAACTCTGATCTGCAAAAAGCTTCCTTTTGCCTTGGAAGATATCCTTAAACTCTTCCTCAGTTTTTCTGTTGTCCTGAACTGCAGCTGAGAACAGCCTCTTGATGACAGCAAGAACTTGCTGTAATTTTAAAGTCAATAATGGGTACTTTAAATATAACACTATTGCAAATTAATGCCTCATAGAGGCAGAAGTAGGGGCCTAAAGTAGTTTTTTTAAGTGCTGATAGTCTTTCCCTCAGTGCACTATACTGTCTTGTACACCTTTGTCCAACTAAAATGCAAGAAGTATCCTGTGTAGTGTCAGGTCTCCATCTTCTACCGTAAATATTGGCTTTTGCTATGATTATGGTTTTTTTCTGAACTAAAGTTGCTGCTGTGGTTCTTTTTCACTCTATGTACACCTGCATGATCTGCTAGTGCTTGCTCATTCTTGCAGAGTGATGCAGTTCACTGAAGTTCCTCTATCTTCTGTTATGACTAACAAGCCAAGCTTAGCTTGTGTTATTAACCACAACATGTGCTGCCTTTTTTGCAGGCTTCCTTTGACCTCCACATCTTCCTGCCTCAAGCTTCTCTGATCAGAATGGCATCATTTGAGCACTGTCTATTCTCTATAACTGTTGTTCTGAACAAAATAATTTCTTGTTAGCAAATTCTGGTTATTTTACCATGGCCTAATCTTAGCCTGCCTGTTGTACGTGTGCTTTCATGTATGCTCTCTGTCAGATTTTCATGCCATCTCCCCATCATTTGGTCTTTTACAGATCCTGAACTGCCTCATCAAATTAATAGGTTTTCTCTTCTCCTTTTGACTGCAGACTCCTTTGTCTTCCTGTACATTTTAGTGGATATTTATAGACCATGCTTTAGATGACTAAGTTAGAAAGCTTGTGTCCTACAGCTTCCTGTACGGTCAGTGAAGAAGAGGAGGAATGGCTTACGAGGACAACTGCAGCATTTGAACTGGGTTCTGAGTTACACTCTAAGAAGCCTCCTACTCCCACTCCTTCCCTTCCTCTTTCTTTCCATTAATAATCCAGAAACACCATCCCTCTAATTTAGCTATCTAATTTATAAGACTAAATTTAGGCAGTCTGAGTACTCCTAAATGCTCAATAATATATTTTTCATGTGTTTTATTTCCAGATGCTATAATGTGACCTTTCTATACAATTTTATAGTTAGCTTTTTCTGCTTGACCTAACTGGAAGCTATTAAAATTGTGCAATACTGTTACCCAAAATAAAGCTACCTTCTGTTAATCATCCTGGTTTTGTTGGCATTCACTAATTTAACCTCCCCAGTTGTCCTCTGCACTGTACCTCTTCTGCAGGATTTTTAACTGTTCCATCCCTTTACCAAGGTTACTATCTTAACTTGTACCATTACTCCTGGTATCACATCCCATAGTTAAAAAATCATTCTGAGCCAAATATCTGACAGAGCCTTGCTTCATTCAGCATCTGACTCTGATCACCACTGTCTGCCATACGTCTCTGAATAACCTCAGTGTCCACTTGCAGCTGGCTCATGTCCCAGCTTCCTAAAAACAGTTATTCAGAAGCATTCTCCAAAACATTGTTATAGATCTAAATACATTCTTCAAAGCAAATCTAAAGGAAGGTCAGAACGTGAAAGTCACAGCCTGTTATAACCCCAGCATGCCAGTTTCTGATGGCATTACTCTATGTTCAGCCACAACTAATAACCATACTCAAAGAGAATCAGTATCATAGGGTGAACTCTGCAAAGCAGATTCCTAAAGCACTTTAGACAGATGGTTGTGCTAATACATGAAGAATAATTTACTAAACAAGACAAAAATGTCCCAACGTTAGGAAATAAATTGTAAGTGGGGGTAACAGAACACCATGTAATTTTATTGAAAGATATGTGGAGTTCCCATAAATTATTTTCTGTGCTCTAACAATTATAGAAGAGGGAATGAGGGATTTTGAGTGTGGAGTTTTATGCTTATATCTCTCAAACATTTTACTGAAGAAAAAATATTTCCTTTTAAACATTTTTGTTAGCATTTCAATGAATCCTTTATGACTTTTCCATTTTGAATCTGACATGCAGTACAAGCTCCAGACTTAAAATCACCTGACACTGTTGTTCTTTGTTATTTAGGCATCTTCAGCATGGATCAGAGTCCTAAAAGCTTTAGGCATTTGAACAGATGGGAGATACAGGTTCCACATCTCATGTTTGTACAGTAGGTACGACTGAGTACTCTAAAACAAGAACTGCTTTCGCTGTGTGTTGAAATGGGTCAGCAAGAACAGAAGGTATTCTGAATGGGTGTTTCTAACCTGTGAAATCATCCATTTAAAATAGATGTTTTTTCTTTAATGATGAATACCTAGAAAAACGTACAGCACAGTATTAGAGTCCCATATATAGGTACCAGCAGACTGGAAATCAGCCAATGTTACCCCCATATATAAGAAGGGAAGGAAGGATGATCCGGGAAATTACAGGCCTGTCAGTCTGACTTCTGTGCCAGGAAAGCTGATGGAGCAGATCATCCTGAGTACAGTTCTGCAGCACTTGCAGAGCAGCCAGGGGATCGGGTCCAGTCAGCATGGCTTCACAAAAGGCGGGTCCTGTCTGACTAACCTGATCTCCTTCTATGATGGGGTAACTAGCTTATTAGATGAAGGAAGGGCTGTGGATGTTGTCTACCTTGACTTCAGCAAGGCGTTTGACACAGTTTCCCACAGCATTCTCCTAGAGAAGCTGGCTGCTCGTGGCTTGGATGAGCACACACTTGGCTGGATAAAAAATTGGTTGGATGGCCAAGTCCAGAGGGTTGTGCTCAATGGAGTCAAGTCTGGTTGGCGGCCGGTCACGAGTGGTGTCCCTCAGGGGTCAGTGTTGGGGCCTCTCCTGTTCAACATCTTTATTGATGACTTGGATGAGGGGATAGAGTGCACCCTTAGTAAGTTTGCAGATGACACTAAGCTGGGTGGGAGTGTCGATCTGCTTGAGGGTAGGCAGGCTCTGCAGAGGGACCTAGATAGGCTGGATCGATGGGCAGAGGCCAATGGGATGAGTTTTAATAAGGCTAAATGTAGAGTCCTGCATTTTGGTCGTAACAACCCCCAGCAGCGCTACAGGCTCGGGAAGGAGTGGCTGGAGAGCTCCCCAGCAGAGAAGGACCTGGGGGTGCTGATTGACGGCCGGCTGAACATGAGTCAGCAGTGTGCCCAGGTGGCTAAGAAGGCCAATGGCATCCTGGCTTGCATCAGGAATAGTGTGACCAGTAGGAGCAGGGAGGTGATCTTGCCACTGTACACGGCACTGGTGAGGCCACACCTCGAGTACTGTGTGCAGTTTTGGGCACCGCAGTTTAGGAAGGACATTGAGCTACTAGAGAGGGTGCAGAGAAGGGCAACTAAGCTAGTCAGGGGTCTGGAGAACAGGCCTTATGAGGAGAGGCTTAGGGAGTTGGGGTTGTTTAGCCTGAAGAAGAGGAGGCTAAGGGGAGACCTTATTGCTCTTTTCAGCTACTTGAAAGGCCATTCTAGGGAGGCAGGTGTTGGCCTCTTCTCCCTTGTGACTAGTGACAGGACTAGAGGGAATGGGCTTAAGTTGTGCCAGGGTAGGTTTAGATTAGATATTAGGAAGAATTTCTTTCCTGAAAGAGTGGTGAGATATTGGAATAGGCTGCCCAGGGAGGTGGTGGAGTCCCCATCCCTGGAGGTTTTTAAGAAGAGGATAGATGTGTTTCTTCAGGGGATGATTTAGGGATAAGAGTAGTGTAGGGCTATTGGTTGGACTAGATGATCTTGAGGGTCCTTTCCAACCATAATGATTCTGTGATTCTGTGATTTGGGACTTTGATAAGTCAAGCTTAACACTGTTTCTACTCCTGCACAGTGCGAAGTGGTATTATTTTGAAACAGATTCTGAGTTATTTAACTATGCTGATATAAAGTGGGTTGTTGCTGTTTGTTAGCCAACAGATTCATCAGTATTTTATACTATTGTGGCCCCAAATAATATTAAATGGATTGTGTCTGAAGGTGGATACAGCTCAATGTGAAAGGACAGAGTGCTGGTAATGAGAAAGTAGACCTGAAAGATAAACAAATATTTTATCTTCAGCGATATTTATATGTCAAAGTGGCTTTCCTCTCTTCACCAGGATTAAGTAAAGCAGAATTAAGCAAAACTTCACTATGTTAATTAGAAGAATAAAACAACTTAGGAAATTACATAGTAGAGGAAAATATATCATACTGAATCTGGCATGCTGCAACTCCATGCCCCCAGGTCCAATCAGTAGTGTGGACAGACTGTGTTGATCATGTGTAGGGCATCACCAGACACGCATCCTGGCTAGTCCCTGCTTTCCATAGGGCATCCTTTGGAAGATTTAATGCTGCCAGCTAGAGATTTATTACACCAATCATAACAACTGTAACCATCTATGATGCCTACAGGCCTTACAGAGGATCATCTTTATACTCTCTTCCCTTAGAATAGCCATGAAAAGTTCAGCTGGAGTTTGTAATGCATTACAGTTCATGCAAAAAAATTGCTATGGAATGAATGAAGTGATACAGAGATCCCCAAAAACAAATAAGAAAAGCTTGACAAAGGCAAAAAAAAATGTGCTTGGGGAAAGGAAGGGCTAGACTACATCTGTGGGTTATGCAGCAAACTGAAAGAAGAGAGTGAGCAACATGTAAGTAACCTGGGTCACCTCAAGAGATGACAGGTTGTATGGTATCCTGCCAAGATTTTAGACTTAAGACAGTTACTCATCTTGTCTGCAACACGATTGCAGGATTGAAAGCTGCATTTGAGTTTCATAAATGTTTTACACAGCTTGGAAGGACTGTTCCTAAACAATGATTTCAACTGCCTTCAGGCATTTCTCTTGTTTATATCATGTACATGAAAATAAGAAAATCAAATAAGACTTCTTAATAAGACATTAATCTGAATAATTCTGTAATTGCCTTGAAGTAAAAAGTGTTTATGAAGTCCTGAATACAATACTTCATCTTTACAAACTGTAAGAAAGAGAGAGGGTTTGACAAGCAATTAGAAAACTCAAGATAGAAAGCACTATCAAAGTCCAAGGTATTCTTATTATTAATCATTGTGTAGTGCCCCACCACTGTAAATTGACATCAGTACATTGAAGTCAATGGAGTAATTGAAGCAACATTGATTGCTTCAATTGCTGCAAAGCTGCAAAGCTGACCCAAAGCATTTCAGTTCTTTTAAAGAAATGGGCTTTTTTCTCCCTTCCCCCCTTTTTGTAAGTCAAAGAAAGTAAATACCAAAGATAGCATTAATTGTTTAGAGTTGAGCACAAGAGCATTAAGAACATATATTAAGATTTTTTTCAGCCTTTCATGCATATAGTGTTTCTATTCCTGTTTCTGAACCAGACTGTAATTTCAGTTACAGAAATGTTGTTAAGGAGCATTGTTAACAACATACAGCTATTAATGAGATATACATCTGACTGATAGTATATTACATGCACTCCAGTGATAAATTTGCATTGTAGAAATTTTTCAAAAGAGAACAGTTTGCCAGAATACATTAAAAAGATATTTGTGTAGCCATAGAATGGTTTAGGTTGGAAAGGACCTGAAAGATCACCTAGTTCCAATCCCCTGCCATGGGCTAGGACACCTTCCAGTAAACCAGGTTGCTCAAAGGCCCATCCAATCTGGCCTTGAACACTTCCAAAGGTGAGGCATCCATAACCTCTCTGGGCAACCTGTTTCAGTGTCTCACCACCTTCACAGTGAAGAATTTCTTCATAATATCTAATCTAAATCTATCCTTTTCCAGTTTAAAACCATTACCCCTTGTCCTATCACTACACTCTGATAAAAAGTCCCTTCTCATCCTTCCTTTAGACCCTTATTAACTGCTGGAACCCGCTACATCTGTGCTTGTTTGTCATCAGAGTGAAAAATAGATGCAACAGATTAATGAGAGCAAGGGAAGTTCCTATAAACACCCAACCAAATACTATGCTTGTTGAAAGTAAACTTTTGTGTTTTAACTGTTTGATTATCATTAAATATATTAAGATATGTCATACAACACTGGGGTAAAAAAGCCCAAACATTTACCCCAGTGTTTTAGATTACCTAAACTTAAGGTACTTATTTTGAGCTATGACATTTCCAAAGGCTAAAAAGGTGGAGCATGGGGGAGAGGAGAGCATCCCTATAGCAGCACTAGAAGGGGTGGGTGGGGAACAATGCTGTTCATGCCTGTGTTTCCATTCCTGAGCCTGCTTTACAAGGTGATAAGGACGTAGACTGCCCTTAAGTAACTCCAGTGAGTTTTGATCTACAATGTGCTGTGCTCCCCTCACATCCTTATCCTCTGGAGTATTCCTCCCACATCTCAAGTCCTCACTCATATGCCCCAAGTCTGATCTGTTCCTGCAAGTCTCCTCCTTTCCTGCATTTTCTCACAAACACATGCTACAATCCCTCACTTCCCACACAATGCTACCAACCCACATCCTTTTTGCTAAGATCAAGGTCCTGCAAGCTTGGAGGTCTCCATTTATTGCACATCTTACACCTCCTCCTGAGGTCCAGCTTCCCCAGAAGGCTCTGGCACATGTTTCACCAGTGTAGTCTCCTCCAGCTATTTCTGGAAGAGCTACTGTTTCTGTTGTCTTTCTCCTTGCTATCCATGCTCCCATGGCTAGCAGCACACACCGAGTCCTTTCCTGATTTCAGTGTCTTCCCTACAAAACCTTGCTTGTAGCATAAGAAAAGTTCCTGGTACAAGTTAAATTTACAAAAAATCCACTTGAATGGGACTTAAGAATAGAAAAAGTAAGATTCAGAAGAAACACCCACAAATGTATCATGGCCCTCCTCATTTCTCAAAATTAGCACCATATTAACACATTGTTTGTTTGAAATTGGTGTTAAATAAATGCAGGCTCTCTTATATAACATATCACATCACATACAATACAGTGTACCATGAATTTATTGCATCTGACATGGAATAACCTCAAGCAACAAGTCAAAATGAAAGCACTTTTTTTGATTTTGACTCACAGTCAAACCCAATTACCCCATGGAAAATATCCTGTTTTGAAGACTATAAAGCAGTTATTTACCAATCTGTGTTTGGTACCTTGCCAGATCACTATTTACCCAAACCTTGTCAAACTGCCTTCAAAGAGATGTTGGAAATAACTCTTTTCTTGTAGAGTCGTATCATTCTATTGCTAGACTAAATGAACAGAGGAGGAGGCAAAGAGCAGACAACAGAATAGAAAAAGTCGGTGTTTGTCTCTCTATAATGACATTAAAACGTGCTAAAGTGAGGGCACCAAACCAGAGGTGGGAAGAGGAGAACTGGAAGGAAAGATACCACAGTCCTGTCTTGCAGTAACATATGACTCATAAAGCAGTGATGGATGAAGAGGAAAGATTAACACCACTTGGTACTGCAGCCCCTCTCACTCCTGGAATCTGAAGGGATACATCTATGCTGCAACCTCACTACTGCTCTTGGTACTGCACTTGCATCCTCATCAAGCAGCAGGTCTGGGGGAAAAAAGGACCTCAGGTTTGATCGGCTGCCATGGAAATACAGCCAAAAAGTATTATACACAATGTCTCAAGATCTTTTTGAAAGAGGAATTGTATTTTTTGGGGGGTGACTTGATAGTGCTAGATTAACAGTTGGACTTGATGACCTGAAAGGTCTCTTCCAATCAAAATGATTTGATGCTTCAATGATTTTTACCTCAATGTAACTGAAAGAAAACCTGAGGTGTAGACAGATTAGCTACCTTTCCTGAACTCAAAATACAAATCTGTGTCTAAGCTTCCATTGAAACCCAGATGCTTTCTCAACTGTGTATGTTCACTACTTAAAAGTGACCTGTAAAAATTTGCCTCAGAGTTCCCCTGAATTAGCCAAAGAGCAGCAGCAAACAGTTAGGTGTCTCAATTCTGCTCTCCTGTCACAGGTTTCCAGTGACTAGCTGATTAACTAGGAAATTTGTTCATTTAAAAACCACATTTCTTAATTAATAACTGCCATTTCTAAAGTTGTATTTCTATATTGGGCTCAAACATAATGTCTGCTGATGCTTGTGCATTTCATATACACAAGAGTATCACACCCAGGAAGCAGAGGAAAGAAAGCTACAAGAGTAATTGGTAGCATTGACTTTCTAGTCAATTGACTTTCTTGTAGATTGTTGCATTTAACAGATCATGAGAGAATTTCATTTCTGGGTCAGCAAGCTTGTAAGCAGATTCTATTATTTCCATGCATAGCTCTTAGGAAGACTGAAGAGAGAAGAGGAAGAGACACACAATCCAGTGGCAGAGCTTGCTGTGCTGCTGATTAAGAGGAGAGCAGAAAGCTTACTCTGCAGTACTGAGCACTCAGATGCCATCTGTCTCTCTTCCTTAGAAGATCCAAGTTCTGCAGCGCTTGACAAAGAGGTGGGAGGACTCTGGATAACCCACAGCCAGCCCCAGCAATTCACTGCTGCTCCTGATCTAAAAATAAAGGGTTTAACTTATCTCTCATTTGCATCCATGTCTGTGGCACAGAAAGGAGCGTTTTGCTTAGGATGATTTCCACAGAACTGATCAATTCTAGCAACAGGAGAGGAGCCCTGCCTTGGAGGTGTGCTGGAGACTGTGAATCAGTAACAGTGATATTACATTGCAAGCTACGTGTGACACAGTGTATGTAGATACAACATCATCTCCCTTCAAAGATCAATCCCCTCTTGGTGAAGGATGTCCCTGGTTTATACTGAATTAAGGACACTATAAAAGTAAATTAGGCAGGACTGGAAACTCAAGCAGGCTTTTTCCAATCAATAATGCAAGAAGCATTTAGTTAGGCAAATTGCAGTTGGAATTTGGCCAGTAAAATCAAAATCTGTTTTTATGAGAATCAGCATGGGATCCTTAAGAGCACATGTCTAATCCAAAAAAAAGGAGAGGAGATGGAATAACTGCTCTTTTTTCTTCCTCGTCTTAGTAAGGTTCTTTCATTTTCCTGATTTTTGCTTATAAATTACTTAATTATCTTCTCTATTCATAAATGTTCTATGATACAGTTGCCTGGAAGTCTAATCCTACAATTGATATTGCAAACTTACAGAAATATGATTTGAAGGGCTGCACATTCAGAATAAAACAGAAGAAATCACTTCATCAGGAAATAAACATTTTAGTTAACTGAGTACAGGTCTCATAATAAACACATATATTCTGCTATAAATATGGAAACTCTAAATATAAATTTGGGAACTTCTTGCATTTTTATATCTGAATCAGACACCTTATGTTTCTGTCATGATTACAAAAGCCAGAAAGAATAAAGGTGGCATTTGTGACACAGATGTAAATTTGTGTTGTGTTAGACATTTTTTGTTTGCAAAGCAAATTTTTGTTGCATAGAGAGTAGATGAAATTTTTAAACAAAACAAATTGCAAAGCACTGTTCCCTGAACCTGAGAGGGCCATGGTTTGTTAGGGAAAGCCCCTATGATAACAAAGTGCTGTACAGGCAGATAAAGGTTTGTTGTTCATATGAAAGGTATGAAAGCTGAACAAAGAAAACTGACAGGATGAGATGATTTTAACTTTTAACTGTACATATAAATATATACATTTGTGGATGTTACTAAGAATGAAAGGAAAATATTCCTTCAGATGGGTTTACAAAGAGAAGAGCTAGAAGAAGCAATTTTCATTTTTCTTTTGTAATCTAGATAGTGTAAAATTATTCTGCCTTCACAACCTCAAGGCAAAGAAGACAGTCTGCTTCTCTAGCTGTAAAAAACAATCTGTCAGGTCTTTTTAAAGGAACTCACAACTGATTTTGCCTCCAATAAAAAGCAGGAGGACGAGAGTTTTGCAACAGCAGTGAAATCTGCTCACAACTTTTACAGTGAAACCCAGAGCTTCAGCAAGGTTCTGCTCAAGGCATTGATCCTGCAATAAACAGTTTAGGTTCTGTAGGCTCAGGGCTTGAACTGCCAAACATTTAGATGTCTTTATTCACCTGGATTTCAACTTCTGCAAGAACTCCTATATTTGAATAGAGCTGAAGGTTAACAAAATTGAAACAACCTGCAACCTACAATCCCCATACCTACAGCATCAACACAATCCTTGGCCTCCCCTTAGAAAAGCAGTTGCAAGGCAAGTGGAAATTCAAGTATTCAAAAAATACAGTTCTAAACAATGTAATGTCTTAAATTTACTACTTTGTCATGTTCCATACTATTATGTCCAACTGGCATTCTTTTTGTATACTGCCTGTTTGCTGTAACAGTTAATTTCTAGCTCTGGGATTATGCTCAGTTGTTTCTCTTTTGTGTATTAGGGCATGAGAATAGTCTCCCTCAGGTTTTCAAGAGGCCCAGTGTTAAGTTTTTGTACTACTCTCTAAGAAAATAAATGTTCTTCTCTGGATCTACAGCCCACTTTAGTGCCTATGAAAAGGCTCTGACGAAAACTAAGCTCAGGCACCTGAAGTAGAGTCAAAGAAACTGAGGCAAGGATCCAGCTTTCCTGCTTAAACCCTTTTTTGCAAAGGCTGGATCATAGTCTGGGTTAGAGCTGAATAAGCTCCGTGTGATGGAGGAGGGTGTGGGGCAGTCTTCCAGTACTGCTCAGGCTTGGTAATTTGCCAAAACAAAACAGAATCTGTCTCCAAATTAGCAAGTACTTAAGATCAGGAAGGTTTCATCTGTATTGGTTTCTTTAGTAGTTAGCATGCTGTGGAAGGTGTGCAAACAATCAGTCTCAAACCTCCTGAATAAAGGCAGCTCCCTGTGCCAAGTAATTCAAAGCCCAGGATAGTCTTTAAATTGCCAGTCTACTGAGACTGCAGTTGTGTCAGGTGCTGAGTAGCACAGAGCTAGCCCAGCTTTACTGCAGATAGAAAAGATCCATAGCTTTCCCTGATAGCTGCAGAGAGATTTTAAAGGAACAAAAGACAGGGCAGCCTACAAGTTGAAGGGCAGTTACAAAGATCCCTGGAAGCTTTTAAGACAAGGCTTGATGGGGCCCTGGGCAATCTGATCAAGTCGATGGTGTCCCTGCCAGGCAGGGGGGTTGGAACTCGATGATCTTTAAGGTCCCTTCCAACTCTGACGATTCTGATAGAGCCAAACTCTTCTGGGGAGTTACAGACAATGTAATAAGAGGCAACTGCCACATAAGTTTGGGTTGAGCATTAAGGAAAGTACAGAGACATGGAGAAACCTCTGCCCTTGGAGGTTTTAAGAACTTGGTCAGATAAGGCTTCAAGGGGACTTCCAGAGATGCCTTCAACTGGTATTTCATTGAAACAATGAAGTCAGATATCAGTTTTCTTTAGGCTTGCTTACATACTCTTGTGTTTTGGAAATCTCTAACAGGTTTTTTAACCTTCACACTGTGTGAGAGAGGGGATGGAAGAAGTAACAACTGGTAGGAAAGAAAGGATACTCTCTGTGCTTACCTTGAATTATATTTTCCAAGTCCAAGGGAAAACATCAGGTAGGTATTTTGTTACTGACTGAAAAGATGTGACATTCAGATAACACCCAAAGAGGTAAGTTTCAGCACTTTTAACTGAATTGGATTTTGAGCCTTCATACTTGAAAATTTAGGACAGGTGAAATCTAAGGGACAGATCCTGATTTCTTAGAACAGGCAAACTTCTCACTCTTAAAATAAAAACTGTATTTTCCAGACAGATGGATTACACAGTTACTACTCATTGCATTCAGGTAATTAAAACACTGAATATATCTTCCCTGTGCAAGTGAGAGCAGAGTTTGGTCCTGGAGTAATAAATCTATTCTACTGTATTTGCCTTTAGCTTATTTTGTCCTGGTTTGGGTTAGAATGCCCTGGCTTGGGTTAGAACAGAATTAATTCTGTTCAGTGATTTTATATTCTAAAAGGTATTCCATCCCATAGGCATCATATTCAGCATCAGTTCCCCCACACACCTTGCCAGAGCTACCTGAACTTCCCCTGTAAAACCTGAAATTCCTGAATCTTAAGTAAGGACCCTGCCCCCAGAGGGAAACGGAAATCGGAGGTTTTTGGGACCCTGGGTGGGGGGCTGGGATTTAGTCTGTGAGGGGACTTTGTGGTGGGACTTGGTCTGTAGGTGCTGGCAGCTGAACAGCGTGGGTTTGCTACTGGGAACTAGCTGTTTCGACTCGGACTAGTGCTGGGGGAAGAGAGCTGAAAGGGTGGCTGCCTGGAGGGGACTCGAGCTGCTACTGGAAGCTCCAACACAGAACGTTTGCAGCTTCGGTGGGGGAAGTTTGGTTCGGTGTTTAGGTCCTGTATATATTTATATGTGTTTCATTTAACATTGTTATTGGAAAGTAAAACTAAAACTACTTTAATAATCCAGAAGCCTCTCTGCCCATATTGTTCCCTATCTTTTCCGGTTGGGGAGGGAAGGGGGTAATAAGGAACGTCTGCCGTGGGTCGGTAATCGTGCCCAGCTTCCACCCACGACAGCTTTTAAGGGAGTTTCAAAATCAGCTTCTCTAGTATTTATATTTACAGATACATACACTTCCAACAAAGAGAGGTTTCCACCTCCTCACCAAGAAATGTGTGATAATTCTCAAAGCCCAAGCATGCAACTTGTCTTCAGCTTGAAGCCAGATCTTTGAAAACAAGCATCCATGTTCAGTTACCGGAGGAAACTCTGGTCTGGGGAAAGGAGCAAGACTGGAGACTGACTT
The DNA here is from genome assembly GCA_013399015.1 of Galbula dea. Classification (NCBI taxonomy): domain Eukaryota; kingdom Metazoa; phylum Chordata; class Aves; order Piciformes; family Galbulidae; genus Galbula; species Galbula dea. Next base: position 396,316 of record VWZX01001678.1, on the reverse strand, counting down.
ATTTTACTTGCAGTCAAGTGGAAGAAGTCTCACCCTATGTTACTATAATAGAATGACAGGGAAGGAACAAGAGATGTAGAAATCTGCAAAGCTGCCTGGAGGCCAGAGCTGAGTTTACAGCAGGCCGCTCACCTCTGATCACAACAGACTCTGCAGCAATGCCAAAAAACAAGCACTCATACCAGGTGAAGCAGAATACTACACTTATTTACAAAGAATAACATGACAGCAATTTTCTTTAGAAAATTCCTCCTTATTGGTCATGGTGGTTTAAAGGCCTCCTGCACCACTTAAGAGGACAAAAAGGGAAGAGAATATGCTACAGCAGAACTAGGAATTCACCTACCACATCACTTAATGTTCCAAAGGAACTCGAAAAGGTACTCAGTGGTTTCATGAAATGACGACTTGTGTAGCATTACTTCCGTTTTCTTGCCTAGAGAAGGAGTTGCTATTTATTAAAAACAAACCCAAAAGATGGAGAAAGCAGCTTGGTAAGATGTCCTGACACATACTTCAGCTCAGATTACTCATTTATAATTTATCATTTCATAGGGCCATTCAATTTGTGATTTCCTTTCTTCTCTCTTCTATCACCACTATGTGAGAACAAAGACAGAAATAATGAGTCAGAGAACCTTTTGCCTCTAGAAATACCATCCCCTTCAAACTAGAAATCATATTATGAATTTTTCCAGTGAAGTAGAATGAGTCAATTAGGAAGGTAAATCGTAGAAGTATTCACAGATTGGTTTTTCTATCAATTTCTATTTGTATTTTATACATTATAAACTGTGTCCACCTGAAGCACACGGCAACAGTACCCACCAGAGCTGCATTCTGGGACATCAGCAAGTTGTCTTCCATAGAAGTGCTGCCTACCCTTGTTCACTGAAAGGGAGACATGACTGCTTTCTTTCTGCAGATGAACCACAAGGACCTCAAGCATGTCTGCCATATTCATCCAAATAAGTTGAGACACACCAGCAGACAGATTAGGCTGTGTTTTCATGGCATCTTTAAGCCAGTCTAGATGCAGACAGCAGCTGAAATGCGTGATCTCACCCTTTCCTGGCACCCTGAGAGATGCTGCTGTTCCCAGTTTTGCATTGGCACTTGCACTAATGTGTGAGGGAGAGCAAAAAGTGATCTGGCTGGAAACTACTGCTTTTTGCTGGGTTTTCAGAGAGAGCAGCCCCCTGACCTCACTTGCATGAGAGTGGCAAGACCAGGAGGCATGAGGAAAGGATGGCATGGAGCAGAGGGGTGAGTATCAATCATCTCTTTCAGCAGCAGCTATTACTTAAATTATCTCAAAACAACCATGCAGCCATTATTACGCTCAAGTCTTCCATGGTACCTCCACTGTGGGGTTCAGAATACCAGCAAAGCAATATCCTTCCTGGCTGGGCACCCTCCCAGGGGTACATTGCAAAGACCAATAAATCCTTCAACTTCCTTCAACCCCTTAATCTGTGGTAGACAAAATCCTTGGCTTAACTTCTCAAATTTAAGTGCTTCTGCCTTCTTTAATAGCTTCAGTATGGCCAGCTAGAGACAACACCTTTGGACACAGCTGCTAGCAGGTGAGTTAGATGTCTAGGAGAAGAAAACATCCTTGTTTTATTTTATGAGAAACTTCACAGACTTCCAGTTGGATTTTGGTTCCCTTATAACATGCTGGCAATATTAAAGGGTACACATGTGAGATAGATACTGGATTGTGCTATAGAGGAGCCAGGAACCTGGCTCCCTTGAAAAAGTTTCATCTGGCTGAAACGCTGTGGGACAGCAATATATTGCAACAGCCAAAGGGGCAAAGGAGAGATGGAAGACTAATGCTATAACTCTCTAACTTTGTTACTGTAGGTCCTGAAATACTGCTTGGTTGTAAAATTTCACTATTGACATCCCTCATGAAATGTAGGCAAGTCTGCACCAAGCAGCCAAGGGCTTTACAGGGATGGAAAACTAAGGCTGCATTAGGAAAATTGTTTTAATGTCCTCATGGCAACGTACAGTTTGCACAGAATTGTACAATATACATTTTGATAGAATATACATGACAGAAACCAGAAAAGGGCAAAATGGTCTACCTTTGTCCCACCTTGCCTGTGGGACAAACACTGCCTGTAGATTTGTCTGGCATTTGCATGTACAATTTCAAAGAGAATTTGCATACATACATCTATCTAAAGACAGATAAAAAGATTTTATGAAATTAATACTCCAGTTCATACCCATACAGTCCACAATAAGAGGCTGAGGAGTGTTTATAGTGGTCCTGTTCTGGTAAGTCTTTAACTTTTTGGAGTGGAAAAGTAACCTTTTCTGCTCTTTATAAAGGTCATTTAGCACTCTGGTGAAAACAGAGTGGGTTTGAAGTCCACATTAAAAGTAGTGAGCTTTATCATCTTTGTTCCTACTGGAAGGTTGTTAAAGAATTTCATTGCTCTTAGTATTGTGATTACTCTTCTAATTTTCAATCAAAATCAATATTCTAAATGAAAAACAAACCCACAAACCCCAAAGCTAGTTGTTCAGCTGAACTCTCCTTTGTTGCAAATTAACCAAATTTCATTTTGCCATTTCCCTTAGCAGAAATGGCAAGGATACACCAACACTTCTATTGATCCCTTCCTCATAACCTTTAGAGCCCTTTTTGTGTTAGAAGACAAACATCTCGCTTGAATTTTCCTGCTTTTAGACCAAAGATAGCCAGTTGTTTCAACCTCACAAACAGGTCCTATTGTCTGAACCTCTTCTTTCTTCTGTTCTCTCTTACATCCTCCTCAGAACATGGTGACCTAAGCTGACACTATACCTCCTGCAGAAGCCTGCACAGGAGGAGTAGAGCACAGCATTTATCTCACATGTGCTTTATATGACGTTCTTTGTTCGTATTCCCCAGAATACTATTTCCTGGTTTTGGCATCATATTGCTGGCTCATATTTCACCTGTAATTCTCTATAACACCTTGTTTTCTGCAATGCTATTTCTCTGCCAGATATTCCCCTATTAGTATTTCTGCATTTCCTTTCTCTTCCTTTACTGTAGTGCTTCAGATTCACCTTTTCTGGAGTATTTACACTGGAGGTGACATCCCTATGCAGATCATCAGTCAGCTTGACTCTTTTATTACAGAAGAAATAAAGCTCTTCTAGGAAACACTGCTTACAGGTGTGTTGATGGTTAGTTACATCTGCTAGGGGAAAAAGAGACAGGTTGGGCTGCACATGGTAGCAAAACAGTGATCAACAATTATACAATTAAGCTGTAGGGTGGATTCATCAGGCCCTCAAAGATCTGGTATGCTTGTAGATCATTACCTGGAAGTGAATGCACAGGTCTCGTGGAGAACATCACAGAAAGAAGGTGAACTGCACAGTAGATTTATGACAAGAACAAATGCAAGCACTTGTGCTGCACCCCATGAAACCAATGGATTGCAGCAGAACAGCAGGGCTGTAAGAGTCATTTGCTAGTGAAAAATGTGCAGACCTGGTTTAAACCTTTCAAAGCACAAAAAGGAACAAGAATTCAAGCTCAGGCATGACAGTTACCATATGCCAGGGCTTTTTTGTATATTCTTCCTAACAAAATACAGTTTTATCACTGGGGAGAACTTCTCTCCCTTTAGGCATAGATTGCCCTTATTTGTATTTATGGAAGTGCGTGAAGGACTTTTCCTTGTCTTTTGAGCTCAGGTCACCCACAGAACAACCTTGATACTCCAGAAGCCATTTGTTTTTCCTCTGTCTGCCCTACTGCTCACCAGGGAGATTGCTAAGCTCAAATGATCCATACAGTTGGCCTTCCATCTTAATCACCCTGCAGAATGGGGCTAGGGGAATACTGTAGGCATCCAGGTTCATACCTTGCCAAATGCACTTCATGAAAAACTTAGAAACCCATCCCTGGCTGATACTAGAGCTGCTTCTTAGCAGGAGGTGGCACTGAATAAAAGATTATGCTAAATGCAACAATCCAACCTTTGACAGTAATTCTTCTGGAGGTGACAACATGGAGGAAAGCAGGGCATTTTCCCAAAAAAAACCTCAGGTACTTCCTTTCTGCAGCCAAAGTAGTTTTGCATCTGTATAGCTTGATGCATGTCATCATCCTACCTGGCCATTTTTGCCCACTGTAAGATGTATATGTTCTTAGTTTACTTGTACAAATGGTGGTCAACAGAAAAGTTCTGTTACTTCTCTGCATAGCCCACATTTAGACAACTGGTCAACATGGTCTGAACACTTCATTTAGAAGGAAAAGGAATACTTAGGACAGCAAACAAAGGACTATTAGAGTAACAGCCCTTGTGCATTACTACTATGGGTTTGAGAAGCAAAGATGAAATTAGTTAGTAGAGTAATGTAAAATGGAAATGGAAAACCATAATGAAAAATATGTGCCTCAACTAGTCACTCTGCTATTGCATCTATGAAAAGTTAATCACCACAAATGGCAAAACAAGTGGAATTGTCCCTGCTTAGGCATGACTATTATGTCAAATAATTCATTCATCTCATACATTGGAACACATACTGCATTTTCAGATTCTTTAGTGACACTGATAACTATGCATATGTGTATATGCACACATGTATGTGCATATAGATGTGCAGTACATGTACACTTATCTAGACACATAAAAACACAGACATTATATTTGTAACTGTTTTGCACTAGTCAAGTGTGGGTAAAGCCAGCAATTTAAAATGCCAGACCAACTCAATACATTTTTCACTTCCAAAGTCCCCTGAAGTTGCTTTACTCAAGACTGTTTTCACTATCATTTTTCTGTGAACTTCACTTCTGATTCTTGAAGTTAATATTCTTGTTGAAATACAACAGCATCACGAATGAAATACAAAGCATGGATCTGACTGAGAGCTTGCGTGAACTCTGGGCCACTGAAGTCACATCCTTTGAATATTCATGTCCTCAGGGGCTGCGTGTGCCTCGGTATTGAATAGCATCCACAAGTACTGGATTTGCTTCTCTCTTTAGAGCCCCGACAGGCTGAGACACTTAGTTCATTGATACTTCTCTCCCACCCCCTGCTCCTTGTCAGAGTACCACTGATTAACACCTCAGAGGAAAGATTTATCCTCAAAACTTAACTTTTCATGATATCAACACTCAACCCATCCTTCAAAGCTTGGCAGGAAACATATTACAAGCCAGAGGCTCTCAGATAAATTTAGGATTTGTGTACAGTGATGAAACCTCATATCTTACTGTGATTTATGCTACTGAGAGCACGTGCTGGTGAAGCTGAGAAGACTTTGGCTTGTTGATTAGCTGAATGAAATGAGTTTAAAGATAGTAGATCGAAATAGGGCAGCTTATGAAACCAAGCATCACCAGGCTGTCACAGTTTCTAAAGAAAGCAGCAAATGAAATGCTTGCTGACGTCCATTAGTTTGCCGTGGTAGGAGCCTAATGGTGTAGTTTAATGGTTTTAATGGTGTAGTTTAATAGTAACTTAATGGTTGTGGTGGCAGTCTGTGCATACCACAGGTGATCTCAATGCATGCCATATCCTGGTATAAGAGTGTGTGTATGGTGGGTAATCAATACACACTGTTCCTATCCAGGTACTCAGGATCTTTCTTAAACCAGATAATCTTTAAAAAGGGAAAATGGATCTTTATTGTAGTTGAATGTAAATAGCTATTAAAATATTGTAAACAAAGTTACAGAGGACAAACAAAGCCCAGTAAAATCCTGTAAAATACACTGTTACTAAAAAGCATTCCAGTATGGCATTATGGATCTCTGAAACTTAACCCCAAATCTTCTACCCTAAATATTACTCTTAAGTATTAACTTTCTTCAGCTCACCTGGGTGATTTTACTCTGTGTTACCAACAGAAGCTGCTAGGAATCTTTGTACACCCTCCATTCATTTGGTCAGCACTGAACAATCTACTTTCCCAGGTTTTGCCATACTCCTTAATGATCATATTTCTTCTTTTTGACTAACAACAGTTTGCTCATCCTACAACTGCCAGATTATATGAAATTTCCTTTTCCTGTGTGCCTCCAATCAATGGTTGCCAAGCTCAAACTACATCTGCTGAACTACTCTTCAGATTGCCTTGTCAAGCACCATTTCATTGAGGCTGGATAAAATAATTTTGGGTACAACTCAATTTCAACATGGATCATATTCCATAATGAAAACTCCTTTAGTAGAGGGGCAATGTGTAGAAAATATGGACTGAGTTGCAACAGTGATTGTCAGATGACTAACTTTGCTCCTAGATGCCATTTTATGCTTTCCATGACATCCAGTGCTCTTCAGTACCCTTTCCATACAACAACAGGGACAAATCCAGCCTCACTCATGGCTTACAATTTACCATGATGTTCTTGGCTGCTAGACTTGTTACAGTTGTTGTAAATACAGACTCCTACAGCCTCTGATCCAGCCCTCAGACAAGGACCAACACTCACACTATCGTGATAAAGTACTCCACCCATAACTTAAATCACTACACCCAAGATCATGATGGCTCTTTGCCTTACTACTATGGACAAGAACTGCTCTCTGCAAATCAGAATATCACTTAAACCCACCACACACAAGTAAAACATTGGATCATCTAGAAAGACATTAGTTACTTGTAGGCAAAATAACTTGCTAACTATATAGATAAGAGTCTTTCAGAAAGTGGTCTTACCTGAGTTCAATCTGGCTACCTTATCCCAGAGTCCAAACCAGATGACATTGTCCTCGTATTGTCTGCTGCCTAGCACTTGTCTTTAACCAGACTTCATAGTTCAGGGGCATCTTCTGTCTTATCTAGAAGAGCGTCAATATGAAAAACTGGCAAAGAGAGACATCTGATCTATGTTGCTGACCTTTGAAAGAATTACCCTTTGAACTTCACTGTTAGTCACACTGCCAGCTCAGAGGAGCAGTAATGCAATGAGTGCCTGATGCACCAAGTGTTCTTTATTTGCACCATTGTGAAGACAACATTATCTTGTGCAAATACAAACTGGTATGTAAGCGTGAAAGGAAATTATCTTAAAGATGCTGTGGTTCTTCTATATGTTATTAATGAGGAGTTTGTGGCTCATCCTCTGTGCTCATTTTCTTGCTCCCTCCATCACCTTCAGGTCTGGATTACAAAGGAACAAGGAACATATGGATCCCACTGCTTTCACCTTTGCTTGAAAGTGTGAAGAGATATAGAGCACAGAAAGAGCACTTATGAGGTTAAAGGCTCCTCTGTCATGCTCAGGAGATGCATGTCTGTCTACACTAGGGTCATCCTGGACCCTGATGACTGCTAGATCAGTGGTGCTTTTTTTCCAGAGGAAGAGTAAAATTCCACAGCTGAGTATGTGAGACACTCTACAAGAGCACAAAAAATTGGGAAAAAAAAGAAACCACTGTCAAAAGGCTAAAGGATGGGGGGGGGGGGTAGCTTTTGCAGTTTGATAGATCATTTGTTTTACTTGGCCCTGCATACTGCTTATGTTCTCCCCATCTAAAATTTATACTGAATGTTATTTGTCAGTGACTCTTTTCAGCATTACCAATACCAGTAATAAAGTTTATAAGATCCTAATCTTTCAGTCAAATCTTCCTCACTCCCATTTCCGCTCCCAGAAGGGCAAAGAGTGAGATTATGAGTCCACCTCAGACAACTTTCTTACTCTTTGGAGTTTGTGATCTTTACCTCTGTTTTGCTCTCTGAGCTGCCATAAGTGTGAGCCACATGATCCCCGTTTCTGTTTTCCTTTTCCAGCTGTTCCTGATATGATGAAAATGACTCACACAAAGGATCACAATGATGTACTTGTGGCTTGCTAACAGGAAATTTGCAGCTCACTTTTCCACTTTCTTTTTCAATTTGCTGTTTTTAAAAGGAATTAATTCTCCAGCCTCACTGGCACATTGGGGAACTGATGGTTCAGTTTCTCTCTGTGGATAGATCACCAAACTATGCCAAAGCTTGCCTAAGTTATTACACTTCTCTGTAATGCTGGGCACCATCTGTACCATGGAAGCATGCAGATAATCAGTGAATTTTGAGGCTGTCACAGAAGAAATTGGGACTTATCTGATGTGTAAATATTCAAGAATAAAATTTCAGTAAATGAAACAGTTAGGAAGTATACTTTTTTTAGCTGTCTCCAAATGTGCTGGAATTAAATTACAGCTGGAATAAATCTTTTCTTGATATTGGGTGCTACTGCCAGTTACTAATGCATTTAGACAGCAAACAATAAATATCTTTTTCTTTGTTAATAAGCTTGCCAACATGACATGGGAGTTCATTTTTTAAAACTAAGATTTCTCTATTTGTCTCTAAAATGTGTTTTTCAGTTTGGAAGACAGAACTGTAATTCCATAATCCTTTTATATTCCGTCATCTTAGGAGTTTCTGGCGTGTCTTATTTATAATCTCTTCATAGTGAATAAACTACACCTGGCATTAAAAATATATATAAAACATGTACATATCACTGTTCTGGCCAGTGTCAGGACCACAGTGAAAGAGACAAAATAGAAGTAGTAAGTAGTAAGCCAGTAGTGAAGATGGAAATGCTTCTGGTAGAGACTGGATGGTGAGATAGGAGAAAGTCTTTTTCTATGATAAGGGCTTATTTTCTTTAGCAGTTCAGGTAAAGCTGGCACTCCAACACAGAAATCATAAACTGTATTTTTCAGGAAGAAGATTGTGTGCTAGGGATATCAGTTTATTAGAATTACATTCCCTTGTGCTTCACTTTTACTCCCACTGAATGTCAGCTCTGGTCTTTGGTGGACAAAAAATTACTTTCTAGACCACATTTCCCTCTTCCTGCTCCCTCTTTTCTCTGTAGCTCTAGGATTTATGAAAGCTACCAAGCTGCCTTTCAAGATTTACACTGCTTTCTAGTTATATATATATCATTTGCTGGAAGCCTTTAATCATAGGGGCCACAAAAACAAGCTTTCGAAAGAACATGTTTTAGATGAGAACTATGTTCTTAAGTTAAGAATTTTTAAGTTTCAAAATAAATACTTTGACTTTGAATTAATGCTGTCCAATATCCTGCTCCATACCCTGTCTGTGGGAAATCATTTCTTGGGTTCAAAATGGTATAATCTCAGGCCATGATGACATATATACCTTTTATAGATGATTAAAAAATCATTAACATGAGGTTAGTCAAACTCTCTTTCCATGCACCTGTCCACCTGTCTTCCTCTCTGCCTTGACAATATGTGAACCTGCTGGGCAGTTCCAGCCCAACTTCACAGCAGGTCACTGATGTCAAAGACAATTAATACTCAAGGTTGCAAACTCTTGGGTAGAGCTAAGGACCAAGAATGGGCTTAGACACAACATGCAGCTGTTTGCTTAGGCAAACAGAGAAGTTACAGAAGCAGTAGGGAAAGGGGTTTAGGGAATGGATGGCTGGAAAACTGTTTTTACTAGTTCAGTGGTTCATGAAATGGTTTGTTTTTCTATGGACTTGGATACTTCAAGCTTTTTAGGTAGGGCCCCTCTTTTTTATTAATCTCCTTTACTATACAACCCTAATTAACTCTCAGAGAAAGCTTAAAGGAAAGAATAATTGATTATATCTGTAAAGGCTGCATGAGGTAATATATACACCAGCAGAAAAGGTGTAGATAGCAAACTAAACATGTGCAAGGCTGCCTTAATTCTGCCATTGCCCACCTCATACTTGTTTGATGTTTGAACCTTAGAAACCTTCTTTTTAAACAAGGTGTTTTGCAAATCTAACCTTTACACATATACAGATGGGAGCTGCAGAACTAAGAGCAAATGCAAAGCATTTCTGACTGCAATATCATTCCTGCAATCCAGAGTTTGAAATATAAAGTTCTTGACATTGTCTTACTAGCACATGGCTAAATCTGGCATATTTTAAATTCCAGATCACTTGAAAGCAGGATACAACTACTGAATTTGCTTTTAGAAAAGCTCAAGTGACAGCTGGATGTGGAGAGGATGACTTTCATGTTGATACAGCAGGGTCCCGAGTTTAAAAACTTATTTTGTGGATTTCAAATAACACATTTAGTGCCTTGCATCTTGAAAGCACTGGACAGAAAGGATTTCACTGGCTTTAACAGACTGACCTACAGGTAGCAAAAGTGTACCAAAGTTCTACTTGTGCAATATTTTTTTAGTATTCCTCATTCTTATGGGAAAACTAGGAAAGTTTATTTCCTCATTCAGTAACTACATGATAATTGAAGAAAAAAAACCCCACTAGATATCTGTAATTAATCAGTATTGTAATATATAAGCTGAGTGAGAAAGAGAGGGCTGTAAGCCTTCAAGCTGCACATACAGGATACACTTGTACAAAGGCAACTGTTAATTACACATACATTTGTGCTTTACTTTCTGTCCATATATGTGTATGTACAACTAGACACATATAGAGATTAATTAGGAAAAACAACCATTCTGAGGAAAAGATTCCTAAGGTCCTAGATCAACGTTCAAGGCAAACACAGAGTCCCAGGCTCACAGACTTTGATATTTGAGCTCCTGGGGCCCAGGTCACTGTGATGAGTTTGACATATGCTAATGTAGATCTGGAAGCCTAAAGGTAGAAATTTGCATCTGTGCATGACTAGGGCAGGAATTAAAGTACCAAGAGGATGATACAGTGGAAAAAAAAGGAAAATGGTGGTGCAGGAAGCACACAAGTGGATCAAATAGAGTTTTTGTAAAGTAAAACACCTAGGATATACTGGACATGTCTTAGTGGCTATATGGTTTAACTCATTACAGATCCTTTTGAGTCCTAGATTGTGGATAAGGGTTTTTGAGTCAATCTGATGACAGGGAATGAAAACATCATTCAGTGGCAACAAAACCATGTGTGCCTGAGAGGTTTTTTTTTCTCTCCTGTGATGCCTGCACTCTGGGATTTAGGTAGGAAAGGTTGGTTTGAACAGCATGGTAAACATCACAGAGGAATTCCTGCTCTAAATCTCCCATCAGCTCTGGCCTTGCCCCCACAATGGGAAGTCTACTCAGAAGTGCTTTTCCTCTCTTGAGAAATAATTAGTTTGCTACTTTGTTTTCCTGCTAGCATAACATGGGGAGGAATAATACAGGAATTGCAGGCAGTGTTTCTCAATTTGCTGAAGAAGAGGAAAATGCACAGGGAATAACTGACAAAGGAAAGAAAAAGTTGTGAATGGAAATGAAATATCAAGGCACTCACTTACACATCTGATGGTCTTAACCCTCTGTGAAATTCCAGAAGGGGATTTGAAAGCAAGTGAGTCTGCTGCCTGCGGCCAGGTCAGTGCTTCATCATTTCTAACGAGGTGGCATCACTCAAGCAGACAGAAATAGATTGCTCCTCCACAGAACCTAACAGCCAAGCAAAATCCACAGGAGTTCCTTATAGTTCATAAATACAGTCAGGCTACAAGCCCATGATTTAAAGGCCTTTAAAATCACTGATTATTCAGGCCTCTCCTGTGATAAAGTGTCACACGATTTAATTATCTTCCACGGTATCAATTTAGCGTGATCCCTCGAGACATGCCATTGAACTCTGTCTTCACACTAAGCAAATGGTTCAATTACATCCTCCTCAGCCCTCTGGACACAAAGGAGAGCACATTCATTAGTCACACACCCATTGCAGTACCAGCCACCAGTAGTCATCTTTGGCAACTTGTCCTTGCTGCTTTTTTTTTGGCATTTGTGCCAGCTACGAGCCCTGTGCCCCATCAAAGAGCAGAAGGAAGGTGGGGGGAGCAAAGGAATCCCTCAGGCACACACAGAGGCCAGACTAGCTTCAGTCCCAGCAGGACACTTGCTCTGTCTGCTCTTTGCCACCTTCCTTGCTGTACTTTTCTGTCCCTGCCTGAAAAAGAGTTTCCAAAGGGAAAATGCTTCCACTCATTGCCTTATGTAACCTGCTGGAGTTACGGAAAGAGGTTAAGAAAGCCTTCAGAGCTACTTCCACTTAAAAAAGGCTAAATTTCCACACATTTCACAGGGACCTAGCTCTTCTTATTTGATCCTACAGTGAAGTTGCATAGATGGTTTGCCACATCCTCCATAAAGATTGTGATGACAGAAGCTCACAAAATGGTGTGAGACCACAAGGATAACTTATGGTTTCAATGCAAAATAAAGCAAAGCTGAACAACAACAAAAAAACCCCACACAAGCCCAATCCATGCTACTCCTTAGTCCACAAAGGGAGAACCATAAGAGAACACATTTGACAGCAGAAAGCTGTGTCTATGAATCCAGAAGAGTGAAAGAGAAACCACAAGCTTTTATGTTGGAGATGTTTATGAAGAAACTACATCCAAGCAGGCCAAACTTCACAATACTTGGCTCCAGACCTAGTGTTGTAGCTCAGAGTTCTCTGCTTGTTGCAGGGTACATTGTTTTGAAAGAAACATTCTGTTTTCTTGAGGCCCTAGCTGTGCCCAAGGTTGTCCTTAAATCCTGAAGCACAGGTTAATTCTGCCTGGCTAAGCACCAGCAGTGAGGTTTGGGCTGGGCAGCCAAGTTCCACATACATACTTTTGTTATAAATCACATAGACTACCGCTATGTTTTTTAAGAAAACCTGGACCTCCTCATAAGAGGAGCAAAGCCAATGCTCACATACTGGAAAAGTCATTAAAAGCAATAAAGCCAGACAAAAAGGTTTTCACCTTTCCAAAATTCAAACACCAGATCCCTGGAAACAACCAAACAACACTCAAGGCAGTGATGCCAAACGAGTTCCCAAACAGCTGAGACTCAAGGAAGCAGATGGATACAGGTTGTGTTAGGTATGCAAAGTCAGTGCCATCCTGTTCTCTTCCTTGGTTGAATTCCTGCAAAGGAAATTATTCTCCCAGTATAGCTTAAGACAGCCAATGCTTTTGTGGATAATCCACTAAATTACTGTTATTAATAGTAATAGTATTTGTCTTTAAAGACCCTCTCATCCAAGCTCTGCCTCATATCTTACATGGCTTCCAGAAAAGTGTTTAGGTTCCATCAATATGAATCACAGCTTGCTCAAGTGCATGAGGAGTATAAGAAGGAGAAAAAAAATCATTTCTGTGAGGGAAGCAGTCAGTTACTCCATCAATGTGTGCTGGTTCACAGGCTTTTCACTGCCAATCAGTGTCACAGCTTTTCATCTCTTTTTCCAAACAAGTGCACATTATTTCACACAGTTCAACTGATTTTAGCCTGGCAGCACTCTGTAAATCAAGCTGCCCCTTGTCAAACAGTTAACTCCTTTCCCTTTGAACATCACCTCTGATTATTGCCAGAGAAACAAGCCACCACCAGTGGTTATTGGCCCAGACAGGCACCAGAAGGCAATCTGACCATCTCCATTTCATGTCAATGCAAAATGCAGCTGGAGAAACAAAGTGTATTTGTAGCCTGGAAGCCATCTCAAAGTGGAGCAAGGTTCACAGTGTCATCCTCTGGAGCCTTTGGGCAGGAGGTAAACTGATTACTTGGTGCAAAGCTGAGTTATTTGGAAATGTCAGGAATGAAGAAGGGATTTAGTGGTGTGGGGGTTTTGTGTATTTTTTTCCTTAAAGTAGCCAAGTAAGGAGCAATCTGATGTGGAAGCAGCAGCAGTCTCATCAAGCTGGCATTGATTTTATCTGCAGTGCCCTTTGAGCATTTTGCTGCAATTTTTTCCTAGCTAGCAGTTTCAGCAATGGTTCCTGTTCAGCTAATAAAGAGAACAATAGAAGCAGTTGAAGACCCTTTCCAGTTCTAGGCAGGGCTTTTGAATCTCTGAAACAAGCCCTGTTGCACCACAGACCTCTATTTATGCAGCCTGCCATAGTCTCTGGCAAAGGCTGTGCTGAAAACTGGAGATTGTTGTGTTCCTCCAGACAGAAAAATAAAAATAAAAGCAACACTGAACCAGGGACCTCAAGAGGGTCTTGGCTGAGTGAAATGGTGCTGGAAACTTGTAAAAGCTTTGCAATGTCCTGCCCAGCTGGGAAATGCACTCACTGCACAAGAGATAAGTTAGTTCATTCATGCTGTACAGCAGCATTCACGTTTTTCCAGCTCAGTGACTCTGATATGCAGACATGGGTAAAGAGAGTGGAGAAGAAAGACACTTCAACTTTTTCCTCCAGGCTTTTAGCTCCAAGATAATATTATCCAGTGATTAGGTTACTGCTATCCAGACCCAGCTGTTATTTTTGGATTTGCCCTTTTCCAGGTTTTTGACATCAGACAGTTGCTAAAATTCAATGTGCCTCAGTTCCCTCACCTATAAAATGGTGGTGAAAACACTTAAATATGAGGGCAAGAGAGTTTTTAAATACTGGGATGTTTTTCTATCAATGACTCTGTGGACAGACAAACTATTTCTATCCTACAAGCTATCATTATCTTGTAAGGTGACCTGTTGTTTCTTCAAATACATGGCAGATTCCTTTGTTGTGACTGGATAAATTTTTACTGCCTCCACCAGGAAAGCTGGTATCACAGTTAAACATAACTGCTTGGATCCAACTAAGCTATCAAAAAGCACTCATGCTCCATGCCTGCACGTGGAGTTACTCAACAATTGAACAGATTTTTTTAAGGGTTTTCTTTTCCAAAATAACCCCACATAGAAGCATGGCCTTAAGAGTCACATCTTTCACTGAAATCAATCAACAATATAAGATCAAGCCCCAGTAACTAACTTTAGAGGCACTCTGTAGATTGATCTGCTCAGCCAAACTATTATTTAATTTAATATAAAGAAGTGTCTTGTCCCATTTCAATTTGCACAGCTCCTGAGGGATGGCAGAGGAAAATACTGTCCTCCTTGGAAGTGAAATAGAAAAGACAATTCACTTTTACTTTCTAGTTAGAAATCAGTTTGTCTCTAACTCAGATTTCCCCTCAGCTCTACAGAAAAATAATCAAATGGAGCCACAACTTGCCTCTGCAGCGGTGGATTAAAAGTATCCCTGGAAAGGAAATAACAAAATGTGGCCGTACAAACAAATGCCCCTTCAGTGCATAAGGTATCAGCACCTTTTTCCACAAGAGATCTTCCTTAAATTGTTGATGGTTAACAGTTCAAAGTATTATGAAAATTCTCTTTACATCTCCTTATGATGAGCAAAACTTTGTCCTTCTGCTCAGAGTGACACCAAACCGAGAAAATTGTAGATTTCTGCAAGCATTTCAGTCAATTTTATTCCAAAATCAGAGAAGGGATGAAAATTCCAAGCATCATTAGAGAAATGGAATATTTGCATAGTTTGCAGCCTATTTAAGACATGCCTGCTGAGCTTTCTAAGTATAGCACCAAGTTAAATGACACTCAGCATGCCTTTAACCAGTGGTTTAAGGTGAAAAAGGATGTAGAAGGATCTTAGAATGAAGTGTAGCAGATAAAAAAGAAAAAAAGAATCCTAGGATGCAATAATATAGTAGAAACTGTAGAATAATTTAAAAGTGTGATTGTCAGAGGTACTGTCTGACCTGGTCAGCTAAGGGAAGTTATGTATTCAGTTACAAGCTGAAATCATTAAATGCATGGAGAAGTCAAAAGGCATGTCTTTAAGAAATACAAAGGTAACACTGGTCAAGAAAAGTGTGTTAGAAACTGAGATTTAGGTGCATTTGCTCAGGTGCATCATTTATCTGTGATGTGTCATAACATTGCTTAATATTGCTCCTTCATAATACTCCTAAGTTCTGCCAAATTTATGCAGAAATGAATAAGCTTTTTAGAAGAATATTTACAATTTTAAAAATCCAATAGATAACCTTTTCTAATCTCCCTCTTTATACCCATGATCTCTTTGCTGTTTTATCAGAATGAGAAGAAATTGGAGAGTCTGCCAAGGCTCAACTTGCACAGTAGAATCCTCATGAGACTGCAGGCATTAGCCTTGTAGGAAAATGCTTGTGCTGAACTTATCTGGGGGAGGTCACCTCCCATGGGGACTGGGTGGCAGCAGCTCCAGCACTCATTAAATGCATTAGTTTGCAGTTCCTAGGGTTGCTCCACAAAACAAATGAGTCAAGTCCGTTTATAAGAAGCTAGGAAATACCACAAGCTGATATGTTCAAGGTTTCCTTGCCCTTGTGCTCAAGAGCATGGGGGTCAGCAAAGCAGGGTTTGACTGCCTGCATCAGAGAGTTTCCTTAAAGGTTTCAGGGGTGATTTGAGTCTTTCATAATGAAACTTTAATTTCAAGTTCTTATAAAAAAAACCCAACACAAGCAGGAAAGCTATTCCAAAAAACAATGCTGAAAGTATTGTAGCAGCACAAGATATCTGCAGTGTAGCTCAGCTTTGCCTTACCCTGGGGCATCCAGAACATGTCTGGTTTTATCTGTTATTTTCCCACAGCTTCTCTGTTGGCTTCCTCAGCCACTGCAGCCCTGTATTTACACAGCTGCCTCTGAAGCTGTAAGGCAGCAGCCACAATTGTTGCACAAACAAATGGAACATGTGGATCTTGCCAAATATCACTTATCCCAGTTTTCTTCCTCCTTCTTAAGCAGTTTATGTTTTAGCACTAACAGACTTCCTGAAAATTAAAACCAAAACACTTTCTGCTGTGTTTTGTGTGTTCTGCCAGAACAGATATGTACTAAAGAGTTTTGAATAACTTTAGGATGGGAGAAAACACAGAAGTTTCAGTGTAATGCAGCAAAATTCACTTGTCACATCCAGACCAGAATGGAGGGTACAGTGTGTGTTACATCCCATCTGAGCCAGAGCCCCCTCTGCTCTCAGCCTTGTGCTTGACCCTTCAGCTTCAGCTGGAGAAACATCCTGCCAGGCCAGGCTTATTAACAGTCTAACATGCTGGGGCCAGGCCCAGCAGCTGCACTTGCTTTCCTCCCTCCTTCAAATGTACCCCACCATGGGCAGGCTATCAGAATGGCAAAACAGCTTTTCACACCTTTGGAATACATTTTAAAACTTTTTGGTTTTCAGCAGCATTTTGATGACCAATTAACTTTGACCATAAGACTGACTGAACTCCAACATCTGTTTTCTCAATATTTTTTTTCTTAGCTATACCAGCTGTGATAAAGGAATTTATGGTGCTGTTTGCTTCTGGAGGCAGAAAATACCCCCTGCATGATGAATAAATGCTGGGCAACAGGGGACACCACACTGAGTATTGGAGACAGATCAGGACAAAGAGCTCTGTATTCTGAAGTTATCAAAGAGCTCCAAAGCCACAGACATTGTTATAAATAGATTAGCATCCTGCATTACTAGAAACTTCAGAGGAGTCTGTTTCACAGTTCTTCATTCCTCTATTGCTCTGCCTGAAAATAGATTGGGGTAGACAAGGTTGTACCACATTCAGCAGCTGAAGAAGTGTTATTGAACCCAAGAAATAGGCAGCTATCCATCTAGCATTATCAAACCAAAGACTCTATAGAGTAGTTTAGGCTTGTAGGAACCAGCTGAGGTCACATTGCACAGGGCCAGGTCCTCTAACACATCCCACAGGGATGTGGACCTCTCTGGGCACCCATGCCAGTGTAGGATCACCCTCAGGGTGAAGCAGCTTTTTCTTTATATCTGACACAATTTCCCTGGCTGTAAATTGTGTCTGCTGCCTCTCCTGTCACAGTGCACCTTCAAGGGAAGTCTGACACAGTCTTCTCTATGCCCTCATGTCAGTCACAGGTATACAGCAAGATCCCTCCATTGCCGCCTCTTCCTCAGGCTAAACAAGCCCTATTCTCTGGGCAAACCCATTCTCCATTTCCATTCTTTACTGCTCTGCTCCTCTCCCCAGAAGAAAAAAAAGGTGTTGAGAGAGTATTTGCAGAGGTTGAGCCTGGAGAAATAGTGTGTCAGGAAAAATGAGTGTGATAAGGAATCAAAAGCACCTCAGTCTCATCCCTCCTTTTAGCAAATGACCATGGGCTTTGCCAGTTACAGCTGTGCCAGCCAAGGATGAAGGATAAAGCTGAGCCCATTCAAACAGTTTTGTTTGAATCACATCAGGAAGCACCCTACCTGCAACCCCACTACTTTATTACAGCCACACAACCTGCTAAGTTTAGGTCAGGCTCAGTGTGTGGGAAACACTGAAAGAGCAAGTAGCAGTACCTGCTGCAGGAATAGATGTCAGCTCTCCACCACTCTGTCCGGTATGATAAGGTGTTGAGATACCACTGCCACACCATGCTTACCGAGTAGTGTGATGCTGGCAGAGATGGAAACCTAAAGGTCTCACTCAAATCCAGAAAGTTGCTGCTGCTACTGAGGTCTACTGGGAGGCCCAGGAGCATCCCACAGACCCTGCCCACCCATTTGGCACCCCTGCATGCCTTGCCTCTGCAGCAGGAAGGGCTGATAGCTGTCTGACACCTTGTTCCAGAGAAGCAGTTTTAGCCAACTGTGGTAGCTAAAAGGATTTGAGAAGACATTCCTTCAGTTTGAATTTAGATCTGGTGTTGATACCTGAATTAGCATTACTTTATAGAGTCCCATCCTTATTACATCCTTAGGAACCAATTTTTCTGTAATCAATTTCAAGTTCCAAATCAGAATATTCCTATATTCAATTTATGCAGGTAATTTTCTATAATTATTATTAGCAGTGACACAAAGTAAGTCTAACACATGCATTTTGAGTTTTCATAAGAAACTGCAAATCTACATTTTCTAATGCAGTTCAAGATTTTTGGTATTTCCTGAACTTCCTTTGACTTCTTGCTGTTAACTCAAGCCAAAAAGTCCAGTACAACACATCCTGTGCTGCTTGCGAGTAATTATTTCACTCACACTAACCCATAAGGGGGTCAGACTTCATTAATTCTAATCTATTTTACACAGATGTTAAAGCAAATTAATTTTCAAGCTTAAATAAAACACAGGTTTTAAATATAGATTAGCAATATCTATGAAAGCAAAGAGGGTAGTACTGCTCTTATTGAACTCACACCCAAGGGACTTCAACAGATGAAGAACCAGACACTTTCATTTCTTCTTCAGTTAAACAGCCCTGGTTCAGTGGTGTCTGACATGGCTGATACTTCAAAACCAGACATTTGTCATCCCCAAGTATGTCATTTACAACTGTATAAGCCCAGTGGTATTTAATATTTGATTTCAGAAGTGCTGCAAGTCCTTCCAGTTGCTACACTTACAGTACAATAAAAATTGAAAGTCCTTAAAATGCATGCCTTCCCTCTTTTTTGGAAATCAATGGAGTTTGGGGACACTCATGGTAGGAATAAACAAGTTGACCACAAAGTAGAAACAATTGTCATTATTGTAAGGAAACCTACTTAAGCAGGTGGCATTTGGCAATATTTATACTGGAAAGAAAAAGATGGACTTTTAAAAATATTTGCCCCTGTAAACTGGAAGAACCATAGTCTCCATGACTCATCTGATTTGCCAGGTCAACATGTGTTAGTAGTACATTACAGTAATGCAGCTGAACAGAAAGGAAAGTCTGAGTTACTATAGCACAGGATTTCTGCTGAAAAATCAACTGGGAAAACCATGAAGAGTGCCCAGTCAGAGCACATAAGGAGTAAGAATATGCTGCTTTGACAGAATTTCTTTTATGGTCAGAGCACTGCATCTTCCCACCTAAAGCAGATGGTATCCTTGAACAAGGCCAGTGACTTGCTCTGGCAGAGAATCCTTACCAATAAATACTGTGAATTAAATGTTAAATGGAAGTTTTTAAGATGCATAAGCAAGGAGCTCAGTCCTGCAATTCATTGTACTCTGGGATCTCACAGAATCACAGAATCATTACGGTTGGAAAGGACCCTCAAGATCATCTAGTCCAACCAATAGCCCTTCACTACTCTTATCCCTAAATCATCCCCTGAAGAAACACATCTATCCTCTTCTTAAAAACCTCCAGGGATGGGGACTCCACCACCTCCCTGGGCAGCCTATTCCAATATCTCACCACTCTTTCAGGAAAGAAATTCTTCCTAATATCTAATCTAAACCTACCCTGGCTCAGCTTAAGCCCATTCCCTCTAGTCCTGTCACTAGTCACAAGGGAGAAGAGGCCAACACCCGCCTCCCTAGAATGGCCTTTCAAGTAGCTGAAGAGAGCGATAAGGTCTCCCCTTAGCCTCCTCTTCTCCAAGCTAAACAACCCCAACTCCCTAAGCCTCTCCTCATAAGGCCTCAAAACATGTCTAAACGTGACCTCTACAAGGCCATGTAGTGCTTGAAAAAGTTGTATGGCAGATAAGGAAGTGTTTTATTAGGTACAAGTCAGAGTACTTATTAGTAATCTTGAAACTTAAAGCCAAGAGTGGAAATGACAAATTATTAGCAAAAAGTTAGATGCAGAGTTTCCCAGCAAAGTGAAGGTACAAAAGGAAAATGGTGTGCAATAAGCCAGCCAAAACCAACTGTCCAATATGTACCACTTCCTGTATATTTTAGTTTTCCTTCAGTGTTTCATATTTTTTGTTTTTGTCTGCAAAACATGCTTCAATAAAAAGAACTTTTGCCTAGGTGTTATCTAAAGGACAGTTGTACTCTTAGAAGAATCTCTGTTTCCATCATGTTTTCTGAGCATGGTTATGCCATTAGAGTTCAAGTTACATTGTTATGTATCTCAGAGAGATTGAAAGAGGCAATGTAAGCACACAGGTTAGTCATGCTGATCGAGATTGACCACTGGTGACATGACATGTCCTATTGTCAATACTTCTTAAGAAAATGCAGGCATGTATAAAGAGAGAATAAAGACACATGGCCTTTTTTGTACTCCTGATTGACACAGAGCACTAAAAATATTGCTATGGTAGCCACATAATCCAAATATTTATGCTGTGGGAATAAAGTAGGTTTATCTATTAAACTGCTGATTGCCAATAAAGAATTTGAACTACCCAAGTAAATGCTTCCTGTAAACCTTGGACTTTGAGTCCTTTTCAGCAGGAATGCAGCCATTTGAACTGCCTGCTGCTCTGAATATGAAAAGAAAACTGGAGGCATTTGAAACAGGAATAAATTCATATCCAGCATTATTATGATCTTGCAGATTCTCTGTTTACATCTGTATTGCCTCTAAAGCAAGAAAACAGGAGAAACTTTGGCTCAGGGGTGAAAAGCACATACCTGTCACTTTTTCCCTGCTGGGGAAAAAATGGCAAAGAATGCCATTTTCATATTTCCCAAATATTTATCCAAAGAAATTGAGTGAAAGTTGAGATTTCAGTGATTTCCAGTTTTGTTCCATTCAAGCCCATGACAAAAGAAAACAAGAGAAAAGCCAGTGAGAGGTTCAGCTGTTCCAGCCTCATGCTCTAGCATACAGCTGTTAGGCTTTGAAAAAAGAGAGCCACTTGCCTCTTCTGATAGATCAATGCTTCTGGATGCTGTTAACACGCACAATACCCATACACCTCTTGAAATTTGAAGGCAGCAAACCCATTTTGTAGTTGTAAGCCCTTAGGTGGAGCAGGAGCCTTCCTGCCGGTGCTAGGAGTCACCAGCTTCATTCCTTCACCTTTCCTATAGGTTGCACTTACCTTAATACTGGTGGGAGTATGCTGCCTGCCTCTTTATTGCAGACGGGATTCAGGGTTCTTCAAGCTGTTAAATTTCAGAGAAGATCCTGCCTGTATCCCCTTCCTCTTCTCTGATGCTATTCTCCTGCAATCCTCTACTTGGTGAAACAGCTTCTCCATCTCTCCCAGCCTCAGAAAGAGTCCCCAGGCTCTCCCTGCAGCCTGGACTTGCAGAGCTGCAGTCACCATCAGAAACTCACTCCATTGAAGCCTCTACCTTGGCACAGACAGCTGCCAGGGAAACCACTCTGTAACATGCTACCACCATATCTGAGACTATTACAGCAGAACAAATTCACCCACCTCCCTCTTCTTTGTACTCTTTTGCTTAAACTGTTCTACCTTTTAGCTGGACTTTGGGAGTTGCACTCTTATATAGTCTTCACCTGAACATCAGCTAAAAGGGTGTTTGACCCTCCCTAACTGGGAGCAGCTGTAGCAAAGGCTCTGGGCAGCTGGATAAAGGGCAACTGTTCACACTCAGAAGCTGATAAAGCAGGTTTCCTTTGTTCTTTTGTTCTGGTAGCAGTAGAGTACCCTTGAGTTTCTTAAAGGGTTCCCAAGCACTTCCCTGATGATCTTGGACCTCACCACTAGAAAGTCAAGAAGCTCTGAAAGCCAAATCTAGAAACTGCTGTGCAAGATACTGCATCTGCTGGCTGCCTCTGTTAACTATTCTCTTGCAATATCCAGTCCATAATATTCTGAATTACACCTCTTTTTAAGCCATGCACTAGACAGGGGGTTAGTTAAATGATGTGATGTATAAAACATGATAAATGGTTGGGAGTTGTTTCTCACAGCAGGTCCAGCTCAGTCTGTAACTGCCTCTCACTCCAGCCAGGTCTAGGTGTTGCAGAAGATCATGAAATACGTGCACTTCTTCCATTTCAACTTTAAAATACCACTTCAGATGCTGAAGCTGGAAGATTAAACTTCAATTCACTATCATGATCTATAGCACCAGTGCATGTTTGAGTAAGCCATGCCCTGTCCAGTTTTCAATCCTACTGAATTCTTGATCACACTGTGTTCTGGCAATGAATTCAAGAGTCTGCTTCTACAGAGAAAGATAACATTTCCTAGGTCTCATTTTGCTTATACCCTTTACCATGCAACAATCTCTTCTCTGTAATGGAAATCCAAAATCTGGGTGTAAAACTGACCCTTCCACTTCACCTTATACAGTCCTTAAAATAAAAATGACACTAGGTCCAACAAGCCTTAAACACAGCCCTGCTTTTGTGGATAAACATTATCAGTTTCATTTTAAGGCAATGCAGACTGTTAGCTAGCTCAGTAACATAGCTTGGTTCTGCTGTTATTCTGACTCAACAAGTATGAAAGGTGCTACTTCTTATTTTCCCAATATTAAGTATGAGCAAATAAGGTTTCTAGTCAAGCCAGCTGTAAAAATTTGTATTTCTGCTCAAGTTCACTATTCTGTTCCACTCCAGCTGGATTGAAATTAATAAAAGTGAAAAGGCAGTTGAGGGAAGGCTTTCACACCTTTATTGCTTGCTGTTCTTTCATGAACCATTAGGCTGCTATTTCAGCTCATCTGACAACCATTAGTGCATAACACAGAATTATTACTTAAACAGGAAATTTCATGTCCAGCACTTGGTTTCCTGTTGACATGATTCACATGGTGCAGGGTTGACTTTTTTTTTGCAGTTGGTATATTTTCCAGTAGAATATCAATAAGGAAAATCAATCAGTGCCTGATAGTAAATGCTAAGACCTCCTTGATGCTAAAAAGATAGTAGCTTTTGAACAGACAACAGGTTTCTGGAGGCGGGGGGGCAAGAACATGAAAAAATTAAGTTTGGCAGACTGCAGCAATGTTTTTGGCACTGGGTAGATCAACTGCTTTGCATATGCCAATTCATATTTTAGGATTATCTCCTTATTTGCCTGCAACTAGAAACTACACTATGTGTTGTTTTGTCTAACATCTTCACATCAAGACACTGTTTAATGATTAAAGCAGCACAGGGGAAAGAAGCATCAGAAGACATTAGAAGATTGCACATCACACCAACTTAATGCATTACAGAGCAAATCAATTGCAATGGATGGAACTTCAAATCATAATCTGATTACAGAGGGACAAAACCAAGAAGCATCCAGGGAATTCTACAATGTGGAGTACTGGCAGATTAGATCTGAAATTAATCTTAACTAGATAATCAGTTTTGTATTCTGGATTTGCATGCACAAAGATGACTGACGAAAATGCCTGTCACTCCAAGACACAGGGTCACCCCTGGTCACAGGAGTCAGGACACAAACCCTCTTTTCCTTAGTGAACATCAATGTTGCCATTCATTTCTAAAGAGGTTGCAGATACCAAGGCTAAATTTGGCTTTATAGCTTTTCCATTCTCAAGGGCATATTTCTGTCGTACTCCATGGGTTTTGGCTGTCTCAGAGGGTTATTATGAGCTCTTTGCAGGGAGATAGTCCAAGTCCTCTATCCTGCAGATACTTAAGCATGTCCTTGTGTTTAAGGTTATGAATAGTCATCCTCTGGGATTACTTGGATACTGAAAGTCAAGCACATATCAAAGTGTCTGCAGGATTGCTACCTAGGGAATGAGATGCAAAAGGCTTTAGAAAAAAGTATTCCTTAATGAGACTCCATTAGAAAGAACACAAATGTTATTAAACTTTGGTTGCTTTCTTATTGATCTAGAAGTACAGTGACTCTAGCAGTGTGTATTTTCCACTGTAATTTTTATTACTTGGGTACATGCTATTATGTTGCATACAGTTGTTATCTACACTAATATCTTTCAGATGATTCACTTTGAATGTAATAAGCACATAAAATCAGTTAATTCCTTCCATGTTATGAATGCAGAACACTGTGGAGCTATTAGTAATATGGATTCAGAGTAGACACCTTCCAACTCCTGATATTCTGTGATTCTGTGTGAAGGATCCACAATTGAATGCTGAATAATTCACAAAATTTCACAAAATGCAAATAAGTTGACTGACATGATATTGGAATGCTGAATTCCTGGAGGAATATGAAGGAGGTATTAGTATCTTGTTCCTCTTGTAGAAAAATTGCTTGTGAGACTACAATTTAATTCATTTCCGTTTATACTTCAAGCCCTTTCATTACCCTGACCCATTGCATATGACAGCTGCACTGCAAAATTAACACTGATTTGCAAGAGCAGCTGGGCTCCCTTCACAGTGAGAGCACAAAGCATTGTTAAGAGAGAAATTAAGGGTGGAGCCACATATATACTTGATTTGCCAGTACATATCTTTCAGAATAATTTATTATAAATATACCCCAGTGACCACAGTGCAAATTTTGCACCTATTGAAACTGAATTCCCTGTTTCTGACTTCCTATGACTCATATCTCTGCAGATGGGTTTGGGCTAGGTGTACCCTGCATTACTATTTAATCTGAGGCAACTGATCCCTCTCTGTTTACTCCTTCTGGGTTATGAACACTGCCATGCAGAGATGTTGAATTTGAGTTTAGGAAACTGAAAGACTGGTTTTCCCTTTCTGGAGGCAAGCTGGAGGCAGTGATGGCTTTGAGAGGGAAAGCTTCTTGCAGTGCCACACATCAGCACATCCTGCACACTGTGCAAGAGTTAGCCTAGTGCAGCAAGTCAGGCCCAGACTCAACTGGATACTTGCTTGCAACATGCATTTATCCAAAGGTAGTGCTTGAAGTTTGTGTTTTCTTTGATGGACTAGGGCCTTAAAAAGACTGTTGGAGGTCTTCAAGGTTTCCTTGTGCTGTATATTAATAAAGTAGGAATAACTCAGCCAGCAACTTAGATTTTGAAATTTCTAACATATATATATATGACAACTAAGTTTCTAAATATTTAAGTTTCAATGTAAATCCAATTTAGCTTTGGAAAATTGTAGTATAACACCTTTCATGCTTCAGGGTTTAGAAAGGACTTGTTATTTACAAGTGATCTAAAATCCAGATGCAAAAAGACACTGAGGGAGATCAGCATAAACAGTAAAGATTCAGACACCAGCCTCTGAGGGATTCTTGCCAGTCAGGCACTTATTTAGAAATGGCCACGTTAGGTTTTATGTGGCCATTTCCAGAGCTCATACCCTGCTCAGAAACTTATACTGTGCCATGCTGAGGTTATAATTATACAGGTTTCTAACCCCCTCTGTTCTTCCCTCCTCTGGCCTATGAGTGTCAAGTTTAACTTTGAGCTGATCTACATTTCTAATGTTTCCTCTTGGACACTGCTGGCAGCTTCCAGCAGTGACTTCTCCATGTTTTCTGAGTTTCACTATAGGCTTTTTCCATTAGTGAAATCTCTTCTTGCCCCTTCAGTGCTCATCTCACACACATAGCTAGCTGGTGATTCAAGCCCAGTTCTTTTTGAGCCTGTCCTGTTCTTTTTGGAGGTGGTTGAAACATGCTGACAAAATGCAATGTGAGGAGAACTTCTGCCTCACATTTTCAGTGACCCCATGGAACATTGCAGGCTCCCACACTGTCAAAATGGTTTTTCTCATATCACTACTGCCTACTGGGGTCAAATAAAATAACACCTTCTGCACCTGAAAAGTTAAAGTTCATTGTAGGATGTTTAAGGCTTCATAGCATCTTACAGGCTATTATACAACATGTTCTGTTTGCACCCATTTATTTTGTGGCAGGGTTTGTCTGTGAGCAAGCCTTCTAGCAATACCCAGCAGCATAACATCATGTCCAAGACCTGAATCAATTTATTTCAGAGCTGATCTGGGTACCCACCAAAGCACCATGTCCTGACATGCACACAGAAACCACAACCCTTTTCAAGAACTAAGAATCCAGACAGGTAACTCTGTGGCAGTATCACTGGTGTGTTCACAAGCTACTTGCTGTTCAGTCTATGCTAGATTTAGAATGTGCCTTGGCCATCATATCCTTCCATGGGTATTAATTTTAAATAAAACCAGAATTAACTGGGTATTTCAGCTCTTGATAAAATCCAGTATTCTTTTGCATTAAACTCTACCTCACAGAGAAAGAGGTAGCTTCGCTGTTATCTACCTAATAAAATACATTACTTGTCTAAAAAATGGGAATGTTATAATTTAGCTATCAGTGGTTTGCTAAATATCTCATTCATTCTGGTTTGCATAGTGAAGCTTTGGGATGAGGGTGATGATATTTTTTAATACCTGCCAGTCCCCAGGGAAGCTACAAAAGGTTAAAAATTTATTGCAGGCACTCAGAATACACTAATTTCTTGCAGACAGAGCTGGCATTGATCTTTTCCCTTCTCCCACTAATTCTTCAGCAGATGAGAGTAACTCTTTGCTTTCCATTGTGCAAGCAGAGCTCTCTGAAGAGAAATAAAATCTTTCTAACTTGGAACACACTGCTTGGAGCAGAGCTGGATTTCTGTTACACAACAACAGATTATTTCTATCCTAGCAATATCTGGGGCAAAGAAATTGTGTCTTCAAAAGCATCAGCTCTACGAGAGCAGAGAAAAGAACTGATAACATGGAGATGTCAGCAGAAGCATGTGAGGCATTTATTTGTCTGGGCACAGGCAGACCTGGAGTAGCAGCAAAAAAGCATGCATGTTATATTTTAATCAGGCAAAAAAGGTGGGAAATGTTCAACTAGGAATCAGTTCAATTTATATGAATAGAAAGAATAACTCAGTATGAAGACCGGAATCTTATTGTGACGGTGAAGATAAGTGAGGAATGGTGTCATATCTTCCAGAGTATTTCTAGTGTTTCTTGTAGTAAAGCAGTTAACAAAAAGAAATTGGGTTGAGTCCATTTCAGGATTAGACAAATGTTTCTCATGAGCACATAGCACACCTCAGCTCTAACTTGTAAAACACTAGATTCAAATGGTACATGCTACTATCTATACAGCTTTATCAAGATGCTGTCAAATCTCTTGCACTATGATATCTGCCATTCAAAAATACAGAGTAGTTCCATTTAGTTCCAAATTTGGCCCTCAGAAATGTAGACTCGTGGTTCTTGTGAAAAATTAACAGAAAGAGTACATGAAATCTGGCTTTAGAGTGCACCCCTTTATGATCTCTGCTTCTGAAGCATTTCTGTGTTGCTTGGGTGTGCAGAAGTATGTGCTGCAGTGGCACCTGAAGGTCCCACCTGCTCTTGAGAGCCCTTTGAGCTAGGTACTGTTCAGGCTTGCAACTAGAGACAGTCTCTGTGGAGTCCTAGTCCAATTTGTTGCCCTCTCTAGGCAGCAAGGAGGAAGTCAGAAAGTTGAAAGATGCCCTGTGATATTCTCCACTTCCATATAAACAAACTTCATTAAGACATAAAC
This sequence comes from Galbula dea, assembly GCA_013399015.1. Lineage (NCBI taxonomy): Eukaryota > Metazoa > Chordata > Aves > Piciformes > Galbulidae > Galbula > Galbula dea. Next base: position 368,461 of record VWZX01001678.1, on the reverse strand, counting down.
AGCTTTAAGCTAAACTATATATGAATTTACATGATAACTAAGGACCCCTAAGCAAATTCCTTTTGAAAGGATTTGGCTGGCTAGACTCCAGCAACACCATTTTACAAGAAGATTGGGTAGAACTACAAAGATTAGTGTAGCACAACCTGCAGAGATGGCAGATAATTTAATAGGAGCTGAAGATGTGCATCAAGAAGAGTCACTTGTGGTATGCCCCAGGCCCAAGAGTGGTGGTGTCATCATACAATTGCTTGTTCTTCTGGGCAGCTAATAAAAGCCAGTGGCTTGCTGTTAGTATATAGATAGCAGAATTCTGCACAGGAAAGGTCTGACTTGTTACCAAATACTGAGCTGATCTTGGCTCTAGCTTTCTATGCATAAATCACAAGTCTTATTTTATAGGACTATTTTAAGGGGAATATATTCACTATCAACTACATACCTGATGCATTCAATAAATGCATGTCCAAGCAGTGAAGCATACTGCAGTGCAGAAAGCAGCTGAGTAAGGAAGGCAGCATGAAAGAATATGGATGGTGTTTGCATGAACCCTGTAACCCAGAAACCTTCGTCAGATAATCTGAGTGGGAGTGGTAAACTGACTGTGCTGCCCTAGGATGGACTGGTTGCAGCTGTGGCCTGGAGTTACCTTCCTGACTAATCACCACTTTGCTTGCATAGGACTTGTTTGTGACATGAATGTCTCTGCATGTAAAGTGGAGCTCTCTCACCTACATTTCTTCCCCAAAGAACAATACCCCTTGCCCTAAAGGCTGCTGAACATTTGAACACATTAAAAAGTGCTCTCAAATCATATGGGAAATTCAGGAATTCTTTTCTTTCTGGTACTCCATTTTCCTACAAAAAGGCTCTCTTTCTTTCCTGGTAGGTTTCTTGCTACCTTTAAACATTCTTCTTTGCTTCTCACTGATTGCCGTGCCCGCAAACTTTCATCATTTGTATCAACAGATGTAATGAGGAGGTTGGGAACTGACTTGCAGACTGTTTTTAACTTCAACTGCCTTTTAAACCAAGAGCAGCAAAAGTGCTAGAAAACCCTGGATAAGAGACAGCTCTGCTGTTTAAGAGAGGATTATTGTGGTTTAATTTAAACTGCTCCCTTAATCAAATTGACATAAGCTTGCTTGATAGCTATTTAAGTTTTCATATTACTTTTCTCTCGTTTAATTAAATCCATTCTGAATTATGCTTTGAGGCAAACCTGCACAACTCTGTATGTAAACAAGCTCTCAGACAGTGTTACCAAGATCCCATTTGGAAATGGTACAGCTCATTAGCTTTGCTGGCTGCCAGACAGTTCAGAGCAGTTTGAATTTCCTGCCAATTCAATGGTATTATTTAGGTTTTATTTAAAAGCTCGTGTTTCCTTTTGACCCACGATGGTCAGCGAGCACAAGCACTGAAGGGCCTGGTCTTTCATCAGCGTCTGCAAGAGGAGAAGAGCCCTGAGACTTTGGATGAGTGCAGTGCATTGCCTTTTGGTTCCTTTTACTGCTGTTTTACAGAACAGCAGGAATAGACAATGTGAGCTTTTGTACAAAAGTGAGGTGACCTTTCAAAGTTACATGTGGGATCTGCTGCTGTTTCTATAGAGACCAAATGCATGAACCTGAGTCAAGTGGGAATGCCTGAGGCTCATTGAAAAAGATATCTTTTCTCAGAAAGCTGGAAGATTTAAGTAAAAGGGTTGATTCATGTCTTTTAGTTTTTAAACAAAGGGAAGCTGCACTTAAACTTCCTCATTTAGGTGTCTGAGCAAAGGCAAACTTTTTGTGTCTGGGTTTGGCTTCCAATTTCCAACTTGAATAACACTTACTAAAAAAACTAGCCTGCTTTAGGATCCCAGACACTTCTTTGGCTGAATAAGACTCTACAAGAATTGGGTTTGGACCAGTGAAAGACACTTCATGTTTGGTCAGGGTCTGCAAAAATACCCTGAGATGCTGCTTAGTTTGTTCATCCTGCATCCATGAACTCATAAACCAAAACGGAATCTCCACTCAAGGCAGGTCCTAACTCATTCCCTTCAGACCTAAACACATTATGTTCAGACACTCAGAACTAGTGCACAGAATAAAATACTTTTGACTATCAGCTCAAGGTATCAGCTTGTGTTCCTCTTCTGGGAGCTGACAAGAAAAGAGAATAATGATAAATTTATATATGAACTCGTAAACTATGTTCATTGATTTAAGGTGCTAGACTTATTAAATTTGTGAGGGCGTGGACATGAATCATGTACAACTACTGCTTGCTGTCCTCTGTCTAGATATACACTGTCTGATCACAGAAGGAAATTAAGCTGATGCCAATGTGACCAGGGATTTCATTTTTTTTGGTATGGAAACAGAGGGTAAAGCTAGAATTCTCTCCCAGTCCAGATTTCTGCTTAGTCCAACAGTGGTTACCCCTTCCAGTGCTTTTTTCTTTGCATATGTGGGAGTCTGAAAACAGGTATTTTTGCTCAATGATTTTTCTCTTGTCATCTCTTAGATATGCACTCATATACACAGCCCTGGCTTTGGGAAGGGAGGTATGCCTGTTGGGCTGCTGAAGTTAAAAAATACACTAACACTGAATAGCAGCTCATTTTTTTAAAAGATGTGTATATATATGTATATGTATATATTAAAAAGAAGATAATCATAGCTATAAAATGCCACAGTTTGAAGGCTTATTTAAGGATAATTTGACAAATGTTGCATAGGAGAAAACCCTGTAACTTACAAATAAGAAAAATTCTAATTATCATCCATGAAAAAGAAATAGTGCAATTAGTTTGAACTGTGTTGAACCTTTGACTACTTTAAAGAAAGTGTTATTCAAAAAGGCAGCCAATGCATAAACAGCTCTTCATCTTTTACCTAGCTTGGCTGGCTTTTAGATCAAACAAGTCGGATCAAAGTTTGTTTTTACAAAGACTTCTTTAGATGCAATAGTCCCAAAAGTACTTTACAGAATAGCCCTTTGAGAAATATAATATCTATCAGGTAATAAGTTAGAAATGCAGAACTTAGCAGAATAAAGAAAGATGCTGGGTATCACTAAGGAATTAATTGGTTTTGTCATCTCAAATGCAAAATTAAGTATTTCTAACTGGATTTCATTTTCCATTCTGCTCACTGCTCACTTAACATCTACAAAATGCTGCCATAAGGGCCTCAACACTCTATTCATCTTCATAGTTCTGATGGCACTGCTCACTGCTGCCTGTCAGCATTCCTAGAATGCTTAATGGTCAATTTTAGGATGCCCTTTGAGCGACCATCTACTTGTACAAGCCAAGGGTGAAGGCTGTGTCTCAAACACAGCTCACTTCAAGTATGTTGCTCTTGCTGTTTGCTGGAGATTGTCCACTGCCTACCCCTGGTGCTCTGACTGTAACAGGTTAGCAAGCGAGAACGTGTGGTAAGGAGAATTCCGATGAGGAGCAGAGAAGCTTTCTAAACTGGAGCTGTTCTGCTGCAGTGCTCTGTGGGTACATGTTTTTTGTTTGATAAGGGTTAAGCTTTTTATTAAAGGCATTCCTATGGGTTCACATGGGTGCTTTGTGTGCCTGCACAATACGACACCTCCAGATAAATAAAAGAGCATTAGTTTTGAACACAATCCTGGTTTATCCACTGCAATGAGACATGCATATGAATAGACTGGAAATATTGACATAGAGCAATGGGAAAGGTTAAGTCAATGTTTGCTCAATGCTGCAATCCAGAAGTCATTTTTAGTGCAGCAAATTCTGAGATTGTTGAGCAGGAAGTAAACAAAAAGGTCAAAGTAATTAACAGATAAGTTAGGCAAGCTCAGTGCATGCACAAACAGACACAGCAAAGCATGCTGTTTGTTTCAGTCTGCTGGCCACTCAGAACACATCAGCAATGTCTTATTGCCTATGGTTTTGCAGTTGTGTGGTTGCCTCCCTTGCAGGGGGCATTAAGTCTATCCTTACTTAGGGATGCATGACAGCCAGCAAGGGCATTGAGGCCCTGCTAGGGAGCAAGAATAAAGGATGTACATTTGTGGGGGTTGAGTTTTATTGGAACAGGGAGCCATCTCTGTTCATACTGGCAATTAATGTATTGACTTCTATAGGAGCAGAACTGGGGGCTGAAGTTGTCATCAATCTTGTTGCGGAGTATTGAGCAGAAGTATAACAGATGCTCAATCAGACCTGTGTATTTTTCATGTGAAATACCTATGTATCACCAGACAACATACATTTATAGGAATTGATCTGATGGCCAGAATCTGTAACTAAGGGCAAGTAGTGCAGTTCAGGAAGGTGGGATCAAGCAGTCAGGAGAGTAGCAAGTCTATGAATTTTCCTGGCTGGCAGCAAGCAGAGCCAATTACCTGGCTAAACCCCAACCTCACTGCAGCACATTACACCATCTATACCACTGTATGCTACGCAGCAGTGAAGAAGCAGTTAATGTGACTTTTGTGGGAGAGAAATGATCTCCTTGAAAGCCTAGGTAAGTAAGTCAATATTACAAAGCAAACTTCATAAAGAACCTCAGGTTCTCCAGAAGAGAACCTTCATTAATACAGCAAGCAAAGCAGTATGCTTATTTCCCAGGGGTCAACCTCTTACACCTTAAACTTTCAAAAATGGAATTTATTCCCTGTATTCCAAAAGACATTCTACACCATAGTGCCCTTTTGGGATTCAAAAATCAAAATCTCTGACATTTTCCTGAGATTTCTGTGATGAGAAGGAGGGCACAGAGATCACCTTGTCACAGCTAGCAACAATCTGAAGGACAGTAGAGTGCCCTGAAGTGCCAGAGCTTTTTTTTAATATCTGAGCGACCCTTGGCAGTGCTGGGGTACCTGCAGCAGGAAATCAACACTCAAGCAAAGTCTGGAGGTAGAGATGGCTTCTAGAGAGCAACGTAACTAAAGCCTCAGACTGGAGTTCCTCAAAAGTCTACATGCAGCTGCAGGCATTTTTCAGATGAGGCTTATTTCTGTCTGAAGACTCCCTTATACGTTAATGCGAAATCCCATGCTTTACTTGTGCTTTTTTGTCTTTGTGCATGATTTCTCTGCTGGTAAATACTAGTGAAGAGGTTTTTACACAGTTTGTCAACTACATCCCTAGCCACAAAACATGAGAGCATGAGGCACCACTTGTCTGAGGGTAGAGATTTTTAAAATTCAAAATAATTGCCCAAGTTGTGGCTCACAGAAGTCAAAGGGGAACTGCAGACCAAAACAAATATCCAAATTAAGAAAAAAGTCTTTCTATATAAATGGCTTCCATAGAAAGCAACTTTTTCATGTTACATATTTGAGATGCTCAGGTAAAACTTCAAAATATGCCTCACTGGAAGTAATGCACAATGTTGTAATGTACAAAGTTGTACTGTTTCCCCTGACATCAACTGTATTTGAGGTTTTGGAAACAGTTTTGTATTATCTTACTTATCAATCTTTTGCCCTGTTCTGTTCCCACATTATTCTAACTTGAAGTATAAAAAACATTCCTGTTTTATTTGATTATTTATATATAACAGATACCAGACCACAGGGAGGGTAAAAAGAGTGAAAGAGCTAAATATGTGCCTGCTAGGCAAGTGCAAAGTCTGTGAAATAGCTCAGCTGGAGGTAAACCAAAATACTGGATATGAAAAGCTTTTCTTCTTTGTAGTTATTCAAGAAATATTTAGATTTAAGAGACTAAATGTGTTAGACGTTTCATAAAGAGCTCTCTTTGTGCTCAGACTACTGAACTGAGGCCAAGCTGAAAAGGATAATTAATTACGATTAGTCTTAGTAGGAACAGAGGAACTGTTGAAAATGGATCAAATTCTTGCAGGAGCAAGGAAAAGGCTGTTTCATTACCTAAAAAAAAGGAAGAGCAAACATTTTTTGATGTTGAAATCAAATGATCCAAAATAATTTACACCTGACCAGCTGAGAAGTATTTATCCAACAGCCTGCAATGTAATGTAGAAAGATCCAAGCTAACTTGAGTCCAGCTGGGTAAAAGGAAGCCTTATAGATTAGCTGGAACAGGCTTCCATGCTGACATGATTAGACTGCTTTCAGCACTCATGATATGCTTGTTTAAGCTACCTCAAACCTTTTTACACAGCACTAGCACAGACATCTTGGTTCTGCCTTTTCACTGCAGAAAGTTGTACTGTGTTTGAACAGAAGTTTATTTTCTCTGTGTATTTAACTAAAACCAAAACCCTCTAAAATTTCTGCTTCCATTTCTAGTAATCTATGTGCATCTGCTTGCCTGCATCATAGTGCAATCTTAAGATCAAAATGGAATCTGACCATTGTGTGGTCCTGCTAAACAGACTTCTGACCAGCAAGCATGAGAGAATTACACATTCCTGCCTTGCTCTTTTCCCACAGCAGTGTGCTCAGGGAATGTCATGAGTGACTACAGACTGTAAGACATGCAGACACTTAAAAGATTTCCATCTTAAGCAGACATAAAATATAATCTCCCTCTGGATTACCAAGGCTGTCTTTTTCGCCCTACACTGTCTAAGAAATATCCAGTTCATCTATTCCCTTTCTGAGAGGGGAAAAAAAACCCAACCAAACAAATGAATTCAAGATCTTAGAAAGACTTATGATTGCTAGAGAGGACCAAATTTGGATAATAGGGTCCATGTGACACAAGCTAACAGTATGTGTTCTACCTGAAGAAGAAGAAACAACAATGGGACTCAGGAACGATGAAGGTTGTTGCCTTAGAGCAGTGACTTCAAACCAGCAACCACTGAAAAGGCTAAAACCAAACACCTGAATTGTCTTTTCTGGGGTAAAATGGCTTAGATATACTAAATCCTACCCCAAACAATGCTTTCCAATGTGAAGATATAGAAGGCAGAACAGTTTGTTTAATTAAATAGAAAGTAAGTATTGTCCCTAGGACTCATTCGGTTTTTATCCCCCCTTGTTGAAACTATTTTGCCTTCCACATGCTTAAAGGACAATTTAATTTCTAGGATGGCTTTTTGTATTTGGTCTGAGTGCCATTTAATGTGCTCCAAAGAGCAGAGATACCCCTTTGAAGATGTCTATCAGGAAAAAATATATGTTGCTCTGTGTATAGAGGAAAACAGTTTCAGAAGTGTAGGCAGGGATTTTCAGAGGTAATTAAAATGAAAGAGCTCAATAGCAAGCAGCTCTGGTCATATAACAATTACCCTGGGGATATGTACAGTACCTTGAAAAATAGTAGAGAGGAGCATCAGGAAAACTAACACAACTCAAGGAGAATTAAGTCATCAGTCTTTTAAAAACAACTCAACCTGCTTTTAAGAAATGTGGAAGGATAAAAGGAGTGCCCTATGTTTGATTAACAGAATATCTAGATAGTCCTTGCAGTTAAACTGTGCTTATTGTAACAAACAGCCACTTCCTTCTCATATTAGCTAGTTTTCAGATGGCTGAAAGAAATGAGCCAAGGGAATGTGGCTGAAACAAATCAGTGAGCAATACTTGTCACCTAGCCAGGCAGACAGTGCCATGTGAGGGCATAGGCTGCATTAGAACATTGGTAGTATTTTAGACAAGCACTTATCACCTCAGTCTTTTGTAGGCCTCTGATGTATAAAAAAAATGTCATATTCACACACAAAGACATTCTCATTCATTTCTTCATTTGCCATTTTAACTGCATTTCTCTAATTGAACTCTTTTGGTGGGGATTAGCAAGCTACTTGAACATGGCAGCTATGGCAGTTCGCCTGGAAGAGATGAGGGTCAGTAGGGTCAGAGAAGCAGCCAGACAGGTTGATCTTCCTCTGGATACGAAAATGACAGAGGAAGAAAACACTCTATTCTGTACAAATAAAGACCTTTTGTGGGAGTAGCTGATTGAGCTCCATACAGCTTGTTCACCACAGAAAGTGAATAGCAGAAGGATTTTGGGGGACCAAAGGCACATGCTGTACTGCTGACAGCAGTCAGAACTGAATAATTATGTCTTACTAGAAATAAGTACCTCAAAGAGAAAGAAATTTGTTATGTACTTCCCTGGAGATGAACACTCAATGTCTTTTAGCAGGCTTTGGAAAAAGCTTTCAGGATTCTGGTTTTAGTGAGTGAGGAACCTCTTTTTCCCACCTCTAGGCTGACTTTAACCAGCTACAGGAGATGGAAATGCAGAGAGCTATGGTCTCGTGAACACAGCTGATTCCACCTCTGGTGCGTCACTTGATCTCCAGTCTTCCAAAGGAAGGCAAAACACCTCTAACAAAAGTGCTTTTTATCTGGAAGACTGAAAGGCTTCCCACAAAAGGTGAAATTGTATGTGTTTGATCCTAGCATTTATGTTATTGTTCCAAAAAGCACAAGAGACAGAAATATTTAGACATTAGATTGTCACTCTGGTGTAGGGCTGTATTTTCCATGTATGTCTGCAGTGCCTAGCATAATGAATACCTCTGGAAGCTAAAAAAGTAGTTAACTACTGAAATACTTCTAATGTCTACTGAGATGCCTTCCAATATATGAACAAACACCAAATAAAGCATTTTTTAATACTTAAAACATCACTATCAGAATGAATGCTTTATTTTTGCCACCAGTAACTCCAAGAGTGGATACGTAAATATAAAATCTAGTTACATGTAACTGCTGCCTGATGTTGAAAGATTAAAAACAAGATAAAATCTCACAGAGTTTTCCATTGCTGTAATCTGCATACACACCTGCATGCACTCACTATACATGTAAGCACAGAAAATCAACACTGTTACCTTAAGATGGAGGAATTCTTTGCCTGAACAGTACTCATCTGTCTGTGTTCATGTTGAAAAAACTCTGAACAGCTCTCTGACACATATTTTCCCACAGGCACTGAAATATCCAAGTCACTCTGAAGTTAGTGTGTGTTACGAACCTAAATGACTTCAGAGATCTGAGTCTTAATGTCAAGTGAATCCTTTCTACCTTCTTGAATACTCAGGTCCTTTATGCAGAAGACTGAATACCAGTTGCAAATATTCTGTGACTACTGCTGAGAATATGGGACCTCTGAAAGGTGGCCTAAGATGAAGCTTTGCTGCACAGTCCTGATAGAGCAAACACTTTACTCATCACTGCTTCTGGGCTGCTTAATTATGTGGCTGAAGGAGGCTACTTCCTTTAGTCCTTCATACAGATCTGCCAGTATCCTTTAAGGATAAAGCTCAACTGTACATGATAGGGTGGATAATGCATCTTTTGTTGCTATGTGGGATAGCACAATAATTGAAACTATTTAGAGGATAATTGGTGTGCTCTATTTTAAAAGAAAATAATCTGGTTTCCAAGGGGACTAACTATGAGGCCTAAAGCCTGTAGTTTATCTCAGTGTAGGAACAGGATCATTATGGAGAAAACAGAGCACCCGTCCAATTCAATTACCCTGATTGTATTACGAATGTAAAAGAGGAAATTGTATATATCCCAAAAAGGAAAGTTTCCCACTCTTCCCCTTCCACCCTACTTGGAACCTACTCTGGAAGCACTTGGTTTCCTGCAGACTACAATGGGGCTTTTGTGCTCAGAGGACTTGCAAGGTTGGTTCTTTGCAGATTACCCAGCCACCTTCTAAGCCCTTCTTGGTCCTAAATGATCAACATGCAATCAGAACAGCTGCTCAGTATATAGATATTGAAAATACTGCAGTAGAAAATAAACTGCTGAGGTGCTGCTCGTGAGGGAGCTGGTGCCAGGCTGGGATAGTCTGCCTGACCAACAGAGCCAACTGCCCTGCTGCTGGGCTGGTGTTTATTTAGAGACTGTAATCATCAGCTCTACTACACCAGTTTCTAGCATTTTATAAGTCAGGTTATCTGCTAGTAGAATTCATTATAAAGCTGTGTCTTTCTCCTTAGCAATATTTTTACCTTCTCCCACCTTGTTAGCAGGTTTCCAGCAACTTGGATCCTGCTACAGTTCTGTGTGCTGACTGCATATGCCTGTGACTAATCAGATTAATCAGATGCCATTAAAAATGAATGCATCTGAGCCTATTTTCCTATTCTGTTTCAAATACAATCATATATCTGGGCCCAGTATGCTCTGGAAATACTTTGGCAGTCCTTACAGCACCCAGAAAGCAGGCTCAGAGGGCAGCACCAGTGCATTTTAGGATGATTTATTGTATGTAGAAAATAACATGAAGAGTCAGACAACCATCACATTTGTACTGACCTGCGTAAACTAACTTACTTTTTACAGGGGTGAAGTTGTAGAAGGGTTGTGAAGGTCTGACGATAAGAAGAGAAAAAAATACATTCCAGGCTGTTTAGTACATTATTTGGCTCTAAATTATTCAGAGCTTCTAAGCAGTGGTCTAGTAGCACTTCTGAAAACTTTGAGTTTGGTGCAGCCTTAATAATCTGTGTCCTCTCACTATAACAGAATGGATGGACCAATTCAGCAAAGTCCATAAGTTAGTATGGTAGCTGGAAAAGCTCTCTGCAAATCCTGTAAATTACTGCAGATGGGACTGGTATCCTGATGATCTACTGCCAGTGGCTCTGGTAGGTGATCAAAAGCGGCATCCCTCAAGAGGACCACATTTAATTTTGCATATGTTTCCACTGCAGCTCTGGTGCTATATCACTGAGGCTGGACAGCTGTTGCTGTCTGAGCCAGCCAAGGGAACCCTACCTCGTGCTACAGACACAGTAGTGACTTCAGTTTTCAGTCTGAAAATAGCTGGAAAAAACAAGAATCCCTTGACCCTTCTGTTTCACAACCCTTTGCAAGAGAAGAATATTACAAAGATTCTTTTTTTAACATTATGTGGCTTGCAGCCTGAAAAAGACAGATTGGGAGTTCATGAACAAGCACTGCTAGAGCAGCACCCCTCATGCTGTTTCCTTTTCATGATGTGCCAGCTTTGCCCAGTTCTGTAGGAACATTTGGATCTTCATCCATTATAGATTTTAGCACAAATTAGGCATTGTGTTGCTGGGCCTCACTATGTATTTGCCTGGTGCAGAGTTCTTTCATAACACAGAGTTGGGTTTAGGTGATGGGATTCAGGAGACACTGCAAGCCATTAGAACCAGTTCTTCAAAATGCAGATAACAGGCATTCAACAAAAAGACATGCACCATTACGTGAAAGCTGCCTCCATTTCTCTATGCCTCCACAGAAACTTATGAAGTGTGATTGAAAGAGAGCAAGCCCATCACAATCCCTGTCTAATACAATTTTTGGTTTCAGTCAGTGCTGTCAGTGCCTCACTGCCAGGGGAAATAAACTTAAATATGAATTAGATTCTTTGAAAAAGTGTTTGCTATCAAAAAGGTTTCCAATGCAGTTGTAACAGATCGCAATGGACAGTAGAATTGTTTTACTGCAGGTGAAGCATCTTTAAAGAAAACCAAGAGTTCTTAAACCATACAGCTTTTGACAGTACCACTTAGATTAGAAAATATCACGATGCAGCCCAACAACAGCTCAGTAAAAGTTGCCTTTTAAATGGCAACTAGTAAATGCCAGGGGCAAGGTTACGAAGCAGCTCGTTAGCAGCTCAAGTGTACTCTAGCCACTTCTTTCTGGCTTTCTCTCTCACAACAGGAGGCAATTTTAGACTGCAGAGCACAAATGTGTCTGGCAGATACATCCTTCTTCCTGCATCTTAAATAGGTGTCTCAGATTGTGAGCCATTAATCTCACAAAAACCAGGTACTCAAATAGGATTAGAAAAAATATAACAACAAAAAACACCTAAGAATCGTCACTAGCTGTAAGAACCAAATGGACACCTCCTGCAGTGAAAAGCCCACTGTCTGCTATTGCTATTATTACTCAGACTCCTAGAACAAAGGCTAGAGAAATCCATTTGTCTATATATTTCCAACCTCCTCATCCTTTGGGACCAAATGCCAATGCTAGGTGCATTCCCATCAATATATTTTTAGCCATTCCACAATGCATGCTTTGCTGTGCTGTCATAGTTGTAACTAATGGAGTAATTTTGCACTTTTGTGATTATTTTTGATTGGTGAGTGAAGTGAGCACAGCTTTTTCTACCTCAGCTCCCCATGTTCAGGCTGGTATCCTATCAGCCAAGTCCCTTCCCTCTGCCAAGGCAAAAGCAGGAAAGCATTTCACCCAGGAGTGAGGGAACTGAGACCTCACTGCTTCACAGGCAGGGATTTTCCTCCCATACTCTGAGTATTCCAATAAACAACCAGTTCAAATGTCATGAAGCCTCCAAGACTGAGAAGAATTGTTAACTCAGTCTGATGTTTTCAGAGACTGGAGCATGGGTTGATTTTAATGAGTCATTTGCACAAGGCATGAAGGAGCTGCCAGGGTGGGAGCTTTCGAGTCCTGTGCCTAGGACTTAATGTTCATTATGAATTACCCTCTGACTATATTTTTTGTGCATCCCACATAGTAGGTAGGCTCCAGATAAACTGAAGAGAAACAATAGCGTTTTTCAATATGACTTTTGAAAAATTGGGTTACTCTTTGACTGAACCTCAGCACAATAGTTAAAACAAGGGCTTGAAAATGATGAAACTCAGGCTTTATTCCTGACTCTGCCACCGACTGAACCATCCTGAGAAAGTTGTTCATTTACTCCATGCCTTTATTTTCCCATCTGGGAAAGCTGATATTTTATCCTAGGTCCATATGTGGAGCTCGTTTGGTTGTTGCTTATTTTGCACTTTGACATTGAATACAAAGAAACATTTTTAAAGTGGAAGCTATAAGCACTGACTGCAACATTTTCAATGTTTCCAATTTCAGGTCAGTTTCCTCTCAAGACTAAGTAAACCACAACTTTTAAAGGATATTTTCCTCTCCTAGCTAGAAATGATACCTGACCTGCAGAAAATCTTCTGTTACAATGCTTGACAAAAAAAAATATATATAATTTTTTTAAAATTATTTTGTTAAGTACCCTACAATTTATCAGTTATCAGAACTGGGGAAAAGGTTTTCTTTGCACTCCTTTCCTGAGAACATATAGAATCTTTGCCAATCAGGAAAAGACATATTTTCTTGAATACAAATTTATTCTTCCATCTTCTTCTTGCCAAAACAACTTGAGCCTGTTTTATGACACACAGTAGTCAAATCGCATTCTAGATACAGACAGGGACCCATCCACAAGGTGAAATGCAGCACTTACACAGCAAAACCAAGTTAACCTCTTGTTGCATACTTGTTCAATACAATTCTGAATCACTTTGCCTTCTGAAAACCACCTCCCTGAGAAAAAAACAAAAAAGTTATGCTACCAAAATCTATGTTAATTCACTAACTTCTGTGCAGAAGTTCTCACATAGATCTTTTCTCAAAACAGCCTTAGCTGGCTTTAAGGCTTTACTTATGTTGCATCAAAGCTCATATGGTATTTGATGTAATTTACTTACTGCTTTCAGTGTAAGCTTCTTTCCAACTTGTTTCTTTGAAATGAACTGTTGCTTTAAAGCTGTAAATATTCAGCAAACATCAATATTATGGCCAGCACAATGCTGTTCAGTGTACCAGTGCCAGGTTTTCATTGATTACTGCCTGTAAGTGCCAGTTTTAAGACAGGCTTTTAATAAGCTCCAAATATGTTCTTGGGATTGGTCTCAAAATGTCTCTAGTGGAATCATCAAGCTTGTAAGAGGCTGCAGAGAAAAACAGCAATTTTATTCAAAGAATTCTAGCTCAGACACTCAGTCAAAACAATTCCTGGCTTAGTCTCATTAAGCAGGTCTCAAGCTGAATGTTCAAATGACAAAAGGCAGCTCTGAAGGCTGCTTAGTGCTTCAGATACTACACTGCCAACCCTTTGGGAGACTTCAGGCTGCTCCCAAGTCCTGGTCTCCAAGGCCATCAGCATGTTTGTTGCTCTCCAGGACTCCACCACAACCAGGGACCCCAGCCTACCTCCATGAAGTCTCATCAGCCATATTTCACAGGTTGAGTGCAGTCCACCCTGCCCATCAGCTCGTGCTACTGCCCCACATTAACTATAGTTCTCTTCATCTTAGGCTTCAACTGTCCAAAAACTTGAGCTACCTCCTGGGCAACTACCACTCACTGATGCAGAGCTGAAAAGCTATGAGGAAAGGGAAAGACACCAGGCACAGGAGCTGGGACACCAGCCTTCATCCTGAAGGACCCAGGCAGCAGCAGAAGGCCATTGCCACAGGGAATTGTGAGGAGGGCATACAGGCAAAGGCAGTATGAGCAACAACAGGGTAAGATACCCAATTTTGGTGGAAAGTACTAGAGCAGAATAAATTAACACTTTAAAGGCAAAGCAGTTTGGGAGGTGGAATGCAAAGGTAACATGGGTAAGGGTTTTCACCTGTCTCCTGATGTCAAACATAAAGAGCTCCTCTGTACTAGCGACCGACTATTTTTGTTACCATATTTCAGTAATTCTAGCAGTTCTGCAAATGAGAATTGAATCAAGCCTGGAGCTCGCAAGGAAGAAAAAAAAAAAGGAAGAAATAGAACAAAGAAAGACACATGAACAAATGGAGGATATTCTTTTCAACTGGGAGCTGTGATTGTCGCAGTTTTCTAGGACCTTGGAGATGGTGAGTGAATCTTTAAAGCTAGTGTAATGACTTGACCACTTTAATGGTGCCTATATTAAAGTGAAGAATCTGAGAAAAAATATTTGACAAAATGGAAACGAAATAACAAGACAGTAGTTGTCATTTCATAGACTTACAGGCTGATTAAAGACTTCAGACTAAAGCTAAAATTTTAAAATTAATCTTTCCAGACCTTAAGTCAAGAAAACAGATCAGACTGAAGACCTGAACTCACCTAGGGAGGTAAGGCACATTTTCTATTACAGCATTTTCCACACAGACTGGAAAAAATACAAAAACATGTTCTGGAAACTCCTCTTTCAAAATGAGAGCCCTTGTCTGAACTTCAAAGGCAAGTGTATCTCTCTAACAAACCATCCAGCACATTTCAAGAGCAACGATTCTCTAGAATCAGCACTCTGGCTTCTGTTAGCAACTCAGACATGTTCCTAGGGGAACATTAATTTGACCTGTAGCAAAGAGAAATTCTTCAGAGCAGTTCAAGCTGGGATAACTCAAATGTAAATGAATAGAACAAACTTTAGTCTTTCTTTTTTTAATAGAAAGGATGGAAACTCAGGAAAAAACCCCAGCTATT
The DNA here is from genome assembly GCA_013399015.1 of Galbula dea. Lineage (NCBI taxonomy): Eukaryota > Metazoa > Chordata > Aves > Piciformes > Galbulidae > Galbula > Galbula dea. Next base: position 353,314 of record VWZX01001678.1, on the reverse strand, counting down.
TGTGCAGCCTTTCTATGACGTGCTCAATTTAATTTTAGATTCTGGAGGTGGTGCTGGTTTTGCTGTTCTGTATTTTTGAAAGCCTTGTCACTCCACAAATATTGACTTTATCACATATCATACCATTATTTCCCCATTGCAAAGTTAAGAATAGGAGTTTGAGAGAGATACGTGCAAGACCACATAGGCTAGAGCAGGCCTTGGAAATTAATCCAGGTCTCCTGAGTCTCAATTAATACCTTGTCATAAGACTACCTTACACTGAGGTTAGACTTCTTGCTTTGCTTGTGCAGAGGCACCAGCACTAGAATTAGACAGAAGTAAGAGTTTCAGGGACTGAAGGAAGTGTCAGAACATTTCCCACAGCAGTCACTCTCCTTTTTGTCATAGGACAATTAATATGTAAGCTTAAAGTTCTGGAAGACCTAACCTGTTCCACTTTCTTCCTCTCCCACCCTTTAAAAACAAATTGTGTCCTTTAGCTTTGAATGCTAAAGGCTAAACTCTTTAAATGCTTTAAGCACATACAAAGAAAGAAGCTCTTGCTTCTGCTCACACCAAAATCCTGAAGCTCCTGTTAAAAATGAGATAACCACTTTAGAGAATGAAAACAATCCATTGAATGATATTCTTTGACACTTAAAATACATAGTTAAAAATTGTTTGTTCAGGTGTTTATTTTCCTCCTGCATTTCTGGCTTTGCCTGAGACTAAAAGTCATGGAGTCCTATACAGTTCAAAGATAGTCTTTTCTGTCAAAGGAGAACTTGATTTTTTGGAATGATTGACAGGCTTTACAAAACTGATCATGATTTCTCTACAACACTGCCTGCTCAGTGAGCTGTCAGATACTATGTAGCTGTAGAAAAAAGAGGTCTGTTATTTGCTGCAATTGAAATATCAATTAGATCCTCTGATAAGTTAATTCATGTCTTTAATGAAGAGTGATATTTTCCTTTGATGTGTAAGAAAGGAAGTGCCCTGAGTATCAAAAAAGTTTGCTAAGTTTGCTGCAGAAGGCAATTGCTCTTTCTCTCCTCTTTTTGAAGTATTTTGCTTAAAGGGGGGGTGAAGCTTTTTGAACTGAAAAATGTTCACTGAGCTTAATGCCTCCTGTCAGACTATATGCATCTGCCACCCTGAATAACATAAAACAGAAGACAAACTGGAAAACACAAAAACTCTTGCATGGTCTTTGTTTTATTTATTAATCTCAGAGGAAAAGAATGGGTCAACAGAAAGGATACGAGGTCATTTCTCACTCTTAAATGGATTCCATTTTTAAAGCAAGTCTGAATTGAGCTTTTATTCCTTCTCCCACTTTCTCTAGCAACTTTTGGTGCACATGTAGCCACTGCAACTGCTTGAATCTCAAAGCCCAAGTAAGGCAGGCTCTCGTTGAAACACACAGAGGCAGAGAATCAGTAGAAATACTTAATGACTGAAAGGAACATTGTTAGGCTTAAATGTTGACCATGCCTGACAAATAACTATGAACAAATAGTTAAACCAAATAACTACGAAGGACTTATAGTCAAGGTGCAACTCTGGAATGCACTCTGGTCTTCTGTTCACAGGTGTCAAAGGAACTTCATATAATATCAGATATATTAAATTAAGAAGGATTTTGTTTGAGATATTTTCCTTATGATCAGCTCAGGATCCTCAGCTGTGGCTGAAACCCGAAGCCTAGAGTTAGTTTAGCTGGACTGATGAAGACAAATTCCCAACTTCATATTCTGGAGATCCTCAAGTTCTGATTTAAATTCAAACATCTTGATTTAGAAGCATCTCAAGAACAGAGCACAGTCAGTTCACAAGGTCTGTGGAATAGTCTTCAGCAAGACTAATCAGTCCCCATGCCATCAGAGAGCTTAACAAATGACTATTCCCACAACAAAAGGCCATTTGCAGATCTTTCCAGCTGGCCTTACAGCTTCTCTCTATTGTCTACTTCTCCAAATCTGATTAGGCAGGAAAGAAAGATGAAGCAGTGGTCAGGAGAATAATCTAGAACTCTTCAAACTTGTCTTGTATTTGCTGTTTTACTGTTCCACGAATTTGGATTTAAAAAATGGAAGAAACCTACTAGGATTATTCAATTTAGTCCCAAGCAACTAAGCAATCACTTGTGCAATTTTAAGGGTATAGCAAATGTAAGATTACTCACACACACAACAAAAAGGCCCAAAATAGTGTGCTTCAGGAAGAAGAATCATGTCTACCCTGGTTTGTGTCATAGAGATTAAAATTTGCTTATCTCACAGAGGTGCATCCAGAAGAGTTGGTGAGATGTGACAGTGAAGTCTCAGCAAAAAGAGGTAGCTGAATTAGAGAGCAATGTTTACTCCCCATAAAATTCTAGCTCAATGACCCCAGCTCTGCACTTAATGCAATTCATATGTCACTGCAGTAACAAAACCATCCTATGGATTATTTTGCTTTTAAAATTTAGCTTATGTTTGGCAAAAAGATCAAGGCACAAAAATGTTGTAGTTCTTGGCTGTTATTTAATACAGTCATCTATATTTTTAAAAAATTCTTAGTATTAGATTTACAACTCAGGCTTAAAAACTGGAAAGATCAAGCCAAGATGCTTTTTCTGGGACTCTAAAAATCCCTACTCATTTTTTTGGAAGGGTAAGCCTTTAACACAGAGCTGCTAACACTGATTAGCAAACCATCCTTGTACAGAAATAAAAGCATCAATTATATCAGCTGCTTTCCAGTTCTATTGTAGCACATAAAAAATAATTTAAAAAATGCTGAAAAACACATCTCATGCCTAAAGCTAAGGGATTCAAAACAAATGTGTCATAATTTGGCTTCCATAACCTTTTTCTTTGCCTTTTTCTCACGCACAAAAGGCTAAAGCCATTTCCTTCTGTTTGAAGAATCTTGTCCCCTGAAATACTTTTTTCTACAATGCAGTAGGCCTTTAATGAAGCAAATAGGATTAGACCACTGGAGGGATAGTTTATCCTGATTTTTGAAAATCTAAATCCAATGTTGTTTGAATGGTATTGTCCCTTCTTTCATTAATCCTAGTCCAAATGATGTCCTGAACTTTCTGTCAAAATACATTGTGTAACAACAGGACAGTGATATGGGTTACTCAAATATCTCTGCTCCTTAGAACAGAACATTTAATCAGAACAACACACTGTTGCACTTTCCACTGTCACCATAGAAATACATACACTAGAGAAATGATATTTTGGGCTATTTCTCTCCAGAAAACTCCAGTCAGGCTGAAAGAGTATCTGCACCCAGCATTAAGAGCCATGGGCAAGTCTGGGTAGGCAGCCGTACAGCCACAGTGTGAAACTGGTACTCTAGAAGCCTCACAAAACAAACCAGGATATCCAGGTAACTCTGTGGTTCTGCCAGGAAAATATTCCTGAACAGGAGGCTGACCCCAGCTCAGTTGTGCTGGTTAGGGTCACATCTCATCTTTTCCTTACTTAGGTAAGTGGATAAAACAAGACAGAGTAGCTCTGCTGGCCTGAGCAGGAGAGATTTGATATGGGAGTCTGTCAGAAATGCCACCGAAGGGACGAACAAAGACGTAATCTCTGCAGCAGTCAGCATAGAAATCTGCCTTTGCTATGGCCAAATTCAGTGCTGCCAATTTTTCTTCTCAACTATGCTGGCTCTGCCTCTTCAACTACCAAGATACTAAGCCAAAAATTTCCCCATGTATCCTGTAAACAATACAGAAAAGAAACACGTAACAATTTCCTTCCTGGTTTCTTCTGACCTGAATCACGCAGTAAATGATGCTTTGTGAACATACTGTGCCCTTCAGCTGACGCCAGGTCCATAGTATGGTCATCACATCCAATCTGCACAGGGCAGATGCTGTGCTGCAGTTCAGCAGTTGTCATGAATGTTTGTACTGCTCCCTGATATGTTCCCGAGCTGCTGCATACAATGCTGGCTGTTCTCCTCCTTTCTCTCTCTCCCTGAGGGGCAGCATTTGAATAGCCAAAGGATCTGCTCTATCTTTGGCAAAAACTTGAGCTCTTCAGCAGTCTTTTTATGCTTTTCTATATGGAGAAAAAAAGAATCACTGTATTATCATATGGAGAAAAAAAGAATCACTGTAATATCACATGGAGAAGAGAGAATGCAGGATTGCAGTGATTGTCTCCAACCCATCACAGCATCTAGCCTCCCTGCTGTGCTCTCTATAACATATGGTATGCATTTTCCCTTTCTAAGGGTGAGGCATTTAACTGGATGCGTACAGGTAGGAAACTACACAACTGTGATCCTGTCCCTCAGGGAATCATTTGGTTCTGTGTTCTGAGTAGACCTTTGCAGAGGTCTGTATAGCCCAATTACCACAAAGTGCGCTCAGTAGTCTTTTGGGGGCAGAGGGTTCAGGATGCCGGGAGGGCGTGTGTGTGTGTGTGTGTGATATCTCGCTACTCCCATTAGCTATGGCCACAGGGATGCTAGCACATTGCATTTCCTTCCTACCTCATGAACTCTACTTGTGCCAAGCCAAGCCACCTCAAGTGGGCAGTGCCAACCACCTCACATAGCTCTCATTATGGCAGGCATTTACGGTAGTGGTTGAATCCACTCCAGACACTTTTGTCATTATCCTGCCTCTCTCTTTTGCTCAAGCCTTTTGAAAATGTTGTATCCTAAGTCAGATTTTCTGCTTAAGCAGCTGCATACTATACATGGACTACACAGTCCATCACCTCTACAACATAGTTTCCTGTTTTCTTCCAAGTTCACAGTCTTTATGGCTTCACTTCCCAGAGACACATAGCGCTGCCTAATCTCACTGTTCTTTTCATCCTACTCTCAGTTCTCACCCTTGCCTCCCTTACTTTGCAGCACTTTGTCTCCACCTAGCAATCATCTCCCCTTTCTCATGCCATTTTTATGGCCCTAAGCAGCATTTGTTTCTTTACCTGAGCTTTGTTATTTATCTGATTCAGTGCTGCCCTTTCCTGTATTTGCACCTTAAAATTAATCACTGGGCTGTGTCTGTCTCACTCCCAACAGAAGACTCTCAGGTCACACAGCTCATCTTCCTACAATACTTGTAGCACCTATGGTGTTATATAAATAATCCAAATGGGCACTGTATCATCTAAGCTATGTCATACAGCTTGGACCTTGGCCAGAGCACAGATGGAGATTTCTATTCATGGCACCAGTCCTCTGCCTGTTCCCCTGTTCTTAGTGTATTCTTTTTCTGCTGCCTCTGAGAATAACTAGTGTTCTTCTAGAGCTCAATTCCTGCATATTTTCTACTGTGACTCAAAAGGCAGCATTTTCCTTTTCTTCCCATTTCCTCAATCTTATATGCATCAACAAAAAGGCTGTGAGGAATACATTGCAATTAACACTTCCTTAGATGCACTTATCTATTGAGAGCACTCAGCACTGAGCCGGGCTTCTGCAGGTGGGTAACTTAATGCCTCCTCTTACCACTTTTATTTATCTCAAGTTAATTGCCAGAAGTGGCAAGCTCTCAGCATTCTGCATTAAATTCATGATCATGCAAGTACTTAAGATAATGGATTGTGTGGCTATGACAGCTACCAGTAAACCAGAGATGGAACATGGATTCTCAGAGCCAAAACAAAGAGTGCTTGAAAAAGCTGATACAGACACGAGGTAGGGAAAGACCTGAAGTTGGTACACATTCAGCAGCTGGTGACAGAAGATCTTGTTTAGACTTCCCAGGTGCATTTTAATGCAGTAAGGTCTTTGTTTGTAGATGCAGATATTTCTACCTGGTCTTATTTTTACACCTAGTGGTAACAGTGGCTTATATATAAAATGAAGTACACACCACTGGGTACTTCACACATTTTCAGCACTATAGTCACTGGGACTTGAGAATAGGACTGTGTCCACATGCCAGAGCAGAGTATAACAGCCTTCTCCCAGCAGAAGGTCTATAATCATAAATGTACCGGCACTATGCACCACATTGATAGGTGAGTTCATCTTGTGCCAGGCACTGTGCAAACAAAAGCAACTCCACTTCCAAAAAGCCAACAGTCTGAAGCCCTCATTCAACAGCCACACTGCCCTTGAAGTCAAATGGCTCGCTTAAAGCTATATAGTGTTGTACACTAGCAGGACAGAGCCCAGAAAAACAGGTGGTTATTACAGATATGTGCTCATCCCTCATCTCTTAATTCCTTATAGGTACTGGGGGATGCATGTGTTGTGAAGAAAGACACAAGGGCTACAGCAATGCTGCTGGGACACCCCAACCCACAGGGCTTTGTGTAAGAGGGGCTTTACAGGAGACATCACACCTATGCGTGTACTGTCTTGACTTTCTCAGCAAGCTCTTCCTAACAATGTTTCTGGTGCATACACTGTTGTGAGAAGCCAGCTGGCTGCCATCTGAGAGCAGATGCCAAGTGGCTGTCAGCTTGTCATCTTGAGTTTTAGTATTCAACTCGTCTTTCTGTGAATTGGCTTTTGGCCTTTTTTTCCCTGGGAAGAGTTGTGCCTGAGCCAATCGACCTCAGATTTATCACCTGCAAAAGAAATTAAAGTATGAGTCACTATTGCTTCTGGTGAAACAATTATAAATCAGAATTTCAGTGCTTTAAGTGGTTTTCCCACTGGTTTGGGGTGGGTTTTTTTGGTAGTTACATAATTTTTCTCCTGCAGTTCTTGAAAGAAACCTCAGAAAAACACATAAGAGCCATTTCAGAGTTTCCTCATTCAATCTGTCCATTATGTAATTAATTAGAAAAGCTGAGAGAAATACAGCTTTTCAGTTTCCCAGCTCCTGATGCTCACATTTTAAGTTTTAATAGAAAAGCTGGTTGCATATGGTCTTCAGTATAATACTGGTCAGTCCTGGAGAAATGTCACCACTTTATTCAAAAATGCAAGACAAAACCAAATGAAAACTTACTGAAACAAGAAATCTCAAAATTGTATAACAATAATCCTTGAAACAATTTTTCCATAAGTAGTGCTCCAACTTCAAGTAGCCTTAAAGGTTTGCTACTTTTAAGACAAGGGCTTTGGGAATGGAATGATTTTCAGATGTGTCAGGGCAGGCAACCTAGCTCACTGGGCTTGTGGAAAAATTATATCCTTGAGTTCATAGACCAGAAGAGAAGTGATTATAGCCATTAAAGCAAGAAAGTATCTGTAGGGAAGATACTTACATAAGTAGAAAAAACATATTTTCCACAAAAACTACTTGCTAAAAAATGTGCAAGGGTCCAGTAAAGAGATAGTTCCTAGTAAATTGTGGCATTGTACAGGATTTCTGCATTTGACCACCTGAAACTGATCATATTTGTGTTAAGTCCCCTTAGCACAGAAACACTGTATACACACTGTATATTTGTTACAGTGTTTCTAATTCTGATTTAAAAACTAACATGGTTGTTTCTTTTTGTACTTCAGGCATTCATATGTAACTTCTGACAGTAAATAATAATTATTGAAGTTTATCCAATGACACAAAGGTAAGCATCTACTTTTTCACTACTGGACTGAAATGGCCCTAGGATTCTGACTGAAATCAAAGGGTTCTCAGATAGCTACCTCAAAGGATGGGAATCAAATAGTGCCTAGTCTTATTGCTCCCACTAATGCATTAGCTAGAGCACTAATCAAATGGTAAAGAGCCTACTTGTCTGCACATTTTTGTTTAAGAGTTACCTAGGATTAGTTTCACAGGTACACTTTAGTTCTCATGGGTTTAACTGTCTGAATAAGAGCAAGATATTATTTCACATTTCCTGTCTTAGGTATAAATGAGAACCTGTTTGCACCACTCCAAACTACAGGAAACTCTCAGCTGATACTGTTACAATAAATTGGAACTTTATTTTTCTCCAATGGAAAGAGAATGATGCCAAGGAATCTGAAAGCAGGAAAGATGTTTCATCTGCACTCAAGAGTTTACAGAAGGAAGTTTTAAGCAGAAGAATCACAGAAAAGTGAAATGAACTGTGCAACATCCAGTGAAGAGATCATAAGCACGTTAAAGGACTAATACAGAAAGATCATATTGGTGTGTGCTGCCAGCTCCCATAGAACTAAGCTGGTAATGAGGAAATGCATTTATTTTTGGGTCTTTTCAAGAAGAAAAGGGCTGGTGTCCTGACACAGCAAAAAACCCTGGGACACTGCCAGTACTTGGCACAATAATCCTTTCTGTATAGCTCATGTGGTGAGAAATGCTGGCTTGAGTGAAGAACTCAATGTCATTTTGGTAACAGCAGTAGGAAATTAAAATGTTAATGTAGAGACAGAAAAGAAGAGCAATACACAACATCCAATGCAGCAGCATGGTACTTACTGGGTATCAGTGCTTGGGCTGGCAAAGGTTGGAGGTTCTTAAAATAGACATTGTTCAGAATTCGTTGCACGTCTTGAAGAGCCATGTCAGAATTTTCCTGAGATCTCTAAGTAAAAATGTTCTTTCACTTGAAAGAGACAAATTGCAGCAAAAATCAGGCACCTTGTCCTTTACCACTGAGCTTCTAGTAAGATTGCACTTCCAGGAATTTGTAATAGCACTGAGAAAGAAACCAAAGCATTTAAAATCAGTTGGGATTAAAGGCATTGCTGCAGTGATGCTGGAAAGCAGGTGTCTAAATTACTGTACTTTAGGACATGAAAATACAGATAGGAGGAAGTGCAAGCTGCAGAGGTGCATCCCTTCCAATACCCAGCCAAACTGTGTTTTAGGAGAAAGTAGACAATGAGAAGAAAGAGGACACAAATCACTGGTATGAAGATATACAAGAGGAGCAGGGCAGCCCCAAGCACACACCTCACTGGCTCTCAACAGCTCTTCATCTTAGTTTTGCATCTTTTGCATTCTTTGGCAGGTTAACAAAATGAAAACAAGATAATTAGCACCACACAGCAAGGGCCAGAAACTTTGAGAGTGGCAGCTTCCCATGGGGTTCAGCAGTGCACATTCCACCATCCTACTCAGGGAACAGGGCACCACTTGGTTACTGTTCAAACAGGAAATTTGACTTTTAGCAGGTTCAAAAAGGAGATTTATACCCCCAAACCTTTTCAAATGTGATTTGTTTTTGTTGAAAGCCATCTTCTGTGCCTCTCCTCCTCTCCTGCGCAGCTGTGGGCCTGGGCAGATCAAGGCACCCTTCTGCCTCCTGCCTCCTCAGCCAGTTGTCAGAGCTTTTAAAACTTTCTGTAAGGTCATTCAGCTACAGATGAGGAAATATGCACAACACTAGCCCACACCATGTGATAGCCTTATAGGTAGCTGTGATGACCCCACAGGCCCAGGTGAAGGCAGCAAATGATCATCCCCATGCACATTGCACCAGGGCTTTCTGCTCTGATGTACTTCCAGAAAACAAAAAAATTTTCAATGGGTGGAAAGACAGAGGCTTGTGTCCAACAAACCATTTGGAACCTCAACTGCTAATGTAGGCTTTTAGCTCTTTTCTGGAGTCCCAGCTTCACATCAAAGCCAGCAGTATCTCCCTGAAAACTAATGGCCTAAAATCCTTACTGGATTGGGCTTAGCATTCCTGTTGGTTTCTTGTCCCATGGCTGTATTTTCCAATCAGTTCTAATTTAAATGACTTTTTATTATCTTCATGGTAATCTCCAGCTTACAATTAAATGCAGCATGCAGTTTGCAAGAAGGAAGAACAACTTATTTCCCAGTAATGGCTACTTGGGGACTATAAGAAAAGCCTAAAGATATTCAGAGCATGTAAAAAACACAAAGCTGTAAAAGATTATTTTTTTAAAAGTAAAATTAATAGGGTGAAGTTAAGTAAAGAAAAATGTAAGTCAGAAGGTATCAATAGGGACGTCCTGGAACTCCATTAAACTGCAAAATAATCCCCTGCTGGAAGCAGTTGGTATCATTAGCCCAAATCATTTAAAGCAAGACAAGCCAAAGCAACGAATGGGGGAATGATCTTTTTGGGCACAGAGCACCACAGTAAGCAGTTAATGAAGTATCCTTGTATTGGTATTTCAGCTGAACTTTTGGAACTGGTGTAGTGATCTATTCTTCACCCATACCACATATGTCCATTAAGTACAAGTTTGGAAAGGACGAGGCTGGGTTACCTAGAGCAAGAGCAGGAGGCCGTGCAAATGCAGATCGTGCTTCATGCAGAGCAGCCATGAGGAGCACTTCTGAGGTTTTAGCAGACATAAACTACTTTATTGTTGCTTAATAGCTTTAAGGGCCAAAGGCCTCTTACAGGTGTCACAAAGTCCACTTTCCTCAGATGTGGCTGTCAAGCTTGCTGGAAAAGAGATTCAGAGGATATCAAGCAGAGATACCAACTGTTAGACAAGACAATGCTTCTGAATTGTCGATGGTCAATGATTTCCTACCACATTGCTCAAGAGCTTTATCTAGGCACTTTAGGTAAATGAAGCAATGAGATTTCCACCATTTCTCTAGGGAAACTTCTCAATACATTTCCTATAAAGAACTGGTCCTAATACTGATCCCAAGCTCTCCTTTGCTCAGATGTACTACTCAACCCCCAGTTAAAGCTCTTCATATGACACAGTTGTCTGATTAACATCACTGTTATGTAATTGAAGTAACTGAAACAACTGATGCAAAGTGGATAAGGACATCATGTTATCCTATTTATGACAGTCATCTCCTGATGCATTGCAGTGTTGTCAGGTCCCTCCCAGAACGACCGTAGGCAAGAACTACCAGAATGATTTTATGAGGACATCTCTCCGGCTGTCACCTCAACAGCATCTCAGATGCAGATGCATCTCAACATCTGCTCCATGCTATCAAGTGACAAAGACATATGAGAAAGATAACAGGCAATTAAAATTCAAAGAGTCTGTGTGGGAATACTGGTTCAGCTACACAGATCACTTTAGAAAGGAAGTTATTTTTCAAGGCAACAGCAACATTGTATAATTAAGCAAACCATAAACTCTAGGGTTACCTTGAGAAGATTGATTGCTCAAATCAGTGTCTTTCAACACTAACCTTTTCCTTCTGGAAAGGTCAGTTCATGTGTCTATTTCACTGAACATGGGAGCTTAAGTGCTAGAATTAATGTATCTTAGAAGCAACCACCCCAAGAGAGGATCAGTCAAAGCTGTAACAGCATAAACCAGGAGAGTTTGTGTGGGCTTTTTCAGTCTGTCGCAAGCAGCTTTTACAGTCAATAATAAAATGCCCTTTTGGAAATCCCTTAGTGACAGCACACTTCATTTGTTCTTCATTTAGGTTACCACTTCTCAACAACTAATATGGGGGCAAAGGGGCTTAGCTACAGAAATAAGCAGAGATACTATGATATTACAGAGCAGCTCACACAGCATGTCCCCACCTTATTTTTACAGCAGTATCCTAGTTTTCAGCAGATAAACAAAGAGGTGGAAGATTGGAAGCTTTTATTCCAGGATTTTTTCCTGAAGTTTTGAAACATATTTTCAACCTTAAATAAGCATTTCCTTATTCAAATGACCTACTAGGCAGACAACCCCTTGTTTCCTCATCTAGTGATGGTCTTATTTTATGTTATTATCTTATTGCTCCTACTAACAGCATCAAAATGTGTCAAACATGCCCCAGGTTTGCCAGAAATTATGTATTCACAAACTGTGCTTTAAGGCCATTATGTTTTGGCACATAGAAGAAGCTATACTGTTACAACCTAGCCTTGGATGATGATGCTTGAAAACTTCTTACTCTTGTATAAAATATTCCATCTGATGATGTAAACAACCTTTTGGAGGAAGGTTTCCTCATAAAGTGGAAGTTAATCTTACAGGTATATTAGTCACTGAAATCACCGGTTGTGAGTTTCTAGGCTTTCAGTTATCCCACCCCTTTTGGACTTCCATGGTTTTCTAACCTAAGCCCTCAGTCAATGTAAAGCAGCACAAAAAGTTAAAATAGCATGGGATGTGCATGCTCAGGAGCACACTGATACCATCACTGTGCCATCCGCTCCTCTGCTGAGATAAGTGCTGTCACTCTGTTCTCTGTAACATCCCAGATGAGTCCCTGAGATTTGTTGGTATGGGGGGGTGGGGGGTGGGGTGGGTGGTTTGACTCATCAAAAAGGTTAAATCCTTTGAGCTAAAAGAAAAAAGCACACAAACCTTTTAGCAAGTATGTTTTACATTTCCTATTTTTGGGCTGGGTTACCCTTTGAAAAGCATGCTTAAGAAATCAGTATACTTCTAATATGCTACTTATCTGGATTCTGTAAGGGTCTGTGTAAATCTTAGCCCTTTCTACAAGTTCAGAAGCCAGTAGGTGATTGAGAGGGACGTTTCTAACAACAGCAGGTCTAGACTCTAAAGTTCCTGTTCTCTGCAGAAAAAGGTCCTGGGCTTATTAGAGCTACTCAAATAGTTTGAAGTAAAAGTGACAAAGAGGCTGCTCATCAGGAAGAATGGGTGATCTGAATGCCTCAGGATTTCTCCTGCAAGGAAGACATAGAAAGCAGTCTGTACTCCATCCACAGCACCCTGCAGACAGACTGAAGGCTCCCAGCATAGAAGAAAAAGCTGTGCAAGCAAGAAAAAGCTGTCCTGTGAACAGTTACTGCTTCTCATGAGTGGTGACAAGAACAAGAAGAGCTGGATCTTCACCAGTATTTGAAATTAGAGAAGTCTCTCTTTTGATATGACTTGTTCAAGAAAGTGCCTTCTCACCAGAAGAAAGCCCAGGCTGTGGTAAATGAAACTCCCAGTCATTTCAGAACAAGTTAAGTTTTCACTTGTTCTGAGAAGTTAAAAAAAGAAGTCAGTTAACTAAGAGGGCAATCATATTCTTTCTTTAATCTAGCTTGCATTAGCACACAGACAAAATCTTAAGCTATTTTAAGGTCAGAAGAAGCATTAAGGCATGATCAAGGCTCTGTCTGAAACTTGGAGGTAAAGCTAAAGCAGTTATTTTGGAGGAACAGAAGAAAATGTTATAAAAAGAAGAACTCATAGAGTTAGAGGACAGAAGAATCACTGACCATGTGTGTAAAAATATGCCAACTGCACACAAGGAAAAATCTGCTGTGAAAAAAATACTGTATATGCAGTAGCTGCCCAAAATTTAATTCTGAGTTGTCACTGCACTGGTAAACTAAGTAATTCAAGGCACTGAACTAAATGTATTAGCCTACATCACTGATATTGCATATGGTTCAGGGAAAACTGCACCAGTTCATATCATTATCACTTTCAATTCTAATTCTTTTACGGTTACAGCAGTTTGGGAATGCTCAGTGTGAAAATTAAGTTCCTTACAAAAGCAAAGTTGGTGAGATTCTGGCTTTACACTTGATTCTTCACTTTTCAGTCATTGCTGCCTTTATTTCTAATTATATCACATTTCAGAACGACCAAAAGAATCCAGAGGCAACAGGAAATCCACCATGCTGAGCACTGTACAGACAGACAGAGACAATCCCTGCCCCAAGCAGCAGGAAAAGCAGCAGCAAGCTTCTAAAAGGTAAGAAAATAATCACTATTTAAGAATGTTTTTAAGGGCTGGAGTGTTGATAGATTAAGTATTATATTTCCTGGAGGCTGTATCATCTTCAGTCAACAAGGTCACATAAAAAGAGTGCTAGTATCACCGTTTTCAAGGTAATGCAGAACAAAATCCTTGGCTGGGGGAAGGCAGCAATGCAATGGCTAACAAACAGCACATAAATAGTGGAAGACAAGCACAAAATACAAGGGATGAGTATCAAAGGTCTATAAATATAACACAGAGAAAAGAAAACTCAAGTAGCCATAGCTTCAATCTATAAATATCTTTAAAATATAAATATAAATGAAGGAAAAGAATACTTAAATCTCAACAGATACTGAGATGGAAGCAAGGTAACAAAGAAAGAGTTAAAACTAAGCTCAGAGTGTATTTCTGAATGCTAAAACTGCTTGGAGTCTGAAGAAGGCTAACTACCAAATTGGGTGTCATCTTGGTAGGACTTAAAAGATATACTTGGTGAGGCATTAGTGGGAAAAGCAGGCTGAGTGCAAAACTGCAAAGAGTACAAAGACAAGCTGGCTGACCAAGCAACATCTTCAGCTCCCACAACCGCCTGGTGTCAGGCATGGTCTGAATGGATTCTCAATCCTTGGGACAGATATTTACGACACACAGGCTCCTGCAGAGCGACAGTAACATAGTAGCTGGAGAGCAAAGAACCGCAGTGGTAACAAATAGGCATGAAGCAAGACCTCTTTGAAATCAAAAGGCAAACAAAACCCAAATTAATTTGGGGAGTTTATGAGAGTTTGTAGGTCAACTTCACCCCAGAGCATTAAGGCTTTTGTCTTTCCTTTTGAAGAGGGGAAGCTTGTCAAGCACTGACGTGGCCCATAGCTATTCTCACATGGCAATGCTGTCCTTGAAAAGCTTGGCTGCTAGGATGCACAAGTCAAAAAGCAACATTGCATGTAGGACTGGCAGTTCCCCAAGCCTGCCTGCAGGTTATGTTTGAAGATACCTTATTTTGTGTGCATTACTCAGGGATAGAGAATTCTGGGGTGTCAACGTAGCATTTGTTTTGTGGGAAGACTTTGGGTTTCTGCAAGCCTTCCCTAGTACTGACAGATACACTATGATCAGAAGGAAGTTCATGTTTTGACCTTGTATGGATACATTTCTTGCAAGAGGAAGAAATGCAACAGCCCACTTTAGGGCATCACATAGTTGTGGTGCACCATTGTATTTCAGCCTCACCCATTTAAATTTTAATTTCTTGTTGAGATACAGGGCTAAAAATGGCTGTTCTTATATATATATATATAAACTGGCACATTAATATTACTGTAGGACTACTAATTTGTTACATTTTTTTGAGGGTTTTTACATCTATATTAGCAACTGCAACATTACAGGAAGAGTTGTCATACTTCACACATTTTATTATCTTGGCTACCAAGTCCTGACTAGTGACATTATTTTAGATGTGTTACTAATCAACACTTTTATTTCAGTGCAAAATGCCAGGCTTCATAGAGAGCAATACAGCAGTTGCTCTCAGTCCTGCCCTTGCACTTCAGCTTCTAGCATCTTCAAGGATTTCCTGAAGACCAAGTCTCTCTTAAAGGCTTAGGATTCTTTAAAACCCAACTAAATATAAGCACCATAGAAGGAATAATTCTCCCAGTTAAGCCTCCCACAGAGACTGTTCTCTGTGCCAGTGTACAGATGAATAGGGTTTGAATGCTAATTGTAACACTGTGTGTACTCTTCCTGAGCTAATCAGCTCACAGGGTACAGACAAGCAACTTCTTTATCAATTTCATTCCACCACACAAACTATCATGAAATGCTTTTCCAATAGCTAATTTAGAGACACCCTGTTGGCTCAGTTCAGGCTGTGAAAGGTTTGTAAATAAGCTGTGTTATTCAAGAGGAGTTTGCTCTCTTTCAGTGTCTCTCTTTTTCTCTCTTGCCTAAAGTATTAGGATCTAATAGAAGTAGTTGCCTAAGAGTGGGAAGCAAAGCATGCTAATACCTACTGGCAAAAGCACATGTTCAGTGTCTCAAGAGGTTTCATGCGCAACAGCTGAGAAAACTCACTTGCATACCCAAGTAACAGTATATCATGTGCTTTAGAAAGGAAAAAGTCATCAAAAAATATTTTCTCCTTTTGATAGTGAAGTAGTTTTTAGCATTAAAAGTTATATACAAATTTGATTTTGTCCCTCATTTTGGGATGAAGTATTGTATAGATGATCAAAGATAGCAGTGGTAACCTTCAGATATAAAACCTCTGCTGGAAACTCTGCCAACATGAACAGCAGACAGAATCAGTAAAGCTGAACCCTAAAAGCTTCCCCACATTTTGTAATGGCTGTTTAGGTCTGTAATGAATGGGTAAGAAGCACTGCTAAAACTGAGTGTTTTCCATTGGTAAAACTGACCACAACAGCTTTTATATACCCCAGTATATATTCCCCCTAATCCATTCAGAAGTCTGTTCTACTAAAAAAGAGCGCAGTTGCACAAGGGGAAAAAAAAAATTCTTCTAATGTTTCTGGCCACTCCTCTGGTTTAAATCTTTGGGAAAGGACAATTCAGAAGGAATGTGGAGAAAAAGGGTTTCAACATAAGCTAAACTGTGCGAATAGCTGGTAGCAGTCCTTAGGGGGGAAAGAAAAAAAAAAAACAACAAAAAAACCAACCAGAAACCCCCCAAAAATCAACCAAACCCCCATCCCCCCCAAAAAACACAAACCCACAAAAAGCCCCCAACAAAAACAACCCAAGACAGAACTCCTTCTTTGAGATAAAGGGAGTTTTAAAATTTATTAAGTTTATTCTTACTAAAGAACCAAGATATGACTGTAGCACAAATGGACTTCCAGGGATTCCTTGTAATTCTGCCCTCCTTGCTGAAAGTTCATTTGTTCCTATTGTGTCCACATTTCACTGTAACAGGCTGTATACTATTCTAAACTGCCCCACGAAGCTGCTGCTGTTACATACTACAATCTGGTGCAGGAAGCTATTTCTAAGCCATTAAAATTCCATGTTGAGTTGAAGTGCAAGTACACATTTTCTGGCCATGCACAAGAAGATGCAAAACATCTTTGTCTTCAAAGGACAAAGACCTTGAAGGACCTTGTCTTCAGACAAGCCATTCACCAAAACTCCAGTTTATGCTGAAAGAGGAAAATCCCTGAATAATCTTGTCTCTCTTATAGCTGAAGACTATGAAAGTGACTTAATTCTTAGCCATTCTCTGTAACCTATTTTGTTCAACACTGGAGCTACATTTTCAAAGAGCTTAATATCTTTCTTGACCAATGTTTGAAATGGGAAGTGCAGACCCAACTGCCCTTCTGCTGAAGATGGTAGTAGAATCTAACTTCTTCAGCCAGGAAGTGAATAACTGGCAGTGGTAAAGGAAAAGGACACCTCAGGAAAGAGCATTCATGTCCTATATAACTGATCCCTTTGTTTCCCATCCAAATCCCCATTGACTATCTACACCACACCAGCTTCTTACATAATACAAGAAGGAGTTTACAGAGTGTTTTAGAACTGCATAAAAATGGCATCTTGTCTTCACTTCAGGTAAAAATCTCTCACATATGTTTCCTTTGGCTTTTTCTTGTTAGTGAAGAGATGAAAATCTCAAGCATCTCACAGTTCATTGTTGATACATAGTCAATCTCCACTGCTCACAAAGGAGATGGAAATGCAGTCCCTGAGACAGCAGCCTGATTATACAACCCCTATAGGTAGACAATTCCAAGTGACTGTTTAGAAGAAAGAACCAGTTATAGTTATTACCAGTATTTGTTTGGCATCCATAGTGGTGCTCTACAAGGCAAATGCTGTCCTACTTTATCCAGAAGAACAACGGACATCAAAAGTCTTTTGTAAGCGCAGAGAAAGTGACAACTTACAATGTTCCCCCACATTTTCTTTTTACTTCCTACTTTTTCTTCTATCATTAAAGGACCTGTAAATAATAATAGAATGGTGAGGGCAGGCTACTGACAATGGCTCTGACGAAATGCACTTTGAGAAAGAATTTGAACGAGAAAAAGGAGATACCGACAGGTTGAGGAATAACATAGCAGCCAGCAAGAGTGAAGGAGAGAACTGGGGTTAGCACTGATGACTACACCAAAAGAACCAGTCAGAGATTTGGCTTGGTGAAATGTTGGGATAAAGCATTTCTTCATAGAAGAGAGAGATGGAAGATTCAGTGAGATATGACTTGATTGTCAGGCAGGAGAAGGTGGTTGTAGAAGCTGCATTTCTGAGAGGCCAGTAGGGAACAATGAGGAACTGCAGAAGATGAGGAAAGGGAAAGGTTAGAGGTTATCATTGAATGATATTCAAGATGAAAGAAAACAGATGAGGAAAAGACCAGGAACAAAAGCTTTTTGGAGAAAAGAAGGTAAGTTGAGGGGAAAAGCTTGTGACAGTGCCTTTACACACTCTTGAAGTAAGTAACACTTGTGACATTTGGATAAAGAATGGCAACAAGAAGGCTTAGGAAAGGAAAGGAGTGTCTGAAAGAGAGATTTGATGGGAGCAGTGGGACTTTTGCCTGAGAAAGATTTGAAAAGGCTCTTGGAAATAATTCAGCACAGACAGTTTCTCTGGCTTCTGAAATACCCTTTCAAGAAATTCAGTGCTGGAAGAGGCAGAAGCAAGATATGACCTGTGGTTGGGTGTTTGTCGCTCAAGTACAGAAGAGTGAATTATGAAGTAGAACCTAAAGAATTAAAGAATTAACTTATGCAACTGTGAAAGTTAAAAAAGGAGTGTGGTAAGGAGACCTGGAGCTGCAGAGACACTAGACTTGTCAACAGCATAGACAGTGTAGCAGAATGGACAAGGAAAGAGCCACAAGGAGCACTAAAAGAGCAAAGGCTGGTGACCATGGAAAATTTCAACAATGAAGAGTTGCATAAGGGACAATTAGGCATTTATATTCAGTTCAGTTTCTTGGCAAAGGAGGACATCTCTGATCAAATATGCTCCAGGTTCTTGGTAAGAAAGGAGATGCCACATCAGCACAGCTATGATTTTTTTTCATTTAAAAAAGAAAGGTAGAGAAAACAAAAACAGACAAAAAGCTGCATTTATCAAGAGACAAGGTGAAATATGATGTGTTCTGGTATCCTAGCTGAGAGGCTGCATGGTTAAACTCTGACAAGAGTAAGCATTTGCTCAAAGTAACTAAACATCAATAGTAGATGCAATCAAAAGACAAGTCATACGTTTGTTCAGATTCATTCCTTATTTGATCATGCAAAATTCTTTCTTGAAGTAATCTACAGGGCAGAACTTAGCAGATGCCACCTTAGTTAAGGTGGGTTAAACAAGTGTGGGATCTGGTAATAATAGTATCTAAGTTACTTCAGACTATGGTTTCTGGACCCCTGAGGAAAGGTGGATTACTTCTAAGAGTCTGCAAAAGTAAATCTAGAATCAGTAGGTTCAGATTTGTCATACAGAGTCTGCACCTCCATTAAGAAATTTTAAGGAACATGTAAGTTAAAAAGGAATGTCGAATTACACAGTAGTTTTCAGTTCCTTCTCTCCAGATCATGTGGTTGACCTACAGAAATATTCCAGAACGATAATTAAGTATGCAATAACTTCCCCTTTTCTTGAGTTTTAGGAAGGTTTTCATTCTCTCCCACTCACCTCCAAGGGCATTCCAAAGTACTTAGAAAGTGTTTGTTCAAAGCTAGATTAATCTGTAGAGAAGATCCTAAGGATGAATTAAATGCTTACGTTAGGTCTCTTCCTTATCCTAGAAATGGACCACATGCTGTACTTCTATGTAGTGAAGCAACTCAATTTTTAATAATGAGACTATCACAGTGGAAGATAAAGAAAAGGCTTACACTTTACTGCACAAAGTAATGAGTAATTGCTCATTTTTTTTTCAAAAATACTAGTTTTATCAGCATTTATCCTAGTCCTTTATAGAATTCTCTCACTTCAGCAACTCCAAGGTTAGTTTTGACACAGAATGAAACAGGACACTGGGACTGGCTTTCAGAAAAGAGGAAGATTACCTTAACCTTACCAATTAGTGTTCTAGAACTTCCTTTATTTTCAAACCATTAGTTTGCTTAGTAAGAAGGGCACAGTAAGACCTAGAGTTTTCATTTGACTGTTAATTTCTACATGGTATTCTGCATGCAAGCTGGAGCTCACTCTTCTTGCTCCAAGCCAAGCAGAAGCCATTAATTTCTCAGCAGGGCACACCCAGAGCTCAGAGCTCCACTAGTGAATCTGTACAACTGCTAGAGGTCTTGCAGCATGAGTGAAGTGAGCTTGCACCTGCCCTCAAAAAACAAGGGAAATAAACTCTTTTTATCTGTGGGCAGAACTACTGTATCCTCATTTCCCTGATTATCAGAAAAGGGTATATACTCCTTTTCTTCAGAGCAGTTAGAGAAGCAAAAAAAATTACTGGTAAGTTGTTAAATAAATGTTTCAAGATAAAAAGTTAGATATTTTTATTACACCAATTTTCCTTTTGTTTTCCACAGATAGAATTCTTACTTTATACTCCAAACTGATGTCAGTCTTTGAGCACAAGCTTATTGCTCTTTCTTCTTAAAATACACAGCAATAGTGGACAGCAAATCCAGGTGTATAAGGTTTGCTGAGGAACATGCAGTTCACTGTACACTCTGAACAAAAAGAAGGATTTCCCCAAGTACCTAACAACTAGCACTGGATTGTACAAAACCATTATGTACCTTTTAATCATGGAGGGCTCTCTGAACGACCTGAAGGCTATTAAGGCACATTTAAAAGAAATATGAATATGTAGGAGCTGAGATGAAGCAGATCGACTGACATCAAAGGGAAGAAGGGTGCCATATTTGATGTAGTTCACGTTAAGTTGCTCTAAGTATAATTTCAAATGGCACCACTATTTTATCATCTACTCAGTAGAAAAAATAATGTCCTTGTTTTGATTTTGTATGAAAGACAATACATCCACTGTAGCTTTCTCATGCACTACAAGCAAGCTTTCCAGTGATGTTTTGCAGTGACTCCTTTCTGCTTTCTTCCAATTAAAGAGAACTGAAATGCCACATTTAGATTCTTGTAGGTAAAGGATCATGAGCTACTGGAAAGCTGTTGGTGGATGTAGAAATTCTAAAAATCTTTAACTCTTTTTAGGAGGTCCACCATCTTCTACAGATAATTCCTAGACCTTGTAAAGGGATCTACTGTCCTTGTGTTCAGGGATTCTTCAGAACTTTTTCTGCTTTGCAAAGCACTACAAGCAATAGTAAAGCATGCCATCTTTGAAAAAGGATGCTCCTCAGAGTCAGATGCAAAGAATGTTCTGTTCAGGTGACAATCATACTGCCATTTTCATTGTCAGGAAAATCTCATGTACTTCCTCCAAGGCTGTAGTTTCTGCCTTTGGAATCCTACCAGCATACTTTATAATAGGGATGACTACTGGCAGTGTGGGAGCTGCATCTGATTAAGGTGGTTAGTAACACATCCAAGTGCCTTATTGCCTTCCCAAATGCCTTACCTGCTGTGTACAGCTGGTCACAGATCTAGTTTATGTCTGACAGGATTCATTAGGAAGTAGCTGTACTGGTCTGACTGCTAAATGTTTACTCAGCTACAGCAAAGTTGCATCAGGGCTCTATAGCACAGAAAAATCTTTTGGAAAACAAAGGAAAAAAATAATTTTGAGTAAATTTGGGAGCTTCAGACATTTGCCTGTATGTTGACTGCAAGTAACAAAAGGGTTAGGTGCAGTCTCCAAACAGAGTAAGTTTGCAAAACCAAGAGCACCTCTTAGTACTAATAGAGCGTGGTAATGCTGTATTGGTATCATGGTGACACATAAGGCTTCTCCTCATGAGGACAGTCAAGCAGGGGAACACATTGCTCATAAAGGATATGTGGTCTCCAGCCTTGGAGACTTGCAACACCCAGATGGTTAAAACCCTGAGCAAGGTGGTCTGACCCTATAGCTGGCCCTGCTTTGAGTAGAAAGCTGGACTAGAGATCTCCTGTATGATTGTCTGAACATGCAACCAGTCTAGCCTGCAACATCGTGAATCCTGAAGAGTGCTGTGACTTCTTTCTCTCTATTGGTTTTTTAGATAATGAGAATATATTGATAGGACTTGCATGGAAAATGAAGGGAAGAAGCCAGATCTCAGTATTTGATGCCATCCTATGCCCTTTAGAGCCATCCAGCCAACCAGTAGTGGTCCCAGACACTCAACTTGCTAGATGTAAAGGGAAATGTGAAGTTAAGCATTCCAAATGAAACAATAAACACATGCTGTATCTAGGTGGAAGACAAAACCATCTGCAGCTCTTTCTTGAAGTCATATTACAGCTGTTATTTCCACTTGCAAGAAAGTTGCTAATACCAGCAAAATTTATTCTAAATTATAAGACTATGCAAATATCTATATAAATCAAGTGCAGCACTTGGATTCCTGGTAGCTGGCCAGTATAGCCCTCTGTGTAAACAAATATTTCTTTTTCTTTATTAACCATTCATGGTTATGCCTCTCTCCTGGACTCTCTCAAGCTTCATTGTATGTTTCTTTGTATGAGACAAAGTCTAGCAATGGAACTGCATTTACAGGCAATAAGATGTAGAAATACCATACATTTCAATTAAACAAATGTCCATTCTTCTAAGTGAGGTGCATTTAGGAGTGCCCTGCTGGCTTTAGAAAATTATTGTAGTTCGTAGGTTCCTGACTGAAACAATAAATGAATTATGTGAGTGGTAAAGTTATCTGGAAGAAGAAATACAGAAGATTTGTTCAATGACATAAATTAGGACTTAGAATCACCTCAACAGTTGATGTTTATGTAACATTTGCTGTGCATGAATTCATTGCCTGTGGTGTTTAATATTGCATGTATGAGTTGGCAGATCCAGTGCAATTTTACAGTGAATCAAGGACACAACAGATGACAACTCTCCATGAAGCAAAAAAAAAGTGATAGCTCTATTCACATATTGCAGATGTAGTGAAATGGATCTGGGTTTAGTAATTATTTATCTGCATGTGGGATTGTTTTGTCTGATTTTGGTTTGGAGGTTTTATCTTGTTTTGGGTTTGTAAATAGGTCATTACTGCCTAAGCAAGAACCTCATATTTGTAACATACTCAGTGATTCTCTTCATGTTTTGAAGTTCTGTGCCATTTGCTTCTTGTAACAGCCACAGTAACAATGAGCACTTTGAGACACTGATGCTGTCCAAATCAAAATACGAGGGATGATAACTTTGCAGACTAAAGGGCATGAAAAAATGGATGTGCTTTGTCTGTGTAATTGTAACACTGTGTCCATTATGACATATTTTAAAGATTTGAACTGAGGAACCTAAACAAGCCTCATCACCCTACAGAGAAATCTATGGTTAGAAAAGTGCTTTGTCAGGAAACACTTCAGAGCTTCCATACCACCCTGCTATACCCTTACCAAGAGGACTCAAGGAAGCACTTCAGCAACTGAAAGACTTTCAATGGGTAGCCTTTGATGACAGGCACATTGCAGATAAAATTCTTGCTCTATGCAGTCATCAAAAAACATTTCAAGTGCTGATATCTATAGTTCCACCTTCTGCTATATTTAGTGTTATCAACAAAACCCACCGAGAACTATTAGAAAACAAAACCTCAAACTAAACAACTCCCCCCAGAGGTTCTGGATCAAGAACTTTCTTGTTGCCAGGTAGCAACTTTGTCCTCACTGCAGGGTAGCAGAGATAGATGCAATCTATCCATCTAATACATAGATGGAGACACAACTGCTGGAAGTCCCAGGAGGTGGAGATATGCCCCACGGGCACATACTGGCCCCTTTGACCATTGCTTGCCATCAGGGATAACAGGGCTGTTTAAACACACTCTGTTGAAGAAATAAACAGCATTTTCTATTCAAGTGCTTAAGCAGCAAGCAGCCAGTCATATTGGTGCTGAAGGAAAGAGTCTAAGGTCTCTTTTCCAGGATGGTTGTCTGTGTAACAGCAGCTATATCAGAGGAGCAATATCTAGTTGACACAGCAAAATATCCTTGAACTATTAAGCTGCAGGCAAAGACTACAAATCAAAATTAATTACAAGTGTGTTGGCTGCATAGAGACAGAAATGCTGCAGCCCAGTAAAGAAGCAAGAAAAAACAACTAGAGCACTGATGAACATTTAACAGCAGTTTATGTTTTGAAATGCATGGAGTACATCACTGGGAGGGGACAGCATCTAGCAGCTTTCCCTTTAATTTGGGGTGCTTCTGTTACTGAGACCAAAATAGATGTTTTACTTCTGTATTTTTAGAACATAAAGCTATAGGGTATTTTCATAGGTGAAGATGACAACTGCCTTTTTTGCTTTGCCCATCTTATTCCAGGCTACATACTCATCTTGCTATTGCAAATGTAATTTGTTGTCCTCCTACCCCCAACTGTTTATTCAACCATGACAACATTTTGGGACAGCATTATCAAATGGCTGGAATAAATTTCACGGTGATTTTACTTGGCACAGCCTTTTAAGTGAAAGCATTTGGTATTACAGACCCAGATAATAGCACTCCTAGGTATGATATTTTATTCTAGAAGATCTCTGTTAAACATTATGAATTCCAAAACAGTTACCTCCTCTGGAACAAAATCATTAAGCTGAGTAGCCTGACTTAATTAGACTTAAATGTCATCAGTGATTCACTCTGTTTTAATAAACTCATCTGTTTTCATACGGCTTCTTAATTTATGCCATAAAAAGTCAGTCATGTTGTCCCAGTGCCTCAGAAGCACCATTAGAAACTATCTGAAATCCTTTCAGGGATACCTTCTGAAAGGTTTCATGCCACTATAACAAATGCAAACAGTGTGAAGGTAAAGCCTTTTTAGGGAAAGGCATCACTGACAGCTTTGTAGGTATTATAAAAGTTAGAGCAAAACCATAAAAAAAAGTACAAGTGCATTGGAGGAGGAGCTCTGTTGAGAAATCTGCTTTGTTACAGACCTCTGGAAGGGAGTAGAGTGAGAAGTAGAAAACACAGGGAAATGGGTGTTTAATGGACAGCTATTTCAAAGCAGTAAGTCTCAAAATTTGCCTGGTAGGTTGACAAGTTCACTGTCTTCCCTAATTCTTTTGGCAAGAAGTGCCAGAGCTGTGTGTGAGTCAAGGAACAGGCTTTCTTCAACATACACACTCTATTAACCCTGACCTTTCATTATACCTGGCCATTAAGTTGCCTCAGGAAATCCGTGTAAAGATATTACATGCATTAAGTCCACTGGCAATTTAAAAGTCAATATATGACTTACCAATACACACCAAGGGCACTTTTACATGCAGGAAGACAAGAAAGTAACTGTGGTAAGGATCTCACTTCTATGCATAGAACCAAGTAACACACATATATCATCCTGAAGAGAATTTAAGCACTCTGAAATGAATAACCTCTAATCCACAAACCCTAAGCACATGCTTTTCAGCTCTCTAAAGATATTTCCCTTTGATGATGGACAGGGACCAGAATACATACAAACAACTGTTTCATTAGGTTGGTACTCACCACAGTGCTGGATCCAGTCTAGGAACAGAGTTTGCTGGATGGGAAGCCTGCTCCAATCTACTTCAAAGCACAGCTGGGAGTAAACAGGTATGCTAATGAAGAAATTACATATGCTACTCATTTACCAGCTCCCAAAGGAGCCTTAATAGCAGAAGTTGATTACACTTGCAGCAGCAAGAAGGTCCTATAGCTGATTAAACACATTTATGTGTACTGCCCTCCTTTCTGTGCTAGAAGCAAACAGAACAGGCTATATACAGCCAAAATTAATTGTAATGCATCTCCTGGTCAGATTAATAGGACCAAATGCTCACTATTTCTAATTAGAGACTGAAAGACACTACTTGATACCATGTGCAATTAAAGAGAAAAAAAGCGCCAATTAAATGAATATACAAATACTGTAGGTGTACTTTATTTGTATGCTCTTTTTCCTCTAGAAATACTGAACAGATTTGTGTGCATGAGTCAGTGGTGACTGGATATTGCTGAAACTGTGTTTACTTTCCATTTTGTTTGAAGCAGCTCCAGTAGAAACAGGTTTGTTTATTTACCTGGTGTTTGACAAAAGGTCCCTGACACTCAGTTGTCAGGGAATCATGCTCACATCTTTTATTGAAAACTCCATTCTTCTAATTGTTGCTGTAAGCAGAACAACACAAGAGTTGGTTTTGCCTCCAGGCTATTTCAGATGGGCCTGGTATCAGCCATGTTTTATTATAACCTATAAGACTCTCATCTCTTTGATTGTCCTTCCTGAGAATTATGCTTTCTTTTTTTCATAGACACTTACACACAGAGGGTACATTTAAAGGAATATGTTGATCTTAATGACCTCTCAAAATTTATCCTGGGGCTAATCAAAAGCTTGCTGTGTTGTGCTGGCTAAATCTATCATCGTATTGAATAATTCACAGCCTGCCTTAAAGGCTCCAGACTAGGTGATTTACCCCATATTAATGTGTTGCTTTTGCATTTTAATAGGCTTATGTTAATGTTTTACAAAATGATAAAGTATGCTTCTGAACTCTCCAGTGACAAAGGATGATAGTGTGAACCACATAATTCTAGCAAAGGACAGCCAGTAACATCAGATTTATGAGTCTCTCCACAGCATCTGTTGTAAGCTAGGGCCAGACCAAACCGTTTTGTTGACTCTTACCCTTATTCTGACTGAAGAAGTGGCTTTTCCCAACCTGTCTGACACTTTAATGAAAGTAGTCAGGCATAAGAGAAAAGGTAGGGCATTCTGAAAGTGGAACTAAGCTTCCCAAAACTGTTTTACTGCAGAGGTTTTATATCCCTTTGAGAAAAGACCTAAAAGAGAACAAAAGGAATTTCATGGCTGTGAGGTTGGAATTTCAGAGAGAGTGCTCATGATCAGGGTCATATTTTTCCATTTGAAAGGGAGATAGTCTGTCAGCAGAGCTCAATGTGTTAGGCTTATGATGGCTGTTGAGAATTTTAAAATGCAGACCAGATGATGGGAATGGTTATCCCCTTTCTTCCAGCTGTCCTGAACCTTTGTATCTCAGCTACTCAAAAGATCATGCCTGTGCTTTTACCAGCCTCTCAAGAGAACAAATAATGGCATTTATATTTTAAAATCTGCTTACCTGATTCCTCTGAGAATGGAGTTGGGAGGAAAGGGGGAAGTTACAATATCTTTTCCATATCTGCTTTGCATATTTCACTGGTAATGGTGTCCTTGTACCTATACAGGATGGAATCAAAGGGGCAAATACTTCAACCCTGGACTTTCTGATAGACAACAAGGTGGCAAATCAACTTTACTTCTGCTAAATGCAGCCTAATATGTAAGGAGGTGGGTGAGAGCTGAACTGCTCACCCATCTGACATTGATAAACTCAGGCTTTTAGAACGGGACTTGCTGACTTTGCATGGAAGATGGTGGCTCTCCATCTTCATACAAGGAAAGGCTAGCGAAAGGGGAAAAAAAGACAATGAAACAGGACTAGAGACAATATTACAATGAACAACAGTACAGAAACAAAACATAGAATAGTGTGAGGCATTATCTGGATTACTGTCTAAAGTACCGCTTCCTATCACTGACAGGCAAAACAATTACAGTTACTGGTTTCAAAAATGTTTTTTTGTTCCAAATGTCAGAAAACCCCCCACACTTTTATTGTCCTCACATCTTCTTGTGTTTCATAATTTTTCTGACAGGGAGAAGAGAGCAGCATTTAACAGAGTAAGCCACCTAGAAATGCTAAGATCTTGAATGCTCAGGTGCTCACCTAACAAACAGAAAATTCATTTTTAGCTTGTGTTTCCTGGCTTGCAGGAGAGACTCAAGCCTTCATTTCACATATTCCAACCCAGTTCTTCAAATACCAAGGTATAGAAGCCATCTCTAGCATAATGAATATGCAATGCATTATGGAACATCTGCTGTGAGTTTTAAAATGGCCTGCAAGCAATTATGGAACTCACCTGGGATATAAGAGACCCAGCTTTTCATTCACTGTTAATTTAGGTAACCATGTTAGCCTCTGGCTTCCTGGCTTTTCTTGGGTGGGACTGCTTGTTTCCAGAAAATTCAGTCTGCACTTGAGAGATTTTCATGACAGCTGGAATGTTTTGTTAAGACGTGTCAATGTTAACAGCAGCAGCAACAATGTCCACTACTTCTTCTGAACACCTCAAAAAAGATATTGCAGAATTATTTTTCACACTACATGAAATTGAACTGTGGACACTGGCTACAGTTCAAAAAGCAATGATGTGAAAAGTGACTGAACATTGAAAAGGATAACAATACCACCTGGAATTTAAGTGATTGCTATTAATACACAAGTTAGTAAAATCACTAAACTGCATGCTTGAGAGTTTCAGCCAATCTTTGCTAGAAGGAGATCTATTGGAGATTATCATATCGCTGCTGTCCTGATTTAGGTTGGGATAAATTTAATTTTTTTCAGAGTAGCTGGCAAGGGGATATGTTTTGGATTTGTGCCAGAAACAGCATCGGTAACACAGGGGTGGTTTAGCCATCACTGAGCAGCACCTACCAGACTCAAGACCTTTTCTGCTCCTCACCCCAATCCACCAGTGAGTAGGCTGGAGGTGCATAAGAAGTTGGTAGGGGACACAGCTGGGACAGCTGACCTCAGCTCACCAAAGGGATAGTCCAGACCACATGGCATCATGCTCAGCATATAAAGCTGAGGGAAGAAGAAGGAAGTGGGGGGATGTTTGAAGTGATGGCATTTGTCTTCCCAAACCATGTCAAACATATTCATCTGTGACACACAATTTTTTTCATTCTTTTGCTCATTAAGTACTTGTTTGTTACAGTTAACAATATAAAAAATCAAGCCTTCACTTCATTCTAAAATCAAACTGAGTTAGTATCAGGAGTAAATGACATGTATTTCTGTTCTAGGAGCAGTCAATTAAAATATCAGACATAAAAGAACATATTTGCAGCTGAAATGAGTTGTCTCCTCAGAATAAATGAAGTAGGAAGCCTGTTATTTCCTCACTGAATCTTATCCATATAGCAGATGTATTGTAAGTATAACTCATATATTCCAAGATCTGCAGAACATAAATGCATCCATACCTTGCAAAAAGAGTCTTAAAATTTACTCTCAAGACATGAATTCATTATTCTGGATCATGAGTCATTTGGGAGTGTATTAAATAACAACAACCTGCAGTGGGGAATACATTTTATTCCATAGTCCAGAGTCTTTTTTATCTTTTCTAATACCAAACTTTATGGAAGTAACCCTTCTCCTTGTGGTAAGTAGTTTTATCATGTTACCTGACAAATCTCTTTGACTTTGGAAAATAAATCATCTATTTCCCTACACTTAGATAGGAAATCACAGCAGGACCAGTTACTTCCCTGAAAGATGAAACATTTCTGAAGTGCAGCCATTGCATATCATTACTACGATTTAGTCACTCACAAATCCTTTCCATTAAGTTGCACAGAAAGAGTTAAACATTTCAGATAGAATTTCATGCATTAGTAGAACAGCAACCATCTTTTGGGGAAAAAAAAGAACATTAGAACAATGGGAGTTCAAGAATATAAGTGAAAATGCTCTTGTGTTCCTCATGGATCAGGACATGTGTAAGAACTTCACAGAACCACAGAATGTTAGGAGTTGGAAGTGACCTGGAAAGATCATCTAGTCCAACCCCCCTGCCACAGCAGGATTCCCCAGACCAGGTCACACAGAAGCGTGTCCAGACAGGTCTTGAATACCTCCATAGAAGGAGACTCCACATCATCTCTGGGCAGCCTCTTCCAACTTACATATGTCTTTACAAGTTCTCTTAAAGGCTAAGAGTATATTTGGTGTCTCCATAATATGGGAGATTCTCAATATTCTTCTGTCTTGCAGGACTTCTTGAAGATTTTTTTGGCACTTCAAGACTTAAATGAGAGATGCTGTGTAAGTGGAGAGCATGATGATTACAATTTTTTTAATATCTTAATAATGATGACTTATTATTACTCTTCAATCAATTTCTTAGCCAAAGCACTTGATAGTCTCATTCAATCATGTACATAGTAAAATTCCTTATTTAAAAAAATGAGAGACTTATCCTAATTAAATTGTCTCCCTTTAAACAAAGATGAATAATTTTCACTGTGGGTCTTCAACACTTAGCTGAAATATTACCAAACAGATGTCAAGAAATGGTAAGAAGCATCTTAAGAAGCTGCTTAAATTATGAGTGACTTTGTGTAGTTTTAAAGTTTGCACCTTTGCCATTCTGAGTGGCACAGAGTGAAGACTTATTCTTGTTGCATGTTGTAACCAATTTATTTTTCACAGGGCTATCCAAAGGGAAAATGACAACTTAAAAGCTGTATGGAAGACAAAGC
The DNA here is from genome assembly GCA_013399015.1 of Galbula dea. Classification (NCBI taxonomy): domain Eukaryota; kingdom Metazoa; phylum Chordata; class Aves; order Piciformes; family Galbulidae; genus Galbula; species Galbula dea. The sequence goes on along the minus strand of VWZX01001678.1, from coordinate 323,405 downwards.
CTAAAATAGGATCACTGATTTTCAAAACTTCACTGTTCCACATCATGAGCAAAGGTTGCTTGTGAACCTGAAGAGACCTTTTTTTATACCATTACAGAGCAGAAGGCTTTTTAGCTGTGATACCCTTCTATAGTCATGATGGTCAAGTATTCTGTCTTACACAGAGGAGTTGAAGCCATGCCTGGCATTTTTAAGTGCTACCACGAACCAAAAGATCAATGAATGGTTTTTAATACTCTCTGAGTTGTCACTTCAGGGCAGGGACTGGTTTTGTGCTTATAGGACACCTGACAAAACAGGGCCACAATTTAATTAAAAGGTCAAAGAGCTTTTAAAAGAGAAATAACAAAAAATAACTGCTATGATAATGTATTTCACAGCCTGCAAACCTCAAAGAACTGGGCTAGAATGTCTGAGCAAGTACAGAGCAGGTGATAATTAAGTTCTCATGTATGCCAATGTCACATTAGGACTCAGAGCAAATCTTCTTGCTGCAGCTTTAGCTCAGTATTTTTTTACCTATTCACCATGGACAGAGAGAAGGAATCATTCTTCTTTTTTCTCAAGCAGCCTTTTATACTTGAAGACTCAGTTCAATTCTCTTCAGTCTTCTCTGTTTTTCACTCTCAGTAATACCAGTTCACTCAGTCTTTCTTTGAAGGTCATGTGTTGTAGACTGCTCATTCTCATTGCTATCCCCCAATATAAGTCTGAAGTGTTCTTTTTTCTCCTCCCAATGCCATCTTCTTGACCTAACAGGAATATTGCAGCATACTGTTAAATACAGAAGGTTTCCAGAAAACTGATAAAATACCTCCCATTAAAAAGTTAAGCAGCAAATAAAAAGCATTCTGGGAATAATAGTCCATAGCAATGCCTAGAGCACTCTTTGCTGATGTTAACATAATAGTAAATGCATGCTTGTGTGAGAACTGGCAGGTAAATATATTGTCTTCTGTGAACAATTTCAAACCTCCTGGGGGCAGTGCAGATAAGAAACCAACACTGCTACCCCAAAAGCAGGCTCCAGCCAATTCAATTTAATAAGTAGATCTCATCTCTCTAGTGTTGCATCAGTTCAGAACCTATTATTATGAAATGAATCATCCCACCACCTCTTCCTCCTTCTAATGCTGTCAGCAAATTGCAGTAGCTTAAGTAGCTCAGGAAGAAGTCCCTTTCTGCCACTTCCTAAACTTAACCCTCTTAGAATTCATGTGTTATGGAACAAGAGTACAAACTGAAGGTTTACTAGCAATATTTCAGTTAATAACAGAGGGAATTACTGTTATTTTCAAGAGAAGCAAGTTTCAAGAGAAACAAGTTTAATGAGACAAAATGAGCCTGAAGAGGGTTAAGAAAAGCTACTCCAGAGAGATTGCAAATAATTTTATAAAGAATATTGTTGATTGCATGCCTACTGGACAAGTTAATACAGCAAAAGATGTCTGAGGAGAGAAAGCAAACAGAAGATTGAGACTGGTTTGTCACACCTGAAAAAACCTGTGTCACAAAGAAAAACCAGCATGCAAGTCTGCTTTGAAATATGTAATCAGTGTGTCTTGGTTTGTTGATGATAAGGAGGTAAGTGGATAGCCAAGTTCAGGTTAGCACAAGTGACTGTGAAGTGATTAATACTTAAGATACCTGAGGCAGAGTAACTAGAAGTGTGAGATGTAATTAAGAAAATACAGAACATGAATAGTAATGCTCTTCACACCTGGGGAGAAAGAACCATTGTTGGCATGGTGTGACAGCTACAGATGGTAACTCGAGTGGGAAATGTGTGAGAGGTAGTGAAGAAATACAAGGATTTGTAGGACTCTTCTGAAGAAGACCTGATTTTCAAAGGTGCTTTCAAGTCAGGAGTACACAACCCTAAAAGTCAATTGGAGAAGGTGGGAGATGAAGGGGGTTTTTAACTACAAATACATTAATGGGAACTCACTAGGCAGTGTCACTGCTCTACTATAAGGATTTACTGTAAGACTGCATTAAGTTGTCTTAAAAATGAATAAGCAGTAAACTAACTTCTCTCATACTTCACAATTTAGGCAGATTTTACTGAAGTATAGGCAAATAATTTGAAATAATGAGAACATTTAATTAGGAACTTAAATTGTCTGAGAAATTATAAGCTAAGCTGCATAGAAAACGTGTCAAACACAAGGAAACAGTTCATACGTAACACCTATCAATGTGTGCATTGATACAATCTATATATCACTATCAAGTAACATATTCACCATGTCTCTATAATTCTACTTCAGTTTTCATTGCCTTGCAGATACTAAGTTAGTATTAAGTAATAAACTTAATTACAAAAATATGCGTAAATGCCTGCTCAGACGTTTATGTTAGGAGAAAAACCTGTGATCTTTTGCCATTTATAAAGGATTAAACAACAATCTTGATAAAGCTGTAGCCACCACTACTGTAAGGTCTCCAGCCAGCCAACTGTCTTAAAAAATTTGCTGGCATAATGCAGTCACCTTCAGCAGTGCTTTTACCACCATCTCAGTTAGCTACCATCTCAGTTATCTCCCTCATGTATTCTAGCATCTGACAAGCAAGCAGCCCTGAATCACATATCACAGTCCATGCTTCCTTTTTTATTTTCCAAATAGCATTTAGACGTATGTATGACAGAATAGGATATTGTAGATGTCCCCTTCTCAGGGAAGGGGTTACATGCCTCAGAGGAGCAAAAATATCCATAAGAAATCATGATACTTGAATACATTTTTTCCTGAAAGGGAATATTTTTGTCTTTTCATAGAGTACCTGCTTCTTTACACAGGACTGGAACTTGACTCCTATGAAGAAAGCCTGAGAGAGTTGGGCTTGTTCAGTCCGTATTTGTACCTATGAGAAGACCTTACCTACACCACGTGTTCTACTCTGGAGGCAGAAATCAATGTGTAGAGTCTAACCTTCTCCTCAATAAATCAAAATGGCAACATTCAGCTCTATCCTCTTGCAACTCAGAATGAAATAAGTTGTCCTGCAGCAAAATCAAGCCAAAATGTTGGAGTAAGGAAATTGCATATGACTAGTTCATCTCAAGAGCTGCTCCACTATGTGACTGGGGAAAGAAGAGGGAATTTTCAGGAAACAAAGGCTAAATAAAAAAAATCAGATAGCAAGTGAACATCAATATTTTTTGGTTTATTTCAATATCAGAATTTAAATTGATGACTTCCTGGGCTGCAGATAAAAAGGTTACAGAGGATGCAGATAATCTTCCCCGCAGAGTATGTTGGAGGCTTGGAATTCACTTTCCATTATTTGTCACAGCAGTTTTAATCCCCATGTTAGCTCTTGGGAACTATCTGACCAAAGGTAAATAGCCATCTTGTCTCTTAATGAGCATGTGGCTAACAATTTGCAGTAACCTTAGGTTTGTGTGGAAGAGATGCTGCTTAAAGTATGTGTGCTATTTTCTGGATGGGACACTGGAGCAGATATAAATAAGTTTTACTGAATGAAATTAAACAAAGGTGTTTAGCAAACTATAAAATTAGTTAAACAAGTTCAGCATAATCAGATATTCTTTCCTAACCAATCATGCACTTATTTGCCAAATCTGCATTTGTATGTTCCAGGTAGCAACATCAGCAGTAAATAGATGTTATATTCCTACTACCATAAACAACTGTTTTCATTTTGCACTTATCAAACATTTTTAGAATACTCTAGTGCCAATTTATCTTTACAGATACATATTTCATGCAAGAAATACTTTCTCACAGGAATATAACTCACCCCATAACTACTGTAAACTAGTATGAACACCCTAAAAATGTTTAGTTCCCACTCTACTTCTTCAAATTCAGCTCTTAGAATGGCACCCTTCATAAAGACCTTCAAAATTGGATTTGGGTTAAGAAACAAAGAAAATGAAATAAGAGGAGGGGGACTATCAAGCAATGTTTAATGCCTTTGGCATTTTTTCTTTTAGCAGTGAATGCTAAGCAATGCTAAGCAATGCTTCAAAATGAGATCACAGTTGAGCAAACAGAAAAGGAAAATATCACTTTGTCTGTGAAGTTTTCAGGAAGATGAACCTGTCAAGAGGTAGAGAAATAGGTCACATGAAAGTTAATGGAAAGTAATAAATGGAATACATTGTGCCACAATGCTTTATCTCAATTAAAAGTTCACATGCTGAATGCCATTTAAATTGACAGATATGCAGCTCTTATCAGCCTCCTTTTTTATAGTCTTTGCATTTAAAAAGGCTGTTGTTTATTCCACTGGGTAGCCTCTGGAATCCTCCTGTTGCATTTCTTCATCAAGAATAATTGAAGTGTAAAGGAGCGAAATGCCAGGATTCATAGAAGAATGTTTCATGGGAGATTGTTTCTCTATTACAGATGTTCAGGTACTTCAGAATAAACTGATGTTAGAGAAAGATGAATTTTTCCTTCTGGCAGTGTCCAGCACTAGACAGGTATGAACTAGCCATTGCTCTTTGACCACAATAAGGTCATCACTTCAAAAGGCAGCTCCAGCACTCCTTTTTAGCAGTTGAAGACAGTAAAGAGTGGTTTGGAAGGCAATATAGTGAACATGTCATACCTGCATGACATGCCACACTGCTGCACCCCAGCTTCCCACACAGAGGTGTGATGAGAACAATGAACTTGCTGAAATGGCTATAATATGCTAACTCTTGGGTTACTCTGTTGCAAGAGGTGGGTAATAGTTTATAGAGATGACTAGAGCAACTTGTAGAAGAGACAAAGCTTTGCAGCTTTTATGTAGGAGAAATGACTTAAAGCTGAAGGTAAGGCACAGAAAGATACCATAGGTACTATTAAAATCGGGAACATGACTGCAGCATGCTGAGAAGAAAGAAGTTACACATCAGAAGGGTGCAGTTTTTCAGCTGTGTACAAACTCTCATTCTCTCCAGGTCAGGTATCTGACTTAAGAGTTCCATATTTAAGTACTTCATTCCTCTCCTTAGGTTAAGCACTTCACAAAACTCACTTGTCTCAGGGTGATAGTGGGAGACATTGTTTACATAATTGCTTGCTACTCCTTGAACTTGCTCAGGAAATGAGAGCTCTGGTGCATAGCCCCTCCTTCAGTGCCAGGATCTCAACCACATTTCCTCCAACTCCACAGTAGATGCCTGCATTGTACAAGAGCTGCGGAGCACCTTTCTCCTCCCACGTTATAGCTGTGCCACTCTGATGCCTAGATTGCCAGAAGCAGCCAGCCAGAGGGGGCTGCCATTGCAGGAGAGGCCCACCACTGCAAGGTGAGAGGGATGAGTATGGATTGCTGGTTTGGGATGAACAGATGGATGTCAGAGTGCCACAAGCACACCAAATATAACAGAAACACACAAGGTGTTTGGTAGCTTTTGACTGAGAGCAGAGCTGACACAGACATTAAACACTTTCTTACTCAGATAGTGAGACTAGTGTGCACGTGCAGAAGCCTAAATGTGGGCACCAAAGACTTCCACTGCCAAAGTGTTAATGGGTTGCTTCATCTTAGGCAAAGATATTTCTTAGTTAAACAGATTATGGTTTAGCTCTTTCTCTCAGGGCATCTTTTTCTTTGAGTGTTTTTGGTTTGGTTTGGTTTGGTTGTGGGGGTTTTTGTTGCATTTGTTTTTGGTTTTGTTTCCAGGTTATTTTTTTAATCATGGCTCTGACAGAACAGTGATTTTGGAACAAAGATTGTATCAAATCCAGAAGTGTGCAGGTGTTCCAGGCATGGTAGAAGGCTGGACTACATGGGAAATATTCAGTGTTTAGCCTGATCTGGGTGTGAGACAGTGCATCCCAGTGGCTAAGAGCAAAACAAAACCCAAGAGATTCATCAGTGACAGAAAACAAGCTCACAGTGCTGTAGCTCCAGCTGACAACAGATCCAAAACTTGTGCTGCTCTGACAGTCAGGCTGGCAAATAGCAAAGCCAGGAACAGGGGAAAAAACCTCTTACAATTTGTACAATTGCACAGATATGCAGACACCTTTTCAGAGAGAGTATAAATGAAAAAGGAGAACTGTTCATCCTTAGTTTACATGCATGTGAATGTGCACTGCTGCCATGCAATCCAGAAGACTTTTTGTTAAGTTTGTGCTCTGGATATTTTGATGGTTTTGATAAGTTTGTGATTTGAAAAAAATCATACTTGTGTCTAAAGTCTGATTCTGAATTAGCTGCTTACAATTAACTCTCTCAAGTTGCACACGTTCTAAGGACCTGAGCACTAAGGATTTTGCAATTAATTCTTCCTGATTCTTACTTGTTCAGCATAGTTGAGAAATTAAGCACTTTGGGTAGCTGTGTCCTCTCCTCACCCTAACCTTTAGGCTTATTCTGCTCTCAAAAGCCTAAAAGAAATGCATCAAGGGTTATTTTTAAAACACTTCTAAATGGAATTTGTACTTAGTTAATATTTTAGTATTCCCTACAATGCATACAAAACATGGAAGCATGTTTTGGAAAGCCCTGATTGATTGTGAATGTCAGCTGGTGCCATGCTAGCCTAATGCAATTTGGTTTTTATATAATATAATGGAGCACAGTGATGAAAACCAGCACTCTTAATGAGGCTCCTATTTTCACAGCTTATTTATTTTTGGCTGCTGAAGCAGGTCCTTCTCTATCCCTCTCTCTTTCAGAGCATGTAATCCCAAAATAATTTACTAAGATGTCTTTTCTTAGTGTCATAACTAAATGAAATCTAAGTAACAGACTATTAGTTTTATAATCTTGTATACAAATTATTACTTTAATATGATTATTATGATATAATAATTTATATTATAATAATAATAATTTGCTGCAAACCCACAGGGGCAAATTTTCAGCTAGTATGTACTGGAAGCACACACATCAACTGAAGGAAAAGACCTGCAGCAGGAACAACTTTACTCATGGGAAAGCAATGGACTAACAGGACCTGCCTGCCCAGTAGATGCTCAGAAGAGAGCTGGCTGTGTCCCACACTGTTTCAGTTGCCTGCTCTTCAGCATCTAGTCAGATCAGACTGTGCTGTGACTTGTGTAAGGTGGATTAATGTTCAAAAGAGAATTGTACAAAGCTACCATATACACTTCTGTGTGGTTCTGGTTTTGAATGCAGGTTTCTAGGGTCAGAGGCTAGTGCTTTAACTCATTGTATCAAGCATATCTCATTATGCAGAAGTTAATGTTATACACTCCATTTCCTACATTTTTAAGGATCTAATGCTTTCAGAGACTTTTTCTGTTCATGTTAATTGTACTATCTGCATCTTTTATTTAATTTAACATGTAGTTTGTGCCAAAAAATTCCTTTGAACAAAACAACAGTCAAGCTTTCATGAAATTGCAGATCATCTAGAAAGCAAGGAAAATAAGCTGAGGCAAAATAGAAGAGGATGCTATTCTCAGTCCCAGTGGGCAGCAAAGCTAAGCAGATGAGAGTTACTTGCTGAATTCAGTACATTCAGTCTTTGAAGAAAAATGCTTTTCACTTTAGAAGTGTATGCAATTATCTTCTGTTTCTCCCAGTCACATGCATACACATCTGGCTCTAATTTTGGCCTTTACAGGATACTTTTTATGTCACTGTAGGGAGGAAAAAACCCCCACAACAACAACAACAACAAAAAACAAACAAAAACCCCCAACCAACCAAAAAAACCCCCAAAACAAACAAACAAAAACCTGTAAATGTTCTCAACACTCACTGCTGGCATTAAAGTGCTAAGCCACCACCACAGAGAATAGTTTGTGACCCTCTGGGCTCAAAAGATTTGAAAGGATGTTTTCAAGGCAATGTCTGAATTACTTTGTACTGAACCCAGATGGCTGGCAGCAATAACTTCTTTTCCCATCCTGCACAGGGATGTAGGGTGAAGTGTAAGGAACCTTGATGAAATCTGCTGTTGACATTTAAATAAATTAATGATATACTCTGTATACAAACAAGAGAAGCTGATGTTTCAGCAGTGATGGGCCTGATTAGTTTTTAATGATGATGAATCCAGCACTTTAATGGTTTGTGTTGAGCTTTTTTAAGCCAAATTTTCAGTGAGCCTGTTCAGATGGAAATATAATGCTTTTATTGCTATATTCAGCTATGTGAATATATGTACCAAATCTAAATTGTGCATTAAACATAAGCTCTTGATTGTCCCATCAGACTTTGTTCAGGGAGCAAATGTGACGCTCTTCACACCTCCTCAGCTGTTTCCTTCCCAAATAAACCATAGATCTGAAGGTGGACAGGAAATGGTGTGCATCTGGGTCTCTCCCAGACATGTCACTCCTATATCTATACATAGGAGCTGAGAAGCACCTCTGGCTCAGTTAATTTAGACATAGCTACCACCATTTCCCTGTCTGCTGCACTTCCAGTGAAGAGGAGTTTCTGTCCTTCTGTGATGGTAGCTATAAGGCAGCTGCTATTTTATAAGAACAATTGATGCAACATACTGAGAGAGCAATTTTAAGATGGATACACTACTGTTATTCTTTCTTGATTTGCTGCTTTCCTAAATCTTGATATTGTCAATCTGAAAAAAAAAATGGGTACTTTCGTATTTAGAAGAATAATTCTATTTCTATATGGTAAAGGGAAAGACAACTAGCTCTTCCAAATTTTGAATCATTCAGACAATTTCTGCTAAAATCATCAGGCATGGATCAGACAGATACAGAGAGGGACTCTGTCAAGTCTTGTTTCCTTCTCAACCTAGGAAAAAGGAGCTGCTATGCATGCTGCAGTAGGATTGTGACAGGACAGACCCAGCTCCAGGTGCCTCTGAGCAGCTGTAGCACACCTCTCGCTGGTTCCTGACTAACCCTAGAGCAATGCCACAAGACAGTTAATTACAGTTAATTACAGAGGATGCAAGGCAAACAAATGAAAGAGAAGAAGTATCCTTAGATCTGTTTAGTATTGTTCCCTTTTTCCCTTTCCCTAGCAGTAGAACTGTACATTACTACCTGACACTGACTCAGACTCAGTCTCACTCTCAAACCCTGCAGAAGAAAACACTGATGTTTTGAAGTGTTAGCTCATCCTGTTCTTTCCCAGCATAGCATGCTAACCCCACAACTGAGAGAAGGATCTCTTTACTCTTCATATTCAGGTATGAAGACATACATAGCATTAAAAATGTAATATTAGTATCCACTGGTTTGCAGATTGCAGTCCATTTAGTACATGGAGAGAATAGTTCCTGTGCAAGAAAATCACAGATGATGTGACAGATAATTTTTAAAGGTACTATGTAACAGTGCATCCAAGGAGTCTTCTTCCTTTACACTGTGTTAAAAGAAATCTCACCCTTGAACTGCTGAGAAAATAATTTATCCTAATTTTTTTTTAAAGCCTGATGCAGTCCTTTTAACATAATTTCCTGAGCTTTGAGCTCAATGAGTCTTCTAATAATGTCCTTAAATGAGGGAAGGAGGTAATTTTCTCTCTCACTGCCTTTAGGGGATCATCAATCATGCATCACTCATAAGTGTTACTACTGCACCATTGCTGGCCTTTTTTTTTCTTTTAAAGAGGCCTAATCATGCATGGGAAAAGTGCTGTAAATATTCCATTTATAAATTGCACAGTCTGTGCAGAGCTGCTGTACCTCCTGCCAGGCAATTTTAGTACAAAGCCCTACAGTAATTCAGGTCCCTAGTTACAATAATTTTTGTTATAGTCCTTCCTTCACCCACTGCCACAACACAGTTCTGTACCAAGCAAATTCCACGGCTGTTGTCCTGGTTTTAGTTAGAATAGAACTATTTCTGTTCAGTGATTTTACTTTTCAGCTCAGTCTCTTCAGGGTAACTGCACTTCCTGAAGTTAACAGCATGTTTCCACAGACAGTATCTGCTTCTAGTAGTTATAATTTTAAATGCTTATAGTCAGTACTAGGGGTTGGTATGCAGATCAAGATCACTGCTAAATCTTGCATACTATGTTGGGGGTGAAGAGTGTAAGGCTGTACCTGTGTGGAGGAGAGGATAGGAGAAGTAACCCTAAAGTGACCAAGAAGGTATTCCATTCCATGTATGTCATACTCAGTATAAAGCTGAGGGATCATAAGGGTCAAGCCTCTTCCAAGCCCCTTCTTCAATGGTCAGTGTACAAGGAGGGCTCTGTTTGTTCTACCTTCCCCTGGATCCATGAGTTCCTGAATCCAGTTCCAGAATGTAGTTCCTGAATCCAGTTCTCAAGAGTCCACTCTGGGACTTCTGCCTCAGCATCAGTGGTGACAGTGATATAACTGCCATCACAGGTGTTGGGTTCAATACTGGTTTTGTATATATTTGTATATATTTCATTAAAGTAGTTTTAGTTTTCTTTTCCAATCCATAAGTCTCTCTCTCTTATACCTTTTAGGAAGACAGAGAGGTTAACAGAGAGTGTCTGTCACCTGTTTTGTGGCTGGACTAGCCCTAACCCTTGACAGATGTTGTAAGAAGTGATTTATAAATGAGTTGTACTGAGATAGTGTCACAGAAGATGTGCTTTTTAAGCCAAGGGAATTGCAAATATTGAACTATTTGTAAAGCCAAGCTACTTTTATTTAAATCCCAAGAAACAGTCACCAAGATATTAAAAACTAGTTTGACTGAGCACTTATTCTCAAACATTTGCATATTCAGTTAAATTCACTATTTAAACATTGTCAAATTAGTATACTAGTCTTTTCCACTTGAACAGCAGGTTAGATCACACCTAATGCAGTGGTCACCATCTGAGCTCTCAGCTGACTTTTCCCACATTACAAAAATCAATATTTGCTTTCCCAGAAAGAATTGCAATTGGCAGCAGGTGATTAAGAGAAATGAAGTCTGAATACTAACTGTACCCAGAGGCAGTACAGGAGGAAATCATGAAGCTGTTTTTGAATCTTGCTGTTTGTTGAAAATAAAAAGCTTTTCCATATCAGATATTACTTCTTCCAGGAAATAAATCAGAGATGGAACAAAATATCCCTGGTGCATTCCTGCTTACTTACAAAGCTCTGTTTCCTGAATACACTGGTGCACAGCAAAGGACATAACATTATCTGCTCACCACTCCAAGGCCCCACAGCATGATGTGCTTGTTCAGGATCATACTCCCAAGGAGGGTTCTCTGCTTCTTTCACCCACTCCTTCCACTTTCTTCTTCCTTTACTTTCACATAATTTTCCATTCAAACAACACTCTGAACTCCATTATTTCCTGCACTACACATTCCTTACATGAACCTTTGCTGTGGGCAGCTGCATGCCCATGTTTTGGCATGGGAGACATTACTGTTTCATAAAGATGCTTATTTGTTTCTAAATGCATGTGGAAAAGGAGCACACATTTTCCCATTATGGTTTCATTACACTTTAAACAGTTTTTTATGAGGTATATATAGTAGCAGCAGCAGGGAGCAGCCTACACTTGAGGCTAGCAGTCTCACAGAAATACTGTGCAAATATGACTTACTGCTTTCTCCTCTTTCATGCAAGACTTGAATAACAGGCACTGCCTCACGCCTGTGAAAAGACTGCTCTGTAAACCCATTCTGAGCAAAAAAAGGAAAATATAAGTAAAATGCACATGTTGACAAAGTCTGTTTGTTTCACCTTTTGAACTCTAGAACAGCTTTTTAAAGCAATCAGCTGTAAGTGCAAACGATACCCTGCTGCCACTTAGCCTCCTTTCCCAAGAAACCCATTTGCAAAGTATTATTTGTTTATTTCTCTCAGGACAGAAATAAGCTTTAAACATGTGAAAGTTAATACACTTCATAATGATAAGCCAGGGGTTTAAATGAGCACAACAACTTGCTGAGGCAAAGCCTTTCAAATGATATTAAAGCTCTAATAGGATCCTTTGCATGTATTTGAAACACATATGCACAGAAAGCACTGACCCAGGACATTGTCACTGCTGTTTTGATTATCATTATGACTTTGCAAGCTGTGTCTTATTAATGAGCATTCAGTGCATTGCTCTACCTGTTGTGGGAACCGCTGTATCTTCAACATGTCCTCCCTTTTTCTGAGAACCATCGCCTGATTAACGTGAAACTGCTGTGAAATAAGGTAATACTACAGGTAACAGAAGAAGCTCAGAGTAGAAGACTTGTACAGTGACAAAACAGTCCATCATAACATAGAGATGATACCTGTAGGATCACCAGAAATCCAGTATGGGCCAAGTGTGGTACCCTTCCAACTAAGGAAGACATTGAATTACCCCTGCCAGTATTATGTAAGAAGATTCACCTGAGACAGACAAAAAATAAAAGAGGTAAAGAATTGCTGATTTTAAGCATGCAAATGTTTGGTGTCCTTTTCTTTCACATCCAGCACCCAGTTGTGCACATGGAGAACAGAGACAGAATTTCTCCTTCTTGCAGAAAAGAATGGAGAAGATACACTAGTCACTGCACCAGGCTAGCAACAGGAAACACTAAGCCTGTCCAAGAGAGGAAGGTAAAGGAGAGTCAGCAAACAGTCTTGCTTCTGTAAATAGATGCCATAAAACTGCACATACCCAGGGTAAACTTCATTTAAAGGTTAGGTGAAGAAGTACGGCAGCAGGTTTTGCTTCCCACTGAATTTTTGCTGATTTAATGTAATTCCTAGGGTCCCCAAGGACACTACAGCTGCCACAGCTCTGCCTTTTCTCATCCCAGAGGCATACATGATGCAAAGCTATATTCATGAACAGTCTGGGTGGACTGTGTTTTCAGAGGCACAAGTCTTTCTATCTCCTGCAGTGCACTCCTACACAGGAGGGTTGATCCCACTGGTACTCCAGTACCTTGCCTGAATATAAGTTACTTCCATGTAAGAGCACAAGTTAGAGAGGTTTCCTGGAAGTCCTGCTGTATCTGTGCAGAGACTCACATGCCTGATCCCGTGGAGGGAAGCAACCTATTGCAGAGCACAACACGATGAGCTCCTTATCATGTACATATTCACAGATCTGCATCCTTTTTTTTTCCCTATGGAACATTCTCAGCTCTCCAAATCAAGATTTGTAATTGACCCTGCCAGCCAGAATTACAATATTTCAAGTTTTCTTATACCTTCAGGTTTTTCTTGGCTCCAAATTCATCTACCAGGCAAACAAGAATGAAAAGAAAAGTAATATGAGCTGTCTAACAGGAAACCTTATCCCTTTAAAGCAAATCTTCAAATAGTTATTAAATGCAAGCTTAGCTTTTCTTCTGCTGCAGAGAAGCAACCTCAGTGACACAATCACTGCTGCCTGATTGTAGAGCAGATTTTTCCCACTCCCATATTTGATTAATCAGCTTTTTCAAGTGCAACATATAACCAGTGAGCAGTTGAATCTTGGGCCTGTGAGAGAGCTCTTATGTATTGAAATCCCACAGCATGTTTACTTCTAAGCAACTTTCAGTTTCCTTCTAAGCAACTTTCAGTTTCTAGTCTCTACCCAATATACTACTGCTTAACCCAATACTTATGCACAATTGTAACACCAACGCTTCCATTGACCTCATGGATCAGAACTCTGAGGAACAAAAAAGACTTGTAATAGTACCCACCTAAAGAAAAACTCCCAGAGTAAAGTTAATTTCTTTTTTCCTAAAGCAATTCTCTCTGAGTTCAACAAAAATAATATTAGACATTCAAAATAACCATTTCTAAATAAAAATACTTATTCTTTTAAGAGTATTTGCCCAATGTCAGAAAATATCTTTAAAGTATAACAATGCTGTTTGGAAGTATCAAATGAAACTCTTCTGAGAGAATTTTCTAAAATAATTTGAGCCTTTTGAAGATGGTCAATATTTTTGGAATATCTTTCTATGAATATGAGCCATCATGCTAACCAATTTTACTGAAAAGCTCAAACTCTGCTAGCATTACACATCTATTTTTTAGCTACTACTTTAATAAGATGTCAGGCTGAGAGAGGCCACAACTACTCATCTGTCAATCTACAAACCATTTTCCCTAAGAAAAGGAAACAAATAAAAAAGGCTGATTGAATAACTAACCAGGTCTTGCAGACACAGGAACCCGTAAAAACCTAAATATTTACCACAGGCACCTGAACAATGGAGGGCTTATACCATTCAGTAATGTGATGTAGGGACAACTATTCTTGCTCCATTTACTAGTTTATTGGCAGATAGAAACTGTTGTCTGTAATAGGAACTATCAAAAAGATTTCATTTGCTGGGGTATTTTTCTTCCAGGAGTTGTGAAAATTTTGAAAAAAAAAAGGGGGGTTTTCTACCTCCCTTCTTGCCACAGGTACCAAGTGTAGGAAGAGTTCTCAGAAACAACATGTCTAAACCACACATTTTGATTCTTTTGACTGTGATAGGTCAATATTTTATTGGAATCAGCAAGACCACCACTGACTGAAAAATATTCTACTTAATCTGTGTTACAATTACCCTTCTCATTTTTGTATGTTCACTGCAATTTAGGAAAAAATACTCAGATATTCAGTAATAAGCATTTTCTGAATTTAAAATTTAAATAATTGTTTAAAAAAATGTGGGGAAAAAAGGTGCCACAAGTGTCTTTAGGAAAAAAAAACAAACTGGGATCAAACTAAGACTTGTGTTCATGTAGAGCTTCATTCCACAATGAATTAAGAGGTTTTGACTTCCAGGGAGAACACGGCATAAGTGACATCTTCTTATTTGTCTACTTTGGTGTTGGTGGTAACTGACTGTCTGGTTCTGCCTGACCTTCCTTATTCCATTAAAGTTTTAACTATTTATTATTTCATCTCATGTGGTTTTTACCAACTGTATCTTTCTGGAACTGTGCAGAAGTATCATGCCCACACTGTATTTCACCATCTTTTTCAAAGATACAGTACTGACATCCACAAGTAATGCATTTCTATAGAAATCTGTTCCACTTCATGTGGCTATGGTAGCAGGAGTTTTCTGTTTGCCTTTTTTTAGTACATATCAAGTCATTCTTCTTAAAAGGAATCATAGCCTTCTGTGATAAAGTTTCATAAACACAAAGTTAGGTACAAACAGATGACATTATTTCCTCTACTGCCTGGCAAGAATCAACCTTTGTAATATATTAACTGCCTAGAAATATAGTGAATCTCTGCCTTGCTGAAAGGTAGAGTATCATGACTTGATGTGGTGTGCAACTACCATGCTAACCTAGCGGATAGAGCTTTCACTTCTGTTGAGGGTTAAGGCTGGACCGACTACCAACCCTATGACAGACACTCCCTGTTATCCTCTACTCCCCCCACCAAGGGAAGGGAAAGGGGATACCCCATAAGCACACCTTTGAATGCCATCTCTTTCACAGTAGCCCCTTTACAGTTTTATCCCCACCTTCTATTCTTTTCTTCACAGCTACTTTGATTCTTAAAGTCTTGCTCAGCTCAGCTTTCCACTGAGTACATGATCCAGGCTTGTAGCCTTCTCTTGTTCTTGCCTTCCAAACACAAGGATTTTCTCTAGCTCAACACATTTCTCTTCCCTCTTCTGGTTCTCCTTTTGCAGTCTATGGCCAGGCTTCTTTCTGTTCCTTCACACTTACTACTCTTGCTGTAAACACCTTCTCATGTGTAACCTGCCATAGGAAACAGATTGCCTCTTTCTCTCTGCCTCATCAATTCATTCCCTGCTTTCAGATCTCAATCAAAAGCATAGATTTTCTCCCTGCCCTATATCTTCTAATTTTTTTCCTTTGTGTTATCGGCTTTATGCCTGAGTGCCTTAATTAACTCACTGGAGAATGTCTTTACACAACGACTTCCTGTAATTTATAGTCTTCTGTATCTGTGAGGGGCATTTCAGAGTATATTATTTATGACATTTGCTGTAAAATAGAGCACAATTGTATTCCTGTGGTTTGCCAATAAATCAGTCTTACCTATAACAAAGTTACATCCTGAAAAGAAAGACTGTATACCATGTTCCTATAATAGAATTAATGAATCAACTGCTTCAGAGTATATCAAATTAGCTTGTCTTTGAAAATTTTTCAACAGTGTTTGGATCATCTGAAGGGTAGAACTCATTTCAGGTAAAAGCAAGGTATTCTGACCAGGCTAAATATGTAAAACTTGGCTAAATTATGTCTGAGGGTCTCTGCCTACTTTCATAAGCTGCTATGCACTGGAAACTGTACACACCTACCCCAGCATTTTAAATTTACTGTAGGTGCAACTCCAATTCCTGCTGAACACCTGACAACCTCACAGGTGTTCTCTTTGCAGAGACAACCAAAAGACAAAATGCAAAGCTAATGATGGAAGACATCAGACATGTCTGACCCTGTCACTGGTTCTCGCTGCACACTGACAATTTCATGGTCAATGCCATTCTGTCAGTGAGTTGCACCATCCCTGAAAAAGTATTGCCCACAGGTGGGGCACACAGAGATGGCCACACTGCTCTTACCCACATGCAAATGGCATGGGCATAGAATTTTACTTGCTGGTTTCTGCACTAATTAATCCAATTTAATTTCTTCATAGAAAGCTCAAGAATTACAAAAAAAAAAGGACAATTGCATTTATATTTTACTGGATTTAATTATGCCTGTAGCTTAGTAACTGATAAACTAAGTACTATTCTAGGTCATACTCCTTGGCAGTAATCTTTCAAGAATACATTCTCAGAGAGGGAGACAGAAGATAAGGAAATAAATTCATAAGAAAAAGAAACCAGGCCACAGCATACTTAACAGAGACAATAAGGTCAGATGGCTGAGAAGAAAAATGCAGGGAAAGAAGTAGACATTATTGTATGTGCAGTGTGGAGAGAGGATACAGAGGAGAAGGAAACCTACTCATACTGCTGTTAATGTTTCTCAAACGGAAAAAAAATCAATCCATCCCTACTCAACTTACTTTAATGAGAGAGATAATGCTGTAGATAATACTTTTAGGTAAGCTTTAGATAAAAGAGATGAGTGCATTTATTTCTCTTCTAGTCTTAGTTTACTACATCACCCATTTCTGTGGTTGACATGAGTCTCCATTAATATGCGGTTGACAACCTGAAAATGTGAGAGGCTCTACTTTATGAACACATTTCTATGCACCTCCTTTCTGTCTTTCAGATGACAATGATGTTCCTCTTATAAGGCAAAGATTTTAAAAGAAGTAAAAAAGTGGTTTGGACCCCAATTTGCTGTACTGTTCACTCCACAGCAGTTGAATACCACCATGGGAACGGCATACTTTGTAATTCCAGGTAATAGATGTAAGCACTGAAAAGGACAAAACTGGTTTTCCAGGGCTTTGTAAATGTACTGATAAGAATTGAAACAAATGCAGACAGAAGTTTCCTGGGACAGTGATCTTACAGCCTAAGCAATTGACTGACCTATCTGCCCTAGCTCTGTCACTGGGGCAGGGACTAATGGGGCTGGGCTAAAGTGGGACTCTGGGACCATGGGCAGGGTGCGGGGAAACCCCAGGGAGAACCTCCCTCAGGGCTCTCACAGAAATAACACAGTCAATGTAAAGAAGTATCTATACATCAAACTGTCTTCTAAAATTTTCTCAGGTAACAAAGAAACATACATTGTTTGAGTTTCCATCAAATATATACCAGACATTGCCAGCATAAGAAGACTGTTGTTTTCAGGTAGAAAATATCTGAGCATTTAGCAGTGTTTTGTACCCTGCAACTCAAAGCATACACAGGGCTGATGACAGCAAAAGCACTTGCAGTCACTTGCTGTCAGGAAAGAAAGTGGAAAGCCCTATTCTGCAAAAAAATGAAACTGTCTCTTCATTGTCTTCTTGAGCAGCCATTCTTCAGGATTCAGTTCTTTATCTAAAAGTCCTTTTCACTGATAAATTTCCCATCCTTAAACCAGGTAGCCTCCCTGACCCCTCCTCACAGCTTCCATGGTGATTCTTGGCCATTAATCTACCTAAAATAAGGACTTAAAAAACTGTCTTGCCTATAGCAGTAGTCTGCTAGTATTTGGTCTACTCTTCTTCAATTCATTAACCTACAAGGCCTAAGAAACTTCCACTGATGGCTTTTTGCAAGGCATAAAGATTTCTCCTAGCTTTCCCAGCCTACTTCAGTAAAGGTGAAGCTGTAATACACTCACTTAAAGCTCAGAACACAAAATGGAGTTTGTAGTTCAATAAAGGTTCAAAACAGCAAAGAGAATTCACATTTGTAGATTGAGGTTTCCTGAGATACCATAGAAACTCTGAGGCAAAGTGATGATGCAGCTTTGCCACAGAGTCCATAACAGAAATTTACTTGGAATCTAAATCCTGTAATTGTACTTCCTTTTTTTCAGGAATTATGTGCATTCTCTTGGAGTGTCTTTATCCTTAGTTCTTTTCTTTTATGGAAGAATGACTGATACACTGATAAAGGCCATTAGAATTATCAGAGTTTAGCAAAGATCTGTGCACATTTGCATAAATAATTAGGTTCTGAACAACTCTTCTAGATGAGGACTACATTAGCACTTGCAAAATGCTCACACCATGTTTCTACTGCTTGTGTTTGGTTTTAATTTAAAGTTGTCAATTCAGTGGTGTCAATTACCATTTCTTGTGACACAACTTTAAATTCATGTGTTCAAAATAATAATTTTTGCTTGACATTTCTGTTCTAAGCCCCCATCTGTCCCCTCCCCATGAGAAATGTGATTCAGCATCCCTGATGGGAGAGGTGTGGCTTACAGAGAGTGTATCTAGCACATGACATTATGGACACTGACAAACATGGGCTGTTTGGTAGCTGGAAGAGCTCAACAGAGACAGACACACCACTATGCAAGATCATCTCTACTGAAGACCCATCAGATTCACTTTTTATGTTTCACACCACCATGTTTTTTTTTCCTCTGTTTGCAAATTTATCACATTATAACACAATACATAATATGCCAGGAAACATTCAGGGTAGTTAGGTTTATTTGGATGAAATACATTTTTATGAAAAGAGCTGGAACTCTTTCAGAAGAATCTTGTTTTTCATGGCTTTGTTTTCAGAATGTAAAACAATTCAGTGAATATTGAATTTTCTGCATGCAGACAGTTATATAGTGTTGATGCTTGTGGCTTTTGGGATCAATGGCCAGAGAGGGTGGAAAAGGATGAGACACTTTTCTCCTCACCCTTCAGAATGATTCCAAATATATATTAGATTAGGGAGAGTTGTCGGTTATGGGCTACTTTTTTGAAAGCACTCTTTTCATCTTGTCTAATGACCTTCTTTCTGATATCCATGTTGTGAATGGCAAGTGAGATTAAGCTTTCTCTCCATCTCCCTATGGCAAGGACTAGAACAGGGTATAAGGATAGGAAAGCAAGCATACGAACAAAGAGGTTAGGGATTTCTACACAGGAAAACAAAACTGATACAGGAGGACATCAGCCCTTGGACTTCCAGATAAGCACCCATTAATACAAGCAGGAAGTCAAAAACAGGGAATGTAAAATATCTCCTAATATTAAGAGCAGAAGGTACTTTTGAAATCTCATTGCACTTCTTCAGTTTTCCTATTGGTTGAGAATTTTCTACTTCACTATTTTTTTATACTTGGGCCATGGGAATAAAAGAGTGAATGCAGAGGAGGCAGAGAATGCCCCTGTTCTCAACATGGACACAGTAAAACGCACTCTTAACAGAATGAGGGGAGAAAGCCATGAAACAACAGTAAAGGAGAAATAAGAACATGATCCTAGACCTACAGTGATTGGGTCATACCAAATGCATGTATCTGTACATGTGATTCAGTCACAAGGTGCTGGAGAACTTTATGGAGATCCTTGAATACTCTTGCAAAAGGGTACAGCATCCCTTTCCTATATTTTCAGTACAGACCTTCAGACTATCCATCTCTGCATGACAGCTTCTCAGAAACAAGACAGAGGAGGGGTGGAAACAGTCTGCAGCACAAAAATGAAATTCTGAAAGTACTACTATTACTGAGATAAAGGGATGGCAATATCATGTAAACAAACAATTTGTGAGAGTTTTGAAAGCAATCGCCCATCTGTTCTGGATATACAAAAATGCTATAGAAGGGACTGTAATTTACAGCATAAATGGAAGTACTGATAACCTCAATTTAACAGGAGAAGGAAAACTGCTATACATGTCAAACACCATAGCATTATATAAATGATCTACAAAGAGCAGAAAATCAAGAGGCAGAAATCAGCTGGTATGAGTTATTCCACAAGGAAGCTGGGGCCAGAAGCCCATGGATACAAGTATGCTCAAAACACTTTGTCAAACCTGTGCTGAAGCATACTCAGTGGTAAAAAACCCCCTATAATAATTCCTCAAATTCTTCACATCCTCTGAAAAAAAATGAAACTAAACCAGAAACCTTTTAAATATCTGACATACTAATGCTTCTGCCAATAACCCATACTCAGTCTACAGCAGCTGCTGTGAATCACTCTGTTTTTCACTCACCCAGAATGGCAAATCAGGCTGTTTGGGAACACAGGTCCTCCCCAGCAGGCCTGTGTGAGTAGTGTGGCATTTGTAACAGCACTTAGATGATTTGGGACCATAAGTCCTCCTCAAAGTAACGGCACGGACAAAAGAATTTAATCCACCATCACAGATACAGGATTCCTTTTCTAAATGGATTGGTGATGAGAGCAGCTGGAATTACAGACATCAGAAAGAGTTCTTTCGTTCTGCTTGTTGAGAGGAAAGAACATTTTCCAGTTCTCCAGATGAAATATACTTGCTGAAGTCATTAGGATGAAACAGGTCTTACCCTTAGGAAACTAGATTGACTGCAGAGACGTGCTTTTGACCTGATTCATAGAGGTGGCTATTTTCCTGCAATTACCTGTGAAGGGGAAAGAAAAGGAGGCTTTGATGCACTAGATAGAAGCACAAATATTGTGGACTGATTTACTGAATAAAAATTCATATAGTACATGAAAGCACTCCCTTTCTTTCTTTATTATACAATTATTTTCCTCTTAATGCATTTCTTCTGTTGATTTGTGTTTCTACAAGGTAGCTAATGTTGAATTTAACAGGTTTGCTCAAAGGGCATTCTTTGAGAGGCACAAAAAGACCTTCAAAAGGCACAAAGGGCATTTGTACATGAAGAAAATTGGAAACACATTGCTGTTACAACACAAAGGCTATGGTTTCCCTTTAATAAGAGAGGTTTTCCATCAATATGGCTCCTGTGGTAGGACAGAGGTTTAATTGGGTGCCATCTCCACATTGCCAAAAGTTATAAGTGAAAGCTATAAAAATCTATTTGTTTAAATTACACTAAGACCCTTAACATTGTCAGAGTGGTATAAGTTATTATCTACATAAATGAAAGCTAAGCCTGTTGCTATCTGATTTGCTCATGCAAAGGAGACATGATCTCAGGTATTGTTTATGTAATTAAGAAGACAAATACACATTTCAGTCAAGAAAGATTTTTTTAGATCATATTAGCTGAAAATGCAACAATTGTTTTATCAGAAACAAATGTAGAAGTAAAATAAAACCTACATTACATGAATATATCCCACACTTATTCTGCACTGCAGTTCTACCCTGAAATGTTAGCACTTTGGTCTAGTATTTACTATATATCTTTTATGTTCAATGCAACATAAAGCCATTGTATTTAGACTCAGTCCCTAGCTTCAATACCTGATTCTCTGCACTGTGAAATTAGGAGTACCTCAGCTGAAAGAAAAATCAGTCACATAAAACCTGAATCCATATTTTCTTGAAACCTTGGATCTACGCTCTTGGCTCCCCTAAAGCGAAGATAAAAATGCATGCTCAGTTTTCTGAAAGCACAACAGGAACATTATGTAGGTTACATGGCAAACAAATTACATGGAAGAAAAGACCCACAAGATCCTGGAGACGTTATTGCTGCAGAGCTCAGTCTTTGGGGAAAAAAAAGAGATTTTTACTGACACATACTGAAAAAAAGCAGAAACACCCCATAGTGGTTTTATGTAAGATATATATAAAGGGAAGGGAGTAAAGCTGACAATGGGAAAAACAAGTGCAATATCTCATAAGAAGGGACTTACTTATTATTACAGCCAGCATTAATAGGCTATCATTTGTGGACATTTAGGACGAAAGGAAGCACAGCATTAGAGGGAGCTCATATTGCAAGATTATTCTGGTATTAAAAAAATAATCCATAATTCACAAAACCAGCAGCTGAACTGAAAAAAAAAATGTAGTCCAGGTTTTGATTCTATCAGTTGATGTTTCATTGGTACAGTTCCACTGCCAATGTAATACTGGGAAGCCATTATTTCAACATCCACCATACACGACTGTGCATGACCATAGGTTTTCTGGCACATTGCTGTTTGCAAGCACTTTTCCTTCTAAATCTGGTATTAAGTGGCTAGTACCCTACAAATTAGCTTGTACTTCAGCAAATAGTGAGGTGAAATAGGAGCAGGTCTAAACAGTCAAATGGTGGGTGCTGAGACCTGATAGCCTGCACTGTATGTATCTGGAGGCTACTGCCTTGGTATATCTACAGTATTATTAGTACCTCGTTCCAAGGATCAATGCTCATTAGTGGCTGAAGACACCAGGTGCATTCCTAGAGGGGCCTTACTTGCCATTTACCTCTAGAGTATCTGCAAATAACTCCTGAATTCCCCATAAAGACACTATTTTTTCCTAACAATTATGGCATCTTTATAAAATGCAATTTGCTGCCATGGATACTCAAGTTATTTCTGAATTAACTAGCTCAGGTACCAGACACTCTGGCCCTTGCTTGGATATACAACAAGTAAATCTCAAAGTGTCTCTCATTCTCTGATTAATTCTTGCACAGACTCCAAGGAAAATCTCTCTCTTAGACTGCTGGGAGGGTGACAGTTTCTTCTCTTGTGAACTACCAAAGCTGTTTATCTTCTTGAATGGGAAACTGAGCAGGAGAGTGGAAAGGTAAGATTAAGAAAAGTTTGGGACTTAGAAGACTTGGGCTCCAATTCAAAGATCCCTCCAGTTTTGTTTGACTTTATTATAACTGCAGGTAATTATTTTCCTGCATTACTTTGCTGCAAAGTAGTTTGTTGAAGCTATTTTTGTAAGAACAATTCGCTGTTTATTTGGAAACCTCAAGTAAGTATGACTCAGAAATGGATCCATTTGATGCTTTTGAGTAGCTTTCCTGTATCCATGATGAGAATGTTTGAGTCTAGGAGGAGTCTTCAGTAATCTGAATATGATGTTTTATTTGACTAATTATGTAGGCTCTTCAGAAAAAGCTGAGGTTGTTCAACCATTAATCCAGCACTACCAGGTCAGCATTAAACCATGTACCTCAGCATCCTATCTACACATCTTTTAAGTACCTCAGCTGGACCAGGGAAATTATTGTCTCCCTGTACTCAGCATTGGTAAGGCCACACCTCGAATACTGTGTTCAGTTTTGGGCCCCTCACTACAAGAAGGATATAGAGGTTCTGGAGCATGTCCAGAGAAGGGCAACAAAGCTAGTGAAGGGTCTAGAGCACAAGTCTTACAAGGAGTGGCTGAGGTTGGCTAACCTTGAGAAAAGAAGGCTGAGGGGAGACTTTCTTACTCTCTACAACTACCTGAAAGGAAGTTGAAGCAAGGTGGGGGTTGGTCTCTTCTCTCAGATAACAAGGGATACAAGAGGAAATGGCCTCAAGTTGTCCCAAGGGAGGATTGGACATTAGGAAAAAGTTTTTTGTTGAAAGAGTGGTCAAGCCCTGCAACAGGCTGCCCAAGGAAGTGGTGGAGTCATCATCCCTCTAATAGCATCTCAATAAACCAGTCCACTTTAATGCCATTATCTTCTCTGAACATTTAACAGTTGATGTTTGACAGAGTAACAAAGATCGTGTTCAGTCTTGATACAAAACTCTACTCTAGTCTATGACACCTAATGAGAACTTCAGAATTGGGTCATTAATACAGTTCCACAATTGCTGTGAAAACACATATATTTACATATATACAGGTACACATATATATCTTCCTCTGCAGCACAAACCCAGACTTCTAAAAAGCAGCCCTAGCAGGCACTTTGCCATGTGACACTTTGCTTTTGCTTCCTTTTTTTGGTGGCTCAGATGGACTGCCTGAGACAGACAAATATATTGTGTCTGAAGACAATTATACACCAGGTGAGAAGCATTTTCTAGAACACAAAGCAAAAACTAGCTTATTGATTTAAACATGGAATTGTCAGATCAGTGTTTGTGTTTTCCAATTATGATGGGCAGAAAAAAGGATAATCCTATCTATAAAATATTAATGACACTTAAGTTCTTCAGGCAAGAACACAGAAAGAACTGGTATTTTCTTTTTTGTAGATTGTTATATTACTGATGCCCTCCAGTTATTTTGCTCTAAGTTGAGACCATCCCCCTGTTATTAACTCACAGCCAGCATTTAAATTGTCATTTGCATAAACTTTGCCTGCCTCTGGCAAGAAGACAGGAAATGCTTTTTCTGAAATCATCAAACAAGTACTTTCCTAAAGATTGCAGCCTTTTTTTAGTTTCTAAAATAAATGAAGCTTTGAGCCAATGTATCAAATTAGTATATGTAGGAAAAACCTAAAAGAGAACAAACTGTATTATAAAGACAATACTTGTTAAAGTGTTGTTAGAAGACATTTGAATTGATATGTTAAACTGAATTAAAATGTGACAGCATCCAGACATAGGACTAATTCTTGTAAAGGTACTCTTTAAGGACTGATGTAGGAAGTAAACAACCAGAACAAACTTGATAATTGTGCTGTTACATATTTTTTTGCTTGATGTTAAATATGCATCCTTGCCAGGCTGATTTCTCATTCTAAAAATTATGGGTTTCAGTCAGGGAAAAGGAATGTAGAATTACATTAAAAGACTGCTTCAGTGTACCTATACTTATAAAGCAACTTTGAAAATGAAATATATAGGTGTGGTTTTCCCCACACCTTCCTTCCCACACAACTAGGAGTTGGACTCGATGATCCTCGTGGGTGGCTTCCAGCTCAGGACATTCAAGTCCTGTATAATATCTTGTATGGTATTTTAAACCTCTACATAGCCAATGACTTTTTTCTCCATTCCTCTTCTTGTTTGCCTTTTACTTCATAACAACAGTAAGTGCCTTTCACGTACTAATTAAAGTAATAATAGCAAAAACTCTTACGTGTTCTGGACTAAAATCAAATATCACAGGGCCTCTAGATTAGGGGCAATTTTCACAGGACAGAGTCTAAACTGAAAAACATACATTTCTCTGCATTTACACTGACAAAACTGAGATGCTGTTCTAGAACTAAAAGCCCAATTATGTCAATCAAACATTACGTTCCAGAAGCTAGAAAGCTACATAAAACTTGATCATCCTGCTAATATTAATATATAATTGGTTAATAAGCCCCTCCAGAGGGGAAGTCATTTAAAAATTGTAGTGCTAACTGTATTGCATTTTAAAGACTAATGACACTTACAAAGAGGTGCATCTAACAGGTTTTTTGAATTGACATTGTACTACCACTTTAGTTTGCAGCAAGCATAGTAATTCTTTTAGGAGCTGCAAAAAGACAAATTCAGAGAGAGAAATCACAAGTCCATTATGTACATGAAGTCATTTGTCATCATGGATATTTTATGAGAATTTTATGAAGCCTTAACAGATGGTGAAGCTTTTACTGGGGCTAAAAAGAATTTATGTTTCCAAAAGTAGCTCTATTTGATTTCATCAAATACATTTTCCACACATGAAGAGACTACAAAACATCTTAGTCTCCTGACTTTTGAAAGCTCTTTGATATGTAATATTTTGTCAGAAAACTTTGACACAGAGTCAAAGCTAGCTGAGTAGAATCAGATTACACAGAAAATGATGCATGGAATCTTAATCTATAAGAAAATCTGCATGGATTTGTAAAATGTAATAAAATAAAAGATGGAATAAAGCCATGGAAATCAGGATTTGTGTCTTATTATAAAAGAAATGTATTTCCTTTGGTGAAAGGAGAATAATCAGTTCTAGTAAACACTTTCAGTCTTTGGATGTAGTACTCTATCCCTAGTAATATGCATATTAGCAAAATATGATTTAGCTCAATTAATGTCGCTGCTCTTCAAGAATATATTCCTTAAAGATAGCTATGTGCATTCATGAGCTTCCACCAGTAGAAATTCTCTTATCTAAAGAATCCTTCTAAGAGATTTGAACCATTTTTTCCTAGGATGCTGTCTTTGTTTCAAAAACTTTTCCCGTACTTTCCACAGCTCTAATAATCAATAGAATGGCTAGTGAAATACAGATTAAATGGGAGCCTTAGAAGTGCGAAAATAGCACATCACTTCCCAGACTGGTTCTTTCATGGGCAGACTTCCTCATATCTACCCCTCACTAAAAGATGCGCTACAAGTTCCCTCATCTTTGTAGGACAAACATCTTGCAGTTTTGAAGACACACAGAATCTCCTGTGTTAAAGGCTTCAGTATCATGTTTAACAACAGCCTCTAGTGATGAACCCTGGATAAACGAATGCACTCTCTAGAAAGAAATTAATTAAACCTGGTCACAATAATTGAGGAAAAGAATAGATTATAGACTGAGGGCAGAGAGGAAGAGGTAGTGAATAGGAAGGAATCCCTAATATATGGCAGTAGCAACTGCATCTCCTTTCATATATCCACAGCTAACAATAATACTGCTTGGTGGCACAAATAGCCCACTGGTGTGAAGCCACTCAAAGGTCATTTTTTTGGCAGCCCACAGAAAAGTGAAAACCTCACCTAACTGGAAACATGGTTAGACATACAAAGCAATCCTGAAACTTCTGAACTTTGCAAAGGGAAAAATCAGTTTCTATCCATGACTATTCACTTCTAGAAGGTTCAGTGTGCCTTTTTAACTGGAAAGAGAAAAGGATATTTTTTTCCCTAAAACAATATTTGCCCTCACTATCTTGGCTTTTTTTTAATGCAACTTAGCAGTTAAATTGAAACACAAACATTAACTTTCAAACATGAAGTAAAATCAACCTGATTGCACATGTTCTTACTACTTCCTCCCAAGGAAACTGCAGTAGAGAAAAACTACTCCCCCTTAGGATTTGTGTACACAAACCATAATATTATGGCAGAGAGATAAACAGTTCAGACCTGAAAGCAGCCTTCTAAAGATCCAGCTCCACTTGGGCCAATGCACACTATGAGTATCTCTGTATTGCTGTTCTCTGCCTGTGCTCTGAGGACACAGAGCAGCTGAGCAGAGCCAGGTCAGATGTTTAACTGTCTTAGCATTTTTCTTTAAAGCTCTCCTTCCTGATTGTTACTGTCACAGCGCCTTTGTAACAGAATTCAGCAGGACATCATATTTCTAACCTCTTTGTAACAGAGTTCAGCAGGATGTCATACTCATCACACTCCTATTCTATATTCTAGCCTTTCTGCTTTACCCAGCTAAAAATCCAAGGAATTATTTTCAGCTCAGCTCAATTCTCTCATTGCCATGAAAACCAACACAGGAATTCTGCAGTGCAGCTCATACATCCAGTCAAATGCCACAAGCACCAGAATATTTTCATCAACTTGATTCTCTTCTTTTTTTCTTTCTTTTTTTTTTTCCCCAAAATAATTCTGTAAGAGATGGTAAAAATCTTGCAAAAGAAAGAGACCTGAAACTCACCCTGGCAGGTTAAAATATACCCAGCTGTCATTTAAAAACTTTTAAAATCAGATGCATTTCAGATTTTTTTTCTTTTTTCTATAGATTTTAAAAGAAGTGTCCAGTTTACAATAGGCTTTTAAAACTTTTTTGCTTCACAACTGCTCTTGAGTAGAACAAAACACTAGTGACCTAGATTAAACAAGTGGATGGTGTCCATGTCTTCACAAACACTTGAAGTACCTCAGGT
This sequence comes from Galbula dea, assembly GCA_013399015.1. Lineage (NCBI taxonomy): Eukaryota > Metazoa > Chordata > Aves > Piciformes > Galbulidae > Galbula > Galbula dea. The sequence goes on along the minus strand of VWZX01001678.1, from coordinate 295,579 downwards.
TAATGGGAAAATTGACTTAAATTAATTAGAATAAACCCTTGTTTATTCTAATATATTTTAGATAATTATATATTTATAAAATTTAGTTTATTTTAGGTTAGTGAAGAAAAAACAAGACAAAACAAAAATCATTCCCTTGCCTGATCTTGCAAAAACAAAACCTGAACTTACAAAAAGAGGATATTCACATGGTAAAGTTAGTCACCCTTGGAAAGGTCTAGGACATTTTATTTTATGAAATTTGGAGTGTTCAGGGTAAAGTTGTGTTTTCTGTTCTTCTTTGCTTGTCACTTTGCTCTCTTTATGCAACTCCAGCAAGGCAGGGAGAGAAAACTACATAATATGGAATGTATGAGACTAAAGGTCACTATTCACAGTGAGATCTGAAGAAAAGTGTGTAGCCAAACCTGCACATGTTTTTCCAATGCCTAAATTTCAAGTTGGTAAACTCCCTATGAAGGTTACTCTCTAACTATATTGGCCAAGATTTTGAACACTGCTGTATCTGCCTTTAAATCATGCTTATTCATGGTTTCAGGAGGGATGTCTCACACAAAGAAAAAATAAGCATCTATTTAGATGCTCTTTCAACCCCTGCACGAAGTTCTTTTACAGCTAAAAGCTTAACAGTGTCTGTCTGCACCTAGTTTTTAGTCTACATCTATGGCTTTTCAAGTGTGTAATCAGAGAGGCAATCACACTGAAGCCTTTGCTCTGCATGGGACTAATAGAAAACCACCATGATAACCTGGCTAACTCCTTATGCTTCTGTTAATCTTACCTGAAACAGGAAGTGAAGTTTCAATTATTTTCCTTCTTATTCCTTGAATTTTTTATGGGACTAAGACTTTCCTTTTGTTTTGTTTTATGAATGTAGTTATACACGGATCATGGTCATATTCTCTTTTCTGATCCTATCCTTCCTTTAACTTAGCTGTACTCTGCTCAGTTGACAGATGCATAAAGGAAAGATCCTAGGGAGATGTTGCAGTAGGGAATTCCCAAAGTCACTGGAGTTCCTGGTCTTGATATTGCTATTCCTGTATACTGCTGAATGGTTTGATCAAAATCCTTTCTTTGTAATATCCTTAATTCACACGCTTTATCTTTTTTCCCCCAACTCCTAATCCTGTTCTCTCTTCACTCTCTCATCTTCCTTTTTATAATCCTCCTGGGATAATTCAACCTGAAACTTTACTTGAACAATCCCCTCTGTGTTGTAAAAATACCACACCATCTATAGCCACACCTTGGCTTGTAATAAATTGAACTACTTCCTTCTCATCCTTCTTTTGTTTTGTTTTGTTTTCTGTTTAGAGCATGAGATCATCAGCTAAAATGTCTACCATGCCACCTTTGCACACTGTCTGGCACAGTGTGGTCCTGCTCTGAACTGTCTCACAAGTCTCACACTTAATTGATCCTTCGGTATCTGCCTGCTAGGCCCATGGGAATCAACAGTCTTACTGATAACACATTTGGGAGAGGAAAGCATTTTACTCTGTGCCTTTTGAATAGAAGGAGGCAATAACCCAAGTATTTTCTTCTCTTTTCTACCAGATCCTGAGTTTACTCACTTTGAGGCTGCTTTCTTGAAGCTACCAGAGCAGTCACCTTTAACTGTAGAAGGCAGTAACAGATAAAAGATGGAAGCATATTATGTTCCTGTTCTATCTGATCACAACCTTACCTAGTGGGGTTTAAGATCTTTAACCTCTCCCTGACCTGGGGATGACATTCTTTCAAACTTCTGCTCATTTAGAAGTCCACCAATTGTGGAGTTTCTCTTGCTGTGTACTTGGGATCTTCCACTAAGCAAGTACAGCCATCTGGTTTAGTTCGTCATGGTAGCAGTCAGCCCTTCAAAGCACCACAGACAACTTTTTAAACATTAAAATGCAAAGACCTGCACACAGCAATAAGCAGGAAGAGAGAATAAATTAGGCAGTGCTTAGAATAGGAAAGACAGCAACCCTCAGATAAGCTATAGATACCACATTTTCATTTTACTGTTATCATGTTGCTAAGGAGATGGGCAGGAAGAGAATTTGGAAAGGGTATATACCTTAAGGAGCAGGGTGAGAGAAGCAGGTTGCCAGCTTCCCATCAGCTAGGCTTTGAATCAGAATTGAGGACAACATCTAAAATACAAGATGTTGCTGTTTATCCCAGTCCTCAACTCAAAAGAATCTGGGATACATTCTAGGAATCCTAAGTAAAAGAGTCTGAAGATCTGGAACATAAACTCAGTTTTACATGGAGAGAAATTAAGATAGAACTTCAGGTCACCCACTGAATCAGGAGGTTGTAGCAATGCCTTTCTGTTCCAAATAAACCACCATGTTGAAACAAATCTAAATAGCTGCATTATTAAACTCTTGCAGGATAGGTCCACAGTCTGTAGCCATAAAAGCAGAGTGGTTCCATGGATATTCCACAGAGAGTCTCTGCTACTAGGTTGTCATACTTATGCTAGAGGCAGAAACTAATACCAAAAAGAAAGCAAAGAGCAGCTATAACTAACAGTGTTTAGAAATGTTTAGATGTTTAGAAATAACAGTCTAGCAGCCCTAAGCATGCTAGGGCCATCACCAGAGAGCTTTACCCTCTGGGGAATTAGAAGGGCTCATATATGCTCCCTGCATTATAATCAGCCAATCTCGTTATGCTTTCCTGCTTCGTAATTAAAGATCTTATTAACAGAGATGAATTTGACAAAAAAATAGGCTTTACAAATTCCAGTTTTCAGAAGAGGAGAGAATCATTTAGTTTGGGATGCCAGTGAGAGTATTTCTTCATTTACCCCAAATGCCAACACCTCCATTACTGTTAATATCATTAAATTAGATTATTTAGTGAGAATGCCATCAGTACAGACCATGTTTGAGAATTTCTAATGTAGAAATGGATCTTAATCTTTTCTGGACAGTGCTGACTTCAGTAAAGCTGTTAAAGTTCATACTGTTTGAATGTCAGGCACAATCTAATATCCAACAACTTTTGGATGAATTGGAGCCTTTTCTGTAAAGCTTTCCATTCTGAAAATGGAGCAGGCTACAGCTTTCAGTATTCATTATTTAAAAGTTAATCTACTTTAAACAACTGGGTTTTATATTGAAAGCTAGACCTAAAGTGTTTCATTTGTTCAGTTTAACTTTGACAATCCAAGCACCATATACCCCTCAAAACTATTTCCCTGTAGTGTCTGCAGTTTGTACATTATTGGCAGTTCTGGTTTTGGCTTTTTTTTGAAATTGCCACAAAAGAAATAGATGGAGAATATTCACAGTTTAGTGAAATGAAATTTAGTTAGAAAGTTTAGATTTAGTGAATGACCACCTACTGTGGCATTAACACCTAATTTGCTACCTAGGAATCTACCTAGCCTCAAATTCCTTTTCAGCTGGATAGTGAGAGAAAAATTACTGTACACTGACTGTAACACATCTCCCCAGCCTCCTTTGTGCTCCCCCAGGTCAAGACAGAGGAATCAAGTGTAAAGGAGTGGAGCATGGGAAAAGGAGGAAGAAAGGTTTGGTAACATTTGTCTTTGTTTTTCACTACTCAATTAATTGACAATAAATTAAATTAGTTTTCACCAAGTTGAGACTGGTTTGCCTGCAACAGTAACTGGTAACAATTCCCCTGCCTCTATTTTGACCCATGAACTTTCTTGTGCCTGTTCTTCCTATTTTCTCCTCCTTGTCCTGCTGAGAAGGGGGGAGTAAGTGAGTGGCTGGGTAGGAGTTCGGTCCTTAGCTATAGTTAACCTATCACTAAAGATACAATTAAACCTCTCTAATTCAGAAATCAGCAGGCATCTGTTACTCTAGTTCAAATAATTTCTGTATGTGTCTCTTAAAAGCTGTCATAACAGTGACTGTACCTTAAACTCAAGACTGTTTTGATGAAAGCAGTCTACTTTAGGTAAGACAAAGCATAACTCTCCTGCTATCAAAAAGGATTCGTGTTTCATTATACCTCTGATAACTGCTACAGTTCAGAGGTAGCAGTTTTGTTCACGTGTTTGTGAATCCTGTTTCTTACATCAAATAACTTGGATAAATGGAATGAACTCGACCATGCTCTATGCTGTATGAAAAGAATAGAATGAAACATTCATTTTCTAAAAGATGGCACCACAAAAAATAAGCAAATTAAGGAATATTAATATTCAACTCCATTCTTTCTCTTGTTTACAAAAGCTGGCTAGAAAATCTCTTGAAAAACAGGCTTCAAATGATAAATGCCAATTTGACAGACTATAACTGACAGAAGAATGCATCTATGCACTGAAATTGCTCAGCAGGAACCTTGTTCACCTGTCAGACTCTGCAGGCTGATGAATTTCTGCTAGATGGCTCCCCTGCTCCAGGGAACATGAGGAGGACTGAAGCCTGCAAGCTTCATATTTCCAGGTCACTGAGGCAGGAAGAATTCCTTTTGCAATGTCTGGAACATAACACCTTGAAATCACTTAACACAGATGCTGTAATAATAATAATAATAATAATAATAATAATAATAATAATAATAATAATGTCTTACAGACACAAAGTCACTCTAGGTGCAAGCTGGCCTTGGACAAAAATATATAATGCTTTGACATTTCAAGTTTAAATGGGTTCCTTAATGAGAAGAATTTTGTTAAGAAAAATGGGAGAATCTGCCTTGTGCATGTGTATCAGTGGATCTGACCATATACCACCTGTGTTTTTAACCTCATGCAACTTCAAAAATCTTTGGAGAGATATAGCTTTACTTTATAATTTGAGTATTTTGCTTCAGTGCATTAGGATCCATCTTTCACTTGCTCTGGGAAAGACAGTATAACAGTATTTTAAAATTATTCCACATACTGTAATAACGTTTTAAAACCATATTCCATATCCCTATCCTTTGAAACATTCAAGGTCAGGTTGGACAGGGCTCTGAGCAACCCAAACTAGTGGAAAATGTCCCTGCTTACTGCAGAAGGGTGGTACTAGATGACCTTTAATGGTCCTTTTCAACCCGAACCCTTCTATGAAGTTACACTTACATAACCTCACTAACTTCAAAACTTTGCAAATGGTTTTCCCTACAATGACACTACAAAATTGAAAGTCATTCTGTTGCCCTGAATAATTTTAGAGCTAACAGTTCTGACAATTTTATTAACTTTGATGGACTTTCAGATTCTTTTTTTTATGAGATGTGAGTTTAATGACAGTAACTTTGAACCTGATTTCTCAAGGAAGCGAGACTTACACAACTCTACTGAGACCTCCCCTTCCTAAACCTAAGTCCATTCAGCAATTCAGACTTCAGAGATATACACACTTCTCAAAGACAGTAAATTCCTATAATTTTGTGAAAACTGATTGCTAGAGATAGATCAAAATTAGTGCTACTGCTAAGGAAAAGTCAGCTGCAGTTCAGCCAGTTGGCCAGTCACCACGGGTATAATGAACAGGCAACCAGTACACAGTTATCTCAGCAACAGCATATGTTGCCACATTCTCAGCCAAACTGGCAAAAGACACAGGAAGAAGCTGAAAGAGGTATTTGAGCAATGAGTGTGTGAAGAACCGAGGAATGTGGGAGAAAAAAAAAATTTAAAGCACTTCATTAGTTCCACTGTCCACAGAACAAATTACTTTGGCATCTTCAAACTGTGAGTTTTGCCTTGGATAAAGGACTGTATGAATCTCTCATGCAGAAGATGTGTATTTGCTTTAACACAAGTGATTATGCCTTTTAGGCTACATTTCTTTAAGTGATGATTTATTTATAATGCATTTTCCTGGAGAGAAAAGAGCCCATGTTTCACTTGTGAAGGGATTGAAAAGCAAAGTTGTTCTGCTTTACAGTACCAAGGAAATGTAAAGTGAGAGCTGTTGAAAAAGATTTTTCCAACAGGAGAAGGAATAGAAATAGGCTTTTTTGTTCTGGTAATGGCATCATCAATATGAGCATGCAAACTCAATTTATATGAACTCAACAGAATCACTACATTTTAATAAATAAAGCTGGATTGTTTTTCATCTCGCAATGTCTGTTTTTCAGCCTATCTGACAATTCAAAGACACTGAATGGTCTATTTAAAATCAAATAACTTTTGTGAAAAATAAAATTAACTGTCTGGTATAAATTTTCCTCTGCTACTGCAAAAATGAAGTATTGCAGTCATGACATTAATTTATACATGCACACACATGAATACTTACATACATAAAATATGATGTTTATTACTTCTTTTTCTTAGTCATATTTAGGTTCTTCATAGAAAAAAATGCATGAGAACTCTTGCTGAAATAAATCTTTGGACTAACATGAAAATATAAGGCTGAAAACCTTGGCAAGACCTGATTTCCAGTAATACAATTCCATCAGTAATTGCTGAATATTTTTAATCTTCTGTATGTATGCATTTGAGTATTCATTTACTGATATTCACAAATCATTTTCAGAGCCCTCATCCAAATGAGCTAATTTGAAATTACTGAATTACTCCTAGAGACTGATGATGTAGTAGAAATAACAAAAACCATAGCACTGCCTGATTAGAGCAATACAGTAAAGTTGTTACAGTAAGAATCCTACTACTGTAAGAATGAAAAAACAACCATTTTAGCTCAGTCTTCCACATAAAAATCTGAGGCAATCTACACTTTCAAAGATCTGCATCTTCAGTGTACAGGTTGCTTCCAAAAGTTGCACATATGAGTAAAAAGGAAGTACAAATGAAGCCATAAATAGTCACAAGCTGAAAGCTTAATACAGTATTCAAAGCAAATAAGATTATACAGACATCACTGAATCATAGAAGGCTTGAGGTTGGCAGGGATGTCTGGAGTCGCCTGGTCCGATTCCCTTGCTCAAACAAGGCCACCTAGAGCCAGTTGCCGTGGACCATGTCTATGTGGCTTTTTAACACCTCCAAGGAATGAGACTGCACAACTTTCCTGGCAACCTGAGCCAGTGCTCAGTCACATTCACAGTCAGAAAGTGTATCCTGACATTGAGAGAACCTTCTCTGTTCCAGCTTGCACCCGTTACCTCTGTCACTAGGTACCACTGAAAAGAGCCTGGCTTTGTGTTCTTTACACCCTCCCTTCAGGTATTTACACACATTAAGATCTCCCCTGAGCCTTCTCTTCTCCAGGTTGAACAACCCCAGCTCTCTCAGCCTTTCCTCACAGAAGAGGTGCTCCTGTCCCTTCATCATGTTCATGGCCCTTTGCTGGATTCTCTCCAGTACATCCATATCTGTTCTGTACTGAAGAGTCCAGCACTGGACACAGCACTTTATGTGTGGCCTCATCAGTTTTGAGCAGAGGTGAAAAATCATGTCCTTCAGTCTGCTGGCAACAGCCCTCCTAGTGCAGCCCAGGACACCATCAGCCTCACCTACCACAAGGGCACATTGCTGACTCATGGTCAACTTGGATTCATCACGCAAAATAATATTAAAAAAAATTAAATTTCTTCCTGCTCAACATACTGGTTAAATAGAGAGGATGACTGCAACATCAAGGTAGATGTGACCAAAATCTTTAATATTACTGCCATGGCAGTGTGAACACAAATAGCAATGTTTAAGTCTGTTTATTGCTTACTTAGTAAAATTAATTTGCCAGCTGAAGCTGCTGGTTGCAAGATATGCCTAAGCAAACAAATAAATAAAAAACTTAATTTATGAAGCTAACAGAGATTTAGAGATAGAAGAGCAGAAGATTCTAAGTTAGACTTTTAAAGCCAGACCTTGAATACCTATCTTTGGACTGAAACAAGTTTCTAGCTTAAAACCTGTGAATAGTTCATACTCCATAGCTCCCTATCATACTGCTGGAGTGCAGAATGAATCTAAACAATAAAACTAGCCTGAAACTTCTAATTCACCACTCAATTGTTGGAGGCATGCTGCAAAAATGGCACAGAACTGCTTTATGAGACCATATAGATACTTGGCTATTAGTCATGGATATTATTGCTAAGTAAAGAAACATGTAAGATTGAGGGGTTAAAAGTTTAATGCAGGAAGTAATGTCTGAAAGGACTTAAACAGTGCTGAAGAAATAAAATTTCTTGTTGTAAGGGAACACAGAAAACACTCTTACCTAGGTTTATTTTTATCGTCCTTTTCCAGTGGAAAGGTTGTATGATATTCTTAAAACCCTTGAAAGCCTGGAACTATCTTAGAAAAGTATATATACTAGGGAGGGTTTCTGGTTATGAATAACATTCACAGCACTTCTGAGAACAAAAATAATATTTTCAAGACTTATCTACTTCCCTTACTCTGCCACAAATGTTGTTTATCTCTTCTGCTGGGAAAAGGCAAGGTTTTGTTTCAGATGCATCTCTAAAGGCAATGTATTTCCTCTTTCTCTGCTTAATGCAGACATTTTGCTGAAGGCTCTCTAAGCCTCCCATGCATTTCATGTCAGAGGTTTGGTCTGAATGACATTAACCTTTCTGTCCTTCATTCCTGGAAAGTTCAGACCATTAAGACTTCCTACAGAAGCCAATAGCAGTGGATCTTCAACAAACAGATCCAACCCAGTTTCTCTATTTTGTGTACTGGGATATAGAAGCCAGAATGAGCAAACGTAGTGCCTTAAATTTGGTACTGAAGTGCTCTTGTTTTCAAATATGGCAGAATGGGCACATCCTACTTCTAATGACCTAAAAAGTCAGTTCTATGACTGCAGGCACCTGAATATTTGGCCTCTCTGTCTCAGTGTTTTTCATAAGAAAAATATTTGTCTATGCAATGCACCTTGAAATGCAGCAGTGACAGCTGCTTTCCAAATGAAAAGTACACTTCAAAAAATACCAAAAGAAAACTGAGAGTAAGTGAGCAGGCAACACTTTAAATCAAAACTCACCTATGCAATTCTCAGGTCCACCCTGAAGTTAGGTAGTTTGAAATAAGGAGTACTTTCCAGGAGGATGAAGTACTTTTGCTGTAGCTAGTAAAAGAACTCTGGGTTGTCAAAACAACAGTAAATAGACAGATAAAATAAATCAAACTGACAAAATGCACCATGATAAGAAAGTTCTGCAACAGTACAAGAACCATTATGACTATTTCATTTCATTCAAACTGAATTATACTCAATAAATAAAACCTAACGGGACAATAAAAACCAAGCCTTGTCTCCAAGCTACTTACAGCATAAATGGATTAGATTCTATGCATAATGGACTAGTAAATAGTAGACCCATATAAACTGTGGGAACAGAATTCCATTTCAAACACCAAAACAGTATGAAGTTGACAATTGTACAGAATTAATAGCCAAATGCCAGGCAGTCAGCCAGAAGGTTTCAATGAAAATTGCCTTAAGCAAGAGCAGTAAGCAAGGGGAGGAGTTAACAGTTTTTAAAAAAAAGGCAAATAAATTCATTCATGGGATGGTATTTGTCACCAGAAAGGCCAGAATGACAGATGATTAAAATCTTGTTAATAGAAAAAAAAAATCCAAAGAACAAAAGCCGACTTAATGTAAGAGGAAGTCAGTGAAAAGAGTAGTTTAGTACCAAACACAAATCTAGAAATCTCCTCCATTAACAGCAAAGTGACAGCCATTTTAGTCTGTTGTAATTCTCTTTAGAGTTTATTTAGATAAAGAGAGATTAACTTACGTGTGTATAACACTAAAACTGTGTCCTAATTGGGTTTGGCTGAGCTAATTGCCTCTGATCAATAAAGCTAACACATACTATGCTTGTCCTTCAAGAACATCACTCTGGGTCTCATTTCACTTCCCTCAAACCATGCTTCTGACATCCAGGGGGGCAGAAATTGGTCACATTAATAGAAAACTGAAAGGAACACAGAAGAACTTAAATAGAGCAGTAAGCACTGGGGAAATGTGTATTTTATTCGACTAAAACCCCCTTGTGCTTCAAGACACATCCCATCCACTCACAGCAGTTTCCTAGCATTTTTGCACTCCTTTCTAACAGCTTTTCTTTTGCTTCGACACCAGCACAGACACCAACAGAGCCTCCTAGTGCTGACACCGCAGACAGCACTAGAAGGGGAGTCCCTCTGGGAACACCTCCAAAAGACAGTGGCTTTGCTGAAGTTTTCTCCTGCACACCACACCCCCCCGTAAGCGTAGCTACAGTCACACCAGCATTTTTTGGCACTGAAATGACAAGACAAACACACGACTTTTTCCTCAAACAAACCAATTATGCTTTATAGCCTAGGGAAGCATCTAATCATATGACACAATGCCTGCTCTAGTAAAATTACACAAAAGAAAATAAAACCAGGAAATGCAGACACAACATAACTACTTAATACTATTCCAAATATTATGGTACAGCATTCATTCACACTTAATACATCATTTTAATTTCCTTGACAACAAGGTCATTAGTTATACAATCTGTGCAGTCTGCACAAGTATATCTTCTAATTAACAGGCTAAACCTGCCTGATAGAGGCAGCTGCTGTCTCTAAGACCATGGGATCCTCCTCCCAAAGACAGAGCAGCATAGCTTCTTCTGAAACCAATTCTTACTAAGTGCATCCCCTCAGATCATTTTAACAGAAGTGACAAGGTAAGTCATTGGAAACACCTTAACCTAGTATTCTGCTAGTAGGCAGAGCCATAAAGCTCCTGCTTTCCTTTTTTTCCCCCCAAGATCGTCTGCATTGTCCATAAAAATATAAATAAAACAGTTTAACACAGATCTCCCCACTCTGCTTAACCAGGAGAAAGGAGCTTATGAAAGCAACACTGACTACATACAAAGTGGCCACTACATACCGAGCCTGATGCCATTCAAACTAGTAGCTGTTTTTAAGGTGTCCTTCTGAGATGAAATAAGCCATGAATTTTACTCGATACATTATCAGTAGTATTTAGCTCATGTAAGACAGAGGCACTTCCAGGGACACGCACACCAGCTCCTCTCTAGCTTCTTTTCTACGCACAGCTATGCCCTCTAGTGGCACTGCCCATTTCACTACATACTCTGTCCTTTTCTCAGTCGATACACAGCTGAACTGCCTTCAGTAGCTGGTGTTAGGACCCTCGCTTTCTTTTAGGAAGCTGTTGTATTAATACCGAAGAACTTAACCGTACAGAAGTTTCATGATACTGAGAGAATCCAAATGATAAAGTTTTAAATAAAGTCCTCATTTTTGAAGTATCTTTCCTACCTTCAGTGGTAACAGCAAAATTATTGTTCCCATCTCCCTGACTGAGAACAGCTGTGATGGAAGATTTAAGAAAACACAAAGTCACCTCAGTAAGTCTGGGTAGGTTTGAGGAAAAGAGAGGAACAGCAGCTATGTCAAGACAGTCACCCCTATCAGGATGTGTTTTCCCACTACATCCAGTCAGATAGAACTACAGGCTATCCTTAGGTATGTGCTCCTGTCCCTTCCCCACTATCAGATTTAGCAATGAAGGCCCTGCAGAAGGGATTTCTTCATATTCCAAACTCTGCTAAGACACTAATTCCTCCACACTCAATTTTTCCCTACAGATCAGAAAGGTAGTGATTTCTCATGTGTTCAATCACCAGATCCAACGTAAGGAGAGCGGATGAGGGCCACAGAATGTCACCATTACTTTATCATTATGCTGTGCCCCTCTGCAAAGTCTGCTTTACACAGATGGTGAGTCTGAAGTAATACATGCTTTGATTATTTGTATTCCAGTTGAGTCTCATTTACGACATCAGCTAACTGGGCTGAGCAGTTCAAACTCCACTCTGTTTTTTTAATCATTATCTTACTGCAGGCTATTATACATACAAGCTTTTAGTTTGAACTAAGCCAATCTTCAATTTTTCCATAAGAATATATTGAATATAGAACTATAAATGTCTTTCATGCTGTCAGAAAGGTGGTCCATTAAAGAGTTAACATCTAAACCAGGTCTTTGAACCTATATTAACTTGGAGATTAAGTCTCCTACCTGTTCTTGTGTGAACCAAATTAAGAATATTTTTACTTGTAGGACAGAAATTATTCTTCCATTTCTCATTAGGATTGGCAATGATTACAGTCCATATCTTCACGTGCTAGTTTCCAAGAAAAGCTAAAAAGGAAAACCTGAACCAACTTGCTTTATTGAAATAAAAAGATATTCTCTCTTCATATAACATAAAAAGCATTAGCTGCAGGGATTTTATCACCTCCCTAAAGCCCCAAGAGTTAGTACAGGTAAAAGCAGAAATTAACACTTATTAGGAAGCTATAAAGGTTAATTTGGAAAAGGGAGCTCTTAGCAGCTGCAAGAAATGGTCGTGAGGCCTCAGGATAAATGAAACTGTGACAGATAGTTCTTATGATGTAATGCTCAAATTTAGCTTCCACTTACAGCAGCTGACCTGCTGAAACTCTGGGCACATAAAACTCTTTCATAGATACCAACCTTTCTTTTCAGCATGCAGTAGAATGAAAGAAATGCTGAATCAGCATTTTAAGTGCCAAAGAACCAGTTAAACAAAACTCTACACAGTGTATTTATAATTCACCCTTGAGCATAGCACCTGCATTTGGAAGCCTCTTCCACTCCTGTATTTCTACCATTACTGTGACTTAACACTGTCTTAACACATTTCTATCCCCAGCTTCTACAGAGATGGCAATTAAATTGTACAAGAGGGGAGACCTCACTGCAGCTTATAGCTTCCTCACCAGAGGCGGAGGAGGGACAGGTGCTGATCTCTCTGGTGACCAGCAACAGGACCCAGAGAAAATGACATAAAGCTGTGCCAGGGGAAGTTCAGGTTAGATTAAGAAAAGGTTCTTTACCCAGAGAGTGGTGGAGCATTGGAACAGGCTCTCCAGGGATGCAGTCATGGCACCAACTCTCACAGAATTCCAAAAGCACTTGGACAGTGTCCTTAGACATATGATGTGACTTTGGGGTTGTCTTGTGCATAAACAGGAGCCGGACTTGATGATCTTTGTGGGTCCCTTCCAACTCGGGATATTCTGTGATTCTGTGATAAGATAGCAGTGCTTGAATACTTTCTTTTTAACTGCAAAAGAAGCAATGGAGTCTAGAAGTGTTTACTTAACATGAATTATTAGAGCCACTGCTGACAAAAATATTCACAAGAAAATTGAAAATATGTAACACAGAAGAAATTCGTAAGTCTTGTCAAAGGAAAGGTGAAAAACTAAATGTTAAAACCCCTCCCTTGTTTTCAGAAAACATTTATTCCCATAACATATATACTACCTAAGGGTAGAGTGCTTTGCTTTTTTCAGCATTTGTAATGCATGTCTGTAAGAAACATGTTTTCTCTTTGTCTGGAGAGATAGATATGCAGGGAAGTGGAAAGTCTCTACTTTCAGATGTTTTTAGGCCAAGCAAGAGAAAAGTACTGTCTAAATGTCATCTGCTCTTTTACAGAACTTCATATGCAGTCTACCATGAAAACAGCCTTTTTGACCTCAAGATGAGGTGAGTTACATCAATTTCAATTCTTGGAATGCTCAAAATTAGTTTTTCTTTTAGCAGGCATTGGTTTTCAGTAAGCCACATCTGAAACAACTATCAGAAAACAATCCCATATTATTCTAAAACCAGAGTGAATGGAACATGGTGTCAACCTTCCAGTTGACCTGGAACCACTTTAATTAAATTAATATAAATAAAGACTTTAAAACGTCATGATCTACTCCTTTCTTGAAGAACCCAAGGAGACTCAGTGGTTTTGCCTTCCATACCCTTAAGATTTCCATGCCAAGCCTGATCCCCTGAGCTCATTCCTACACGACTATCCCCGATGTCAGACTCATTAAGGTGAGGCTCAACTCGCCAAGGAGCTTAGCGCAGTCTATAAAAAAACCTCGAGCTGAAACTTCAGGCATCCACATGCTTCTGAAAAGCTACCCTTGGAACGGCCCAGGCTTTACAGGCAATTCTACCCAGCGTTACTTGCACATGGAGAAAGCAAAGCACAGACTGAACCACTTCTCCCTATCTCCCTCTTTGCACCCCTAACTCCGAGAGAGCTCACGCCCCCTCCTGCACGAGCCTCCGGCCGGAAGAGGAAAGCCGGGCGGCCCTTCCGCTAGGCGAGAGGGCGGTGATTGGCACCGCTCGCGGGCTGAGGGAGAGGCGAGAGCTAAGCCCCGCCTCGCTCTGCCCCTCCTCTCCCCGCCCGGCGCTGGTCTCTGCAGCTTGAGAGGATCAGGACCATGTTGGAGACGTTGCGGGAGCGGCTGTTAAGCGTTCAGCAAGACCTCACCGCTGGGTGGGTAGTACTCCCGGCTCGGCCTGGCTAGGGGAACGGGAGAGAGATCCGCGGCCTGCAGCGGGAGGGGAGAGGGAAGCAGGTGACCGGGGGCTGGGGTGGGGAGAGGCGGGGACTGGCCCGGAGGGAGGGAGGGGAGGAGGAGGAGGAGAGTGAGGAGTCAGGATCCCCGCCAGGGTCTCTCACCGTGGCAGGTGTGGGGTGCCCTTGGTGCTGGGGTGAGATCCCTGAGTCTAATCCCCCCTCGTTTCTTCCAGCTCGGTTGGGCGGCTCGTAGCGAGCCCTGGCAGCTGTGCGGTAACCTGCAGCTGCAGTCAGGAGCTGGGGGGGTTGAGGAAGTGCCTTGGTGTTTGCTGCGGTCAGGGAAAAGGAAAAGAAACTGCTGCTGCTTTGAGAGAGAGGATGAGAGAGATGTGAATGGGGTCACTTAACGCGCTTGAATTTTTTATGAAGTAACTGACCTTCAGGGTTTTATGGATTAACGCAGTTGCTGAAGGAGCATCACTGTACTCTGTTCGGCAGATAAAGCTTTTCTTTCCTTGGAGAATGAGTTACTGTCACTTGGGGAAAAGAAGTGCAGGATAAGCGGAAGGAGCAGCCCCTTGTTTACATGAAAAAGTAGAAAGATACTCTTCCTACATTGCCTCACAAGGTTTCTCTAGATAGACCCTGCATTTGTGCTATATTTAGTACAAGCAGGTGATCCAAATGAGCATTACTGGAAGTCAGTGGATGGCTGGAGAACAAGGTCATGCCTGTGCTGCAAAACTGTCGGCTCATAATGAGTCACAGGAGAGTATCATGTTGTAATCAATTACTTTTGAAAACCGTGTGGCCTTTGGCAATGCTGAAGCTGCCTTACGGTACCCCTATGGTAAATATTTGTATATAATGATGAATGTCTGTGTACTCCAGAAACTTAAAGTGGTTTATAATGACTTGTTTGCATCAGTGTATGATAGTCCAGAGAAACTGATAGAATAAACTACTAATCGACCAGATAAATTGCTTATGTTATCTGTCTTATCTTAACAAACAGTAATTGAATATTAAAATGTCTTTAGAATACAAACAAAGGCATTGCTTTATTGCTGTCTTTCTTTTTTGCTGTTACTTTTAGAATTTCTCATAGGGTTTGATGCCTCAGTACAGTGTAAGGTCTTTTGAGAAAGTTTTTCGCATGATGAAAGAGAACAGGAAGGTCATGACATGCTGGATCCAATGGTCATTTAAGTCTGTATTTCCATGTACTGCTGCAGTGAAGTCAATATTTTTCCACAGTCTCTAGTTTGCCATCTTTTTTGTATTGCAACATTTTGCTCTGCTTTGAGAACAGTCTCTCCTTTCATCATTTCTGTCTTTGTTTTAGCAGCTGCACTAATGTGCCTTTCTTGGAGTGCCTTATCTTTTAAGTGTTATTTTCATTTGCAGTTTTCATTTTGCCATAGTAGCAGAGGCTGTGGAGAGCATAAGGTTTTTTTCCTGTAGTGACCCAAAGGATTCAGACTATAACATGGCTTGTCCTGTTTTGTTCCCTTTCCCTTTCACAACAATGCAACCTCAGTGCCATAGTGTTCTAGATTATTCCATTCCCTACCCCACAAAGTGATAATAGAAGCAATTTTATGCTGTTAAGACTTTAGCTCAAAATGATGAAAGCCCAAAGGAAGTATTTCTTGTGTCAGGAATGCTTAGCCAGTTATGGCCAACTTGTTAACTACACATGAAATCTTGTGAAGTGGAACAATTGGATTTCTTGAAAAATTATGAAGGAAAAGTTTTTCCAAGGCTTCTAAGAACATAACTTCTGAAGGAATAAGGGAACATTTATGTTAAGTTCTTTAGATTTAATGAAAAAGCAGTTTAGGGTTATTAGTCATTTCTGTGTACCAAGAAACAAGCTCCTCTTTCTCCTGCTCAGCTGTGCCTGCTGCTGTCTACTTTTGTGCATCTTTCTAGCATTTGACTCACTTACCTGCAAGTGCCTTTTAGCAGGAGGAGGAAAAAAAAAACAAACCAAAACCAAACCCAAAACAGAACAGTGAGCTGTATTTGTGTGTGATCAGGCAGTAATTCATGTGCTTCTGCCAGCTTGAGTGATGTGGCTCACACTACTTCTAATTTGTGCAGAGGACACTGCTGAAAGGAAGCCAGTACTGTGTAGTCTAGTGATAAATCTTTTAACCTTTACTTCTAACTGCCTGGCAGATATTCCAGTAGGAGAACTGGTAGTCATGATCCAGCATTTCCTTCAGTCCCTTCTGTGATTAACAGAGTAGCAGGAGGTTTTGGTTCTTGCTTTGCCATGCCAACTTGACTAGCATGGATGGTTTGACTGAAACAGAGTAAAGATGGAAAAGAGTTTTGTGGGTCCTTTGTTAGTTGGGAGTTTGTTTGGTTTTGCTTTTTAATTTGGTTGGCTTGTTGTTTGTTTTGGGTTTTTTTGCAAGCTACACACCAGTCAGTGTGAAATTGACCATAGGTGAAACAAGCCTCAGATGCACTCAGTAAGCAGCGTGCTGCTGGAGCTTCTGATAGTTGGCAGAAGGAAAGTTGTCCTCGAGCTACTTTTGTGTCAGCA
Source organism: Galbula dea (assembly GCA_013399015.1). Lineage (NCBI taxonomy): Eukaryota > Metazoa > Chordata > Aves > Piciformes > Galbulidae > Galbula > Galbula dea. Next base: position 278,772 of record VWZX01001678.1, on the reverse strand, counting down.
GACTTTAAGGCAAACGCCTCCATGTGATGGTCATGCTTCTCCTTGGCACTATGCCTTCTTGCAAAGGGTGTTCTTCAGGATTCGGTTGTTGTTTCCTATGCAAATCTTTAATTCCTGTCTGCTAAGGAAGCAGTATTGAGAGCTGAATGACTTGGATTTATAGCTCCCACTAAACTTTTCATACCCAACTGCTGGATGCAGTTGTAGAAAAATCTCTCTCATCATTTGAAAACAGTGTTGATGGAAATAATTTCATATGACAGTCTTCACAAAACTAAGTGAAATTTGATTTATTTGTGAAATAAGCTGTAACAGAATTAACTGTAATAGACTGGAATGAACACATAATGTGTTCAGACACGTTCCCCTGGTTTTGGTGTTGGAAATATCTGATGGTTTTGTGTTTTGATTTATAGGTTGAAGACTTTGGGCGACAAATCAAGAGAAGCCAAAAAAAGCAGACAGAGGTACTTCTAAAGTTCTTAATGTATACCATTGATCTAGAATGCTCTTGTTAAAGAAAAATTTGGAAGTAGTTTCATATATATGAGCCAGTTACAAGAACATTTGCATATAATTTTACAGAATATTATTCTGACAACAGAAAAGCTTAACCTTAATATTGAGGAAGTATTTGCTTAATAAGAACCTTCATTAATAGGCCTAAATAATTTTTGATGGCCATCAATCAATTTATAAATGACTATTTAAATTACATGAACCTTAACATTATTGTAGTACCTTATACAAGATTCATTTGCAGTACACAGAAATCTAATTGTTTACAGTCTCTGTGAATCTTGTACTGAAATTGTGATTCATTATTTTTTTAGTGTGAGAACAGAAATATCAGCCTTTTTATAGGGGAAAATGTGTAAAATTGGAGTACTTGAATTAGCTGTTTCAAGAAGATTTAATTTTACTATATTGTTCGTTCTTTCAAACTGTGTGAACAACAGAGAATCATAGAATTGTCAAGAGTTGGAAGGGACCTTAAAGATCATCTAGTTCCAACCTCCTTGCCGTGGGCAGGGACACATCCAGCTTGATCAGGTTGCCCAGAGCTTCCTTCAGCCTGACCTTAAAAACTTCCAAGGTGGGGCTTCCACCACCTCTGTGGGCAACCTGTTCCAGTGTCTCACCATCCTTATGGTGAAGAACTTCTTCCTGATGTCTAATCTAAATCTGCCTTCCTCTAGTTTGCATCCATTCCCCCTAGTCCTATCACTACCTGACATTCTAAAAAGTCCCTCACCAGCTTTCTTGTAGGCCCCCTTGAGATACTGGAAGGCCACAATAAGGTCTCCTCAGAGCCTTCTCTTCTCCAGACTGAAGATGACTACTCAACATCTGTAACTGATATCTGTGAATGTAGCTTCTTCAAATAAGCTCAGATATGCTTTAGTGTAAAGCATATTCTTACTAAAACAGTGTGTAGACACAAATTAGTTTTAAAATAAGCACTGACCAAAAATTAAGACATCTGAAATAAACTGTATTCAGCTCTGAAGCTTGATGTTTTGGGTATAAAGGCTTTTTAACAGAAGACTGGTTGTATTGACAAGGCATGGGAACTAAAATAAGAATGGATGAAGGTTTGAATAAAACTATTTTAGGCAACTGCCTTCTCTGTGTGTTTCCAGTCCATAATATTTTTGGTTCATTTGGTGTATTTGAAATGTCTGTCACTTTTTGAGAGAGCACTAGGTGAACCAGTTGGATCATCAAAATAGGGGAATGCCAGAATGGCTGGCTTTGCCAATAAAGTTCTTGGACAAACACAGCTTTGCTTAACTGTAAGGATGGCTGAGTCAGGAGACTTGGGGTCAGGAGCAGAGAGGCAAGTAAGTGTGGTGTTGAAATGGGAGTTTGTTACTGTCCATCTGATCATGGAGTGAATGATGCCTCCTCTAAGCAACTTGAAGAATTCTCCGTATCATTAAGCCCCTGTTCTTGTGGAGGCCTTTAACTTCCTTGACACATGCTGAAAGGACACAGCAGGAGCATCAGGAATAACTTCTTGGTAACCTTTTCATAACTTCTTTGGCATGCAGAAATAGCCTTAGGAAATCCAGAACCCACCTAGAATTGACATTTACAAGAGAAACTTAGGACAAGAAATGCTTCTAGCCCTACCTTGTAATAAAAGGCTCCACAAAGAAAACATGGGATTGTTGATGAATGGGGTGGATGTTTTAGTGACAGTAAATGTAGATGTTCATTCAGTCCTCACAAACAAGGTCTCCCAGTCGTTTTTGCTTAGTGAGCAAAACTATTTTTTCAGTCTACTACTGACTAGTAGTAGATGAAGATAAATGTGGGGAACTCAACCTATAAAAGCCCATAGGACCATATGGGTCAAGAGGTACTTCATGAAATTCAAGAGGTACAAATCCAAAGCCTCTCCCTTGGAAGAAACTATCCCCTGCAATGATACAGACTGGGGATAACTGGCTAGGTGGGAAGCATCTTTGCTGAAAAGTCCCTGGGATTCTTGGCAGAAAGCAAACAGAGTGTGAGCCAGCTATATGCCTGTAATCAAGAAAGGCCAACAGCTCTTTGGGCTGTATGAACAGGACCACAGGCAAGATTGGGGGAGGTGATTGTCCCTTGCACTCATTAGATAACATCTAGCTGCTATGTTCAGTGTGGTCCCCCAGTGTGAGGAGAGGAGTTAGTAAACCTGGGGAATGTTTAGTGGAGGGCCACCAGGATGGCTGAGGCTGAAGCTCTCTGTGTATGAGGAAGGGATGAAACTGTGACTTGTTCAGCTTGGAGAACAGATCACTTTAGGGAGACCTAACAGCACCCTGTTATTACCTATAAAGAGGTTATCAAGGGGAAGGATATGTGGTGGGAACACAAAAGCCAGTAGATGTTAAGTTGAAACAAAAGATGTTCAGAGAGCAAAAGGCTAAAAGGAGAAGCTTTTTTTTCTCATGAGGACAGTCAAGCAGTGGAACAGGTTTCTCACAGAGCCTTTGAGGTTTCTGTCCTCAGGGGTTTTCAAGTTGCAGGTGGACAAAGCCCTGAGCAAGCTGGTCTGATCTCATAGCCGGTCCTGCACTAGAGACCACTGAGGTCCCTTCACGCCTCAGCCATTCTACCATTTTTCCCTTGGTTGAAAGAAAAAAATGGTTTCAGTTATGGTGGTTGGTTTTCTCCATTCATATTGTTCGGATGACAGTGCAAACCAGCCTATTCTGGTAATCTTCGGAGAGACAAATCTTGGATGACTCAAGATCTTTATGCAATGCATCCTTGTAAGTTCTGCATTGTTAATTTTCTTTAGCATGCAATAAATTGCCTTCATCTTTCAAGCTATTATTAATGAAAATGTATGCATCCAGCAGGAGATCATTAGAGCATTAAACTGGCAAAGTTTTTTTTTTTTAATGTAGTCTATATTAAGCACAGTATCTTTATTGAGGAACATAAAGAACTTGTATAGTAGTCTTATTTTCAGAATGTTTCTGTCCACTGTTTTAAGTGAAAAACAATGTTCAACCTGCATGTTTGTTAACTGTACTAAGAAATCATCTCATAGAAGTTGGTTTTAATGGACTTGGTCAAAAAGAGGTCAAAAATGAGCTACCATAAAATAAAAAGGGTGAAAAAAACCAGCCCTAGGTTTGGGATATTCTTGTAAGATACCCACTGTAATGCATTTTAAACCAGAAGTGACAAAATGTTTGGGAAAGTGAACAGTAAGGAATATCTTTCAAACACAGATGTGCATGCACACAGCTTTCTACTCACTAACCACATATGTATATTTACAATTTGATTTATAGAACTGTGCAGTGTTTGCCAGAGTTTTCTGCTGGACTGGAATTACTGAGCAGGTATGACCTTCTATTTCTTTGTTAGTGTCTGCTTCCTATATTAATATATTTCAGCAATAACTTTATTAGGTTAAGAAAATGAGAAGAAAATCAAGATGTTACTAATAGGTTTTTGGATGTTCTGCAGTTAATAGAGTTGGGGTGGTTACAAAATGATGAATATGCTTGGAGCTTACCCAATCCTTAAGCACTGTCATGTTGATTAACAGAAGTTCTGGAGGAAAAGCCACATTTGAAAGATTACTTTAGTTCATGGTCTAATGCACAGGGCTGACCAGCAGTGAGGCCCAGCCTGTGGCTTTAATTTGATGTTTTATAAACTTACATATTTGATATGATTTAATTATAATAGAGACAGTGTGCCTGTCATTGCAATGTAAAGAAAGTGTATTACATATGTATTTAATAGCATCTTTTCTGAGTAACACAAGGTATGAGCATTATACATTTCCTTTGTGCTTTTATCTTAAAAAAGAGATTAGGTATTTTTGGGGGAGTGGGGGTGTGGTGTGTAGTGATTACAATCTTGGGGGTTTTTTTCATTTTCTCAATGAAATTGGGTTCCAAGAAGTGCTTAAAGCTTTTATGTGTAGTCTTATAAGTACCCTCGGAAGGTAAAAAAACATCACTTTCTTTGAAAGAAACTATTTCTTATATATTTGTCTTGGTAGAACAGTAAATACCACAAAGAACTGTACACCTTTTTAAACTTATTTCTGGTAATCCCTATAAATATAAAGACAGTGCTATCCATTAAATCCTCCTTCCTTTGTAAGGGGAACAAAGTAAGAGTAGTTTCTTACCTATCTTCTCATCAGATACGAAGATGCTTGGGCTGCACTTCACAAAGGAGCCAAAGATTGTGCAAAAGCTGGAGAGGTAAGAAAAAAATAACATTGCCACAGTTTAAATATCTTAAAATGTGTAAATAAGTTTAAACTACAATGTTTTGTAGCACCTTACTGTGTTGACCTTGGCCACTAGGTAAGCACCCACACAGACTTGCTCATTCCCCAATAAGTGGGACAGAGGGGAGAACAAGAAGAACAAAAATCAGAAAACTCATGGTTCAAGATAAAGGCTGTTTAATAACTGAAGTACAGATGAAAAATAAGTGATACAAAAGCAGTCACTCACAACTTCCCACAAGCAAATTAGTGCCCAGCCAGTCTCAGAGCAGTGGTTACCTTGAAAGACTCATTGTTGAACAAGATGTTACATGGCATGAAATATCCCCTTGGCCAATGTTCAACTATTCCAGCTGTGTCCTCTCCCAACTTCTTTCCCACCCTCAGCCTACTTGCTGCAGGGGTCACAGGGGTGAATGGGGAAGAGAGGAAGCCTTGACACAGTACAAACATTGTGCAGCAATATCCAAAACGTTGGTGTTTTATCAACACTCTTCTGGTCAGAAATCCAAGATGCAGCACTGTGTGTGAACCAACACAGGCAGAATGCGGGAACAACCACAAAGTCACAGATGAAATGCAAAGAGTAAATATGTTCTCATTACCTCACAAACCAGATGATCTCTGCAGCAGCACCTTACAAGCAAGGACACAGGTGCTGTGGAGCTCAGTCCTTGCTAGAGAGCAAAAAAGCTTTTGAACCTACTGCACTCACCTGGTGTAACACTTTTTTTCAGGCATGGTTTGATCTTTTCCACAGCAGGGCAGGAATTTCAAACAGGTTTGAATTAGATCAGGTGCCTCTGAGTCCATCACAGGCCTATGTTAACTAAAAACGTTTGCTGTCTTATTTATAAATAAGTTAAATAGAGAAAGGAAAGTGAAAATTTGAAGCCTTAATTGCTGCCTACACTCTTACCATGTTAAATTATAGGTGCTAATTTCCAGTTCCATCTACAAAATTGTCCTAAGAATACTGGTTTTAGATGATTGTAATTTTAGCTGCATTCTGTGATTCCTGGGCTGAAATGTTTTTCTGGTGTTTGCCTTCTTCTCATGGTGTTGGGATTTTTTTTATTTGCTTTACTATTTAGCTGCTATAAATTCCATATCTCATTCTCAAAAATAGTCTTGCTTAAATAAGGATGTTGGTCTTCCAAAGTGTTTCATTGCTCACTAGGCTTTAGAATAAGTTTTCAAACCTTGTCTGGCAAAACAGTATGGCTTTTGGACAGGGATAGGTAGCTGGAAGAATTTGGAAATGGGAGATGTTGCTGTTTTCTAGAAGAATCTCTCTGGAATGTGTAGAACTGTAAATCTTTGAGAACTTCCTTTGCCCATTGCTCAGACTTTTTCTATTTCTGCAACTAAATTCTAGAAAAACTTGAGGAGTCCAGAATGCTGGTACAGCCACAGGCTGCACTTGTGTGCAAGAGGAAGAATGAGTAATGGAACTAAAAGCAGAGAAACTGTAATTTCAAGTATCATAGATAAGGAAAGCATTTGTTATCTCTGATCTCTTAATCTTGCTGTTTTTCATAGAATCTGACCTATGTCGGTACAACTTTTAAGCAGTGTATCCATAAAATATTTCCTACGTTGACTAGTGTATTGAGAACTGACTTTTTATCTTGTTCTAATCAATGCATTTTGATCTAAGTATTTCATACTACAGGGGCTTTCTTGACTGTGTTTTATATTTACTTGAGCAGTGCTGTAAGGTTGCTGTGCTGACCTGAAGCTTGCAGATGCATGAATTCTTAAAATTAGTCAAGATGCTTGTCAATAGGTTCATAGATTTGCAAGGAAAGTAAAGAACCTGTTTCTTTCAGCTGGTGGATAGTGAAGTTGTGATGCTTTCTGCACACTGGGAGAAGAAAAGAAACAGTCTGGTGGAACTACAGGATCAGCTCCAACAAATACCTGGGTTTTTAGCAGATCTGGAATGCCTCACAGCAAGCCTAGGTAAGGTTTTATAGACATAACAAGCATTCTTGTGAGTACAGAGGATTAGACTGAAATTCAGCTGTTGTGAACATTGCAATTATAAAGTTATTCTTAATTAAAATGATTATTCTTGACATCTTTTTGAATTCTTAAATATTTGTAAGTAGTGTCAGCACTCAGGTATATGGTTGCTTCTCTTTGATTGAGTTTAGAGAATTTTAGGTAATAAAAATCATCATTTGGTTGGGAGGGAGAGAGCAAGAAATTTACCTGGCTTGGGACACTTCCAACAAAAAGTTTCTGCCTTGAAAGTTATTGCTGGCCCCAAAGCTAGTTTCCATAACTTCAGTTAGTGTACAAGGATCAGCTAACCTGAAGTGATGCCCACCTGGGTGAACCTAGCAATGCTGCTTGGTAAGGTTACCAAATACCTCAGGTTTGTTACATGGGTTCCACTTTTTAGAAATTTACCTGTTGATTAAATTTAGAAGGTGAAAAGATGAATCCTTTAGTGCATTACTTCTGGAAAGGTCTCACCCAAAAGAGTTGATTTACTGTTGAAAATGATAGTAGGAAAAAATGTTCTGGCCTCTTAGTCTCTGAAAAGCTCTAGTGTTACTGAGCCTTGAAGCCGGGGGACAGCATTTGACAAGTGGCAAGCCTTTCAGTCAACAGTAGGCTTCTTGCTGCCTCCATGCACTCCAGTGCCTCCTGCTCTATTCCTACACCCCTGGGAATGATGGAGAAATTATCTGTGTAATTGCAGCTCTTCTTTTTTGTGGGGTGCACTGGTTCATGTGCTGGCATCTGATGTGAAGAAAAGGAGGGTTCTTTTCTGTGTTCAAAGGCTAATTTCTCATTTTTCTATGGTCAATGGATATTTATCGAATTGGCTTTTATTCCTAGGTAGGCTGGTAATAGTGTTGCTATTTCTTTCTAAATCAAGGAATATATTTCATTTTTTATTACAATTTTCTTACATCACCTTATTGAGTAAGGCTTTACATGTGTGGTAACTATTTAATGTTGGCTTTTGAAAAGCTCAATTATTTTCTGAGGAAACACCAATTCAAATAATGCTTTATTTAAATACTGATTTTAATATCATCATGCACAAAATGATGCAGTCCACTGGTAGACCAAAGATAAACAATGTAATAAAACCTAGTGGAATTGTCTTTCTAGTCGATAACTGCAAATGCTATAAATCTTGATGAATTGGTATTACCTTCCTATTCCTAATACTATTGTTTTATGAACCAGAATTAATTTCACCCTGATTGTAGAATTACTTGGAGAAGGCTCACTGTCTCTAGAATATTTCTGATACTGAACAGGAAGGATTTAAGGAAGCATTAATTAGTCTTCTCAGGGAAGCTAATGAATGTTGAAATTGACTGCTAAGATTGTGAGATTTGAACCAAATCTTCTAGCCTCACCTCATATATCAGGTTTTGAGTAATTCACCTAGAGGTCTTTATTAGCTCCTCCTAACCACTGTGAGGGGGTTTTTCAATGTGTTGTTTTATAGAGTCTGTTTGAAGAGAGAGGTGTGTTTTGTACCAAATTCAACATCTGCACTTCTGGAAGTGATTTAGCAGAAATTTACTGTGCTATTCTGGTTACTGGCTTTTAGTTTTTCCAGCTCTGAACAATCTGCTTTTCATAAATGTAAAGTGTATTCACTTTTCCAAGAGATGACTAATACTGTGGCTGGGAACTTTAAAGACAAGTGAAACTGTCTGTAAAATTAAATAAATGTGAATATAGAATTATAAACTGCTGTGTCCTGGGTTGTGCACCCAAGATGTAATTTTGCTAATTTTCATCATTTCAGAAAAGTAATAATTGTGTTGTGACTTGATACACTTCTAGTAAATATATCAGTGCTTTTATTTTGAAAGTAGATAGGGAACCCTGTCAGCTTTTGATGAAAGACATATCAGATAGTGGAAATGAGCCTTTTAAAGTCACCTCCTTTAAATTGGTATGAGTCATGTATGGATTCTTCAACTTTTGCTTTGTATTACAAGACCTTTTCATGAGCACTGTTATAAATAAAGTCCTTTAACTTAGTTACATTATCAGTCACCCCTCACTTCAGGTAAAAATTCTGTGTCTTCATTAGATAAATTTGTTATATTACACAATGTCTTGCAGCTGCTGTTGAAAATAGTGAAGAAAAAATTACTCTCCTGTAAAAGTGAAAAAGTTATTGCCCTTTCACAGTCTAGAATTTGATTCATTACTTAAACTAGTTTTTATTTGAGGTGTAGAAAATATTTGCTTGTCAGTTACTGACATACCTGAGTTAATATGAAATATGCTTCTCGTGTGAGCAGGGGCATTATGTGCAAGTATCTGGTTTGCTTTCAGCAAATCAGTGCACACAAACCTTGATCCAAATCTGAAGTTCACTGCTTTTATTTCTTTTTGAAACTTCTAATCTTAATCATCAACTTGATAATGGTTTCAGAAAGTCCTGGTCATGAACCTAAGTTGACAGATCCAATGTAGGGTGAAAAGACTTAAAGTGGGGAGAGTGGGAAGAAAATCAGGCTGGTAGAAAATAAAGACTTTGTGCTTGGTCATTTAAGCAGCAGTTTCTTTTTCATTAGCATTTAGCACTTAATAGTTCTTGAAAAAGAGCTGAATGAATGTTCTGTCATGCAGAAATCTACAACACACATTCCATTAGAAGACTCTAGTATGTAGTGATTTTTATTTTAAAACTAGAGAAACTTTTGCCGTAAATGAGTATTGATTTGCAGTCAGGAAAATGTTTAAAGAAAACATTTTATATATTATTAATTAAAACAGTTTTTCTATCTGATCAGTTGTTTAAAAAGTACTGTTGCTTTTCTTGGTTTCATGAGTTTCATTGTTTGAGATGAAACAGTGTTTATCTTTACTGAGAAAGTCAAGGAAGATATTGTGGGGATGTATGTAAAACCAGGGAATTTGAATAATTTAGTGTGATGATACCTATGTTCAGTGGGGAGTTTTTCATAGGCTCCAGGGCAGAATGCTTCAGTGGAGAGGGGTTGGTTGTTGTGTAAGGTAGAGGTACATATGTATAAAAGGCATATAGTTTGGTTTGTAAACTTGGAAGTGTCTGTGGCTGAAATACAGAAGGAAAAATGTCCTAGTGTACTTGTAGTTTCAGCAAAGAATCTACTTTAACTTCATCTGAATGGTGTGATACTAGCAGGGTTTAAGGTCACTTCTTTAAAAACAAATCAAAATTGAGTGCTAATAGAAATGTAATTTTGTAAAGATTTTTTTTTTCAAGTGTTGCACCTGAACTGAGCTCTTTCCATGTGTATGTCTTTTACTGCTCATTTTATTTTAAGGTTGATAATGTGTCCCTGTCTGACCTAGAGATGGAGAGAACTTCTTCAGTGTAGTTTAATTCATGTAATTCAATGTAATTGGCTCCTATTGTTTTCGTGGCTGGGAGAGTGCAGCAAGGCTGCATTTAAAGTTTTATAGGGGGAAAAACTGAAACCTGTAATATTTTCTGATATATAGCTATCATTTAGCTTTTTTAAACAATTTTTGTACTACTGCAGAACTACAGGTTACATTGGTTTCAGTTAAAAGAAGTTTTATGTGGTAAATTTGAATTAGCTACGCTTTAGAAAGAAAATGTTTTCAAGAACAAAAATGTTTTTTGTGATTCTTGAGTTCTAGATAATTTAATACCTGGGTAGGTATTAATAAGCACTGATGATAATTCACTCTAATGTCATCTGATCAAACATTAACATGCTATAAAAAAATAAAAGTAAGAAATAAACATGCAATAGTGTTGTTACACCTGTGATAGTGTGAGAAATACAGGCCAAGCTAATATAACTAGATTGATGTCACCTAAAGAACAAGTTATTTTTTCAGCTATCTAATAAAAAAACATTATTTCTACCAAGTGTGGCATATGACTATAGAGGAAAATTCTTAATCTAAATGTGCAGTGGGTTTTTTCAGCCTTCTTAAAAATACATAAAGGAGGAGATGTTTTTCTTCTTCATAGCAGTGCTGTTTCAGGGTGAGATGGTGATTGTTGCCTGACCACATGGTTGTGAGATTTCTTGAAGAGCTGGAAAAGTTGTAGTCTTGCAGGTTTTCTTTAAAATATTAACTGGCTTTCTGAGCCAGATTCCTTCTAGGTGCCACTGTGGACTTCAAACTGGAACTGCATTTCTAGTTTTCCTACTTTTGCTAATGTCCTGGCTTGGGCTGGAAAGCAAGGCCACCAAACAGAATCAGTTCCCCTCCAGCCCAAACCAGGACAGCTAAATATCTTTTGAAAAGTATGAGCTTGTTTGTACATATAGCTAAGAGCTGTTCAAAGCATTATGGCTTTGTTGGGAACTTTCTTTTGACATACAGTGCATGTTAGTCTCATTTGGGTAAGAGAGGTGTTAATTCACAACTGGAGCTGGTGCTATTGCTGTGGAGCTGCTCTTCAGTTTTTTTAATAAAAAGCAACTAAGTTTTCTTTCACTTTAGAAAGAAAAATTCTGAAACCTATGTGGCTGTAAAGTGAGGTGGTTGTCTTCTGGAGACATCTTTAAGTGTTCATTCCAGTTCTTCAGGAGCAGAGTGTTTTCTGCAATTCCCACTAGAGGCTGCTCAAATGCTAGAGCTGGGAATCTGTTGTCCTCGAGAATTCACTTTTTTTTAATCCTCTTTATTTTCCTGTTCTTTATTGTTGTCTTTTAATGTTATTTCAATAGCAAGTACAGCAAAGCAGGTAGTGGGGGTTTTAAGTGGAAAAAACAGTGGTTGATAGGTACCTTACTAAATTACCTTGAGCCCTGCTGTGCTTGTGAATTTTGCAAATTAAGAAGTGAGCAATCATTCTGAAAAGCAAGTTAGCATAATACAGACGTGGATTTTAATGCAGTCAGAGAAGTCCCTTTCTTAAGCAAAAACGGACTAGGAGTCATAATTGTAATCATGATATTGCCCTCTGAATACATCAGGATTTTGTGAGAGCAAGTTGAATATGTGGTAAACAGTGAGTGTGCCACATCACAATCTGTAGAACTGAAAACATTTTTGTCCTCAAACTTGTTTCCACAGTAATTGCCTTTGTATTTTTAACTTCCCCCTCTCCAGGTGACAGATCACACAGATAGATAATTGAAGGAAATCTTTGCTGAATATATGATTCATGTTCCCCTTTTCTGACTGTTTCGAAGCAGCACCTTGTTAGGGACTGAAAAAATGTTATTAAGTAATTGGAGCTGAACATATGAACATGCATACTAGGAACTATGTTTATGAGGTCTTAACTTTTACTTTTCTAGGGGGACCACTAGGGTAGGAATTTCTAATGGAGTATGACTAAGAAAATTGAAGTTTTATATACTCTAAGGCTCTAAGTAGGATGGAAGATTTCAGTGATACCTTCAGCTTACTCTTCCCTTCTTTTAAGCATTCAAAAACCACATTAACATTACATCAGGTTTTTTTCTGCCTTAATATTGTCTTGCTTTATGAAGATTGCTTCTGTCTGTTACAAGCAAAGGTGAATCACAGCCAAATCTCCAGAGCTGCTTTAGGTTTTCTGCTATTTTATTCCATCATCTGTGTAGTTCTTTATATCAACAATCAAGTTCATCCACAGATCATTGTATCTGTCTCTGGCCTGCAAACTCCCTTCTGTTCTTTTGTTGCTAATTTGTTTGTAAAAATGTGATTTATCCTTCCTCCTGCAATTTACCTTCCCATTGTAAGGAGTAGTCCTGGCAAAAGGATGAATAATAGCTCTGTATTTTCAGAGCTGGATCCCAGGGTGACTAGCTCATTAGTGTTTGGGAATTAGTTTTTCCACTTTGGGGTCCTGAGGAGGGACGTGGAGTTCAGCATTGATCACCCTCAGGGTGAGTGACCCTTTGATATCAGATTGGCAGGGGAGAATTCAGGTCAGAAAGGACCTCAGTAGTTCTCTAGTCCAAATTCCTACCCAGAACAGGTGAGCTATGAGATAAGATCAGGTTTCTCAGGGCTTTTCATAGACATGATCTCTTTTAAGTTGAGACTCTGAGCAATTATGGTTAAAGAAGAGATAAAGAGGTTTTGCATGTTTTTAAATGCATGGGTATGTAAAATAGCTAAACCTAGAGATTTACTTCTCAGTAAAGGGTTTGTCTTCAGAGTAAACTTTTGAAGTCTGTGTTCTTTTATATTATCTCAAGGTCATGTGAAAGTTAAAAGTCTCCCAATATGCTTTACTTGTGCTTCACTTGAATAATAGGAGGTTAGTTCTGGTTTTGGTCAACACAGCTTTATTCCTCAGATTAGTACCAGGCAGGAAGGGCTAAACTGACTCTGTGCCTAAAACCAAAATTAAATATGAGTTCTAGATGCTTCTTTTCCTGAAGTATAGACCACAAGCCTATGAGACCAAGATGCTGGGGAAAATATAGTGGTTCAGGATCTTGCTACAAAGAGCACCTCAATCTACCTTACCATGGCTTTGCTGGCACTTTTTGCTATGTCATCCAGACTGAGTGGTTTTCTATCTTTCTTAGCCATTTATATATGTGTAGTTATTGCCATGTTAATTTTGTACCTTTATGAATTCCTGTTTCTATTCAGGTGAGTTGTTCATCTCTTGATACAATTTGATATTCATTTGAGTATTTCTTATAGCCCAGCTAGAGGCAAACTTTGTGGAAATGGAGAATCATCTATTGTGCCTTGAGGAGCTATGTGAACAGTGCGAGTTGGAAAGATACAAATGTATGCAGACATTACAGCTGGAAAACTACAAGAAAACAAAAAGGTAAATAAAACAATTGCTGTAATATATATTAGTGTAACATATAAGCCTTTTGCTATTATTTTTTCCTTCTGTATAATGTAACCCTTTTATTTTCATCTTTCAAAGAAACAGTAATCTTGGGCAGGAAGTTGCAGATTTGTAATAGATTCATTGGATGTCAGTCTAACTCTTGGTGATAAACAGTGTGTGTGTGTTTGGAGAATTATCACTACATTGTTAAGATGCAGTCATACTTTTTATTCTCTCCAAACAATTGGAGTAAGGGCTATTGTTAATAAGCACTTATAAATTTTCTTTTAATCCCTTGTCCTTTTTTTTCTTTCCTTATTCCCAATGTACTGTAAAGTTAGGAACTGTTTTCCTTTCTCTTCCTTTCAGTTGTGTCCTATCCTATGAGTACCTTTCTTTTTGTATGTTAAATATTAATTTTCTCCCATTCTCTTACTTGAAAAACAGTGTATTACTGCTTTGAATCAAAGTTAAACTTGTAGCAGTATGTGTGAAAAGTCAGAACCTACAACTCTTGAGCTTCATGTTTACCTAAAAGATAGTCATTTGTTCACACCTATTATAGTAATTAAATATTTAATAGTAATGATTTCAAAATTCTAACTGTGCTGTTTAACCAAATAACACACAAATTTAAAGTGTGCATAAAGCAAGATTTATACTCCCTAAAATATACTAATCTTCCTGAAGTTTTCTGCGTTTTGTTTGTTCTCTCTGCTGTTCTCACTTCCTCTCCCCTTCCCCAACCTCTGCTTTCAACATCAAAAGAAAGTGTTAAACTGTTGCCTACTCTGCTTAGCAGCATCTAATCAGTTTTATAAATAGAATTCTAAGCAAACTACTTACCATAATTATAAGCTGATTACATTTGGTCAGATCTAAACAAAACAGGAAAAATGCAGGTAATTTCTAGTTGATCATTACCACTGTATTTACTTGGGTAAGAAATTAACTGCTGCCTCATTACTGGAAGGACACTTGCCAATGTAGATACTTGAAGAACGAACAGCCAGTTAACTTCATGTGTCTGTGATTTGTTATGCATGTTTGGAATTCATATCCTGTCTTCCTTTCTTTAGTGTTTGGAGTTCTTACTGTCCTACCAGCTACTGAAAGAATCAAGTGGGGGTTCAGGAGTCCATGTTCTCTCATCAAGTTGGCCGTCAGGAGACTCATGTTCTCTCTTATTTCAGGGAGCAGTTTTGTGTCATAACAAAGAAGGAGGTTTTCTTGTTTGATGATGAACACAGATGAACACAAACTCTAGAAGCTGTGGTTGTTTTAAGCATGTAACTAGAAGTAATTTTATAGCAAAGTCACAGTGAAGCTTAGGCTAGAAGCTGGCATATCCCAAATCTTTTGAAAAATCTTCCTATTTGAAAGGTTTAGAAGAAAGTGGTTTAGGTCAACATTAAACCTTTGAAAGGCAGCTTATGATAACTATGGGAACTGATTTTCAGAAATAGGTCTCCCTATTAAATAGAGAAACTCTGTTTCAGTTCAAACAGATCAATTTTTCCCTTTTTATTATTGTATTGAGTAATAGTTTAAAAGGAGGTGATCAGTCCAAGATGTTTTCCAGATTATATTTTAAAGCTTGGTGTTTGGTTGGTTTGCTTGTTTTTTCTGTGTACTTCTGTCTTAATTTTTAATATTTTCTTTTTTTTTGTTCTGAAATCCATTGCTTAGGGTTCTAGTATTGTATGAAGTCTGGGTTCCACTCCTGTTTTCTCTAGTTAGTCTTGCTGCAATTGTTTGCATATGTGTTTTAGCATTAAACCATGCCATTTTGTTTCCTGTCCTTTCCTCAATCAAATACTATTCTTCTTCCCTTCCTACTGAGGATGCAGTGTTTCTGACTGAAAGACATAGAAAGACTTCTGCTATTTTTGTAGCTGCAATTGAGTATGGAAATAAAAGAGAAAAAGGCTTCATTGCAACATAATTTCAATTCCTTAGTTCTTGGCTTATCTCTTTTATGGGGTAAAATTTCACATTTGAGGGTGAAGAATCCTGACCTGCCTTCAGTGTTTCTTCAGATAAATGGAAAACCTTGCCTGCTGCTTAATTCCAACAGTATTTTAGTTGCAGTTTTAGTTAAAGGATTTCATTATTTCAGCCTCAGAGGTATTTCAAAGTAGTAGTTGGCCTATGTGATCTAAGGAATCTGGGGAGAGAAAACTTTTTGTGTCACTGTCATAAGTGCTAATCCTAAGTACACAAAAAGGTATTTAAATTATTTCTGTGCACCATCCAAGTGATGTAAGTTTTGAATTCGCAGGTTTCTGGCTTTTATTTCTGATGACATCCAGAGGAAAGTCTCTCTCATGGCTTTTTTGTTTACTAAAGTTGAATCAGGCTATAGAAGGAATTTTTTAATATAATTTTGTAAACTTAACTGTACCAGACATGATAGGTGAAATGCAGTATTTCTCAGGTTTTGTTTTGCATCATGTTAGATGTCAGAAATATTTTGAAATAAAATTGCATAAAATCAGCTGTTCTTTTTAGAAATGTTAATTTCAGTTCATAAATAGTATTTTCAACTCAACATCTATGAACACATGTCATTGTAAAATATTTCAGATTTAGTCCTCAAGTTTTACCATGCTGTCCTGAGATTGTCTTTGTTTAAGCTTGGGTCTAGTAGTTTGAATTTGTTGACTGTTCATTTCAGAGCCAGTGTTACAAAATCATTCCTGACATTAATTTATAACTTTGTTGCTTCCTTGGCTGCTTACTCTTTTCTTGAAGATAAAATAAGGAACTGTCACTTCTGGCTGCTGGTATCATTATAAAGAATGTGGTGTTTCTGTGGTCTCTAGGTGTTTGACTGAATTCCCTTGTGTTTTGATACATTCAGAAGATGGATCTTAGTGTTACAGCCCTTTGCAAGATACAGTAGAACCTCAGAGCTTTGTCTTACTTTTGTTGAACTGACAAAATTTCCATTGATTTCAGTAACTTAAAGAAGGAGTGTTTTGAATCCTTCTTTCTGGATTTAGTTTTGTTTAGCAGTGATAACGAATAATCATTTTCCTTGTGTCCATCTCTTCTGCCCAGTGACTAAAGCAAGGTTAATCCAACAGTGTAATGGGAAGGTAATTGGGAATGTATATTTGCCTTCTAACTATTCCTGTAAGTTCTGATTGTGTCAGTTACTCTGTTGGACTAGTGTTTTATCATAGACTGCTTGTTTCACCTGCTGTCTCCAAAATTGTTTTCTCACCATGAACTCTGAAGCTCAACTTTTCTGTAAATGAAGAAGTTGAGACCACTGACAAAATGATCATCAGAATGTTCCAGGTAATTCAAAAGACCATCCTGCCCCAAGAGAGCTTCAAGGCACTGAAGTTCTAACTCACATCATAATTCATTGAACATCTTGCAAATAAAAAAATGCATAAAAGATATACTTCAGACTAAAATGGAGCGTTGTACTTTTTCAGTGTCTTTATATATCCTTTTCCTCTATAGCTGTGGCTCAGGTCTTTTTTGATTAGCTATTTGAGACCTTTTCAGTGGCATCTCTTGCATTAACAGTGCTTTGATTTAATTTCTTCACATTGTTTTGAACCATGAGACATTATCAGCTATGCCTTTTTAGGCATGATACATAGAGTTTATAGTCAGATTTACATATCCAGCATGCTCAGAAGGGGCCAAAATTTGATGACTGTGTCTCTTATGGCAGCATTAGAATATACCCGAATATCATCTTTGTCCTGACTTAACGTTATCCTGGCCTAGGCAACCAGGTGTATGCAGTTGGGGTTTTGCTGGCAGTTGTTGCTCTTTACATGTTGCTATTGTGTTGGTCATTTTCAACTGAAATTGAGGGGTATAGAATTTTACAAAGCAACTGAGCTCTTCATCTATTTTATGAAAACAAGCAACTGGAAAGGAAGAGATGAAAATTATTGCCTGTATGTGTGGCCAGATGGTTTTCATGGATGTAGCTCCAGTGTAGATGGATCCTGCACAGCCTCTTCCCTCTCAGGAAAGAAGCTAGCTTCCTAAATTGCACTGCACACAGAACAAGATAACTTTTATAGTACCTTCATGCCTTTATAGTCCAATTATTTTAGCCTTTTTTAACTTGCTCAGTGGTACTAAATGTCATCCTTGACTGAGAGGAGGTATTTATATTATAATACAACTATTAAGTCCTTTCTTCTGAAAGCTTACTGTTAACTGGAAAGAAGTAAAGAATATTATTATTTGTGTAATTAGACAGATTTGTTGCAACTAACCTAAAATTTAGTAGCTGAAGTGAAAGTGCATATAGTCAGATGCCAAATAGCAGGTTGAATTGAGTAGTGGTCAGACTCAGCATGAGGGTTTGTTTAGTCCTGGAGAGATGCTGAGCAGCCCACACTGGGCTTCAAGAACCTTCATGTGTAGCGAGGCTAGGGGAGAGTCAGGTGTGTGTTTGCTTTCTAATAATTATGTTATGAGAAACTGCAAGATCCAATTGGTTCATTCATGTTGTCTAAAATATAAAGAATCACCAGTCTTTGGCTCTGCCTTAGTATGAGGATACTAGGAAATGCAGATCTTTAGATTCCAAACCTTTATTTTTACTGTGTGCTAATGGTGAATATTTTGAATTTTTCAGTGTATGTGTTTTAAAAGAAAGTTTGGTCATATATTAATTTCCAACTTTCCTAATTAATGGTTATTCTATATATGTATATAGTGATAGCATCTTAATGCATGAACCCTAAAAACACTGATGGATTTTGAAAGGGAAAATTATGGAGTTTTAGACAAAAGCAATGAATATTGCCGTCAGTTGGTTACTGTATTACCATCTTGTTTGCTAATCTGTTTGAGCACAGTGACAGTAATTGTTTTGTCTTCCCTTTTGGAGACAAGTGACATAAGACCTCCTGATTTTAGGTGCAAGTAGCATAGGGTTTTTTTCTCTTACTTTCACAAGATGTTTGCTCAGTATGTTTTTATTTCAGTCTGTGGAAAACAAGCATTTCCTGTGATTGTTGTTTTCTTAGCTAGTTTATCATTATTAAAAATAAGCAGTGCAACTTGTGAGAGTGGTTAAGAGTTTTGCGATTATATTTAGAGTATACAGGTTAGGAAGAAATTATTACTGCATGAACCTGTAAATTAGAGGTGTTGTGAAGATTTTTCTTTAGTAAAAAAAGGGAGAAACTAGCTTGGGAAAGGATTGGAAAAGAAGAATGAAGGGAAACAGATACTCACAGGAAGTTACAATTAATAGGCTTCTCTAGTGTAAACCACACTATATTTCCTGATAAAGCACCAATTCTTTCAAAAAGCTGTACTTGATATTTGATGGGATAGTCACTGAAAATGTGGAGGTAAATGTATTCTCTCTCTTCTTTTAGAATACTTTTTCCTGCTTAGAAAATAGATTGTTTCAGACTGGAAACAATTTTGTCTGTTCTTGATGCAAGAATAAATGCTGAGTTACATCATCTCTAAGGGAAGGACAATGAAGTTGTTATGGCATTAGATGTATTGTTAAGGAGCGTATATGGTAGGTGGCTCAGTAGTGACTGAAACATACTGTAGTCTATGGATAGTGAATAGAAACATTTATCTGGACAGCTCTTGGTTCAGTCTCCTTTTTAGATTTCTTTTTCTTATGCTTTTGCTTTCAAAATTCGGACTTAACTAGGCAGTGTTCAAGATGCAGACTGAAAAGATGTTTGTTATAAATGAATGTTTTGTAAAGAAAAGACCAAAAATCTGCCTTATCTAAGCTATTACTTTTGATTCTTCTTTAGCCTCTAATTTTATGTCAAATCACTACTTTGTAGCAATGTCAAAGGGAGCATTTTGCAATTTCTTGAAAACAGAGAAAATATTTCTCTTAGTTTTATATTCTTTGCATTTACAATTGCATAACTGCTAAAAGTGGAAGGTGGCCTGGTATGAAGGGAGAAAGGTACTATTGCTGCTGGCATAATTTCTTAGCTTTCTGGTACCTGAGTATTCTGGGTTATCTGTCACTTTCCGTACTCTAAAATCCTGTCCTCTGAGGGATGTCACTATGCACCTCTTTTACCTTTAAAGTGTGTTGTGACTGAGTGAGTGATGTTGTCAAATTTTTCTCCTTCACTGTTGTCAAAAGAATTTTGAATGGCATTGATGAAAATGGAACACTAATTGTTACTCACTGTGCTATAAATTGCCAAAGCTTTGCTAAGCAATGGATTTGTAAGTACCTAAAGCCTTAAAAAGTCTTGGTTATTTTTGCAGCTCTGTATGTAGCAGCTATGTGGCTAGATATAAATCTGCAATATTTGTATAAATCTACATGTTTAGAAATAGGTGGTGGCCTATTTTCTAAACATGTTGATAGTGTTTGCTTTAGATAAACACACAGAGTAAAATTGCTTTTATACACTGATAATCAAATTCTTTGGGTTTCATCTTTGAATGAGTCTTAAACCATGTAAAATATCTCCTGGAGTTCTAGATGGAGTATTTGTAATAATGTGGGTTTTTTTAATTCTGCTTTTCTCCAATAGGAAAGAACTTGAGACCTTCAAAGGTAAATTCTGTTTTTCATTTTCTACTTGAACATTTGTGAGTGTTACAGTCATTTTTGTGTTAAGTGAAACTAGTAAGGAACTGTTCCAGTTCTACATTTGATAGTGTTGTTTTTATGTTGACCCAGCAGGCTGTTTATTTTTCACTTTACCTGTTCTTGCTATTGGTTTCTTTGGGAGAGTCATAAGTGTGGGAAGAACACAGATGGTTCTGTTAACTAGGTTTCAGAGATTCTTTATCTAATTCAAGTCTTCCCCTTAAGGGCTTTGTCTTCAACTAGCTGATGTCTTTTCTAGCACGGATGTGTTTTTGACATGTGTTGCAGACTGTTACTTGTTAGACTTTTGCCTAGCTATTTCTAGGAAATTTTCACAGTGTTTGTTACATCAGGCAAATGTGATTTTTGTAGCTCAGCTTCAGTTGGTCATACACAAAGCTATGTACAAATAGCTGCCCTAAATAATATGCAGTAACTAGAAACTGTCCTGAGTTCCTGCTTTGTCTGTGGTGCCTAGGTGACACGCATTACAATTACCAGTATATCTTAAATTCAGGCTTACTCTACCTACTAATGTTAATGTTTGATTAGCTTGACAATTGCTATTATCTTTTGCTTTGAATAAGGTGTGACTGTGGCTTTGTGACTACTTTTTATTTATGAGAATGAAGTCAAGAACATTGACTTGTGTCAATTAACTGTCTCTTGAAATTGAAAGAAGGGATGGAAATTCCTATAAACTGCATTCCTCCTTGTCTTTTCAGTTCATTGCTGTCTCATCTTTACATAATGCTAAAAAAGGAAAATAGTAAAGCTAACAGACAAGCAACACAGATTATATAAGATGTCACTTTATGTGTAGCTTACCATAACAACACTTTCTTTTTGATTGATTTGACAGCTTTCAACACAGACTAGCTCAATACAAACCCAAAGATAATGCTAAGCTCATTCTGTTCCAAAGCAAGGCAGCTACTTTGTAGTACCTGATGCTTGTGAGAATAGTGAATCCTGGGTTTTTGTTTGTATTGATTAGGCAATTTGGCTATCTAGAAGCCAGGAGAATGGTTTCCAAAGTTATTTCTTCCTTGGCTTCTTGTTTTTCCAGTAGAGATTATAACTTTATTTGGCATAATTATTTGGTGTTGGCTGTGTGTTGTCTGCGAAATGTATTTGTAAGTAACTGGTTCTGTAACAGATGCAGAGGTGTACAGATTTCCAATACTACTTGAGTAGTCAAGACTTGTCTTGGTAACCAAGAAAAGATTTTAATTTACTACATAGAGAGAAAATTGCAGACCAGATGCTAAGAAAAAAGCCAAAGTCTTTGCTTGTTTCTTCACTGGAAAGTTTGCCTTCTGTCTGTGGCTAATGTTGCCAGTATCAATGGGAAAGGAGAGGGATCTTGTACTATAAGAAGGAAAGACCAGGTTAGAAGATACTCAGAATCACAGCATATCCTGAGTTGGAAGGGACCCACAAGGATCATCAAGTCCAACTCCTATTTAAGCACAGGACAACCCCAAGGTGTTACACCATGTTCCTAGGTGCGTTGTCCAAGTGCCTCTTAAACTCCATGAGAGTTGGTGCCATGACAGCCTCCCTGGGCAGCCTGTTCC
Organism: Galbula dea; assembly: GCA_013399015.1. Classification (NCBI taxonomy): domain Eukaryota; kingdom Metazoa; phylum Chordata; class Aves; order Piciformes; family Galbulidae; genus Galbula; species Galbula dea. The sequence goes on along the minus strand of VWZX01001678.1, from coordinate 257,110 downwards.
AGTGCTTCACCACTCTCTGGGTAAAGAACCTCTTCCTAACATCCAACCTGAATTTCCCCCAGCACAGCTTCATGCTGTTCCCCCGGGTCCTGTCACTGGTCACCAGAGAGAAGAGGTCAGCACCCCGACCCTTCCCTTTAACTGCTTTAACTAGCATGAAGTAAGTAGGTAATATTGTTTTTAAGAAATGATGTATTGTTTTTCTATTTGTCAATGGAGATACTGTTTTAGAATTTGTTCCTGCCTTTATCACATTTGTATTACAGATTGTGCTCTCTTTCATCATGAAAAGTATATTTAATTTTTCTTACTTTGCTTTAAGGCTGTTTACAAGGTCAGACTTTCTCTTTTGTTGTTTGCTGTGCCCTTAGTGTATAAGGGCAGAACAAACCTCTCCAGTCTCTTTTCTTCTAACCTCAAGTGTTTTCTATTACATTGTAAACATAACATATTATTTAACAATCCGTGATGCTAAGAAAGTGAAGGTTAGAAGCTTTCCTGCTTCTTTATATTGGGCATGTCTCTCTGAAGAAAGCGTGTGGTGTCCCTGTTGATACTGGTACAACACTGGCATTTGTGTACCTGAAGTGCAAGTGTGCACTAGGACAAAACATCTCAAGGGTTGTCCAGTTCAGTTTTTTTCTTTAGTACTTTATCTTTCAGAAAGCAAATCACAGAATCACAGAATAGTAGAGGTTGGAAGAGGCCTGTGGAGATATCTAGTCCAACCCCCCTGCTAAAGCAGGTTCATCTCTAGATTGTGTTGCCCAGGATCACATCCAGGTGGGTTTGGAATCTGTCCAGAGGAGACTCCACAATCTGTCTAGGCAGCCTGTGCCAGTGCTCTGTCGCCCTCAAAGAAGTTTTTCCTTATATTTAGATGGAACTTCTTCTGTTCTAGTTTGTGCCCATTGTCCCTTGTCCTGTCACTGGGCACCACTGTAAAGAGTCTGGCCCCATCCTTTTGACACCTGCCCTTTAGATATTGATAAGCAGTGAGAAGATCCCCTCTGGGTCTGCTCTTCTCCAGGCTAAACAGCCCCAGGTGTCTCAGCCTGCCTTTCCTCCTCAGAGAGATGCTTCAGTCCCCTCATCATCTTTGTAGCCTCCAACTACTGGACTTTCTCCAGTAGTTCCTTGTCTCTCTTGAACTGGGAAGCCCAGAACATGACACAATACTCCAGCTGTGGCCTGACTAGGGCAGAGTTAGTGTGGGAGGAGAACTTCCCTTGACCTGCTGGTCACACTCTTATTAAAGAAATGCACCAAGCGCTCACAGATGATAGATTCATGGATGAAAACGTTAGGTATGCCATGTGAAGTAGCCTGCAGGTTTCTTCCTAGCATTCATCAATTCCAGTGTTCAGAGAACCATTTGCAGGAGGTGGCTTATGCTCTGTGTTGTCCTGGCCTGTCTGAGGTTTATAAATCTGCTAAAAGAATATATTCTCTTGTGTATCTTGGCAATTTCTTGCAATAGTAGAATTTGGTTTAGTCAATATTTGTGTATTTGGTTTTAGTATTTAATGGATTTTGTACTCTCCCATGGTTTAGAAAGTACACATATCATTTTCATTTTCACAGCTGAGAAACAAGAAATTAGATAGCAAATACATGTTTATTTTCTCTTGATACTTGAGACTATGTGCATTCATGACTGTACTGAGGTTTGAAATCATTCCACCATTCTTCTAAGGCACATGGTACAATTTTTTTATTTTACTTTTTTTTTTAAAGTTAATTATTTCTTCTGTTCCAGCACAACTAGGACTGAGTAGTAAATATTTACAAAGTACTGTTAGTCTCTTTACAAGGTAGAAGAGAGAAGCAGAGCAGTGAAGTAAATAATGGAAAAAAAAAAAAATCAAAGTTATAGAAGTAGTAGAATTGCACAATGGAAATAACATTTGCCACTGAGTTTACTTCAGATTTTATCCAAATGGGAACTATATACATGCTAGATTTAAAAATTGCTTCTAGAAGTCCCTTTTTATTGAAAGAATTTAAAAAAAAAATTTAGGATTAAATGGTTTGAATTTGTTTCTGGAAAAATAGCTAAAGCAGTAGAGGCCATTCAGAAATCAGCAACACAGCAGTTTTGGACTATAAGAGGTGGCAGAAACTTTGTAAGGGCAGATATGCACGTGGCTTTGGCTCCTGAGTCATGCATATTTCTAAGCTTTAGCAGGATTAGTTTCATTCAAGCTCAGGGAAACTGTCATATGACCATTCTCACTACTTCTATTTGCAGTACAACAAAATATGTTTTCAGCTCTTTGCATCAGAGATCTCTCCCAAACAAGTGCTGATAGGTTTTAAAAGCTTTATCAAAATACTCTTTCTGAGGAGGAGGCTGGTGAAGTAGAGAGATGTCATTTCTTGCCTTTCTCTTCAAGGTTAAGTCACTGGGTCACTTCTGATATGCAGATCTTTTGTCATACTTTCCATGCATCTAAGATGCTTCTGTTGAAACTGCAGTTTTCCAGTTCTTTTATTAGTAGCTTGAATGTGTTTGTATCTAAACTTTAATTTCCTGGCTTTTACTGTTCCCTTCTGTAAGAGTACACAATATTTGGAGCAATCTGTTGCCTCCATCCCTTTGTTCTCCTTCTTTTGAAATCTATTTGCCTCAACAGACAGTGTGTCAAACTGATTATTTTTTCTTCCAGTCTAGGGATCCTCTTTATTTTGCTGTATTCTCATGGCTGTCAGAATAAACAACTTTTTCCTAGCCTTCATATTGTCTTCCAGATGCATGGGTAATATGCAGTGGAGATCTTTACAGCTCATGGTTGACAACACTTACACATTCAATGATGCAGTTGTAATTTTGAGCACACAATCCTGTATGTTTCCTCTGAGCAAGAGTAGGTGACATTGTGGTAGAAGATCACAGCAGCCACATGCAGTTCATTTACTTCAATTTTTCCAAATATACTACCCCCAAGCTTGTCACATGAGGAACATGTAAGGCATTTCATTACTGTGAAGAATTCTTTGTTGGTAAATTGTGTCCATAACCAAGTTGGTTAATAATGAGAGTTTCTCATTTAATGTTATTATTTTCAGTGACTCGTTTAAATAGAGGAGAGTGAGTGTCTTTGGTTTTTTTGGGTGCCTCTTCCAAAACATGCTGTGAGACATAGGCAGTGCTTCTGCTAGGTGTTTCCTGATTGATTTAGAATTTATTTGGTGACCATGCTAAGAAACTTTAAACCTTGTAGCACAAATACAAAAGAAGACAACTCTTATTTTGGCATACCAGAAAACAGGTGGGAAACAGTTGCTTAGTTATTTTATAATAAAGCTAAGATGGAGTTAAAATTTGAAGTATATTAAGGTTTCAGGGGGGTTTCCTCTTTATTTTGCTATAACCTGAAAATATTCGGATAGATTTCTAGTTAATAATGTTTATTACCAGCTTCTTTCCCATCCAGGCTATGGGAGGAGAACCTTGTAACTTTGGATGTCCTGTATTTTCCATGTCAGGAATTGAACAAGTCTTCTATAAATGACAATCATTCTCTTGAGAATGGAAAGGTTTGAGACCTACGCACTTCTAGTCAAACCTTGAGTGAAAGGCAAATAAGTTTAACTACTTAAGTCTTCCATTGGAGTGTAATAGGATAAAACAGATAGAGAAGAAACACAAATGATAAAGTGTTCTTATAGCTACCTTGCTTTTGATTTTGCTTTCTGTGTTTTTGAGTTTGCAGACTCACATCTGTTTAACCATCAGGACATGTTTTGAAAGTTTCTAGATCTGAATCTAGCTACTTGTAACTTCTGTCTTCTTTTTTGCTTTCCATGAAGTAAGTATGGACCAAGTCAAGCCTTTTAGAATTTTTCTTTTAAATCCTTTTAAATAGAGAAATTTAATGAAGGCTTACTCTTATTCTTTGATTTATTTCAGTCCTCTCTAGCAAATAATTGGGTCTTTATACCTCAGGGCAGGTATTACCAGCCCTGAAATATATAAGCTTTCAAGTGCACATTTCTGTACAGGTGGATGGTGCTGAGCTTCACACATCTGATTCTGTTTGAGTTATCAGACTTAATGACATACTTTTGGAACTTGTTCTATATATGAATACATACCTGAGAAGAGTGGAAGTTTTCAGTTTTCCATCTTGACAGAGGCTGCATGTGAGAGCACAGAAGTGATTGCTTGCCTGCTGCTGATCCCCCCAAACATGGCACTTTCTTTCTTTCCCCTGTTGGCAACATTACTCTATTGAACAGTAGGTGTAGTTGAAAATTTATTAGCTGCCTTTGACAGGACAACAAAACATTTGCTGGCTTAAGTATTATGTCTGGAGTGGAGCAAACTGCAATAGGCAGTATCTTGTGTATACATTTATTTTGCAGATGACTGGAAATAAATTTGTTACCTGATAAGTTAATGTGTGCAAATGTCAAGTCTTCAGGATGGGCACTATTTTCTATAGAAGAAAGAGCATTTGCATTTCAATGGAAGGGGGAGAAAAGAGGGAGTGTTAGTATGTTTATATTATAGAAACACTGCTATCTGCAGTTTTATCTTCAATAACTACATCAGAACACCATTTCCCATTTTGCTTTGCCAAAAGATGGGCTGCAATGTCAGCTGGATTAGTGGTTTGATATCACAGAATCACAGAATATGATGGGAAATTATTTCCCCTCTGCCCATTTTTGATTAGTTTTCAACTAGTGAGGGAAAAACAGTGGCAGTACAGGTATAGGTGGATTTTGGTCTCAGTCATTGAGTGACATCCTTTTCTAAGTGGCTATATATATTGGAAATGGGTCTAAGTTGTCAGAGTTATATAAATAGGGAGTAGAGTTTCTAAAGAAAAGCTGAAGTTAAGAGAGGGATGCTGTGGAGATGCCAGATTATTTATGGACAAACTAGGTAATTGAATTTCCTTGAAACAGATATTGTCTGCCCTTGCTACTCAGCTGATCAAAGATAGGTTTGAGGTTAGTCACTCCTTCCACACCAAACCACTTCTGGTTTAATGCTTCAGATGCTTTCTTTACTTTTTGTTTGTTGGGTATTTGGACTAGAATGTAACTTTGTGTTACAAATTTGATAGTGCTGTTGAGGAGTGGCTGAGGGAACTGGGGCTGTTTAGCCACTGAAGAGGAGGCTTAGGGGAGATCTTAACTCTCTCTGCAACTACCTGAAGGGAGGTTGGAATGAGATGGGGCTTGGTCTCTTCTTCTGGGCTATCCTTGACAGGACAAGAGGAAATGATCTCAAGTTGCAGCAGGGGAGGTTTAGATTGGATGTCAGGAAAAATTTCTTCACTGAAAGAATTGTTAGACGTTGGCCCAGGCTGCCCAGAGGGGTGGTGGAGTCACAGTACCTGGAGGTGTTCAAAAAGCGTCTAGATGTAGTTCTTAGGGACTTGGTTTAGTCTTAGGGACGTGGTTTTACATGATGGTGATGGGCTGATGGTTGGACTTGATCTTAGAGGTCTCTTCCAACCTTCATAACTCTGTCATTCTGTTTGTAGTTTGTAATCTCTTTGCTCAGCTAGATTTCAGGTTTTTATATGATGGCTGTAACCTAAAAGTAATATTCAGACAATGAGTTAATATAATCTGCAGATTGCTAATGTTGGAGATGCTTCTGAAACCTTGTGTTTATCAGAGGTTTTTAACCTAATTCTGACTGGAGGAGAGTGGACAGTAAGAGCACTTTTTTTTAATTCTGCTTCATCAACATGTATTTTTAGAGAATTTTTTTTTAATGTGGCACCCTTACACTTTCATCCTATCTTATGTTGCTGTGTATTTTGAAGGAGCTAGTTTATTCTCCAAACATATTTTCATATTGATGCATTTATGTGGCTTTCCCTTTTTCCTTGAGCCCTAACCTTTTCACATTCTAGTGTTGCACTAAGCCAAAAGCCCTTTCAGAGGTCAGATGTATCACAACAATTTCAACATCACTGCAGCTAAAAATAAGATGGCTCTTGGATGTGCAGGTACAGCTTCTGTTGGCTGCAGTAGAAGTTGGCCCTGTGCTGGAGTCAGCCTTGCAGAATCCTGGTTTTGTAAGGAGTGGAGGGGCCAGTGTAACAAAAGAGATATTCTCTGGCTATTGCCTGGGTGAATAGCTGTGTAGACAATGGGAAAAAATTTCATGGGAACATAAGTCTGTCATACTCAGTTTATGTAGGAAAGAAAAAGTTTATAAGATTTTAATTGTAATGCTTAAGTGGCTGATGTGGAGAAAATAGAAGGCTATTTTGTTGCAGCTCTTCCTTAAATTCATCCTTTAATTACTGAAGTCCAGACTGAAGGTAGGATTATCTCACAATTATTATTATTATTTTATTCTTTCCCATGGATACTTTTGGTGTTATTTTCACCAGTGAAATAAAACTGAGTTTTGTAGGCCCATACATTTTTGGTAGTTTTTCTTTTCCTGATGACAACTGGAGCACTATTTGTTACAGAATTCCCTTTTGTCTGTACTCTTTCTCTTGTTAATTGTCACCAATAAGGTTTTGAAAATGTGATCTTTTTAAGTAAAAGAAAGGAATTGTAGCAGCTGCCATGGTTTCCAGTAGCACTGCACACCCTCCTAAACTGCCGAGGCAATGTGTGTCCCTGTTCCCAATTCTGAGCAGTGCCTTACATCTCTGAAAGCATAAATGCACTGTTGTGTAACTGCAGCATCATCATAACCAAAGATTCTCAGTCCTATGCTGTCTCTGTAATTTTTTTTAACTGCATAGCCATTTTATCCCTTTCTGATGAAAATGTAGTCTACCTATGTAATACAAAAAATTCCATTTCAGTAGTGAAGATTGGTCCTAATTTATTTAAAAATCACATCCAAGATTTTTAATATTTTATGTGTGAAGTAAGAATAGTATGTAATCTGGTGTGTGGGGTATCTGGGCTAAGCCATCTTAAGGAAAAATACTTTGAGGGGAGATCCTTCTGAACATCACCTACTAAAAAGAGTATTCCAAACCCCTCCTTACATTTTCCTTCCATCTGAATAATTTTCAAAAGCTTGCAGCTCTCTGCCAAGTAAACCCATGCTGTAACTGCATGTCATCAGATTATAACCCGCCGGGAAGATTTCTCTCTTTCTAGCACCCCTTTATTTAGCAGCATGTGGTACCTTCCCAAATACATGCCTGCATTTCTGGTATAGCCCAGCTGCTGGTGGCTTCTGTTCAGGTTCTGGAAAGGCACCGAGTTAAAGTATCCATCCATGTGTATGCATCTGTGTGTGAGTGACCCATTGAAAATTGGCAGTCACAGTATCACTGCTTTGAAAAAGCAGCTTTCTAGTATCGGGCTTTGTTCTACATCATTGAAGATGCACATCACTGGAGCTGCTTGGTAACTGGAGCTTTCACTTGACCAGTCCTGTGTTTCTTTTTACTTGCTTATTTCTTACTGCCATGTCATCTCCGGGAGCCACTGAGAATACTCAGAAGAATTCATGTAGGTGGAACTTATTATTAATATCATCTTCATCATTTGTCAGATTAATTTGCCAAGCTCATGTAAAATGCAAAATGAAATTAAAGTTAGCTTAATTAATTTCCTCAGTTGCCGCCGTTGCCTGATTTGTAAAGGGTGTGCTGTAAATGAGAGGTTAATTATCAACTTGATTTAGCAAATTTGAGAGAAATAGTGACTTAATGTCTGTTTTGTCAGGGCTTTTGTTTATTGCTTTGCTTTTTGTCTGTCACTTTGCATTCTTGTCAAGGTAATATTAATTGGGATTAGTAAAAGAATACAGATACATAGATACTTTGTTAGCTAAAATTCAGGCAGACTTGTCTAAAGGTGGATTGATACTAGAGGATGAGGGGGAGACAGAATTATTATCTGAAGATAAACCCAAAGATAAAAAAATTAAAGCACTGAATTGATTAGTAATAGAAGCAGTCATGCTAATTCTCAGTTTCCTTTAGATAAAATAATAAATGATAAAACTGTATATTTTTAGTGAAGCAGTGTTATTTGCATCAATATGACTATATGAAACAATGTTCTTAATGCAGTTAACATTTTAATGCTTGTTAATTTGTAACTAATAATGTTTAGAACTGTGCATTAATTAATACAGAAATAAGATGTAGATTTCTACTGTCATTCTTTTTATCTTTATCTATACAACCTCTGAAAAAGGCTTTTCCCATTACCGTTCATGTGGAATTTTTTCAGTTGATGTCCAGGGTCAAAAGATGAGTGAATTGAACTAATAGATTCTTTTGATAACCTGTCGGAGCATGCCTTTATCGAGGCTCTAGGTAGGAGTTGTAATTCTGACCACTAAATCTTATATTCCTGTTAACTAACAACCTAAAGTAAAGTTGAATATTTTGTTTCAAACCATTAATTTCATATGGGAGAGCTCTTTACCTTTGAATTGCTTAGACATACTTCATTTATGAAAACAGTTGTTTCCCCTAATTCTAGACAGAACAGTTGACTGTTTACTTAAAGATGGCAACATTTACCCTATGTTCTGCAAAATGTGGTGACACCACACTCAAAAATGTCAGTTTGGAAAGCAATATATATATATATATGTATGTTACTAATCCCTTGTCTCTTTTCTCCTTCTTGTTGTTTCCTGAAAATGAATTGGAAATATAGTGAATTGAGGGCACAGCTGTGAATCTTGCTCGCTCTTCCTATTTGCAATCACATCCTGGACAGTGGCATAGCTATTTTCTGTGAGGGGCAAGAGCCAACCTTGAAACTGTACTTCTATAAGGATTAGAATATGTAATTGGAGAATATTTCTGAAATGTGAGCTTTAGCAATACCAGCCCTCCAACTACTGCTGGGAAGAGGTAGCAGTAAGTAGCAGCTTTAGTATCAGCATTAATACTGGAAAGCTTGGCACCTCTAAGGAAACCAGGATTATTCTCTTTATTTATTTTTTTAATCACATACTCTTCTATAGCTTGGTGACAGAGAAAAGTAATGCAAAACTAAAGATGGCTTATTACCCTTTTATTATGAACCGTGTGCTCACCATGTATGCAGGCTGAGGTTAATGAGAAAATAAGAAACGCTCATCTTCCTGCTTTTAAAATCACAGAATCACAGAATACTAGGAGTTGGAAGGGACCTCAAAAGATCACCTAGTCCAAACCCCCTGCCACAGCAAAATATTGCTTCTCTCTAACCAGATCACCTGTAATGCTTTTTGGGGTGCTGAAAGACCAAATGCTGTAGGCTCTTGCAGCCTGCGACTGCATCCTAGTGCAAATGAATTTTTGAACAGTTGTATAATGACAGTATTCTTTTTTTTTTTTTGGCATGCTGCTTCTATTTCATTATCTGCTAGAAATGTAAATGTAAGTGCAGACATTTCTTCATTTTGATTTGTAGCTAAATAAATATACAGTAATAGGTTATATGCCTTTTTTTATTTCTCCACATGACACTATTTCTTTCTATAGTGGTACTATAAATATGATACTGTTCTGGTCCTTGCAGTGTTAAGTAATAGCAGAATTGTTTGAAAAGCTGCAGTATAAATAATTTATTCCTTTTTTGTAGCATGTCCTTCTATAAATCTCAGTCCCACCTTTCACAGCAGTGTGTTATTAAACCACTTGTTCTGCTCAGGTTTTAATGACGCAGATGGAAAGGGTGGATAGTGGGTTGTACATGTAATACCAAATGTTTCACTACTGCTGGTCAGTAAATGGAACAGAAATGTTGATATTCTGTTAAACAATTCTGCCCATTTTATTTACGAGTGTTGTATAGGCCATGTTAAATTATATCAAGGCATTAGAGCTGAAACTGTACAAACATAATTCTTCAATATTGTAGGTAGTGTGGCATCCTTTTCTGTGTTATATTTGTTTTTACTGAACAGTAATAATATTCTTTTGGGAAGTAACGTTGAATCATAAAAATAATAAAATACTTAAACCAAACTGTTTTTAAAAAACTCAGTAAAACATTTCTGTATGCATGTAGTGTTTATAAAATGTGTCTTAGTAGTAGAGTATGTGAGTTAAGGCTGGGAGAGGTTAAAAGGCAGTTTTGACTAACTGAACACGTTTCATTTTTCATCAGTTGGGTTACTCTGTGGATTAAGGCAAGATCAAAATCTTGGGGAGATGTCACTCAGCCCCTTTTATTCCCTTTTATGTAGAAACCAACTAATGCTATGTTGACATTGCATAAATGAGACTAGATCAAAATGTAGTTGACTATGTCTCATTTTAAATCAAACAGAAATGGTCCTGTTGAGAGGAATAAGTTTCTTGCTTAATTTGGTGATTATATAATCACCCCAGACCTCAAGCACCAATGTTTCCACTGGCTCAGGAGAGTTTTCACTTGGATCAGAATCTTAAATTCTCATAGATTTTTTTATCTATTCTTTGGTTACTGAACATTACACTTCACGGAGGAGACACACTGAAAACCACCTGATCTATTTTCGGTTATCTTCTCTGTTCACTGGGTAGGAAATGGAACTGGTGGTGCTTGATAAGCTCAGGTTTTGTGGCCCATCAGTGATGTGGGAATTGCAGTTTCCTAAGCCTAAAGTGTAATGTAGTTGTTTTATTTTTTTTTAAGTCTGTTTAGCCATACATTGGAATTAGAAGGATGGGTGGGCTTTATTTTAAGGGGCACTGGTTAGTTCTCCAAGCAGTTAGTCTCGTGCAGGGTAGCTCCTGGCACTTGCTGTAGGGCAGGGTCCCCAGGAAGGGCCTGCAGCTTCAGCCACTGTCTCCGAAAACCTGCATGACTGGAGGAGGTCTGTCCACATCAGGGCTTTGGGTGACATGTATTTTCCTTTTTACTTGGTCCATTTTTAGGGGGTTGTGCTGCCAGTCACTTAGTATCTGGTTCTTACCACACCCAAACATGTTTTGGATGCAAAGCTGGAGGAAAGCTGACAGAACAGAAAGACAAGTCCTTCATTTTCACCACTTCTGGGGAACAGTAGCGGGTATGAAAACTTCCACTAGTTGCAGGATGGGAAGAAGGCTGGCAGAGGTGCTTCTTTCTCCTCTCTTGCTCTGTCCCTACATAGAGTTCAGGGTACTTTTGTACCACCGAAGGTTTCTTCTCCATGTTAGTGATTATTCAGTCTGTATTAAAAATCATGAAGTGAAAATTATTTTGGTGTATAGAAATGTGGACTAACTTTACAACAGAGGAGAAAACAGAAAAGGTTTAGTCTAACACATAACAAAGAGAATCTATTTTTAGTCATATCTCATGGAAGTTTGGAAACTTGGAGGATTTCTGAGACAAAAGAAATCCAGTTATTATAGAAGGAAAGTTGTAAAATGCAAGACAATGTCTGAAGGTATTTTTAATGCATTACTAAGATTGCTGTGAATGTGTTTCAGAAAAGCCAGTATTCTTACTTGTATAATCCTCGTTGCAGTCCTTGAAAATTCAGCATTTCAACTGAGGAGATAAGAAGACATTGTCATTTTAACGTGCTTTTAAAAGAGATGCTGTTTGAATTGGCATTGTGAGTACTAAGGCAGTTTTAACATCTATACTGCTGCTTTTACAGTATGCTTCTGTAAGCAAAGCATTCTTTAAGTGTGACTCTTAATGCTTAAGTAAGGTACACATTATATATATGACTGTGTAATATTAGCTTTTGAGAAATACAAGGTCAAGTTCTGTTTTAACTTGGGATAGTCTGTATTCTGTTGAGGCAGCAGCACAAGTATGAAGGTTCAGTGCTGAGAACAAGCAACTCTAACAGCAGTAAAAGATGCAGAAAATAACAATAATAATTCTATAGATTTTTGTCCTCTGGTAGATAGTAGCAAGCCAAAAAGTTCTTCAAGTGGCAGGTCATCGAGTGAAAATTACTTAGGAGGAAGACAGTCTTTGTCATGAAGTCACACTTGAGAAATGAACTATTGAGATTAATTCAGCTGTGAACAGGGTAGATAACATCCAGAGATGGATCAGTCAGATTTCCAGTGAACAGCTGCAAATGAGAAGAGGTGTTAGAGAAACAAGCGAGTTATGGGAAGAGAGCTTATTTCCCAAGACGCTAGGAGAGCTTGACTTGTTTGGTGAAGGTTGGGTATCATTGTGACTTCTAGATATAAACATGTTGAAGGAATTAAGAAGAAGAGAAATCGTCAAGAAAACAATTCTTGAAAGGCCAGTGCATACTGGGGTGGGGTAGTTTGGGGGGTTTGCTTTGTAGTAATTATTGTGTCTCCAGCTAATTGTTAATTTTGTTAAACTGTTCTAGTGTTAATTCAGCAAAGAGGCTTTCTTAAATCCTATAAGCACTGAAAATACTGTCTGCCTATGTTGTGATACTGTTCAGTCTTTTATTTTGTCTTGCTTTAGTTGTTTCATGACTTGCTCTAGTCATCAAATTACTGGGGAGGAGGAACATATGAGTATTTGAACAACTTCTACTGAAATCTGTTGAGCAGAAAAGTTTCTCTCAGAAGCTGTTGGTTTTGTGAGTTTCTTGGAAATTGCAGCTCTTCTGTCTACAGAGGATGAGCATTAATAGCTCTGTGATATAAATTTAGTCATTGATGACTAACCTGAAACTTTTTTATATAAATGTCAATTTTGCCACATTCTGTTAATTGGATCCCTGTTCCATTGATGTCCTTACCCATCGTTCCTAGCTGCTATTTTGATATTGAAGGCAATATGGCATCTGGCTGCTGGCAAAGGCTACTGTAAAGAGTTCTGTGTAAAGCCACAAGATTGTATATAACCATTAACTTTGTTCAAAAGGACGAGTCTGAGAAAAATGTGGGAAAGCTTTTTGATTTGTGTTATTACCAGAAGGTTTAAGCACATCTCAAGTCCCAAACCCAGTTTGGATTTCTTCCCAGATAACAGAAGCTCCAAATATCACTGACAAACTTTAAAATGCACGGACCTCTAACTTAGTCTGGTCATTTCTGTGGTGAACATGCCCTTTCCTATTCTAAGCATAGGAATCAGAGTAAAATTTTATTAAAATAGGTTTCATTTTTTTAGTTGCCCTTAAAACTTCCATTTAAAAACATCTCTGTTCACTAGGAATACCTGTTTGCCATGGACAAAAATACACTGGTTTACCTTTGTTTTTCAATTCCCCATAGGATGTGGCGTTTTCTCAGTTTTATGTTTTACTAGGCTTTGTGGAAAGTGGCAGATAACTTCCCTACCTGAAGTTTCTTCATGATGTAGTGTTGTTTTTAGGAGTGCCTTCCTTTTTCTTTAAGTACAGACTGCTGACTTCCCTCTGCGTTTGTAAAGGGAGCGTTAGTGGACATCAGTGTGATCTCTTATGTCATGGCCTAAAAAGAAAACTTAAAAAGCTGTGTGCTCTCCCTTACAGAGTCCTGGACAATTGCCAGAACTTTGCATTAAAGCCCACAAGCAGTGGTACTAGGACAGTTTTTGCCTTAAAAGATAGGTGGAGTTGTGTGCGGATCACTGACCTAGCAGCTCTAGTAGGATGGAGACAGATTTGCTCTGACAATATAATGCGCTTTGCAAGCTTCTATTTTAAGAATTCTTTGTGCTGTGACTTTTTTAGGACTATATTGGACAAGTATTTTGTTTCTCCTAAGAGTCTTACACTTCAGGAGACTCCAAGTTCATAGTAACATTGTTAAATTCCACAAGTCAAAAAGTGCCTATACCTGGAGAAGTATTTTTCTTGACAGTTTCTAAACATAGCTATTTTATATTTGATAGTTCAGCTACTTTTGATTGTTCTTTTGCACTGTTGCCTCTTAGCTAGGTGCAGTCCAGTCTGCGCGACATCCGAGAATTGATTTACTACAGGTCTTTCTATTTCATCTCTTCACAAAAATCTTAGGGTGATCTGGAAAGCCCAGGTTTCACATTCATCTTCAGTATGAGTGCAGCAGGGGCAGTGAAAGCAGTGAAATGGCAGGGCTGTGTACTGCCTTACTTGATAAGCCTCAGCCCTGACCTCTAGGTCCCTTCTCGAATGAGAAGGTAGCTCAGTTTCTGGGCTCTGACAGTTGTTCTCCTAGCATTGAAACAAAGCTATCATTTGGAATGACTGAATAGTTGAGTAGCTTGTATTTTGGGAGCCAAGGAAGGAGTGGTATTAATTTGCTGTATCAGTTTATATAACCTTGGTGACTCGGTGGATGTACATTGTGCTTTCATATTGCCAGTTGAACTAGTTGACTTTCAGTCTGTTGAATCTATTCCTTTAGGTGAATAAAGGTGAAAGGTGAAATCTTTTCAGCTACCTAGGACTTTTGAAGAATTAATGTTTCACTTAAATGTGAAATGCCCTTCTTTGAAGTCTCACTTTGAATGTGAGCAGAACTCACTATCTCCTGATTTGATCATGAGGAGTATTTCAAAGTAGAGAATCATCACATGTGACCTGTGTTATTATAGGCTGCTTCACTCTAAATACATGTTCTTGGCTTTATCTTTGGGTTTAAGAATAGCATTTCTTGTTTCAATTTCTAAATAGATTACTACATGTGCTTGCTTATAAAATGCAATCTCTCTCCGGCCTTTTACTGGTATTTTTTTCCCCCCCCAGGGTGAGTATCATAATTCAATTTACTATTTGGAATGCATTAAACTAGTGTTAGAAAAAGGAGGCCATCAGTCTTTGATAGCTGCTGATATGATTATAGTTTTCACTTTAAAAAATGGATTATAATAGCAGTATGCAAGCATATAATTTCTGACCTGTTTTGAATGGTAAGTGGAGTCTGCTACCTTGCAAACTTCTTCAGCAAAAAACAATTCAATCTAGCCCTCTAATGCTTATGGTATTCCTATGTGAAATTATTTGTAATACATTGAGTACAATGTCTTTGTGCTTAAGCATTCACTTATAGATCTATCCTTATTAAAGTTGACTTGGGGTTTTGCATCTGTATGGAGATTTTAATGTATAAAATTAACTGATAAAAATAAACTAATGAAGTATATATGCACACATATATTTTATTTAAACCAGATTAATGTTGTAAAAAATCCCTTGCTCTGAGTATATCTAGACAACCTAGCATTTTACAGGGAACTTGATAGTTGGTGGGTTTGAGTGAAAGGAAGCAACTAATTAATGCTTCATGAAAACTTATATATATTTTATGGTTGGTTGTGAAGAACTTAATGCTTTCTTGAATAATGCACCCAATTTACTGAGTTTATTTTGAAAATGTAGTTTTGATGTATTAGTGCTTTTTTTCCTTCCTGCTGGACCAAAATTTCAGCCCTTGATACTTAGCTTAATCTCTGTGTGATGCAGCCACTGTTTGATGTTGATTCTGTATTTAATGTATATGTAAACACATGTATTGTCAAGGGGACTTGTTTAATAAACAAGGCATGCATGAAAACTACTTTAAAAGGAATAATATCAGCAAGTGTGTTTCAAGATAGGAGGCTCTTTACCCAATGTCTACAGTTTGTAGAGCATGAAATGATAATGATGCTATTTCTCTGATTCCTTATGCTCTCCTCAGTTGTCATTAGCCTCTGATAGTCACTATTATAAACAGATTTGATTAGTTTGTAAGAGTCACAATAGGTTGAAATGCAACACTTACTCAACACCTTCTTGATTTATCATTCATTCAATCCTGGAGAGAAAATACTTGGACAAAGAGAACAAGAATGCCTCACAGTGTTTCTTGGTTGATTCCTACCCCCAACTCAAGCCTCATTCATAATTTCAAGTGTTTCCAGGAACTGGTATTGAGGGTGATGCATGTACCAGATGCTGGCCCTGATACAGTTGTCACGGAAGACCTCACAGTCATGATATTCTTCACGTTCCAAAGGTCTGTTGTTTGCCAAGCCCTGGGACAGATAAGATCATTTCAGTGTTAGTCCTGTGAGGACTCTGCCATTTGCCTGTCTCATTTCTGTTTTAAAAGGTATCACAAAGTCTGAGCATCAGATGCTTAGATGCCATAATATTGTTTATAACCCACTTCAATCAAGTTTAATTTTTTTATCAATTTGGTCTTTGTGCCTGTGGACAAAATTTTGCCTGTATGAAGCTGGTGAAATCAAATGTGGTGTCATCTGTTGGATGAGATAAGAAATATTCTGCCTCAATCTCTTTGAGAACTTAAACTTCATAAGTTTATTTCTGTCTTAGTATCAAATAAAAATACCCTCGGTTGCTCTGAAAAGGAGGCAACAAATTTTTATGCCTATGGAAACTGGGTGATGTTTGGGCTGACCAAGCAGATGTATGATGACTGGAAGAAAGAGAAGGAAACAGGGCAGATATAATTGTGGCCTGAAGGCACCGTTTTCCCTCTGTCATGCCAAATGTGTTGTGAACAAATAATTCATATTTAATAAAGGTCATACTGCATTCTAATGGTATCTTCCTCTAAAATTAGTAGATTAGCTTTTGAGAGGCATGTTATGCAAGCTTAGATATCAAAGTGAAGGAAGAACTGGCCACTGTGTTTGATCAGAACACCTCTGCTTACGTTTTATCTCAGTGCTTTGTAAATCAGCAGTTCTTCAGTTTTCAGAATCACTGTGCAGTTCTGTAGGGGCTGTTTGAATTGTTGCAAGGATGGGTGGCTCTACCTGTTGTAAAGGTGTAGCATGTGATTTCCATTGCTATAGAAACACCTAATGCAGAGAGATGCTGTTTAGAAGAAGAGAGTAATATATTAAGAAATGTAACTTCTTCAGAATTCAACTGCATGTTTACACAGGAAATGCACATGCATTTTGTGAAGTTTGAAGTACTTGTGACTAATTACTGCTAAAATATTCTACAGAATAAAATTAAAAATGAAAGTAGTGGGGCCTTATACATATTCAGGAGATAAGGAAAAGGTTACAAATTAAGTATTCTGTATTTGTAGTTGGCCTAAAGATGAATGTTTGTAAAGTGCATGCAAATGGCAGAAGCTGATTGATACAGATGTCAGGAGAATTTTATTAGACATAAATAAGTTCTTCTGTCCCAAGATGTGGCAGGAGATTTTGAAGACCTCTGTGGCACCCATGCACTGGAAAAAAGAAGGCGGAGGGGGAGAGAGAGATTTCATAGAGCTGTGTATGTTGCATGATCTCATAGGAAGCCAGTTTTACAGGTTTCACAGTCCTAATTATAGTGACTTCTGTCTTCAGTCAGCCCCTTTCCTTTTTCCCTTCCCCCTTGTAAGTGCTTTTATCAGCTTCCTGAATTTCTGCTTATTATTCACTCCTCACTGTCACTTTGATGTCTGTGCATCCTTAGGTGGGTTTTCTTTGTTTGCTTGAATAAGACACTGTATCCTAGGTGTCATGTGTCAGATCATTTTTACTATAGGCCTAGGGTTTAGTCATTGATGGTCACACAGTATGTGCTTTCTCACTTGTAATTGCTCCTACAGTCTCATGTTGGTTTTGTATGGCATGGTAGCTTCAGGAGTGCATCCTTCTTCAGTAGCAGACGATTTCATTGCAGTGACTCTTTGTTCTTGGGGTTTGGTTTCAATATGGCAAAGCCTTCTGTGCCTCTCTTTTAAATATCCTTCTCCTGGTTTGTATTGGCTTTCTCCTCATGACTTGCTTAATCTCTACCAGAGTGGAGAAACCCAGAA
This sequence comes from Galbula dea, assembly GCA_013399015.1. Taxonomy (NCBI): domain Eukaryota; kingdom Metazoa; phylum Chordata; class Aves; order Piciformes; family Galbulidae; genus Galbula; species Galbula dea. Next base: position 239,558 of record VWZX01001678.1, on the reverse strand, counting down.
TAAAGTGTCATATCTTATTTATCAGCTCTGGTTGGCAATCTGAGTTGTCAGTTGCCCTTCCCCTTTGCCCCTGCCTTATCTTCATTTCTCTTACTTTGTATCTCCTTTCTTGTTTCTCTTGTTCAGTGCTCCACTGATGCATTAGTAACATCACCCATCTGCTCCATCGTCTTGGTAGTCTGCTATGTGGGTGTCTCTCTTTTTGTTTTGTATATATATGTGTGTTGAGGTGTTGGGCTAAGCAATTGATAGACCTCCTAAATTTTATGCTGCTTTAATGTTAGTGATTTCTCCTAATAAGCAGCAGGTATAAAACTTTGAACATCAAATAAGAAAAAAGACTTAGCTGTTAATTACATTATCTTATGAGGATACAAATGACCTGGTTAGTTATGTTAACCAGTGAAACCTGTCTAGCTGTATTTTATCCCAATAAATTAATACTTTAATCTCAATTAATTAATCTATTAATCCAAAGATATTAAGGTCTTAGATCTTGCACACATGAGAAAAGAACTGCTAGTTTTGGGACAGTATCTTTAAACTAGCCTAATACAGCTCTTGAGAGATTAGCTGCAGTCATTTAGATCAGTTTGATTTGAATAACAAACTTCAGAAACCAATTTATCTATTACTGCCAGCTCCACCAATGTAAGTACAGGTTAAAGTGACACTGTTATTTCATGCCTGATGCTGCCATTGATGAATTAATGGCTAAACTGCAAAGGTAGTTTGGAGTGAACAGGGATGCTATTACAGCTGGAGCTGGAGCTGACAATGTGGTGCCTGTTGGTTTTAGCCCTGATATCAGCTCCGTGCCAGCTGCAGAAGGACAGATAAGAACTGATGCTCCTTTAAAATAAAAAACACCAAGCAAAAACGACCAGAAAGGTTAGTTCTTCAGAATTGTTTGGTCTAGAAGAGTTATTTTTGTACTCATCCACCAGTGCTATCTTGGTGTGTCAGTGCCAACTTGATCCAGTAGTATAAAATCAGATTTATTGTTTGGGAGAGTGTGACCTGGGCTAGGGAATCCAGCTGTGGCAGGGGCTTGGACTAGATGATCTTTCAAGGTCCCTTCCAACTCCTAACATTCTATGATTCTGTGATCCTGTTAGAAGATGGCACACAAGTAGGTCAGTAAGCCAATGGAAGGAAGCAGGTCATCTTTCAAGACTTTATCTTTCTCCAAGAAGCTTTATCTTAAACATTTTTTTCAAGATCATCAAAAGAATTTTCTTGTTATAATTGAGCTATTTAAAGACAGCTAGTGTTTTGCAAGATGGAAGTTTCTCTAGGCTGTTTTTTCTATTAACATGTTATTTCTGAGCTATAGACCATTTATTATTCTGTAAAAACATAAAATGAAAAATCAAGTGAAATAGTTTTGAGTATATAAAACCTTAGATGCATGGAAGAAAGCTTAAAAGTTTCATTAAAAATATAAAACTCAGTATCCTTTCTTTAGAGTTGACATACTGACAACTGAATCCCAGTCCTAACTAAACTCTTTTTCTCTTGCACAAGTTTTGTTTACAAATGTTCAGTGGCAAAAGCAACAATGTGTATTTGTACAGTTCTCATAAGATACTCTGTTTCTTGTTCCATAGTGCTTTTCCATAACAGGAAACGAGCGGTTCTTAACTGTGAAAAGGTAGTCATACCTTCTGGAAATGCAGCTTTATGCAGCCAAGTTGTTCTGTTTGAAATGTAGTATGATTTTTGGTTTAGTTGTCTTCCTTTTCTTGTGCCTGTGTAGTTGTTACTGTCCATTTGGCTGAATTGAAAAGCAACCCATTAATTGAACAACACTTTTGTAAGAGAATATTATAGTGTAGTTTGAAGAGATCTGTCTCTACAGTACTATAATCAGTCTGGCAAAGACATGCCATTGCTAATGTTGCAAATGAGCTTTACTAGTAAATAACATTTACATATGTTCAGCTTTTAAAAAGAATAATGACATCTTTGGTTTGCATTTAAGAATAAATAGGAATTTGAAAAATAAACTGGACTGTCATAAGTGTGTGTAGTGGATATGCAGAACTGCATGTGTTTTAAAATTCCTCAGCTGATAACACATCTTCAATAGCTATCTGTTAGCAATTTAGCCCCTTTGTATTATTTTGTAGGAACTGATTGGATGCCCCTGTATGCTGGTTTGTTAGACCAAAACAATACTTCAGATCTCGTTTTCCTAATCATGTCAAAGTGTTTAGTCACCACTAAGTTCTCTAAAGATAGTCTATAGTGTGTCTCATTTTGGGACATGAGCTGAACAGTGTTGCTGTGGGCTGGATTTGTAATCTGGTGGTCCTTTCTCGTCTTCTGAGAAGGAAGGAATAAACCCAGCAGTAATAGAATGAATGAATTAGCATTTTTTTGTGCTTGTATTGGAGAAGTTGATTTAAGAGAAATGGAAGAGGAAATAGACTAAGTTGTCAAGAAAAAAATAAATGCTTCAAGTATTCTCTGTGTGCTACTGGTACAATGATTGGCTTATGGCCTTTTAAAAATATTACTGTATATGGAATGTTGATGTTATAAAGGATCAAGGTTTCTACATGAGGAAGAGAGTGTTTTCATTGGTGGTCTGCAGTTCTGCCTCTGTGTACATTTAGGTTTAGTTTGTTACAGTTAGCTTAAAATGGAAAGAAATTGCAAAAACATTCTCTAGTGCTTTCTCCTGTTTATTCCTTTTCTTAATCCCTAGTCCTTTCTATTGATTGAGCCCACTCCAGAAGTGTGGACATGCATGTTTTAGCTTAAGTGCATCTTTAAACACAGAATCTGGTTTTATTGAAATAAGGGATCTATTTCTTTCTTGTTTGTGTGAAATTTAGGTTCTGTTAAAAGCCCTGTTTAAGTTTTAGTAACCAGGCCCTAATGTTCTTACTAACAGAAAACCACTGCTGATAACCAAGACATAGATCTTGCAGTTGATTGCAGTGACACTCACAGGCTTTGTGCTTTCAGAACTTTAGTGTGATGACCCATGCAGATGGTTTGGAGTGGTTTCCAGCATGAAGTCTTTCAAGTGTAATTTGAATTTTCACTATGAAATAAAAAATGGTCTAGGAGTTCTGATGGGCAGAGAAGTTTCATCATTGTACAGGGTTATTTGCCACACATTTGTAGAGCACAGCTGTTATCAAATGTAGTTTACATAATGCATACTGAATGCCTTACCATGTGGAAGAGATGTGAAAAAAACAAATTCTCTTCCAACTGGTTGCATGATGTTTTTTGTGAAAGGTAGTTTTTTTCTTTTCTGAGTGAGCAATCATTGCTTGTATGAACCTAAGACTTGATTAAAGTATGTCTTAAAAAAACCCTCAAAAAACAACAGGAGAACACAGAACAAAAATCAAACCAATAAAACCAAAAAAACCCTCTTCAAGTCTAAAATATGTCACTGGCAATGTAAAGGAAGTCAGGAGTAGTCTGAACCATTTGGTACTGGAACCTGTAGGACTCTTGGGCAGGCTCTACCCCTCCCTTTGGAGAGGGAGGTATGAGTTGCATGTTCAGATCAGAAAACTGTGTTTTCTGAGAACAATATATGGGGTGAACCCCTCACTTTGTTTTAGTTAGTAGGAAGGAAGACAACAATTTGTTCACCTTCATTTTTTGGAGGTGAGATTTGGTTGAGCACTGAATGGTATCGTTCTGCTAGCCTATGTGTATGAAGATGGTTATAGTTTGGGTGAAGAATAGTTTCTCCAAAGCTAGAGTTCCACACTTGGTGTTATTCTTGAGGACAAGTAAAAGCTGATACCTGCCAACTGATTTGCCATGTTGTGGAACCCATGTTTTCAGCATGTGCACAATGTGTTGTGACAGCAAACCAGTATCTCATAATTTATTCATGTATCTATGCATGCACATAATTGGATCTAGAAGGCAAATATCTCAGGGTTGTGCAAAGGTGAAGATTAGCACTGTTCCTGTAGCAGCAGAAGCCATTTGCCTGTCTTTGAGGAAGCAAGGATGATTATCTTCTCAGAATGGAAAATAGTAATGACATTGATAAATCAATTTGTACTTGGATAATGGGATGTTATTAATCTTATTTGGGATGGTTTCATGGACTTTTGCAAACCTGATTAGAATACTGCAATGCCATGGTTTCTATTTTAAGTACTTTGGATTTAGATTTGCTATTGATTAGTTCTTCTGTTTGAAAATGAATATTTTGAGGTAAGATTAAAAAACCCACTAATTGGAGAGAGTATGTAGTAAATATAACTTCTCATGACAGTAACCTAGTGCTGAATCATTTTAATTGTTTTAAGGTACAGTGTCTGTAAAAGTGGTTTACTGTGGTAGGTGGCTAGATTTTAAAAGTCAGGTTGTCTTCTCAAATAAACCTACCTCTGAAAGGAGGTTGTAGTGAGATGAGGGTTGGTCCCTTCTCCTAGGTGATTAGTGATAGGACAAGAGGAAATGGCCTCAAGTTGTGCCAGGTGAGGTTTAGGTTGAATATTAAGAAAAATTTCTTCCCTGAAAGAGTGCTTAGGCATTGGCACAGGCTGCCCAGGGAAGTGGTGCAGTCACCATCCCTGGAGGTGTTTGAAAACCATGTAGACATGGCACTTCGTAACATGATTTAGTGGACATGGGGATGTTGGATTGGGGGTTGGACTTGGTGATCTTAGAGGTCTTTTCCAACCTTAATGATTCTATGATTCTATATGTAATGAAGATATATGTGACATTGGCAGGTTTATTCATAGTGAAAATAAATATTTTGCAGCTTCCTCTCAGAATTATTGTTCTTACAGTACGATAAAGGGTGGATTTATTGGGAGGCAGGAAGCAAGCATGTGAGCTCAGATTCTTGCCATTTTGTTTTTCTACCTACTTTCTATGCTAGGAAGGTTCAGCTTAATGTTACCCTTCCCTTGTTACCTTTTCATCTCTTTTAGTTGGATAGGAACTGAAGAAGGAATTGGGGAATTAGAAGACCCTCTTCCTAACAGCCTGTCCTGGTGCAAGTTGAGGAGGGTTTCTGATACTTGCATCCCACTGAAGTCATGTTGCTAAATCCTGTCTTCTAGAGAGACAGATATTTTTGCTTGGTGTTCTTGGGAGCATAAGTGAAATTCAGCCAGGAAACTGGAAAATGGTGAATTGTAGATTTTTTGACCCAGAAGTAGTCAAGTATGAGCCTGGAGGAGAGAATACCCCTGCTAAAGCTTTTGCTGTTAACATCACCCTACTTTGCCAGATGTGCATTTGCACATCAGGAGTTAGGAAAATATTGAAGCAAGTGAGGGGAAAAAAATGAACCCTAATGTGCTGTAAAACAGTATATCCATGATGACTTTGGTTATAGATAAAACCAATTAAAGCAATTCTAAAATTGTTCCTAGTTACCAAATTTGCAGGCATGAAAATAGCTGCCAGCTAGGATGTAACGACAACTACAGTTGAGCAAGGCAGGATTTAAGCTATTATAGATAACTTTGGATGCTCTAGGCTTGTCTGAACCCCTAGATTGATTACAATGTGGCTTGTATTAACAGGTTAAAAACCCATGTTGCATGTTACTTGTTGCAGTCTGTCCATAGCTTGGCTGTATTCTCATGTACAGTAGCAAGCAACTGGTCTGCCTTAGAAAGGTCTCATAAATACTTTACAAGGCTTTAAAAAGAAGTAAAATAAATGTATATGGAGTAACCTTTGGTTTAGCTGATCTAAAAGATCCTAATCCTGTCCAGCCCTCATATTCTTTTCACATGCTGTGAGGCATATGATTATCAGGTTTGTGGGATTCTTTTTTTAATCCTAGATGTATTTACATTTTCAGAACCCAATTCATGCCTTTGCTGTTCAGTGGAGCATGTTTTTAGTATCCCTTAATTCTGATGATTTCCTGGTAGCCAGATAGCTTGGAGTTACATGGAAACCTTTTCCCAAGCTGTGTTTCCTGCTGCATTGGTCAGAAGCTGCTGCTTCTTCCAGGTGCTGCTTTAGTAACTGGAATCCTGGCATACTCAGGAGGTTATTTGCAGTAGTTTATTCTGATATTTATTTAGGCTTATTCTGTATTTTTCAAGAATCTCAAGTAAGTTTAGAGGCAATTTCCAAGGTAAGACAACTTGTTAAAAATGCTTATTGGGCAACTGAAAAAATCTCTCTGCACTGGTAAAACCTCTGCTTTTCCTCTTGACTAAATTATTTCTGGGCTAGGTAGAGTTTTCATATTCTGATGCAATCTATAAAAACACTAACTCAAAATTATCAAAGAATACCCAGTTATTTTTAATTACTGATAGTTTTAAATGAAGAAATACTTTAATGAAAATAACTCTGATAGCTTAGTTTTAGGAAGATATCTCAAAATTCAGGATTTACAGAGTCATCAGACAATAAATCAGGATCTAGAGAGTCTGGAGGAGTGAATTGACAGGAAAAATATGAATTTCAACAGGTACAAAGGCAAAGCCATGCACCCAGGCAGGAGGAGTCCCTGCAAGGAGGTCAGCTGGGGACTGAGGAGCTCTGTGGGAAGGCCCAGGGGTGTGGGTGGGCAGGGAGCTGGGCATGAGCCAGCAGCATGCCTGGCAGCAAGGGAGGCCACAAGCATCCTGGGCTGTATGAATGGGAATGTGGCCAGAAGATCAAGGGAAGAGATTATCCTCCCCTACTCAGCATGTCTACATGCTGTGTCCAGTTTGGGGGGCCCCAGCATAGGAGGAACATCAAAAACCTGGAGGGAGTTCAGTGGAGGGCTGCTTGAAGCTTTGATATCTTTAGTGAAAGCAGAAATCCCTGAGAAGAATAGTTGCACAGATATTATGGTCTGGTTGAATGAATCTACAAAAACCAGATGAACTGTAGAGGGGGGAAAAGGGCATTTAGTGTAAGCTCCAGTTTTTTTTATTACTCTGTGCCTTTTCCTCTTTAGAATAGGTACATTATGGATTCTTGTTCACATGAGAACTATGAAGGAACATAATAAATTAATTGAAGGAAAGTAAAGTGATTGTATAACAGAATGAAAGCACCAAAAAGCCATTCAAGTGGACAACTTGACATCTTTCCTATTAGGTCTAAGGGATGTGTTAGCAATCTGAACAACCAGTGCTTTCAGTTGCTGATTGGTTTGGGTTTTTTTTCTTTGTAATCATTCTTCTAATTTGTTTTATTTGTAGCCATACTTATCCAGGAAATCTGTTGTGCCTAACTGGAAAATGTTTATATTAAAGTATGAAATGGTCACTTAGCTTCTTGATTGGATATAAATTTTTGCTGCTGCAGCAGAATTTTAATTTGTAGGAATTGTCAGGCAGGCACATGAATGATAACAGAAAAGTGTCCTTTACACTCGAGATATATGGCTAGAAGCTATTGTAATTTGACTCTTTGGAGTTTGGATTCTTCTAGTATCTGGTTCAAACAGTTAAGATATGAGGGGAAGGTTTTCCCTGGAATAGAGTTCATTTGTAAATAAAAAAATATTATGTCATTAAGAAATAATCTATCTTGAGGTCCTGGCTTTAACAAATTAGTCTTGTAATAGGAGTACAGTGTCTTGTTAGCTCAGCTTTTGGCTTCAGAAAGATATCAGAAATGTAAATTAAGATGTAAAACATGGACATTGCACCAAATAATAATGTTGTACTCCTAGTCTTGTCTTGATTACTAAGTCTTTGGCCTATTTGCGTAGCTATATGGTGAATTTTTCCTCAGAACAAAAGGCTGAGGGAGGTAACCCCTACAGGGAAAATCAATACATTAAGGACTATACTCTGGGCACAGATTTATTTTAATTTTTTTCCATTGACCTTTAAAAGCACAGGGCAATTCTTTTAATGACTGGAATTAGCTGATAAAGTTTCCAGGTCCCATTAGATGATAGAGGCAGGATCCCCAGGGGCAAAAGCAGACGGTGACTGTAGCTTTTTCTCCTGCTGAGGTATTTGGAGAAGAGTGTCATCCCCTGAAACTTCCTGATAAACCCTCACCTGGCTAGAGGAAGCAGGGGCAGTGTGGCATCTCAGCAGGGATGCAGGTACCCAGAGGCCACTTCAGGCTGGAGTGACTGGTTCCAGGGTGGAACTGAATTCCATGCTTCAGCACCTGCATAGTGGGTGCAATGAGCAGCTTGTAAGAGGTCAAAATGGAGGTGGCTTGTGAGGAAGAGTGCAAGGCCAGGGAGAGCAGAGCTGGAGAAAATGAGGCTTTGTAGCAAGAGGCAGTTCTGTGGGTGAGCACGGCCTCTCTGCAGGCTCTTCGGAGAAGGCAGGCTGCAAGTTGGACTGTGGCTAAGAGGAAGGTGAGCTATGGGTTGGCCATGGAGCTTTTCCTGGGGGTGGTGCAAAAGTCTGTACATCAGCACTTCAGTCTCCCATTTTTAAGAAATATTTTGCTTCCTTTTATTGCTGTTCTCTTGAAAGTCATAGCTGGTATGGAATTGAAGTTGCCTTGTTATTCAGGTTATCATGGCGTGGGCTGTAAGTCTACATCTAATTGTGGATTTCCATTTTCTCTGTACTCTGTTTTTTCCTGTGCACAGCAGTGTGAGTAAGAAACAGGTGCAGTTACTAATTCAAAGGTACAATTATATGGTGAATGTAAAAATGCAGTAATATTTTAAGCATGTTTTGTCTCAGTGATGTCTGTAAGAATTTGTATGTGGATGTGAAGAGGACATGAGGCTGTAGGGATGGTAGTTTTCTCTGTCTTGGAACTCCTTTGGTGCTGGTTCTATTCAGTGCTTTATAGACATATAAAACTGCACTTGGATTATGGAAAACAATTATGAATAGCTTTGTAAAAGAAACAACATACACATTTTTTGGTTGTTTCAGCTTTGTGTAGCCACCCTTAGCATTTCTGACAACAAACAGAAACCCCACATGTAGTAGTTTGGTTTTGCTTAGCCAAGCACATTTTATTATACCTGGCAGAGCATGAAATCATGCAGCAAGGTTCTTGATGTTAACTCTCTGTAACTGGCTTTGGAGAACAAGCCTATGACAATTCTTCAGCTGGAGTATTTTGAGTTTCAGCAGACAGCTGTTACCATTTGGCTTTGGCCAGTGACAATTTCAGTAGTTAACATTTGAGGACAAATAACAAACAAACAACAAAACCAAAAAACAGAGAGTGCAGTACTAAGAAAAAAGTTGTATCAATCTCTTATGTTGTTTGGATACTGTCTCTGCTCTAGGGTTAAAAATATTCTAAAGTACCAATATAGAGTGCAAAGCTGTCAGAATATATTATGAGAAAGACAGGAAATTTCTGTTGTCAGTGAGAGCCTCTGGCTTCTATTAGTGCAATTGAATAGCATTGCTGCATCATACACAATGTTATTAATAATTGCTCATCACTCAGGACTGTAGTAAAGGAGTTGCTCCAAGGAACATAGAGTCATTGTAGACCACAGTGTAATTGATAATAAAGATGTGTTGACTTAAAGGAAAATGCTTTCCTTATTATACATTGATGTTTTACTTCTGAAATCTGCTCTAAGAAAAAGATTTCAGTTTATTTACTGATGTTTTAATGGATATTTGGTTGTCAGTCCAGTTTTAGAGCTCCTGTTGGCAACTATCACAGCTCAGTTGCTTCTGTATATGATCTGTGACCTTGATGCGGGCAACAGAGTGAATTTCTGCTCTCTGATGTTTCTGCCTGGTTTAATAGAACATGTTCTACATTTGGGTAATAATCTCCATAATGGGAAATGTTTCTAATGAATTTCCTTACTGTAAAATATCATTAGCATAACATTTTCCCTGGAGGACTGACATGATGCTTGTTCTAGAAAACCTTATGCTCTTTCAGCATTTATCTGTTTGGATGCAATATTCTAGCTGTGGCTGTCTGGTGTCTTGAAAAATTGGACATTTTTTACCCAGCAGTATTTATTGGAGCTTCCCCTAATGAGCAGAACAGCCCAGACCAGCAGCTATCCTTACTACACCCATCCTTTCCATTAGCAGCTCAGCTAGCAAATTCTTTATTCTGCTGGGAGCTGGGAGCTCATGAGACTGCTTTAGAAGAATGGACAGAGAACTCTGGGAGGAAGAGTTCCAGTTTCTATATTTCTCCTAAAAAGCATTTTTTCTGAAGTATATTCTAATTGTAGTTTGGCTAGACTTAGTACTTCAGTAGCTTACACATCTTTTTGTTCTAGAAGATGTTATTTTTTACTAAACAGTACAGTTATTTTCTTTGTACATCCTGTGGCCAGTCAGCAATTCCTGTAGACCAAAACAGGAGGGAAGGAATTCTTCCTTCACTGGAGGAAGGACATTGAGTTGCTGGAGCGTGTCTGAAGAGAAGCAAGGAAGCTAGAGAATAGCTCTTAAGAGGAGAGGCTGAGGGAACTGGGGTTGTTTAGCCTGGAGAAAAGGAGACTTAGAGAGACGTTCTCACTCTCTACAACTACCTGAAAGGAGGTTGAAGTGAGGTGGGGATTGGTCTCTTCTCCAGGTGACTAGCAATATTGGACAAGAGGAAACAGCCTAGAGTTGCAGCAGGGGAGGTTTAGGTTGGATATTAGGAAAAATTTCTTCCCTGGAAGGGTTGTCAAGCCCTGTCACGGGCTACCCAGGGAAATGATGGAGTCACTGTCCCTGGGAGTATTTAAAAGAGGTGTAGCTAAAGGACATGGTTTAGTGGTCACCTGGCAGTGCTGGGTTAGTGGTTGGACTTGATGATTTGAAAGGTCTCTTCCAAGCAAAATGATTCTGTGATTCTAGTGATAGTCATTCTAATACTTCTTTCATTGTAGGAAGAAAGAGGAATAGCTGGAGACCCAGCATAGACATGTACAAGAAAATTCAGTTGTCTTTGTTATTTCTATACAAGCTATACAAGCTGGCCCTTTCTGCTTGGTGTCATATTACTCCTTAATGACAGTTGACTCTTGCTTTCTTGGTGTAGCATTATCATTGTCTTTTGGCACATTCTTTGCTGCTGTATACAGAGAAGACCCTGTGTACTGATGTTCATGGCTGGCTGGTGTTGAAAGCAGTAGTTTTACCTACCTCCTGTTGACTCAGGCTGCCTTCACAGCTTCTGTGGACATGTACCTGCATTACATATAGGATGCTCTTCAAAGGGTTTTCCCAGTGTATCCGAAGGCTGACAAAACCAGGATCTCACACACATGTGCACACACAAACATATATGTGCATCTACATATAAGCAGACATGCAGGCATATCTTTCCACTTGTTTTGGGGTGGAAATGTGCTGCAACATTCAAATTAGAAGTATTACTTTTGTGTGTATTAGATATGTACAACAGCAGAAGCATTGTTATCTGACAGCTCCTTTTGGCAGAATTCTGAAGCCCTGGTTATTGATTGACAGTGTTTCAAGTATTGCCATTTCTACAGTTCAAGAAACCTGCATCTTGGCTCAAGATAAATAGTTATCACATCCCTTTAATGTGAAGGTTTTGCTGCCTAATATAGTATTCTTACTCTCTCTCTTAAAATAGAGTTGCAAAGCACAGAAGCCTTCTTTTGTAACAGCCTGTGCTAACAGTCTGTATAAACAGTCTGTTGGTATTGAACTGCTTCAGTAACTTTTAAATCCTGAGAGTCAGGGGATATCCATGCAGTGTTTTATTTGTCGGGGGTTTGTTTGTTTGTTTTATGCTCAGCCGAGCTAGATGCTGAACATGCCCAGAAGGTTTTGGATATGGAGCACACCCAGCAGATGAAGCTAAAGGAACGTCAGAAGTTCTTTGAAGAAGCCTTCCAACAGGACATGGAGCAATACCTTTCTACAGGATACTTGCAGATAGCAGAGAGAAGAGGTGAGTTTTAAAATACCTTCTGCTAATCCATATTAGAGCATTGTTTGAGGGATCAGGGTCAGCAGTGATTTTAATGCTTACAGATGAAGCATTGTAGTGTCTAAATTCTTCCTTGGTGGAATTATAACTTCACGTAAACTCTTTAAATCCTGGGTTCCAGAGGAACTGGACACCTTAGAAAAATCAGACTTTCTGCTTGTTGTCTGAGAAGACAGAAAGCACTGAAGTACATCTGGAACAGCACAGAGTCACAGAATCATTACGGTTGGAAAGGACCCTCAAGATCATCTAGTCCAACCGATAGCCCTACACTACTCTTATCCCTAAATCATCCCCTGAAGAAACACATCTATCCTCTTCTTAAAAACCTCCAGGGATGGGGACTCCACCACCTCCCTGGGCAGCCTATTCCAATATCTCACCACTCTTTCAGTAAAGAAATTCTTCCTAGTATCTAATCTAAACCTACCCTGGCATAACTTAAGCCCATTCCCTCTAGTCCTGTCACTAGTCACAAGGGAGAAGAGGCCAACACCCGCCTCCCTAGAATGGCCTTTCAAGTAGCTGAAGAGAGCGATAAGGTCTCCCCTCAGCCTCCTCTTCTCCAGGCTAACAACCCCAGCTCCCTAAGCCTCTCCTCATAAGGCCTGTTCTCCAGACCCCTGATTAGCTTAGTTGCCCTTCTCTGCACCCTCTCTAGTAGCTCAATGTCCTTCCTATACTGTGGTGCCCAAAACTGCACACAGTACTCGAGGTGTGGCCTCACCAGTGCTGAGTACAGTGGCAAGATCACCTCCCTGCTCTCTGTAGCTGTAGAGTGCATTCAGAAAGATACAGAGATAATAAAGATAGAGATCAAGGTGGCCACTTATGTCCACTGGAGTTCCAAAGCCTGGGACTGTTACCTGGCAAGAGATGCCTCAGAAAAATGTTAAAAGTGCAGATGAGAGCTCAGTGTTGTATTTCAAAACAGTTCCCAGATGGTAGCTATTTCCATTGTTTATGTAACATACAGAGTATGTGATTAGGACATGGGAAATCAGATTAAGCTCTCTCCTCATGATGAGATGACTCAAGTCTGGCATCTCCTGACTAGTTAAAGCACAAGAATGCCATAGACTACAGACACTTCTGTGTGGGAGATACCCATCTGTTGTGCCAAAAGGCAGGGATTGTAAGACCAGAAAGAAAGCAGGCGAGAGGTTACATCACTCCTGTGGCAGGAAAAAATGTAGAGAACCTGCCCCTGCTCCAAGTCTGCTTCTGCTATCATTGTAATGTTGCGGCAGTGAGCACAATCCAAGATTTCCATTTCTCTGCATGAGTGCTATAAATGCTCATATGCAGGATGCTTGAGATAGGTTGCTAGGACAGCTTTCTGAGAAGAGGGACATGTAAGTTGAAATTCCTTTGTACTAGGAAGGAATTGAGTTTGGGTCTCCTGCTTTCTGTAAATATATAGTCCACTTAGGCTAAAAGTGTGCCTTGTGACTGGCTAGCACTGAAAGCATGGCTCTGTTAGAGGGTTAGGGTACCTAATGTTCTGAACTTCAGCTTTGCAGTATAATGCAGAACCCATCTATATCAAAGAAATTGTTTTAATGAAAGATTTGATCCTGCAGTACCTGTAAAGCTAGAGAGCTATAGTATATTTGGAAAAAAAAAACTTTTTGAGTTCTAGGATTTCATCTCAGCTCAGAGGTGAAGGCTTTTAGTAGTCTAATTGTTAAATATAGATAAACCATGAAATTGTTCATTTTAATACTTGATACTATACATGCAGCAACTGGACTTAAAACTCTGAGCACCCCTGAACTTACTTGTCTGTGATTCTGTATGTTCAAGAAAGTTGATGCTTACCCAAGTATTCACCCAAATATTTAATTCCCTTGTGAGTTGTCAGTATTATATTGATAATAATAAATTATTTCCTTGAGTAATTAATACTGTTAAATCTCCATGCTGAGTGAAGATACTGGGCATCAGCCTAGGTTTTACATACTACTGTTATTTATTAGCTGAACCAATGGAATGAGGAAGAAGAATGGCTTCTCTCTGCTAATATTAATCCTTATTTCTGAATTATTATATCCCTTTGTTGGTTTTAAATGTGTTTGTTGAGAGAACTGGAAAGGAGTGTTACAGAATGGAAACTTTCAGTCTTTGCCCCTGAGCCCCATCCTAGCATATTTCTGACAATGCTATTGCTATAAATATTATTGCTAAAAATGTTTTGCTTTACAAAACCAGTAATGGACATTAGTTGCACAACAAAAATTGCAGAGTACTCGTGGATTGGGGCTGAGATTGCTGCTGAGCAGCTCCTGTGGGTGTGCTCCTTCCGTGTCTAGTTTAATTGTTCCTAATGCATCCAATGAGAGCAGCTATCGAAGCCTTTATAGGTAGTAACATCATGTAGCTGACTGACAGTTTGCTCATTGCACTATTTTTATTACAGAACCAATTGGAAGTATGTCTTCCATGGAGGTGAATGTGGACATGCTGGAACAGATGGACCTAATGGACATGTCTGACCAAGAAGCACTTGATGTCTTTTTAAACTCAGGAAGCGAAGACAATAATATGCTGTCTCCCATGCTGGGTATGATGCTAGTAATGAGAGTGTGCTTACAGACAAAGTGATCAATCACTGGAATTGCTCTAGTTTGTAATGGCTGATGTCATCTCAGAAAACATTGCAGTTTACATAGATGGAGTATTTTTCATTAGTGGTTTTCAAAACATTAGCATGCAAAACAACTTGATACTTCTGCTGTCTCTTTTTTCATCTAGTTACTACAGCTTCATTGTTCTATTTGTCACAGCATGGGTAGGTGAACTAATGCTTTTAAGGTGCCTTTTCCTCTGTATACAGTTAATAGAGGACATTTTAAGAAACATCAACAGAAGGTTTGTGGTAGCTAGGTTTCTATTTTTATGACCTCTTTTTTAGAATTTGTCCACAATTTTGGCATTTTGAAGTAAATTCAGACTCGTATAGTGTAAGATCAGTGAGAGATACTCAGAGACATGGTTCAACATGGCAATCTGTATATATGAAACATGACAGTGTTCTGGAAGCTTCTAAATAACAGTTCTGATACTGCAGCTCTTTCATGTATCCTTCTTACTGCTAGTAATATTAGTGAAATTGGATTAAATTAATCCAAAATTTTGTTTGTGTTTTGATAAACAAAACCAGATTTACATTTTGGCAAGTTGCAGCATGATGAGGGATCTGATTAAAGCAGGACATTAGTAATACTGGATGCTTTATCCACCAGGGAAATTGCTTTCTTAAATTAAAAACTTACTTTAGTACTAAAATGCCTTTTTGTAAAAGAGCCAAAATAAATTTTCTTGGAGGAGATGGTGAAGCTCCTTTAAATGTACTTAGATTTCTTTTGAAAATGCCAGATGAAATCTCTTTATAAGTACTTACAGTGAAGAAACAGTGTATTTTAAATCCTATGCTATGTTTTGGGATATGTCAAGAAAAAGGTTAATAATGTCCTGGGGTAATTTTCTTCCTCCCTGTGTAAAGGTGATTATTACCTGCTGTGAACATGAAAAGCTTACCATAAGTAGTCAGGCCACACTTGACAAGTAAAGGTTTTTGTGTTTTATTGCAAAAACTCAATTCAGATGGCTGGCTTTGGAGAGGCATCCCGTTCATGCATTATTAAAGCTGATCATCGTTTGAGCATGCAAGTAATTAATTACAGACCCTCTAGGGCCGTTTTCCCTTTGCTGGGTCTTTGACAGATGTTGAACCGAGAAGCTTTGTATTTTAACAACAAACAGTGTGTCTGGATTAGGTAAGGAAGCCTAGAAACTTACTAGGTGTGGTTCTTTTCCTAAATAGATGCCAAACTTCTTAGCCTTTGAAAAACAAAGTATCATTTCTTTTGTACTGTAATGTAAGTATTGCAGTGTGTAGGTATAGATAGTGTATATATGTTTCTGATATACATGCACATACACTGTAATATAATGTACCAGCACTGTAACCTTAACACAGAGGTTGGACAGGCTGTCAGCAAGGTTTACTCCTTTACAGTTACTGCTACCACAGTCTTGTAAATCTGGCTGTTGTGGTTCCAGATGATTAATTTCCCCCTAAATTAGAAAGGATTTTTGTGCTTGCTTTGATCTGGCACTCTTGTATTAAGCCAAATATGCAGCAGTCTTCATTCTCAAAAAAATGAGATGGCTTAAAGGTTCATTTTGAAAAAAAAAGCTTCATTTTGCTGTCAGTGGAGAACTGGGTTGGTCAGGGCAAGACTTGTGTCACAGTTGTATTGAACACCACAAAATGCAGGTAAGTTCTTTTAGTAACTGGTAAAAATGACAATCAGCTCAAGACATTAAAACAGTTTCAAATTTATCTTGCTGTAAACGTTGCCAACTTAAGGGCATTGGTTTGGCCACATCTCAGGAGTCAGTGAGTTGAACCAAAAACATACACTAGCCACTGCCACTCCAGAATTCCTCTGTATGTGTTGTGTAAATTAATCTAGTGTATGCAACATAAAAACAGTGTCTGTGGAAACATCTTCCTAGAGTCACTTGGGCTCAGTATAAATTCATGTACTACCCAAGGAAGCAACTCTGTAGACCTGCTAGGCACCCTGGACTAACAGACGGCTGGCCCGGGTTGTTTTCAGTCCAAGCAGGTTGGTCAACTGGCAGAGTTGTGGATGTTGTACCAGATGCTTATCAACTTGTCTTGAACCTGGAGACCTGCTGAGGGCACATTTGGAGCTCCTGAGTCCCAGAGAACCTACACATACAGGACTATTTGCTGTCCACATATAGGTCCAGAATTTAAGGTTGCAGCTAGTTTAGGGCAAGAGATGTACTTGAGCAACAGCTACTGTACCTTACTGTAGTACAACAAGGTTCTGTTGCCTCCAGATGCTGTTATGGCTGTTTTCTAGTTACAATTTAACTTGGATACTTATAATCCTATGAGGATTAGTCACAGGGCAATGTGGTGTGAACTGCTCTGCCAACAGCCTTAGCAGAGGTAAGGTGCAGTGATCAGCTCATTTCCATCTAACCCTTTGGAAACCTTTTTATATAAAAATCCCACAGGATTAAGTGCATTTTCTCACTAAGGTAACTCAGTGCTGAAACTGGATGCTCTGCCTGGGGAGAAACCCTTGTAGAATATGGAAGGAAAAAGGGGCTTTATTTGGAAGGATGTTTTCCTGGTTTTAATTCTTCTTTACTGCAATGAAGTGTCCAGAGAAGACTATCTAAGATAATTTTGAATCTGAACCCTCAAACTGCAAGCAAAGACCATTGCACTGAATTTGCTTAGAAGTCTTTTTAAATAGGGTATGGAGGAAGCAGAGTCTTAAAATCCCTTCCTGTGCACTTGAGCTATGATACAGCTTTACTCGAGGGCTTCTTTCATGCTGTGGGCAAGAATTTGTTTTGCTTCTGCATCTTGCTTTTTTTCAGTTAAAGCTGAAGCTTACTATTGTTGCCTGTCTCCCAGTTCTATTTTTAACTTCACCCAGGTTCATCGGTATTGTTCTGTTGGACAGTTTGGAGGACTTTTCTGTTGGTGACGATTCTTAGCACATGCTGAAGTCTGAAAGGACTTGACCAAGGTCAGAGTTAGGAGTATTAAGTGGTCTTGGCTAACAGACAAGATGGACTTCAGCTATGTCACTTTAATAGAGTCAAGACTTAATACTCCTGCATTCTTAATCTCAAATGTTAACAACACTAGAACAAGCAAACAGACATACACACACACCCCCCATCAAAATCAGTTTCAAACCAGCCTGTGGCTTGTGTTTGAGATCAACTTCAGAAAAATCCAAAAGGCAGCTTTGTGTTTTGGGAGGGGTTTTTTAGTGTTGTTTTGCAAAAGAAGCAAAACAGCCTGAATGCAGCTCATTAACCAGCATTAACTGACTTATCAACTCATTTGCTGAGCCACAGATTGATTTTTGTTGTTGCTGTTCTTTCTCCAACTCTAAGGGCCAGACTCCAACACCTATGTGAATGAGATAAGTCTTCAGGTTCCGAGCCAGTCTGAATTACGCCAGAAACTGTCTTCGCTGTCATCCACCTGTACTGACTCTGCCAGCCAAGATGCAAGTGAAGGAGAGTCTCCAGTTGTTCAGTCTGATGAAGAGGAAGTTCAAGTGGACACTGCTCTTGCTGCTGTAACTGAAAGAAAGGGTGCTTCAGATGCTAGTGATGAAAGTGACTCTCAAACTATTTGAATCTTAAAACCATATCCTTTAAGAATGACTTCTGAATGAATGAACAAGTGAAGGAAGAGCTTGCCTGTGTAACCATTTCCTAACCAAGCAGAACAGCCAGATCTTTTTACTTAGTAATAACTGCCTTTTTACAATGTTGCCAGTCGTGGGGAGGTTGGTTTTTTTAAACAAACAAACAAACAAATTGCCTGAAGCACACACACTTTAACAGTAGTCTTGGGGCTCAGGGGAGCAGTAAAACTGTTGTATATACTATGTATAAGAGAATTAAGGGGGAAAGAGACAAGTTCCTTTGACCACTAACCTTTAAATGGCTGAAATACTTAGACTGGATGTGTAATACTGAACCCAAATTGTTCCTTGCATGTTTTCAGCTGCTGCAACTGAAGATTTAGGATACAAACCAGAATGAAAAGTTATTTTCTACTCTTTACTGCCTACTGCCTTTGTCTACTAATGCAGCAGTGTCTACTCTCACACTTCTTATCCAGGACCAACTTAGTTATCATAGATGTTAAGGGGGGGGGGGGGCTTCAACAAAACAAAAAACAAAGAAACTGAAAAAGAGGAGAGATGCATATTGAAATGTTACACTCCTCAAGGAGCAGGTATCTTAGCACTGTATAAACTCACTCCTCTTTCAAGATAAAATAAAGTATTTCTATCCCAACCATGTCTTACTTGATTACCTAATTCTTTTGTCCATGACAGTGAATAGAGGAGACTGTCAGCAATCAAAAAAACAAAAAAAAAAGGTTATTTATACTGAGCACCAGTGTAATTTACTTTTCCATGGTAACATCTGTTTGCCAACACTGATGCAAGCCAGCAACTTAAGGGAAATAAACCTGAATGAATTGTAAATTAAGAGTGTACATTTTATAAACCTGAGCACCTATAGTCATCATCCTCTTACTGCCATTTTTTTCTGCCATCATTTTTTTCTCTCTAAAATTGAGCTCTGACCATGTCTAACAGCTGTTTCTTGTCAAGTCTCACACTCTGTTTTCAGGGATCTGCTCTCCTTTGAGAAGGCTCCTGGCTCCTGCTCTTCATGCACGGAGGGAAGGAATGTAATCAGAAACAGCGTAAGTAAAAGGATGAGCTGTGATGTAGATCCCTTCCAAAGCTAACGGTTGGGCATGAGGCATCTCCTGCTGCTTGCCAGCTGGGAAGTGGCCAGTTTCCTTAAGGCTTTACTCTCTCTTGTGTTTCCTGACCCCTCTCTGGGACATGAAGGCTAGAAGCTCATTACAACTAGGTATTTACTATTTAATGAGGCATCTGTTGATGGAACTTTTTCTTGAAGAAGCTGACTTTACTCACTCACTTTCCAGAAGACAGACAAAATGTCCAAAAAAGTTTTGTTTTTTTATTAAACCTCGTAGTACAAACCTGGAAAGTAAACAAAAAACTGGCAATAAACAACATGAAGTCTTTCCTTACAAGGAAAGAGAGCAGAGCAGCGCTAATAAATTAAATGTCAAACTGTAAGCCATAGTCAGAAGTTTACTGTCAAGAGGGAAAAGTACACAGCAAGGCCATAAAAACCAGACAACCACATTTGAAAACACTTGACTCTGTTTATGTTATTGTTTAAATATTCCAAAACAGTTCAGTCTTCTGCAACAACAACCAACAAATTGGATTATAGGACTTTCCTGACAGTCACCACTGGCAAGCTCAGTGCAATATGGGGTAGCTAGGGTATTGTCGAAGTCAATTACGAAACAAAACAGTTTGTGAAAACAGGTTCCCTTTTTTATTCCACACATACTGTACACGCAACCAGAAAAGGGCAACAGCTACTCCATTCTTCTTCTTGTTGTTGGTGTTGTTCAGTGATGTAAGCAGCACTTATAAATGTTACAAGAAAAACCCTGTAAGCATCCAATCCAACCGATGAAGAAAGTGAAACGTAAGGCTTTTCTTCATCTTGTCTCCTCACCCTCCCTCCCCCCACCCCAAGAAAAGGCTCAAGTATTTAAAAAAATTTACAGGCATATGTACAAAAGGTGGGATTTTTTTTTCTTTTTTTTTTTCCTTTTCTATTTTTGTTACAACATGAAGAGAAAAAATAGACAAGATGGAAGCAAATGCATTTTTTCACATTCAAAAGAAATAGGCAAGACCTGCTAGTGGCTCTAAATGTGATCATATCATGAAACAAATTCAAAACAAAACTTAATGCTTGACTGTGGAAAGGTGGGAACAAAACAGCAGTGGAATGGGAATGGAATGTTAGAAAGATTGCACGTCTATGACAAAAGAAGCACTTATGGCTTCAATCACTTTTTTCTTTTTTTTTTTTTTTTTTTTTTTTTTTTTTTAAAGGATGCTATTGAAGGGTTTTTGATAAAGTAGCCAACAGCACCAAAAAATAACAGAATGGATTTCCTAATGAAATCAGGCACAGTTTTCCCTCACACGACTCCTCAAGGCAGGCAGTCTTTTTTTTTTTCCTCTTTTTTATTTTTTTTTTTTAATTTTATTTTTTTCCCCTCAAAACAGATGCATAGTGATGTGCTGGTAAAAGAGAACATACTCCAAATCTCCTCCTTTTGCCTACAGTTAGGAAACAAAGTTCATCTTCAGCTGCCATAACCTCCCCAAAGAAAGTGTGTATTCTCCAATTTAAAAAATTACAAAACTCATCTTGCTGTGACAGAATAAAAGACAGCCAAAGTAAAGCAATTTCTTTCAAGTTTTTGTTTGTTTTGTCTCCTATCCCTTTTCTCTCTAGAAAAATCTGCTCACATGACTGGAGAACAAATTAGAAAACACATCCAACTTTAACCTATTCCAAAAAATGGGTTAAAAGCCTCTTTTTTTTTTCTTTTTTTTTTTTTTCACAGTTACCAAAAAGGCTTTTTTCTGTTTCCAGCCCCAGGGACAAATACAAATGAATATTTCATCAGCCCCTTGCTGCTTTTCAAATAGTGACCGTACGGCAGTGTAAAAAAATCAGACTGCTGTATCTAGCTAAAGTCTAAAGTACAAAACCAAAGAGTTCCAACAGTTTAATGCTAAAACAAAATTAGTTCTCTAAAACCAGAAGAAAATCTTCTTTAGAGCTAGTGCAAAGACAGCTTGTATTCTACAGCAAGTACTCCAAACTATGGTATAATAATTACAAAAAATATATATAAATTGACAAAATGAGAGTGTTGGCATCTTCAGGTTTAACTTGAAGCACTTTTGGATGAACTGGAGGATGAAAGCCTAGATGATGGCACGTCAACTGTTGCTCTCTTACGAGGTCCTCTTTTTGGTGTAGGCTTGCTGATACAGTTCTCAATGCTGCCATTTTTACCAGATACTTTTCCACAGATTTGATTGACTAGACTGATTATTTGTTCCTGTTCAGGAAGCAAGTGGGGGGGAAAAACAAAACACAAATTAGCATCTGCTCTTTCTCCAGTCATTTCTGGTGGACAGAGATGTAGTGCTGCCTTTTTTACTGAAAGCACCTAACTGAGGGGGGGAAAAAATATAGCCCTGTATTTGTAAACCATGCTGAAGCTCTTATACTACTTACAACAGGAGGTTTGTAAAAAGTACTGTGGAGTAGTCCCCATACTGCCCTTGCTGAAGCCTCCCCGCCTCCACACTTAAAGACTGTAATCAGTAGAACTGGAAATGTCTGAGCTCTGGCTACTAAGCAAGAATAAAGCAACTGGGGCTGCAGGGTTACTTCCCTAGGGTCAGAAAGAGTCTTCAGGTATAGTTTAAACCCCACTGCTTAACAAAGCTATAAATGCCATAAATTTAAACCCACAGTAACACTGCTTATAATTCACTATTTATTGAATATGTCTTTAAAAGTTAAGGAAAAAAAAATCCACTTTTTTCCTTCTGACAGAGTTGTCCTTGGTTACAGGATGCTACTACTTTCACTTAATGCTTTTTAGGCTCTCTGGGTGCCCAGGTGCTCTGAGCCCACATGGAGGGAAAGGCTGGCTTGTGGTCATGCAGAAAAAGGGCTACAGGTCCTTGGCACCTTGATCAGCAAGAGACAGAATCCCCTGAACTGCACATCGACATGTCTCAGCTACACCACCACTCCTGAGTCCACTGCATTCAGGGCTTTGCTGAAGTTTGGGATGTTTAGGGGGAGGTTTTTCTGAACTGGCTGTTCCATCCTAGTACAAAGGTTGGGAAGTTCTTTTTGTGCAAAGCTGAAACAGCTTCTTCATTAAGTCTACCTAACAGTTTCATAGATTTAACAAATGATATTTGACATACAGGTTCTTTCTCTCTCTCTCTCCCCCCATTCACAGCCCTCAAAACAACCTCTGTAATAGCAGCAAGGTATGCAGTCACAATCATGCAGAAATATAGAAACTTTGTGACAGTTTTTTGTATTTAGAAGAATTAATAATCATCCAGTACTGAAGAGGAGGTTTTCTTGCCTTTCCCAGTACAGCCTAAAGTATCCACTTTGTTAGTATAAAAACCTAGCAAAAATAATTATTGCATGTGATTCTGCTGGAAAGAGTGGCTTTGAAAACCTCAGTAAAATTAACAGCTCTGTGAAAACACAGGATGTAAGGACTGAATAAGGATCTCAAGAATAAGATAAATACATTAAAATTTCTGAGAACTTCCTGAAACTCTTTTGGAATTTATCACATTCCAAAAGCAGTTTCACTGTTGCCTGGGCTTCGTAGGTTGTGCTTCCTTCTATCTACAGGACCTGATACTAGAACAGAGTCTACAATTAAAAATGAACAAAGCTGCAAGGCCATGATCTTCCTCAGACTTTGACCTTTTGGGTGTTCTCCTCATCAGAAACTGCTGAAAAGCCCAGTTCAGAAAGCTATTTGTACCAGCACAGACCTTCAAGAGCTGATTTTGTAGTTTCTTCTACTGCTTCACTATCTGCAGGTTGGGTTAACAACATTACATTGTATTCCTCTGTCCTCTACTCTCCACCCACCCCCTCAAACACAATGGAGGAACAGAACTGACTAGACAGCTGAAGGGGCATTGTGTGACTGTACTGCAGTCCAGCATTAGCCCAGAAGCCAGGCACAGTTCTGAATTGCCAACCTGGGGTCTCTTGATTATTCATTGGCACAGTTGCATGAAACCATTTCTGGACCTCTCATCTACAAGTTTGCATTAAAGAAGGCTCAGGCTGGACTGGACTAGACTAAGCCAGTGTGAACATGCAGTTATCAGAACTGAGAAGTTATCCTTAAAGTACAGAAATGATAAATTAACTAGCCTCATGTTCTACAGCAGCCCAAAATCCCATTAAATGTCTTTCTCTGTTCTGTAACATCTAGTCATGCAGTTATGCTTCAGGTTTCATCTTTGTAATCATGTTTCCCTCTATTTCTTGTACTTAGCTCATAATAAAGCACCTTCTTCCCACACCAGAAAAACTCAAGTACAGTCTCCTGAGGTCTTGGTAGAACAAAGGCAGAGTTAAGTCTACTCCCAAATACCAAAGCTCAGCAGCATCACCCAGCTCTGCTGTACTGACCTCATCGTAGCGGTACATCATTTTCAGTCCCCGACAAGACTTCTGTTTTTCCACGTGCCGCAGGGCACACTCCAAGCAGAAGACAACATTTTCATTCTCCTGTACCACCTAGGTGAAAATGCAGAGGAAGGAGAACGGGAGGGGGGAAGAAATGCAGTAAGCTCCCAACTGTAGCCATGTTAGGGACACAGTATTGAATTATTGTCTGAATTATTAAACCTGTATTTTACTACAGCTTAGTGGAAGGAGACATAAACAAGAACTCTTAGACACTGTGAAATGATTCAGAATTTGAGTGCTAATGTTGGCAAATACATACAATTTAAAATAAAAAGAACAAAGAATCCACCCATAGTTAATGAAGGCCAAATCCCAATAATGATATATGCAGCTTTACTGGTATCTAACATGTAGCCTAAAGCAGCCGTTTCGCGTTACTTTAAGTGATGTCTTGAATAACAATAAAATGAGAAGCTTAGCCACAGATTCCTCAGCTACTGTCTGATTCAGCAGAGGTCACATTTGCTCAGCTGGCCACCTGCCAAGCCTGCACATTCAGTGTGGAATCTGACAACCAGGTTGACTTTTTGTCCCTTGCTGCTGTTAAGAGTGACAAGTCATTCCCTTGATGACAGCTTACTCCAGAGCAAATGGACCAGAATTAAGTTGGACCATTTCTCATTTTAAAGTTACTTCTAAGTAGTGCTGCAAAGATATGTATAAACTGAGCATATCCTATCCTAGGAAGGGAAACAGCTACATGTACTCATTTAACAAGTTCCATTCTATTTCCATCACACACTTAACATTGATACCAAAATCTCCAGAAAGATGACCATAAAAAGCAGTGACTAAGGACTCACATGCACTGTATGATGTTATTTAAACAGCTGATCTTGGAATTAAGTGGTACATAAGGCTGTGGGAGTGGTTTTTGGTATTTTTAATGAAACTGCTGGTTTCTAAGTATTCTGCATACACCTAGAAACCTGAAAGTGTCACCAGAGTGGTTAGCACACCTCCAAAATCCAGTAGGCAATTACTTCTAAAAAGAGAAAGTTTATAGGCATGACTTTGATTTTTGAACAGACAGGTTGGCAAACAGCATCTTTGCCTGACATATAGGACACACCTACCCTGCAGTTTGGCTTGCAAGCAGATTGTCACAGCACAGGCTCTAGCTGCATGCTTGAAACTCAGGGCATGTATTTGCCTTGGTTGCTCATCCTGAGAACTGTTCTGCCATGACTTACTGCTACTGGCAACATGCAAGTATCTCTGTTACCCCTTCTAGTGCAATGCAGACATGCTCACAGGTGTCCTAGAGCAGCTAGTGACTAGTTTCTCGCTTCCTTATAAGGGGAGGCAAGCTAGCTGACACTAGCCATCTTTCTCTGTTGTCATTGCTGCCCAAGGCGATAAACGTTCCAACACAAACCAAATCAACATCTCTAGGTCTTGTGTGGAGTGCATGAGATGACTCCAGTCATGTGCTACGTCTCTAATGTTTATACATTAGAACAGGGTGGTCAGTAGCCCAGTTACTCACCATGGACAGATAGCACAGGTGCTGACAAATCTGACATCTCCTCTCTGACGTTTCTAACTGCAACCACTTTCGAGGCTTTTTCTTTCCATCCATCCCCGTGCTGCTGCTGTCGTGGCTGCCGTAGCGCGCTGAAGAATGGAGACCTGCCTCATAAAGCTGCCGCCGCTGCCTCAGCTCCGTGTCCCTGTGAATGTTTTATGCAATCAGACACTGGCATCACCTCCTACCACACCACCATGTATAATCATCACCCTTTTAACCAGGGTCATCGCTGAACCCTTAGCTCCACACAGCAAAGCCCTGAGTGTTGTTGGAGGTTGGTGCCATTCCCTGCGTGTGGGGAGACAGCCAGCGCCACAGAAACGCTGCCTAACTGCCAAAGCTGTCTCTGGATTTTAACAGCGACCACTGTATCAAGCCAGTGGTTCTCAAACTGCTCCACAGAGAACTGGGGGCTGCTGAGTACTTCCTGGAGGTCGGTGGCTGCTCGGGACCATGTGGAGAGTCAGGAGATGTGGCTAACATAACTGTCATTCCTGAAGTTGCCAAAAGCCACCTTGAGGAGAAGCCGTTGCTGTCCTGAGTAACATAGCCACCTTCATCAGGAGGCAGAGATGAACCAAGGACCTGCTGCCATAAGGTGCTTCAGGCAGGAAAGGGGGAGCAGGGCAAGTGATTGTGCCAAAAGACGAAGATCTTGCTGTACAGCCAGGGGAAAAAGAAGGAGATGTCAATTAAGAATAAAGACGGAGCCCTCCAGCCGCCCTTCACCCACCGCATCTGCACAGCAGACAGTACTTCCCATGCTGAACTACACAGCATGAGGAGAGCAGGTCGGGTTGGAGCTGAGTGGAAGACAGCAAGTGTGGAGTGAGCTGAGCAGATGGAAGGGTTGAATAAAAAAGCTCACCACCAGACAGTTGAAGATGGGTGGAGAGCCAAGCTAAGCAAATGGCATAGGCAAACTGAGCAACCAAGGCAGATCAGAAAAGGAAGCAGCAAAAGACACAGAACAAGCAAGCGAAACAAAAAAAGGGAAAAGAAAAAAAAAACATAAAACCCAAAAACTATGATACAGTGTTCCACTTTGGTTGGGTTTTTTTCAGGTTTTGTCGTTTGGTATTTTGTTTCACATAAGCAGCCACAGGAAGGACCGATATCCTCAGAGAATTCCAACCTAAGCATAAGAACAAGTTTGAGAACCACTCTGATAGAGGTCGATGTGATGGTCTAACAGCAAGCACCAACATTTCTGTTTCACCGTTCACACTTGCAGACTTTTCCTCTTCAAGGAAAAAGAAAAAAAAAGAAAAAGGCACTTGGAAGTGATAACTCCCACAGGGGAACCAGCTGCAGGTAAAGCAGTCAGCACACCTCTTTGTATTTCTTTCTGAACACTAAAACAACACATGGGCTGTTTTCCCCTTCAATATGTCACTGGAAATTTTCCAAATGAACATGCTAGTTAGTTAAATACAGTTTGTAGATTCCATTCATCAAAACTTTCTTGACATCTCGAGTACCAGTTGTCACAAACTTGAAAGATAGGTAGCAACTACATGGTAGGGAACAAAAGAGAAGATCATTACACAGGAAGCCAGGCAACATTATATTTTCTTTTTTTTTTTTTTTTACCTCTCTTAAGAGAAATCCTCAAAATGTTTCCTTAATACTGGACAGGAAAAGGTGTGTGTGAAGGTTTGTTTTCTTTAAAACATTCAAGTTCTAATGCAAGATGTATTAGCACCCATGCCTAAGCTGCTCACTTCTTAAGTGCTTTAAATCAAGACAAGTTTCTGCATACCAAGTACCTCCTACCAATGCAGTATAACAAGCTTAATGCTGAAGACGAGGGTTCCTGGTGCACAACCCATGACAGACATGGATAGACAGTGGCTACCGATGCCAAGAGGCTGAAAAACCAAAAGGAAGGTATTTAGCTGCTTGGCACCACGTAACGCACCTAACGCACCAGGAAACTTGCCTCTCAGCACTACGAATCCAGAAACTAAAAACCCAAGGCAAGCAGTAGTTCTTATTCTTGGATGGTGCCCAAGGTAGGGAATTCTTAGAGTAAAACATCCTAACCATGGGCACTCTCCCATCAGATACAGCCAAGGAAACTGCTACTTCCCTGTGCAGCTGCCTTCAAGTATGATTGCTGGGCTTTTGCTTGGTTAAGGCGGTCAAAGACATGCATCTAAGAGGGTTACTTACATCATCCACTTCTGGAGTCTGTCAATGAAAACAAAAGAGGTATGAGAGGCCCCCAATTGGTTACCTGAGCTCTCCAAGAAGTGATGAGATGGTACTCAGAGTCGGCCCGTTCTCCTTTTTTGCTTCTGCTGTTGCAATCTGATAAAGCAACTTCTCCATTGAAAATGGTTTGGCTATGCGTCGTCTCTTCATTTCCTGGGACAGAAATGGCCATGTTAGTTCTGAGTAGATTTGAAAGTAAAAAGTTATCTAGAATGAATTCAATGGAGTAAAAAGTAGCCTTTTAAAATAAGCAAAAGTAAGAGCTTTCTGTAGTCCCAATTAAACAAAGCCTAAGTTCCTGAGGTAAATCCAGCACCTAACTTCGTAACTGAATTCAAACCAATCCTGTCAGTGAAAGCCACGTGCCCAGGTGCTTTGCTGAATTGACTCTTCCTGCTGGCAGGACTAAGAAAGAAGATTTTCTGCACATGGTTTAGGTGAACCAATGCCACAGGACAAAACTCAAAGTCCTAAATCAAACTTCTTCAGTGGAAGAACCAAGAATAGGAGAGATGGGAAGAAAATAAGAAAAGTGAAAAGGAGGATGCCCAGGCATAGTTACCATGCAGTTCACTTAAATGGAAGAACCAATGAACACTCCAAAATTCCCTCCCTAAGAATCAGTCTCCTGTGGAGGCCAAGAAGAATAATCCAATCACTTCAGCTCAGTCACATGCTATTTGCACGCTCAGCCATCCAGCAACATCAAGTCTTCTGACCTGCCCGAAGCCCAGGACTGCTAGGATTTTGCATCTTGCACAGAACCAAAGAGAGAGTAAATGCTTATGAATGAAAATGAACAACTACCAAAACAAGCAGAGGTCAGGCTAAAGAGACAAGAGACAAAAGAGAGGGTTTCAGTTCTGTTCAGTTTTGCCTGTTACCAGTTCCCCTCTGTGTAAGCTTTCAAAGCTGCATCTTTCATTTCTGTCAATTACAAACTGAGTGATTTTAGTAGTTTTAGCCCTTTTCATAACTCTTCTGTAGGCAAGTTCCTTGGTTTACTCTGCAATTAGAAAAAGTCTACAGTTTTCCCAGTGTCTGAAGCAGTACATTTTGGTTTATATTATGTCTGAGAAGTTTCAACTGATGGTAACACTGGAGCATAATGTGAAGGTACCATTTCAGTTAGCAATTAAGCCCATCGAATACCTACTCACCACAAACAAAAAGGAAGATTTATCTCCAACCTTAATTGTTTTTCACCCTGTTTAGTAACCCTCATTACATGCTCTTGGTATTTCTTTTAACAGAACCAATATATCATAAAATTAATCATTTTTAATAGCACAGATTACATTGAGGTGACAGTAATCATAATATGTTGTAATCATAATATGCATCATAAAATGGACTAGTAACCTTGGAGTGTTCAAAAGAGGGTCACAGGTAAGACAAACATTCTTCAGAAGGTTCTGCTAGAGCCTGCCTGGGGTTGAAGCAGCTGCACTTTTAGGAGTGGTATGAGAAGTTTTGGTGCATGTCAGATTTGCTTAAGCATACCATCTGAGGCTGCATAGGAACAGCCACTTCAATGCAGACCTAAAGCCTGCACAGGCAACACATGCAGGCAGGCTAAAAGGCCACAGTGCTGGAGGGGAAAGAATAATCAAGATACACTCCTGCTGGCTGGCAGCTCAGAGACCTCCTGAGCCCGAGACAGGTCTGTGCTGTGTTTAGCACAACTCACAAGATCAGTGCATTTGTCTGAATTTCTGAATCCAGGTACATTTTTCTCTTTCATACTGTACTGAATACACAGATAACTGTTTTAAACCAGACTTTTGTTTGCTGTTGACCTGCTGCCTGACCCATGTCTTCTAATGACATGTTGGTCCATGGTATGAGACAGTGAACGTTCATTTGCAACCATCACTGCCCTGCCACTTGGGATCCGGTCTCACAACTGTATGTGTCTCTCTCTCATCAATCTTCCAGGCTAAGTAGGCCTCTTATATTTAATACAAAGCCTAATTCATACCTTTAATCATCATCAATCTCCACTGTGCTGCTTCTAGTTCCTCTCTATTCCTTCTGCAATTAGGGATTCAGAATTGCTCACTGCTGCAGTGATGTTTCTGCTTTGGTCTCTGTTCTCTCCTTGCAATTCCTAACATTCTAATATATTTTTTAAACCTTTCCAGAGCACTTGGCTGGCAGCTCCATAGGAATCCAAAGACTCTTTTCTCAGCAGCAGGAGCTCTTCAGAGCCCATCACTATATCTGTCAAATTAGGATTATTTTTTACCCTGAATTCATTTAAAATGTATCAACCCATCTCCTCACTGTGATCACTCAGTATCATGAAATCTTGCTGTAACACCTCATAGCTTGAATTTTTGTTGCCATTACTGTTAATATCCTCAGTATGAAGGATTAGTTTTACTCTTCACTTCTTTTTCTAGGTTATTGACAGATACACTGAACTGTGCTTGTCTTAACTAACTCCTGAGGAGCACAGAAAGAGACTTCCCTCCATGTTAAACACTGAGCATGTGTTCCCCTCCTCTGCTTCTCTTTAAAGCAGTTATTTTTCACTGTGTGAACTTTCCCTCTCAACTCACGGCAGGCTAATTTCTTTAAAAGCCTTTCTGAGGAACCTTGCCAAAACCCTTCCAGGAACGGTCACAGACTCTGTCAACTGGATCTCTTTTGTCCATCCATCCTTCCAAAAGTTTCCAGGCCTTGGGGGCTATGACCTTGCTGTAAAAGCTACATTGATTGCCCTGGGCTCACTCTTTTCTACATTTCTTTTTGCCCTTTAGGAAGTTGTTCTTAGAATCTCCTTTTGGTCTACACCTGTGTCTTTCCAGGCAGCTTGCTAGAGTGATGGGTTTATTTGCATTTTCATCTGCTGGGCAGAGAAGAGATTTTTTTGGTCTCATTTCAAACAGGCTCCTTTCTCCTGGTGTTTAGCCATGCCAAGTTTAGTGGGGGTTTGCCTTTTGAGGTTTTTTCTCTTTTTGCTAGGCAATGTGCATGTGTTGTGAACCTCTAACACAGCATCTTTAAACCATTTCTAACACTTAACCCTTCTTTCTGCATCCACACTTGAACAAGCTTCCTTGGTTTTATGCAAGTCAGTCTTTTGAAATGAAACAGCACAGCAGTGGATATTTTGCTTTTCACTGCTTTTTCAAGGGTCTCAATCTCTGCTCATCACTACGGTGCAGCTCCTTTGTCATGATATTCTGAACTGGGCTCCACCATTGCTGAGAAGACAGATGACAGTTTCTTCTCCTCACATGGATTTCCTGACCAGCTGCTCCCTGAAGCTATTTTGGTTCTGGCACCACACAGCCACACAACCATTAGCCTAGCCAGGAGAAAGATGCCAGCATCTCCCATCATCATTGTACGTCCCGTCCTCGCAGCTCCATACACAGGCTACATCCACACACCCTCCAGTAGGGCAAAGCAGGAGTGGATGTGCAGAGATGCTGAGGACCCAAACATCCTCAGCTGATGACTTTGCTTCAGAACAGTCTAGCTTGGTCCTCTGGTCACACTCCCATTGGTGTTTGGAGGACATCAGGTACACTTCTGAAATGCCTCTTCCCATCTGAAAGCAAGGCAGTCTGCTCAGGCTAGGACAGCTGTGTGATAGGAACCAAGGGGTGGTAACTGTGTGGCTTCTTAGAGGCACATTCCTCACCCAAACTAACACTGGGACACACATGTGTATAAGGCCTGTGCCAGCAGCTTGGCTGGACAGTCAAGAGCACAGTGCCAATACCATGTTTTTCCTATTTAAAATAGGAAGATCAGAGCACAGGGATTCTGTGTATTATGGTACCAGCTGAGTCTCTTCCTTCCACCAAGTTTCCAGTAGGTCTTATACCACCAAAGCCTTCCTTTGAAACCAGACATTTCTTCTTTCCAAGCCTCTAGACCAGAGTGCATTCATTTAGTCCAATATTCTGCTTTCCTGTTTCCTAAATTAGTTTTACTGACTGCCTAATGCCTTATCGGAGTGTATGGAGTCACCTCTCTGCCATTCCAAACACAAACTTTCACCACACCTGCAAACCTTCTCCTCACCCTTAGCTTAAAATCTCAAGAGATCTTAAGGTGTTTTTTACAAGCCAGCAACCTGGTTCCATGTATAGTTTAGGGTGAAACCTGTCAGCCCTTTTACACAGGTTTTATACAAACTCTTTTATCCCAACAATTATCCCAATTCTTTATCAACTGAAATCAATGCAATTTCAGATGCAGAATTTCATTTTTCCATATATTAAAGGAGATTGAGCATTCATTTGATACAGAAATGAAACAACATCATTTAGTAATATAAAGAGAGTCACTATAAAAAAAAATCAGGTCACAGTATCACAGAATGAAATTGAAGTTAATGTATCAAACAGCTGAAAACTGTCAATATTGCTGTCAAGGATGGACAGACAGGAAGGTACAGTTGTTTGTCAGAGCTCATTAACAGTCCAAAAGGAATCTTGCTTGTTACACAGAACATCTCACAACCTCTGAAAAGCACAATCCTGGCCAGCCTTTGGAAATGGCAAAGTACCTTGTCAAAGTGGTGAAACCAAGGAAGAGTTTCCAAAATTTAAGGGACTTCAGAACATAAGACAGTTAGAGGAAAGAAGAGGAGGAAGGAAAAAGAAAAAAAAAAGAAGGGAAATAATAAGACAGTAGGAGTTTCCAGAGTTATTTTCATATTTGAGAGCTGTGACTTCAGTTTCCAAGGTAGGTTATCATAGATTGGAATCTGCTGGATTTTCAGTCAGCTTATATTTACCCAGTGCAAAGCTCTTAAGAATTAATCAAAAGAAACTGTTCTTCAGAATGTGAGGCACCAAGAAGAGCTTTTTAATTGCTGCATAGTGATTTCTGTCTCTTACAGGAATGGCATTTTCACAATATCAAACAACTGTTCAGTAGAGCAATAAATACAACACATGGAGTTAATATAATTGTGTACCTTCAGGCAGAAAATGTTAGCTCAGGATTCTCATTCCTTACCTACACAGATATACAATTCCCACCTTCCCCCAAAATAAATCTGTAATAAAATAACCTTTTATTTCAAACTAAGTTAATATACAGTTAGCAGAACCAGGCTGGAAGAATTCCATTAACCCCAAAGAACCAAATCCTACCTGTTTATTTAATTACTTACTAACCACTTGGGCTGAAGCTGTAAATGATAATTTACTAGCGGCTTAGCTATAAAACACTACCAAAATAGCATCTGTAACCCATAGTGTATTGGAGGATGTTGGGAACACAATTAGTGACACACATTCTTTGCCCAAGAACAGAGAAATGTAGTCAAAATCATGATGACTGGACAATTCATCTGTTTTTTTCTGCAGGCAACCTGCCTTGGTTAGTTGTGTGAGAAGGGAAGGGGAAGGGTTTGTTATTTACATCTTGGTATCAGATGGGCTGGTGAATTAAAATCGAAATTGCCCTGATCAACAGCTTTTCCTGAATGAAAGGGCAGAGAGAGACAAGCAATAGAGCTGTGAGGATTAACTGACTCTGCCTATGGTAGGAGCTAACAAGCACAGTTATGCAGATATTTGCACCTGAGATTCTAAAGGCTCTAGAAAACATCACTTAAAAAACCCCCTCCATCAGTAAGCATAACACAACACATTATTATTAGCTCTCAAGGGACTTTTGAAAAGCTTCCTCATAAACTGCTCTGCAGGCATAACAATCTTCTAAGTATTTCAAATATACAGAAGGTTTTTGCTGTCCCTTATTAACTCAGTTGCTTTTCAGAAAACACTGGATGGTCTTATGCCTTGCAGAACTTCTTCTGTATTTAACAGTCCACAACAACAGACGTAGTTGTACTAGGCTCACAATGCTATCAGTCCTGGAATGTCTGCTTTGCTGTTGGTTTAGATGGAGGGGCTGGGAATCCATTTGAACTCCTTTTCTCAACTTACCTTGGCTGTTTTAAACCCCATACTTGTCCACTGGGTGGTAGCAAAGTGCACCGATTCAGAAACACTATAGCCACAACACACTTTAGACACAAAGGATCCAGGAAAACAGACAACAAACTGCCCGCTCTGCTGTACAGTACGGTGCACCCTGATCCCCTCCTTGCACAAGATTTCTGGGGAGATCTAGAAAGACAGAAAAGCAAAACAACAAAGAAGATTTTTAAAAAGGGAAAAAACCCCAAACCAACAAAACACAACTTGAATTTTATAGTCATGACTCCCTTCCTTGTGGGGTACTGGCACATGGTACTAGTCGTGGAGGAAAGCTGTGCTCTGCTAACGGCTCAGCTCTGTTCATTTTACCTCCTCCCTTCTGCACATGCTGAAGCTTAAGTGTTTGCAGGGAGAATTACAGAAGTGGCTCCTTTGAAACCAACAGTTTAAACTGCCACTTGCCAAACAACCTCAAAGTCAAAGCCTCAAAACAATACCATCTAGAAAGTAACACAGGCCATTTGGTTTTCCATCCAAATCTTTCCAGACTTGGCATTGAACCCACCTTGCTACTGCACTTCTGTTAGAGATGGTAACAGGGATATCTGAGGGAGGTTTTTTGGTTGTGGTGGGCTCCCAAATTTCTAATTAAATGCACCAAATGGAAATTGTTATCCTCAAATTAAATAAGGGAGTCAAAAATAGTCTGAAATCCTTTGAAGCATTAGGCTTCTCATATCCACCCTGGCATCATAAAATGCCAGTCATGGCAGATAAACTGATTACAAAATCCTCCCTTTGGTTAAATACATTACAGACAGTATTAAAAATGGTCATTTATTGCAGTGTCACATTTATTTTCATTTCAGCATTTTAACTGGTGAGCCTTGTCAGAAAAACACCACATGGGTAAACACTGCCAATAGAAGAATGTAGCCAGATTTTAACAACAGCCTCTGCATCATTGTAGTGTAAGGCCAAACCAAAATAAATGCCCTCAAAACAGCCTTCTGATTAGCCTTGGGTTCTCACATGGGAATTCTCCCAGTATTAACCTACCATTACATTACTTTCAAGCATTTCCAGCCCTGGAGTGCCATTGGCTTGCAGCAGGGTATGTACCACATCATCAAGTTTGTTCTCCTCTGCAGCAGGAATGCAATACCTGTTGTTTTGTCAGAGGAAAAGAGAAAGATTTACTGGGGAGTAAATAATGGCCCCAGCTACACAGGAACAGGAAATTTAGAACAGGACATTGATTACAGGAAAGAAATTAAACTCACAAGCACCAAAACGAGTCCTGTTATCTTTATTAGTATCTGATTGTCTTACTACCTGTGCACCAACCAAAGGATCTTTTTATTTCATAACATCTTCTGTTTGTAACAATCCAGAAATCACAAATCACCTTTACTGTTAATACACAAGGTAGCCTAAGAACTTCTTCCTTTGCTTACTAAACAATGCCATCTCTCTCCTCTCCCTTGCAACTAAAGAATGACCTGATGAAGAACAGCCAAAGCAGCAAGAGAGGTTTAAAACTCTGCTGGGTACATGTCTAGCTGCACATCCTCCTCTCCTTTAGAAGCCAAGAAAGCAGCTGTCCTCTCTGTGCTCTATTACCAACAGTGATCTTCATGCAGAAGTGACAAGACATAATGTAGGACCCTCAGGTCTCAGCTGCACACATCCAGAGAACTGCTATTTTGCTGGATGAAAGGCAGACAACATGGTGACAATTAGCTGCCACTGTTGCTTGCACCCTGCCAGCAGGAGAAGGGTTTATACCCACCCAGAAGATAGCTGTTTCCAAGAGCTGGTAGCTGACGACTGCAAACTGAGCAGCGCAGCTTGTTGGGGGAAACAGTGCAAATCCTGGGATTCCCAAACCTACCTTGGGTGGCTGCCATGCTGTGCTTTACCTGGGACATTAGTTGGATCTGCTATGTTCAGGCAAGTAAAAAGTACCTCCAGATTTATCATGGCTTAGCAGTTCACTTTAAGTAATGAGACCTCAACCTAGAGCCCATTTGCCCCCACACCACATACACACACCAACATACACCAGACACGCACACATAGTCATTTTTGAAACTTGGCAACAAGAGAAGAGAATGAATCTAGAGAGGTTTTGGGGAAAGGGTGCAGTTTTCTTGTCATTCACCCAGTCTTGCTACCAAATTCCTCAAGCATTCTGCTTGCTTTCCAGACCTTGCCAGCATCTTTGCTTATAATGTGCACTGCTATTAACTCTGTATGTATCATACAGAGGTCCCCTGCTTGGTGAGGCTGTAGGAGGCTCTGCTTCCCAGGATTTGAACATCTCCTTAACTCTCTACTGTACTGGTAATGCCTTTGATTTGTCTTTGTTGATCTTCAAGCCAAGAGCCAGCAGAGATGACACTATCTACACATACAGCCAATTGCAGCCATAAGAAGGGCTCTAATGAGCTGGTTGCTCAGGTGTACATAGCCTGACTCCTTATATGATCAGGATCTTGCTAAGAAATCTGAAGTGGAAGAACTTCATCTTGGTCAGGATCAAGTCCCAAGAAGAGTTTTAAATGTATGCTGTGTGTTAAATACTTTGCAGTTACCTCTGTTGCTAACAGTGACAGCTTCAGCACAGCTCCAGGAGTGCAGCATATTACTCTAGTTAGACTATAAGAACAGGCAATAAATGGTGATGAAAACATTTTCAATTCCAACCCAGAAGATAGCAGAGCCCAATCTTTAATTCAGAGCCAGAAAACAGAGCTGGGAACAGCCAAAAGATGCAAGCAAGCAGTCCCTCACAAGATGGGCCCAGGAAAAAGCACAGGAAGGATGTGTGAAGAGGAGAGGCAGCACCAAAGTACATGGGGCTGTCTGACTACAGGCAGGACTGAGGGGAATGGAGATTTTTGCAGCTCTAGTGTATGCTGCAATTGCACTCATTTGCAATTCTTGGTGTACCTATAAAAATGGGAAGTGAGCAGCACTGAGCAACTTGGGCAGAACAAGGTTTTCTTCTCTGTTTTAATAGGCACTGAGGGTCCCTCCTGAATAAAAAGGGTTAGGTCACTGACCTCTTGCCCTGCATGAAAATTCAGTTTTCCCCTCTTTACTCTTCAGGAGGTAAAGCCTTAGAGATTAGAGAGGGACCTGAGCAATCTGCAGGTAAATCAAGCACCACTGGTTTTAATACCACAGGGATCTGCCCTTGGAAGAGATTATTTCTGGATGCTAGATGGACTTTGCAAGACAGAGGAGAGCTCTGCTGCCCAGTGACCTGCTTTGTTATCACTGCAACAGCCACTGAAAGCAATGGCTGGCTGCACTCAAGCCTGTTCAGTCCCAAAAGGCACATGTTTTGACACACACAGGAGGAAGAGTGGCCTCAGAACTTAATTAGGGGATTCTTGAATGCCTCCTGTTTGGAATTTCCTGTCATTTAAGACTAGATGAATGTCACAGAGATAAACAGACTCACCTAATGTTGAGGACACTGTAGCTTGCTCAGCAATTTTTCCTGCTAGCATATTACTGTGAAAGATTACAGATTCCTGATTCATGGAAGACGGAGAAGAGTCATGGAATGCCCATGATAGAAAGTGCCAAACTCTCGGGTCTGTAGCATAACCCAGCATTTACCTTTCTCCCTTGCTATGATCACTTTGTCCAACTTAAAATATTTCAAGAGGGGAGCTCCTGCTTTAATGGTCTCCTCCAAGATTTCAAATCCTTTTTTCTGTGCCATGTGCTTCCCTGGTGACAGCTGGGTCAGCAGTCCTAGCATCATCAGCAGCTGAGAAACTGGGAGTTAAAGATACTGGCCAAAGCACACACTTGGCAGTGAATGAAGAGCAGCTGATACTGACACTGCCACCATGGGGACTTCTGGATGCAAAAGGGGCCCTGCAGGCCTTCTGCTGTCACACTCAGCAAAGAGCCAAAGGTTCAAGAGGGGAGGAGCTGCTGGAACTGCTGAAAGGGAACCAGCTTCTCACCTTTACAGGGGGGCACCATTTAAATAACTTTTTGTCTCCATTTACTGCATTTCCTCAAGAAACACAGTTACATTCCTCATCTTTCCTTGTTCTCACTGGTGATCCTCTTGAGTAACAACACCAGTATCACAGGAACCTGGCAGAAAGGGACCTGCTTCCCCTAATCCCTCCATCAGCTCTTATACTTTGGCTGCTCATCACCATCTGTAGCAGTATGCACTGAATTCAGGAAGGATTCATCATCCTCAAAGCCATTTATAAGTGGAGTATTAAGGTTATTTGCATGATACATGTACAAAATATGAAATGTAGCTAGCAACTAACTGCTGATGTCCACACTGAGACACTAGATTGATGTGTGTAATCAAAAATTACCATCATATTATAATGAGAAAAATCTGTATGAGAGAAAGCACTAGAGATGGAGTAGATCTAGAGTTCAAGATATTTTTCATAAAATTAGAAAGCACTGCCTGTTTAGTCACAACATGCATTCAATCACCCTACAAGTGGCAACATGGAGCTAGTTTGACAGGTGTCTCTGCCAGACTAAGGAAATCCTACCTTGACTAGCTGTCATTTGGCTTCCCTGTCATGACAACTTTCCATAGATTAGACCCCATGTCAAGCAGAAACAGTTTATTGCTAAATAGAACAGAGCATAGAAGATAAAGGGAAACTCTTCTCCCAGCAAAGGGTGTTTCATCACTTCAGTTTATACTATATGATCCCATTAAAACTGTAACCACACACACACAGGGGACCCTGCTGGGTGAGGTTCATACATGCAGAAGATAACTGCACAAGGTGCTGTTAACACCAACCTACAGACACTATGAAGAAAACAAGCCCCAGGAATACCTACCAAATGCAATCAGCACCAGTGTGTAAGTAGTCAATGTATGGAAGGTGATTTTGGTCTCGAGACCAGCATGAGGTAGAAAAGACCATGCCAATATTTAGCCAAGGAATCGTCACTCCTGAAACGAAGAGAGGGAAAATGAGTTTTGAGGAACTGCAGTTTCTAACTGAAAAAGAGCTCCAGGGGGCACTTCAGTGGAAACTCTTGTTCCACCCATGAGCCAATCTTAACTTTTAAGTCCTCCTACCAGAGTGAATCATTCACAGAGAATAACTTCACAAATTCAGCATTTTCCCCTAATACATCTACCAGACAATTTTACAGTGCCCTTGAACACACTGTTTACTAATAACTAAAAAAAATGCAAATTCATTGAAGAATTTACAAAAACCCATAATTCAAGCTCAATGCCATTGCTCACAGGAGGTTGCTTCATGTTACCAAGCATACATGTAAACAGGTATCCCGTTTCCCAGCTGGTTTGTTCAAGCTCAGCACCTGCACAGGAGACTGAATGATGCTTTCAGCTAACTTTACTGCCTCCTAATAAATTGTGATGGCACACATGCAGCTGGAGCAACTCCTGAAAAGTCACTTAGAAAAGGTGCATGCTGCCTTGCCCAATGCTAGAGACTAGGTTTGCTTGTGAGGAAGCTGCACTGCTCTGTCCTTCATCACGCTGACACAAAGCAAGAACATCAATGAACTGGCAACAACAGAAAGGGATACTGCAAGTACAACTGCTTCCTCCCAGGTATATGATCTCAACTATTCATTAATTCTTCATCCACACACCTCCCTTCAGCCCTTTAAATACTACCACCTTGCTACATACAACTGCATGTCTACCCAGTTGGCAGAGGGGCCAGAAAGAGGGAGAAGACTTTGGTGACTATGCCACTGCACTTGGAGGGCACTTACACCTGCTGGAAACACAGAAGAGAGGCTTGCTTACCAGGCACAGCACCAAGGTGTCGCAGGATGGATCCTGTATTATTAGGAAGGACTGTGAGGTTCCACCCATGCCTGTTTGAAGGGTGACACAGAGGCAGACACGTTGTCAGTGCACGTTCCCAGTGCCAGCATCCCCAGCACCAAGCCTCACACCCTCACCTCTGCTCAGCCCAAGGCAACCAAGCAAGTGGATTTGGTGATCTTACCTTGAAAATGGTTCAGATTTTCCCACAGGAAAGCCACTCCCATGGGTGTTGGTATCTACTTTTCCACAATGCACTGCTACATGGCAATCTTTCTGTTCCACTATCCTCCAATATTCTTGCTGTGGTAAGAAAAAGTGGTAATGCATTTTGAATTCACTGAACAAGGTCTCTCTCATTCCAATATAAACCCCAGAAATCTACAGGGCTTTCCTGACCTCATTGTGATTCTACATAAAACACTGCTTAAAAATAAGATACAAATACTTTAAAAGTAACAATAAATTGGGGTGACAGAATTTAGATCCTTTCTGCTCCTGTGCTTCAGCACATGACAGATTAAGACTTCTTTATCTCCCTCAGTTCATCATCACCTTTATTAAAAACATCAAAAAATGTTAGAAGGAAGAATCAGTACTATGCCTACTTAACCATTTACTTTCTCCCAAGCTAGACAGTCTTCAACTGCTTCTGGTAATGCCTGAATGCCAACTGTACAGAATCCCCACACTCAATCCCCTGAAATAAAAACTTTTGCTACCCCTTGTATTGGCCTCACCTCTACTTCAGCTACGGTAGGCTCCTTTGTGAAGCACATGTTCATGATGTTTCTTGCTGTCCGGTAGAAGGTTGTTAAGGAAACAGACCTACCCTGTGGAGAAAGAAAAGAAAATTAGAAGTGAAAACAAAAAATGGTGCCTCCATTCCCTCTGGCCTCACCATTTTCCTTACATGCTCAATCTCAGATCAGGATATGGGGAAAGAGGACAATGTTTCCAGAACATGGGTGGGTCTAAAGCTCATTTCTTATCTGAGGGAAAATACCTCAAAGGATACAGACAATTCAGTCACTTCCACTCACCAAACCAACCACCTAAAAGGCCAAAGGAATGTTTCCAGAAGGCCACGTGCACTGCTTTGTCCAGCACAATGCTCTGTGTTTGATAAATACAGAAGATGAACATGGCTCAGCTTTCTGTGACCCAGTGGTCAACCCTACTACCTGCAGTTTACAATCCAATCCATGATCAAAGCACCCTGTGGCTACACTCTGTCCACGCAGAGAAAGAGGTGACAAAGGAAATTCACAGAAACGTCCAGCACCAAACTAGCACTGTCTGTGACGGAAAGGGTCAGGAAATACAGAGTTTACCAAGATGACTCTAATCACTGGTTACAAAAACTAGTTATGCTCAATTCAAGAAAAGCAGTTCAACTGCCAGGGACCAGGACCTGTTATTATAAAGCTGAGACAAGTAAAACAGGGTAAAATTGCCAACAGAGTGCCCTCTTTCTTGGCACTGCTGCAGGAGCTGTAGGAGAAGAGAATCTGACTTGGTTTTCTGCTTGTGCTACACCTAAGTTTCTGGATACCTGCTTTACACGTACCTGCAATACCAGATACTCTGGGGGAAGCATCTTCTGAAGGCTTTGAAGGCAGGAGGACAAGAACCTGCTTGCTCCTTTCAGCCCAGACATACTGGTATGCCCAGAGAAGAATACCCATATCACCTTCTCCACCCCAGGGCAGACGAAACATCTCGAGAAGCTGTCAGCCACGAGAGCTGGTAGGCACCACACTACTGCTGCGGCCATACTGCTTTGTGAATATTGCTGCAGGCAGAGGCTAGCATTGCTCTGCAAATGTGAAGCTGAAAATACCTTTGCACTTTTGCCAGATCTACCACTCCTTTCTCCAACTCCCACCCTGCCCTCTGGTTGCCCATCTGAGCAACCACAGCCTTAAAGACTCTACGTAAATCAATGTTTTATTACTCAGACTATTACCTTTCTAGTTTTTCAATTATGACAGAGGTCTACCAAACCACCTCAGTCTTTTCTTGTGTTTAATTTAAGAACTATGCCCAAGAGTAAACTAGAAACAACTCCACAAGCAGCTTTTCCCCCAGAGGCCAACTCTATCACTTTGCCATGCTCTTGCAGTTGTAACATTGTCACTTTTTTAATCGAATGAAGCACAATTAGCTGGAACAAAAAAAGTCTGTGCAATGCCCAGGGCCTGGGGCTCTCTTGATTCCCATAAACTTCAGAGTTGGATGCTCTGTGACACAATAAGCAATTTCCTTCATCTTTTAATGCCCTCATGAACCATTTATTGGGGCAGCCTTTTACAACAAAACCTCTCGTAAAATGCAGGTCCTGCACAAACCATCATCAGACTCCAGCACAGACTTCACTGCTTGCAAACCAACACAGGCTCTGCAGCAGCCTCCTCCTTTAGTTCAGTTCTCCTTCTTCTCATTTTACACAGAAAAATAAGGACTCATCTTCCAAGATTAACCAGGTCTGTCTTTCCATTTAGCAGACATGCAGCAAGCAAGAAAAAAAAGAAACTGGAAAACCTGAAGAGTTTAGCTCTTTAAAACTGCATAGAGCCATTTATTCCTCTACTGAGAACTTGGTATTGAATGGTTGAGGGGATTTTGTGGTCAGTTTTTTGTTGTTTGGTTTGTTTTTGTAATCTGAGTGATCTCATAAAACTTTCTAATGTCAACTCAGAAAAAAATTCATAATGCTGTAATGGTGCATTTTAACCAGAACATGAAATGAATGGCTGAAGAGTAAAATACCATTCTTAATGCCCTCAAAAGTACCTGAACAGTTCAGCAACAGTCCTGGGAGCTTCAACCTATTGAGCAGAGTCTCTGTGGCTGTGACAATATGTCAAGGGAAAGCTTAAGGAACAAAATATCCTATTTCCTCTCCTGACTCTTCCCCACAGCCTCTGTGTTGGCCATGGGAGACAAACTAGAGCATCACCACCCGCGAGCCTGGAGGGAAGGCACAGAGAATGACACTGCATGCTACAATCATTAAGGACATTAAAGCAACCAGCAATATAAGCAGAAACCAGATTTTACAGCAGTCACAAGCAGGAAGGAGGGATTCCTGTTAAGCAGAGTCTGGAAATGCTGCATCCAAGGATAAATCATAAGAGTCACAGAATCATTAAGGTTGGAAAAGACCTCTAAGATCATCAAGCCCAACCATCAACCCCACCCACGATGCCACTGAACTATGTTGCTACATCTACACGTTTTGAACACCTCCAGGGATGGTGACTCCACCACTCCCCTGGGCAGCCTGTGCCAAAGCCTAAGCACTTATAGTGATGAAATTATTCCTAATATCCAATGAACCTCCCCTGGCTCAACTTGAGGCCACCTCCTCTTGTCCTACCAGTAGTCACCTGGGAGAAGAGACCAACCCCCACCTCGCTACAACCTCCTTTCAGGTTATAGAAGGAAGTTCTTAGCATGGGAGCTCTGGGACAGTTTCATGTGAGAGCTGGCAAAATTTGCATTGGTCATTTTTTCTGCATGTCACTCTAAGGGGTCTGCTAATAAGCCTTCACTTTGTTCTGTATGGAAACAAATACTGTTTGCAGTCAGCTCCAGGACAGATTTTTAAGATATTTTCAGAGCTAAAATTGAAAAAAGAAGAGGAGAGTGAAAATGTTGCAGCAGGTCCTTCCTGAACTAAACAGCACCCACTAGACCAGCTTGCCCAGGGCCACATCCAACCTGGCCTTGAACACAGCCAAGGATGGGGCAGCCACAACCTCTCCGGGCAACCTGTCCCAGTGTCTCACTACCCTCTGAGTAAAAACTTTCTTCTTAACATCCAATCTAAGTCTTTCCTCCTTGCTTCCCCCAGTCCATCAGCTGTGACAGCAGTTCTCAGTCTCTGCGCTGCAGATTGAGCATGGGGTAGGACCCAAATGGGCAAGCTCCAGTGCCTGGGAAGCTGTTGGCACCACAGTGGATGACCCAAGGCGTTGTCTGAATAGCTCCACGTGCTGCAGCTGCTTTGGTGGGTAGAGAGAGCACCAGGCTGCAGGCTCAGCGATGCTCATCTCTAACAGCCTCTACACTCAGAACAAAAGTATTTCTACCAGTTACTGCTGGACTCATACAGGGTCTGATGCTATCAGTACTTCCAGTGCCTTTTGGGCAGCAGCAGCAATTTTGGAGCTCTCAGCCTTTGGGGTAAAGGCCTGGGGCTCAGCAGCTGCACTTTGCTTGCTCGCCTTCAACCCCCCTCTAAGTCTGATTAGCCTGCTTCTCACAAATCCCAATCTTGCTTTTTGAGATACTTCATACTTTCTAAAACTTTAACCTGAGACTTGCACTGGAAAGGAAAATGGAGGCATTTCCCCACTGTGTCTGAGGTTGTTCATACAACAGTCAAGGTAAGTTGCATCATTTAACATCATTAAGCACAGGATATTAAGGACAGAAATGCCACTTCACTACTCACAAATGCTTCTGTCATTAGATAAGCTTCTCTCCAACAGCAGCATGGCAAGGAGATTGCTTTTCAAAGGTCGGACTGAGGCTGGAGTTCCCAAATAAAAGAATTTTGAGGCTGACAAATCATAACAGGCTGCAAAAGAAACCTGAAGCAAGCTTTTAAAAGCTCAAGTCATGAGCTCATGCAGTCCCTAAATAGCCTAACAATAAGCCACTTTGGGCTATCTGGCTTCATTTCCTGGTGATGGAAGTGAGATTGGAAGGGGAAGAACAGCGTATTCCTTTTACTGGGCACAGACACTCACTGCTATATTTCTCTCGGAGCAAGGCTACACAATGCAAGGGAACTCAAAACTACACACTGTGAGCTGCTGTGCCAAGTCCTGCTCC
Source organism: Galbula dea (assembly GCA_013399015.1). Lineage (NCBI taxonomy): Eukaryota > Metazoa > Chordata > Aves > Piciformes > Galbulidae > Galbula > Galbula dea. The sequence continues at coordinate 195,640 of VWZX01001678.1, read as the reverse complement.
AGAGTGGGAGACTGCCAAATAAAATACACTGAAAGAGTCAGCATTCCTTTGTAAATAGATGTACTTGAGAGAGGACTAAGCATCCATGTGACCGTTAGCACCGAGCAAAATCTGGCACTGCGGATGAAAACAGTTTGGGCTTCAATCTGCCCTTTCTAAGTGTAGTAGTATTTCTAGTGATGTTAGTTGTGCTGTGGAGCACTACTTTGCTCAACAAGACGATTTACAAGAAAGCAGAACATTCCTTTAAATGTCACTAGCAAATGAAAACAAGGATAATTGGGCAGAGCTATTCAGGGAACCTCTTCCAAAGAGACGAAGGGGGGCAGAGCCCCGTGCCTCTCCTTACGATAATAACACCTTCCAGCTTTCCCAGACATCCCACAGGAGTCAGGCAGCTCAGGATAAAGCCACCAGAGCTCCTGGCTGCACTGCTGCTTTGGGGGGTGGCGGGGCAACTCGGGGGCTCCCTGCAGCCAGCTGGGTTTACACCCAGATGCCGGCACCAGCAGTTCTGCAAACCACAAGGGGCACAGCTCCCCTCCTTACCTTGTATATACACTTGTGTAAGTCGCTAAGGACTCCCTCCTCCTCCTCCTCCTCGTCCTCCTTCGTGGTCTCCTTTTCCTGAGCGAAGAGCCGCCGCCTGCCCGTCTTCAGCGGGACATCAGCCTCTTTTAACTTGTTGCGGAAGCCGTTTTTGTGAACCACGCCATTGATGAGTCCATTTTTGGGCTCAAACCGGGGCAAGGAATGGAACTTGTAGGCATTCTCTGAATGTCCCTCCAAAGGTCCTTTCCTCTTCTCCAAGATTTCCTTTTCCAGCAAGACTTCCTTCTCCAGTTTCTTGTGCTCCTCGGGGGAGAGGGAGTCATAGGAGAGCAAGTACTGGCAGTAGGCTTCTTGCAGCTTGGCCAGCCTGTCCTGTGCAGTTTTGGGGATGCGCAGCATGTCTGCCAGCTTGTTCCATTTCTTGAGGTCAGTCACTTGCTGCATCCCCCCCATCTCGTTGATCAGCTGGACGAAGCAGGCCAGGTCGAGCTCACAGCCTCCTGGTGTCCACGTGCAGCAGGCAGCAGAGGAGGGGAAAGGGAAACAAAGGAGCAGGTTAGAAGAGCTGTGGGCAGCTGGCATCAAGCACGCTACCAGCCTGAGCACCTATGGAACACACCACCCCTACAGCCCTGGGCACCGGAACAGGACTGTCCCTATCTCATGTGCCTCCTGCTCAAGACAGGCACACATCACTGTTTTGCTAGCTTAATTCATTCAGCAGAACATATTCTGCTATTTGCAACAGCCTTCTCTATGGTTAGATTAGCTCTCCTCTGAGTCTGATTTCCTTCTCTTCTCAGAGCGTCCCCACCTATCTCCTAAGACATGTCTTTTCCCTCATCATTACACAGTGGCTGGGAGGACAAGAGTTGCCCAGCTCTTTAAAAGCCCCCACCCAGTCCCACCCTCCCCTCACCCACCACCAGTCCCACACCTAGTTTGTACTGAGAAGAAGCAAAACAAATCTCAAGATGGATACTGACAATCAAAAGGACAAGAACCTATCCTTTCTGGAGGTGAAATATCAAGTATGTAATGTCTGCACCACACTTTGAAAACAGTATTTAAAAGAAGCACAGTAACACCATTAATTTCACTACAGGTAGAAAAATTCCCCAAAGTAAGCGAGGGGTTGTTTGGGGTTGGTGCCTATAACTGCATAAATAAAAGTTCCAGCCACATTATTCTTCCTGTTTGAGGCCATCCTTAATTTATATCCATTCTGCTTCTGTATGTTTTAGGATGACTAGCACATTTCACACTCCCATCAGAAAATAAAAATGGAGGATTATACAAACTGCAGCATGAAAAGCAGCCAAATGAATAAGGAACAATCAAAGAAACATGATAAACACTCTCAAAGCACAGAAATAAATCATCATAGAAAAAGCGAAGAAACAGTCCAAGGAGACCACCTACAATTCAACTGGGCACTGCTGAAGGAAAAAGAGAATTAATGCAGAACTCGTGTCAACACTGCTGCCACCACATTGTCTCTGCTTCTCCTTTTTCTTTGAGAAAAGTAAGAGAATCATTATGCCATAGCCAGTTTAGAGCTCTGAGAAATGCTATTATGCAACAGAGGAGTGCAAGAAGCAGAGTTATGGTAAATATACTTCCAGTCAGATGCAGTATCTTAAGGGCCAGTCACACCACCTTCCTTGCTAGTGCAAGCAGTGTAACTTTTTTGAACTACCCTATGCTGCACCTCAGATGCTTCATAGCTGCTTCCAATTTTCCTTCTTCTCTCTGCTCTCCCCTCTTCCACCACTTGGACCAGTCCAGTAAGGGAGAGGCTCAGCAGTGAAAACCTGCAGGCAACATTTTGAGATGACAGAGGCAGAGCAGTGCCAGAGGCTGCTCGCTAATGCCAGCTAAAGGTGTGAAACAGGGGGAAGGATTTTTAGCTGCAGGTAAAACCACGGGTAAGGCTTTGAGGAGCACACAGAGGCAGGGCTGTGGGGCAGGAGATTTAGCCAATTTAGTAACTTTAGGAGGGGCAGGCCAAAATGGTTAAGTCTTTAAGCTGAGGCGAGTCAACCACCATTGGAGAAAAAAAAGCCCCAAGTTTGAAAAGTTTTCTTTCCTCTTCCAAGCTGACCTCTATTACAGGCTGTTCCTTTTTTTGGCCTAGTGTTTTATAAGCAGAGTTCCCAAATAAGCTGAAGGCATCATTCAAGATGGTTTCCCCTCCCAACAGATTCAGCAACCTACTTAAAGCTGAGTAACACACTCCTGATGTTGAAAGCAGTGTGGTCCAGGTCTAACACTCGCCGTGTTCTCCAGCGGGACAAACAGCGCACGCCCAGCTTGACGTCCTACTTTCAACACTGTTTATGAGCTATTTAAGAAATGCCATTTTCCCCTGCATCATGGAATGATCATTCATAATCACTCTGCAATATTCCAGCTCAAGTAGCACATTATTCAGCTGGAGCCTCACAAGGGTCTGCCAGATCCTCCATAGGGCCAAGCTACAGGGAAGGTTTACAAAATGATCTCAATTAGAATTCCATTTCACACAGTCATCACTTTTGGAAGCATTTATATCTCAGGCTGATGTTTTCCAGGACTGACCTAAGTATGTTGCTTAAACTTTCCTTGAACTGCTGAAGGAAAAAAAAAAAGGGGTGGGGGCAAAATAAATAAATAAAGGAGGTTTAATCCTATCCTATTTAAGCAACTACAGCAACATAAAATAGGAGACCTGGCACATGTTATGAAGAAATAGCATCTCGTTTGGTTGGGGTTTTTTTCTTTTTTTAATTCTTAATTTCACTGCGTTAGGAATATTTTTAAATTGCCTACTGAACAAGCTCTTTCAACAAAAAAACCCCAACCATATTAAATCTTCAGGTATGTATTTAATACCAAACACTGGCACCACACAAGCTGCTGGCAAAACTCCCACTTCCAAAAGAAGTGTGCTTGTGGCCCTGAAAGGAGGGATATGTATAAGTGTGCATTTAGCAGATCTCTCACCTTTGCACACTGATGACCTCCAGCTTCTTTTCTCCACTTTGTTTTTAATTTTGAACACAAGATCCATAGGAAATTAATTGCAGAAAAGATACATAGGATGCAAGTTTTATAAGAGACAACTGTTTGCTCTGCTTCTATGGCACCCAGCAGAACAGAATCCTTGCCTTTTAATTAGGTTCTTAGGTGCTTAAATAATACAAATAATTAACAGTAATGCCACCTTAATGCCGAGTTAAGGTATTTCATTAAAAAGTTAACATTGTTCCAGGAGCGTTAATCGAGCTGTCTTGCACATTTTCTTCCTTCTTTTGCCAATGTAAATGTAATTCATTCTTCGTCCCTATTAGCATACAACCATTGCATACATTAGGCATACAAAATGTTCACTTATTGCTGCTTGAGTGAGTTTAATTTTCAGATTTCCTCCAACGTTTTCGCACGGCAATGGCAACAGAGCGCTAGCCTCCTCCTGAAACTCTGTCATCTGTGCCCTGCCTTGCTTCACCATAAACTCTGCAATCTCTTTGTGCTTTTTTTATGCATTTTTCACTCACTTTACCATATGGGATATAAAGTTTGGAAACAGGGGGGGGATTATCCTCTGATCAGATAACACCTCAAAGGCAAAACTCTAGCCTCAAGTTGGAACACGCAGGTCCTGCGGGCTCCGAATGAAGTCACTTCAAAAACAAAGGGAAGGGCTGACAGACATTAAACCCACAAGTTTGTTACTGTGTCATGGCTGCAAAGGCAGTAGAGATGGAGGTGGCTCATTCAATGGTTCATTTGTATGCTGCTGTTGTCATGTTTTTACAAACTATTGTCACATTTTTTGTCACGTGTCATATTTGACAGCAGACCATAAACCAAGAATTCTGTTAAATAAGTGATTCTCACTCAGGCATTAGCCCTGGCAGACACCTGCTGGGAGAAATAATGAAACCTCCATTTTGCAATCAACCACATTTTACTGCCTATTCTTGACACTTAATGGTTGTTAAATGTCAGCAGGTCACTGCAAATTTGTGATTTTAAGAGTCTGAGTACCCAAACAGAAGTCAGTTCTGAGATATTTTCTTTCCTCCTCGGTAAAAAGCTTTTAAAGGAAGGGGGGGCGGAATGTATTTGTATTAAAGCTTGGCAGCGTTGCAACCTGTTTGGAAAAGATCTTTGAAAATGTCCAAAAAATAATCTGAGGCAACATTTAAACCAGGGCTATCAACATCCATAGTTGTACCACCTATATGAATAAACAGCAAGGAAAGGAGAAGATCCTGAAATCTGAATACCAAGACCCCAGGCAGCATTTTTTCCCTGGGTGAAATAAAGAGCTGGCAGGAGGAAAGTGGCAATATAAAGTCTCCTTGGAAAGATCTCCAACCACCTACCTGCATGGTGCCTGAGGGATGGCTAGAGATCTCCAGAGCTCTGCAGCGTTAAGGGAACGGGGGTTTGGTTAAGCATAAAGGCAAACAGAGCACACGACTCTATATGGACACTAACAAGCAAGTAACATCGGCAAAAGGCCAAGGAAGCCACAGCCCTTACCTATGAGCGGGAGTTCATCCATGGTAATGCCCTGAGATTTGAGGTGCTTCTTGATGCAGGCCAGCCGCTGCACGTTGGGTCCCCAGCGCCTGCCTAGCTTGTGTATGTGCTGAATCTGTGTCACAAACCGCATTTCATCGTTTAGCTTGCACTCAGGTCTCCAGTCTGGAGGAGGAATCACCCTGCACATCCCATACTTCTCTACCTGAGCTCGAACTGACTCAATGTATATCAGCGGGTCATGAAATTCCTTGGTGGAGGGCCTAAGGATGGGAATCTCCCCCAGCATCCCCCACCCAGACTTACTACTGCCCTTTTCGTGCTTTCCCATTGAGTCTTGTGGCTTGTGCAAGGACTCCGCTTGAGAGGTAGAACGATTTTCACAGGAGGCATTTTCAGTTTTGCCATGTGCTTGTTTCCCTGGCGTGCTCTTTCCAGCAGTGGCTCTTTTCGGCCTATTCCTTTCCAAACTCTTCTCTGGCACTTCCTTTTTAAGGTGTCCATTCAGCAAAGGCTTTTCTACGGCTGCCTTTTTGCCGGCAGCTTCTGCCAAGTTGACAGCCCCTTTCATTCTCTTGGTGGGCGACTGTACTTTGTCTATGTGATTCATCTCTTCCAGCCTCCTCTTCGAATTGCGCAGCCCCTCCCTCAACTGTCTCCCCACCTCCTTAGTGCATGTCTTTTGGTTCAACTTGCCATTGACTTTTACACCATTAACAGCGGTATTGTTAGACTTGGATGCTCCAAGGGATAGCACCTGTTTGCGGGTTTTTGCATTGCTACTTTCTAGTTTCCCTGAGATTGTGTGGTTGACAGGTGAACTGGGTTTGTGGTGATTTAGTTTGGTTTCCTTGACCAGTTCTTTCTTGGCTTTGGTGTATGTGACAGTTCCCTTTGTCACTGTTGCAGTGTACTTCACAGTTTTGGACGGTGAAGGTCTGACTTCTCTCATCTTTTTGGCACTGGCTGCATTTGCACTCAGAGATGACATTCGAGTGATCCCGTTGACTTTAGAAACCTGCGATGGCCAGGAGTGTTGCAGGGGGAGCAGAACGAAGGAAACAGAAAAGAGAAAAGGAAATTAATAATGTTACCAAGTCAGCCATGGCACCCCAGCCACTGGACAGCCATAGTCTGCAGTCCTGACTCCTGGCCCTTTCCTACAATCTTCATATAATGGTTTTCACCCAGGCAAAAAGAGGGACTTGGCATTTATAACAAAGATATAAAATAGAAATATTTCTTTAAGAATCAAATCAAAAAGTCTCCAGAAAGCCAATCTTGCTTTCAGAGGGTACAAAGCCTCCAGGATTAAGAAAGGTGAGGTCCCTTGCTTGCACTAACCCCCTTCCTTGTCTACCAGAAAGCCTGTGTGACAAAACACAGGTAGGTAGATTTACAAACTAACACTTTCATTATCTCCTTTTCTAGCTCTCAACACTCTCTCTCTCCCACCCAATGCCCTTTAAGTGCACACAGAGTTTACTACTACTTAGCAGACAAACTAGCCAGTGTACACTATCCACTCTAACTGCAATGGGCATGTATTGCAAAAAACACACAGTGAGATTCAAACCAACCTCCTGTCTATACAGAAATACATACATATAAAAAGAGATACTGAACACATTATGCACCCAACAGCTCAAGATGGCCATGAAGGATCCAGTCTGTCATACATATTAAATCTTGGGAGGCATCTTGTTGCTGAATTCATTAATTTGCAGTAAAAATGGATACAGTAGTTCAATGCATTTTTTTTTCAAGTTTGATATCTGGGCAGTTTTGCTGACACATATTTTATTACATTGTATTAATCAGTCACAAATGTGTCATTGCAACTTAGAACTGCTGAACTCCACTGCTTTCTGTTAGCCATTTAAACTCAGCTATGAAAACTAAAATAACTAAAATTTATACTTTCACCAGAAGATATGTTAGGCACCAAAAGCAATCCAAAGGAATCATGATGGCTCAGCACTGCCAAAGCTAAGCACCACAACTAAGAAAATGAAGTTCAAGTTTAAACCTCAAACCAATTTCAGCATTTAAACAAGTATAAACATCATTTTCTCACCTCCTTCAACTACTGTGAGTGCAGGAAAACACATCCAAACCTAAGAAAGACTGATAAAAGTGCTCCCAAGTGAAAGAATACAGTACAACCACCCCTCATCAGCACTCAGGTGAGTGACACCATTCCTGCAAAGCTATAACACTTTGCTGTGGGATTTCCAAATCCTTGCCAAATTAGTAAGCATGGCAGCTTCTCTCAAACAAATGCAAAAAGTGTAGCCACTTATAAAGCAGGGATAAAATGTTATAAACCAGGGGTCAAATAGAGCCTGAAAAGATCATACTATGGTCTTGCATTAAGTGACTTGCAAAAGAGCAACTGGAACCCAGGTCATCAAATCCAACTCCTGCAATGCACAGGACAACCCTAAAGTCACCCCATGTGTCAAAGAGCATTGTCCAAATGCTTTTTGAATTCCATGAGAGTTGGTGCCATGACTGCATATCCCTGGGGAGCCTGCTCCAACACTCCACTGCTCTCTGGGTGAAGAACCTTTTCCTAATCCAACCTGAATCTCCCCTGGCACAGCTTCATGCCATTTCCCTGGGTCCTGTTGCTGGTCACCAGAGAGAAGAGATCAGCACCTGTGTGTACATGTGCATTTACTGTGTGTATTTACTCCTCTGTGCTCCAGAAGCTTTTAAACCCCATCCATATTCTTGTCCTGCCAAGGTAGGAACACTTAAGGAAAATCCAGTTAACTGATGGCATGAGTCTTCCCCTTGAGCTTTCCAAAGATGCATGAGATATCACCTGGAAAGCAATGGCTTGGTTACACAAATGCATTTACCACTTTGCCTTGAAATTTAGGCAGTAGTCTGCATTCAAACTGGAGGCCTGGGTTTGCCTTTTAGAGCAATTTTTCCTGCCAAAAAGCACAGCTGGGTAGAGAGCTGCTGAGATATTGCCTCTTGCCTGCAGCAGGCAGAACAAGCATTGAACATCTCTGGCTTTCTGAATAGCTAGGAACATTGATTACGGATTTCATCTCGACGAATGGAGAAGAATTGATTGAGAACTGGAAGGCCAAGGTAATTTGGGTGACAGTGATCATGAAATGAGTTTTCAGTTTTAAGATGTGACAACAGTAGAGAAAGGGCAACAGACTTTTTTTGGGGGGGGGGAAGGGGGAGGAAGGGGGAGGAGGCAAACAGGAAAAAAAACAAACAAAAATCCAACCTCCAAAAAAAGACCTGTAAAACCCCAAAGCAAAGCAATTCCCACTCAGAGGGAAGCGACAAAGCAGAGGCCATTATGCCTGATCACAAAGTTCTCTAATGACTGGAAAATCTGGAAAGATCCACAGTAAAACATGGAAACGATTATGTGACTAAGGGCAACTATATGGGAGCAGCAAAAGCATGCCTATGAGTAAAATCAGAAAGGGCAAGGAGCTAAAGAAACTTCAGTTAGCAAAGGATAGAAAATGAAATAGAAAAAAGTTTATAAATACCTTAAAAATACAAAGCCAACAAAGAACAGCAGAGATCAACCACCACACAAGGAAGGAAAACAAAAGCAACAGCTTGGGTAAAATGTTTGTGCTTCTTTGGCATTAACCTTCCCCAAAAGCACCCCTGACTGAATACTTACCAGATATATAACACAACCAATTCCAGCAAAAGAGCTAGGAAGGCAACCCCAGTTATGTTAAATGGACCTAGATGATTTAAGGCATGGCTCCTGGAAATAAGTTGAGGGCAGGCACAGTCTACCTAACTTCAAACCCTAAAATCATTCTGGAACAAATCATCAGATAGTTAATTGGTAAACACACAAATGATAATAAGATAACATAAAAACCAACAAATAAATAAATAAAGCCAAAACAAAACTCCATGCCCCCCCCCCCCCCCCCATTTTTGCCAAAATAGCGCAATAAGCTAATTTGATCATCTTCTGACAGACACCTAGCTGAGCAGATAAAGCAGCAGCTCCAGTAGGGCTCCAGTCACTGTTCTGTGTGATATGCCATCAAATGAGCTCCTGAGACTCATCCTAGACATAATTACTCTAAAATGGCCTCACAAGGGATTAAATCAAGTCATTCTCAAGAGAAGTTATCATTGTCATAGTTCACTGCCATCCTGGAAGGGCATTTCAGGTGGCTTGCTGCAGGGACTTGTCTTGGGCTTGGCTCTACCAAGTACTTCCATCAGTAACTTGGATTACCATAAAATCTGCCAGTGACACACAGCTGGAAAGGGCTGGAAGCCCCCTGGGGACAAGGTCAAAACCAAAGGCAATCTGGAAGAACTTACTTCAGAACATTTCTACAGTAAGAGGAAGTGCTATTTTTAGGAAGGACAAATGAAACACATGCAGGGGAGGAATAAGATTTGGGGACCACAGTGAGCTGCAAAATGCAACAGTAGCATAATGCATGCAAATCACTATCTGAGACCTATTACTGTGAATGCCAAAAGGAAGGGAGCACAGGCTTCCTAAGCAGGGCTGGACCCAACATTGGGTCTACACCGTGAGAAAAATTCAGGCAGTGGAGCAAGTCTAAGAGACTACAAAGTGATTAGGTGTTTGGAAAATATGATCTTTATAGAAAAGCTAAAGGAGACAGACTTATTTAGTCTGAAAGAACTACCTATGGGACAATTCTCTAATGGTCTTCCAAAACATAAGGAACTCCTCTGAAAAGAGACTGTAAATGCTCTTTCCATGTTCACAGGCAAAAGTGAAGAAGGATGAAAAACCCCTTTAATTGTCTAAAACTGATCTGAGGCACAACTAGAAAAACTTGCTCATTAGTAGAAAAGGAAGTAGATGAAAGAAGATGTCAATGGATGTTGTTAAGTCTCCTCTACTGCAGAGCTTCCAGAAGGTTTCAAGGAGGCCATAGCTATATTACTGTGCTGTCAGGTACAGCCAAGACAAGACCTCAGAGTGAGCAGTTAGGCTGTATTGGAGGTACCTTGTCACTCCAGCTATGAGTATTTCTGAAGAATTTGTGATCAGAAGTCTGAAGGACCAGCTGGGGCACTCCATCAGCAAGGGGTGCTGCCACAGGGCCTGAGAACAAAAGACAGACACTGAAAAAGTGCTCACTGAGAAAAGAAAGATCCTCACAGCTTCTCCTCTTCAAAGGGAAACATGGTATCAGCACTATCAGCTTTAGGCTAGAGTTAAAACTGCCAAGATACAAAACTGGGAAACTGAATTCATTAAGAAAACAGCAACTTCTCACAACTGCTCAGAGTTGTCAGAATACCTCCACACAATGAAAGCTTTGATCTCTCACGGCCAAGTCTGGAACTGAACAGGTACATAAACTTTGGCTATCTAACCTCCAATCCTAGATTATAAGCATACTATTTTGAGGTTTTATCCAAATTCAGTGAAGTTATTCCAATGATGAACAGGTACTGAAGTAGAGAACACTTGGCTTTGAGAGTAGCATAAGGGATTCACATATTTCTTTCTGGTTACTAACCAAGTAGACCCCGGAAGAAAGAAACACTGCTGCAAACTTCCTCAGGACCACCACCTTTCTAGAGCAGACACAATATGAGAGTTTGCAAATGCATCTCCCCCTTCCCTCCCCAAATGCACACAGGTATCTTGAGTGTTTTCAGAGAGGAAAGCATAATGTTTAAGATACAGCAGCACTATACAGACTAGAACAGACCACGCTTCAAACAAGAATAGGCTGTAACAAAGGTCTACCAGCTGCAAACAAATGGAACAAACGACGTGGTCACAGCCCACCATCAAAGCAACAGGTGGGCTGGATTCAGGATTTCACATTGACCAATGTGAAATTCTGGCTGGTCAGTCATCACCTACATGTTCCTGTACTTGTCTCTGAGGACCCATCAGATGATTGGAACCAAGGGAAAGAAGAAATTGTGGTAGGCATTTTCTTACCTTTCCACTGTTGATATGTCTTCCCCCAAACCAAACACACACTCACAGAGCCAGCCTAAAAAATTGGCCACATGGCCAGGTGTGCAGGGTCACCAAATTGAGGTCTATGCCACAGCTCCATCTCCAGGCAGTGCTTACACTGAGCACATAAGAAAGAAGTCAATTTAATTCAAATAGAATCACAGAATCATAGAATCATTTAGGTTGGAAAAGCCCTTTGAGATCATCCCATTAAGTTCAACCATTAACCTAGCACTGCCAAGTCCACCACTAAACCATGTCCCATAGGGACCACATCTACACATCTTTTCAATACCCTCAGGGATGGCAACTCCACCACTGCCTTGGGCAGCCTGTGCCAGGGCTCGACAATCCATTTGGGGAAGAAATTTTTCCCAATATCCAACCTGACGCCACTTCCTCTTGTCTTACTGCTACTCATCTGAAAGAAGAGACCAACCCCCACCTCACTACAACCTCCTTTCAGGTAGTTGTTGAGAACAAGGTGGTCTCCCTTGAGCCTCCTTTTCTCCAGGCTAAACAACCCCAGTTTCCTCAGCCACTTCTCCTAAGACTTGTTCTCTAGACCCTTCACCAACTTTGTTGTTTGCTCCAGCACCTCAATGTCTTTCTTTTAGAGAGGGGCCCAAAACTGAACACAGCATTTAAGGTGTAGCCCCACCACTGCCAAGTAAAGTCACTTCCCTAGTCCTGCCAGTCACGCTGTTTCTGATACAGGCCAGGATGCTATTGGCCTTCTTGGCCACCTGGGCACGCTGCTGGCTTCCAGTCCCAGGTCCATTTCCACAATGGAGCCTTCCAGACACTATTCCTCAAGACTGTAGCATTGCATGAGGTTGTTGTGACCCAAGTGCAGGACTTGGTCTTGTTGAACCTCATCCAGTTGGCTTTGGCCCATAGATCCAGCCTGTTCAGGTCCCTCTGTAGAGCCTACCCTCAAACAGATTAGCACTCCCACCCAACTTGATGTCGTCTGAGGGTGCACTCAATCCCTTTGTCTAGAGATGTTAAAGAGAACTGGTCCCAAAACTGAGCCCTGGAGAACAGCACTCATGACCAACTGCCAGCTGGATTTAATTCCATCCACCACAACTCTCTGGGCTCAGCCATTCACAGGCAGTATTCTACCTAGCAAAGCATTTGCACTTCCAAGCCACCAGCAGGAGAATGCTGTGGGAAATGGTTTCAAAGGTTTTACTAAAGTCTTGGCAGCCAACATTAACAAGCCTTTCCCTCATCCACTAAGAGGGTCACCTAGTAGTAATGAAGTCACTGACATTAGCCTTACATGACTCAAAGCCTGGAGCTAAAGGTGAAACTGGAGATAGTCACAACCTTATCTTTGCTTTTCAGCTATCTTCTCAGTTTTGCTGATGTATATTTGTCTTCAGACCACCCTTTTCTCCACTTTCCAGAACACTTGCATTGCAGTAAAAGAAGGTGTAAGAGATTGTAAGATTTATTGTCTTTTAAATGGGACCAGCACAGAGTCTTGCAGTAATCTGTTGGATTTGAACTGGTCTACATACACACCTCTGCACAGCACCTAGGATCCAGCCTCCAGAGACATACACACAAAATAAAGCCAACAACAGCTTGTTAGATAAAAGCCACAGTAATAACAGCAACATTAGCAATAGCTGCAACACTCTGGGTCCCAAACAGATTCAAGTGATGCAAGTGATCTCAGATTCATTCATAAAAATACTTGTGTGTTGATAGTCGTGCAGAGCTAAATTACCATAGGAGGCCAAGAGAGGGCCCCATTGAACTACATTTCCTTTGCCCACAATCCCTTTGAAGTAGGGGATTTTGGAAGATAGCAAAGGAGGAAGAAAGAGAGAGAGGAAACACGTGACAAGTGCAAGGGCACACCAGAAAAGGAAAGAAAGAAAAGAGAGGAAAAAAGAAAATCTCCGGTAATTTCTAGTGTTCTGCCTTTATTTTGTGTAAGACTGAACAAAAAAACCCCACAGACATAAATAAACCATATAAATGCACGTGAACAAGGAGCAAAAACATACTGGAAGGAGGAGAAACCTGTGGCTGGCACCCTGGGAAAACAACTCTCCTTTTGGAAAATACTGAAAAAGTCAGCAAAGATTCAGGACAAGGGCAGGAAACTCAGCAGTGTTACATAACTGGCAAGCTGCACACAGCTAAATCCTTCTGTCAGGCAAAATGTATAATCCCCCTTTCATTAGTTACAGCCACATCTTCATTAAAATTGGTAAGAAGGTACTTATGTTACTGGGGGTTGCAGAAGAAAACTTAAGTGCCTAACCTTCTTTTAAAACAACAAAACCAAACCCCAAAAGATCATCATCTCAGCTTACAGCCCCTCAGTTGCTGAAGCTTGAGGACCACACACCAGGAGGTGTCTGTGTGGCATCTCTGTTGGTTGCACTCCATTGCTTTAGGATTCCTCTCCATTTTGCATAGAACAATTGAAAACATCTAATACTCTAGGAAGCAAAACCCACTTGGATAGTGGACAAAATTCTCCTACACTTGTCTTTTCCCTCCTCAGAACTACATTCACAAGTGACAGCAGCTGACTTTCCCAAGGACTTGAACTATTCACACTTTGATGATACATCTTTAAAGCATTTCACACAAGAATTCCAGTTGAGTTAAGATAATCAAGTATGAAGTGCATCCTTATGTTTTGGGGAACATGAAGAGCTCAGGGCAGAGCATATCACAGCAAGGACCATAGGGTGTTGATAGTCACAAAAAAGAAAGTCAAAAGGATGCAGAAGGCAGGCATCAAGCTGATGACTAAATAAGCAAAAATTGCCATGGGGAATAAAGAATGGAAGCCTTACAAAGGTACAGAGAACTATACTGCAGACAGCCTTCAGGAGCTCAGATTTGATTGAGAAAGTAATACAAATCCAGTGGAGCATTTTGGGAAAAGCTATACACCACTGAGGCAAAAGACATGAAAGATCTCCTCAGCAAGAGCACCACTGCTTTTCTTTGTGCCATATTTTTTTCTTTCCAAACCTATGACTGAGAGATGCCATTTAAGGCCTTTACAGCCATCTTGTGACGGTCATTCCAGCTCCACTGATGTCCAGGTCAGGCTACTTAGAAGAAAAACCTTTAGATGCCAGCAAATAAAGACTTCCTCTCATTGGCCTGTTAAGAATTAGGCATTGCAAAAAAAGAAAATATAAGGTGTGAAGTGCAGCAAGCTTTCTGCACTGCACTGCCCTCATGTAGGTACCCTGCTAACCCAGCTCCAGACTGAATCAGGACACTGACCAGGGATTTTGAAAGTCTTTTATAAAAAGTATTTGACAGTTGCTATTTTAGGAGCCCTCTGACCCAGTCATCAAAAATAGATGGAGATGCATCCTGCCCCAATGCCAGTCACAAGCACCAAAAGATTGGTCTGCTGAACTTCCACACCCAAATACAAGGCAGGCTGAGACAAACCTCTTGCTGATATTTTTTTGCCAGTTTTCAACCAGAAAACATCAAACTCTGCATTTCTCCCCATCAGGGACATCCACTGAAAAGGAGGCAATATCCTCAAGCACCTTCTTTATGCATCGGGCAAAACCTTTTTCCTAGACTCCAAGGTTTGTGTTGCCCACATTCAACACAAGACACCTGAGGGTGATGTCAGCTCCTCTAAACACCAGTGAGCTTCTAAGATAACCTAAGCAGACCAGCTGTACACAAAAGGAGTTCATTTTTCCACGTGCTGCCAGCCTTGGCACCGTCAGCAGAGAGGCCAACAAAAGTGCCAGTCAGAAAGGTTTAATAAATAACAGTGTGAACTTTACTCTTTCATGTGTATACACTGGGTAATATAAAGAGAAGGCTGTAAAACATGCTTTATCATACTGATTTCTCATCTATGTATCACTTTCCTTTTCTCTCTCTCTCTTTCACTGAAAATTAACTCCTTGCTGTCTCCAGAGCATGCTTTAAAGGATGACCACGTTTGCTCTATGCCAAGCAGTGGAAAATGCAGCTAGCATCTTACAAGTCTGTGTCTCCCATGTGTCCACAGTAGAGCACAATTCATTACCTGTTTCCTTAAGTCCTGAGCCGATCTATGAAGAGTGTGGTGGTTGTTAGCAGTGAGCCCTTTCGTAGAGGAGCCAGTGTTTGTAGTAGGATGGTGATTAGCAGCAGCCTGGTCTTTTCGGCTCTCAGCTTTATGTTCGCTGTTCCTCTCCTTCCCTGGTGTGGCCTCTTTGCTTTTGTGTTTTTGAGCAGGTTCTTTCTCCTTCGATGATTTGCTGGACCCATTGAAAACTGAGGAGAGAGAAAATCAGACTATTAGAGTGGGGGAGGGAGGGAGGAAGGAAAAAAAACCCCAACATATAAATTCTTCATTCCAAACAATCCAACTTCCTCTTCTGTCAGTGTTGGATCTTTAGCGAGTGTCTTATATCTAAAGTAAAACCAATATATAAATAGAAGCAGTATTTTGCATGTTTCTTTATCTGAACAGATTTACTGAAGTATTTGCTTGTTAAGACATTATTTTCAATATCCAAATTGAAGTATTTCAGGTATAGTACTGTTTTGATTGACCTACATTTAGTCTGCACAGTTTAATTGTTGTTTATTACACATTTTAAATAACTTTTTGCTGTTGCAATGAGGGAATCCCAAACTTAACCTGAAGAGAAACAGGATTTATTTTAACACTACTGTAAGAAAGGAAATGCTCAATGAAGAAGTAGGATTTGTTTCCAACAATATCCAAACTGCTGAAACAAACTGACAGCAGTTTGCCTACAGCAGACAAGCTGCCATCTGAAAAAGGTACTTCTGCAAAGAAAGGAAAACACTAAAACCTTTCTGGAACTATGCTGGGACCAGTGCTGAGCACCCTAACCTTCTGCTGAAGTGAAGGGCTAAGAAAGGATAGAGCCAAACCTGTAGTTCTGTGCAATAAATACTATGCAAAAAAATAGGATACAAGTCTATCTCAGCAAGTTTTGTTTCTGTCCCTCTGCTGAATTTGTTTTAGAATAGTCACTGCTCTTTCCTTGTCAGGGAAAATGAAAAGCTAAGGTTAAAAAAAAACAAACAAACAAACCATGTCACATTTCTCTGTTTGTTTGTTAATCAAAAATGTGGTGAATTCATGTCAGTGCTGCCCTCTCTTCAGGGAAGCACTTGGCAGAGGTCCATGAGGTTTGTGATCCAACACCTACAATGGCAAGTGACCTCCTGCCTTTTCTACTCGTCTGCTCCTGGTTTTTACCTGTGCCTTTTTTTGCCATGGTTCAGGAAAGGATGTAAATAAGAAAATTCATTAATATGTAACAGCACAAGCATCTAAAAATCGTATTTATTACACCCCCCACATACCATCTGTTTGGGAATATTAACTAAATGAATTAAGTTATTGTTTCCATGTGAAATGAAAACCTTTTGTCACTAGGCATGATATACCTATATGATATACCATGATAGACACATGCCTTTGCATCTAAATGGTGAAGCTTAGCTGAGTCTACAGATGTTCTGTAGCATTACAGGAGTAGCAGAAGTAATAACAGTAACAATAAACACCCAACAAATACTGGTGGACAGTAGAGGGGCATCTAAGTTGCTTCTGACTGGATGCCTACTTCCAGACCTTCCCAACACACCTCCAAAGACCAAACCTCCAGCAAGCTACTGAGAAATTTGTTATTCAGGTCACTTATCATATTCAGATTATGTAAAAAACCAAATTAATACTCAGAATTGCTCTTCCTCCTCTCTTCCTTCCCTCTTGCACAAATTGAACAAGGAGAGAAGAGCCATCAGCAGAGAAGCCACCACAAATCCCTCCATGGCTCTATCACTCCCCAGCTCAGGAGCAACCGGCTCTGCCCCAGCCAGCCAAGGACTTCAGTGGAAGTCTCATAACCTCTGTGTCTCATTTCCAGTGATGGAACTGATAATAATTGCCAACCTCTCTGGGGGAGTTCAGGCCAATCCATTTATCCTCCTTTGGAAGGAGCTCTCCCATCAGAGGGAAGGCACTGGAGACACACAGAGCACGACTATCTATTTTTAATAAGACATCAGACAAACAAGGGCTGGCAGCTTCCTTAAGATGTGTTTCATCACTGGGAGTGATACTCTCCTTTGAAGGGAACAAATTGTGTGGACTCCTCTACTCAGATAGAAATGGTAAGGCAGGGAGATTAGTTTACTGGATTCAGCTGCAACTTTAGAAACTGAGAATTACTGAAAGAGAAAACACAGCCAAAAAGCCACACTGGGCACCGCCATGGTTCACAAAACACCCCAAAACAAAACAAAAAAGCCCACCCAAACCAAAAACCTCAAACAAAACACCCCCCCCCCAACAAAAATAAAAACAAACAAACACAAAAAAAACCAAGAAAACCAAACCAACAAACAAACCACCCCCAAAAAACCCCACACAACACAAAAGAACCCAACCAACCACCAAGCCCCAACCCAGTGAACATGAGACAAGGTATATTTTATATGCAACAGCTCATTAATTTTAAGTGTCGTGGGAACCCTGCCAGTTTTACCCTCTGAGTAATTAGCTTTTGTCTTAATTTGTAAGATTCTTGAAAGGAGGAAAAGAGAAATGGGAAAGAAAAAATGTTCAGTCTCACAGGAAAAGCTTAAAGCCTGAAAACATAAGAAAAAGGGAGAGACACAGATTCAAACCAGTCCTAGTCAAGCTGTCTCTAGTTAAACAGTGGATAATAGCAGTTTCTATAAAAATCAGGGTTTGTTTCTTCCAACACCTACAATATTGTTATATCCAGCTAGATAGGTATCAAAACCCTTCTGCAGTCCTAAGCTCTGCATAATTCACAACCATGGGAATAAGTAGCAAAATGTTAACTTGATTACTTACAAAACAATACAAACTAAGCTTTTAAGGGGGAGGAAAAAAATCCCCTAGACTGCTCCCATCTGAATAAAAATACAGAAGTCATTTAGACAATAAATAAGTTATTTAGTACAATACAGGACTGACCTCTGTCCCTTATATATATATATATATATAGGACTGACCTCTGTCCCTAATACTCATTGTTAAAGAGTAACTGATAAGAAGACACTCCTGAAAGGGAAGAAAACATTACAAACCCCCAAACTCTGCATTAGATATTACTGAGGCCAAATCTGATTAAACAATAAAATGATTACTAATTCTTTTGTGTTTTCTTATGTAGCAAACTGCATTCTCCTTCATGTCTGCCAGCAATTCAATATTTCTGAGGCATTCAGAGAAGCAGCAAAGGTGTACTTTATGCTTTACTAAGCCCAGATACAGGTATGTCCCAGCTACAGTCTCCCATCCTAGAGATAACTCTGACATGCAATATCCAATATTCTGCTCCCAGTTATTTTTTTTTTTATCTTGTGAAAGAGGAAAGTCAATAAAGGTTTCATCCTTGAAGCAATAATTTCATTAAAAACCAGAAAGACAGGAAAAAAACCCACCCAATCCACATGAGTGGTGAAACTCACATTATTAAAGCAGGAATCTTTTTTTCTAGTCTTGAATTATGATTATTTCATGCTACCTTAATCAGCTCTATATTTCCAGAACAGCTTTTAGTTAAAAGTAAGAGCACTACTAACAAATAATTAAAGTGCAAGTAAATTATTAGTGTTCAGACACTTCAAATGGAATAAATGAATATCCTTTTATCCACCTCTATCTGAATGCTTGCTCTCAAAATGCTGCATCCTCCAAAGCAATTATTATTATTATTAAGCTGAAACAATAAGAGTCCCAGAGTGAAATACTTGTGGGTCTTTTGGTTAGCAGTGGTGATCAAACACAAAGAAACTGAACACTTCATTCCAACCTTGCAAGCACTGGGGGTTTTAACCCACGGATACAGTTTATGGCAGCAGAGCAAAACCCTATGGCAGGTATGATCCCCACAGATGCATCCCAATGCTCTCTGCATTGGGGGAACAGGACCCTGGGCACCAATATTCACACAGGAACCCATGGAGGAACCTCAGGGACAATATTTTCATACCTAGCAGTATCCTGGGTATCTCATGTAAAACTATGATATGCAATCCCTACCCAAACCAATGCAAGCTGTGCAAATCCTGTGTGTACCAGGTGCAGCTACAATAATGGCTAGAAAAATTCTTGATCAAATAAAGCCACAGATGTGCTGAACTACTACAGAGTAACTAAGCATTTACTACAGGATTTGACACTGTAGTGAGCAATAAACCTTTACTGTGCTTTTAACAATTTTCTGAGGTATTCCTACAAATTAATTTGCACCAAATATTTGATAGGGTACATTCAGGCAGCCATTCAGAAGCCCCTTTATATTAGGTGCAATAATCAGGCTTTCAACGTGTAAGCAGCAGAATTACTAGACTGGGTTCAGCCAAATTTAGATTCTCAAACTGTGATAAGACAAGGGGAAATGGCTACAAGCTACAAGAGGGGAAATTTAGATTAGAGATTAGGAGGAATTTTTTTACCAGGAGGGTGGTTAGGCACTGGAACAGGTTGCCCAGAGAGGTTGTGGATACCCCATCCTTGGCGGTGTTCAAGGCCAGGCTGGATGTGGCCCTGGGCAACCTGGTCTAGTAATTGGCATCCCTGCCCATGGTGGGGGGGTTGGAACTAGATGATCTTTAAGGTCCCTTCCAACCTGAGCCATTCTATGATTCTGTGATTCTAAATACTGACTCCACAGCTAAAACTTTGTCTCCCAAGCCCTCCTGGAGTTTATTCCTACACCAGATACACTTGACACCTGAGATAACAGGGGAGTCTGTTGCAGGGACAGCAGAGTACTGATGTATAAAACCCTTCTGCTTTATGCCAGCGTGTGGAGGATGAAGGTGTGGACCATCCATGGACACACATGCCACATGTTGCAGAGCTCATGAGGCATAAAGGAAGTGAGTGCACGTTCATGGAACTACCCAAAACAAAGAAGGAAGATAAGAGTGAAAGGGAGAAGTTTTGTTTTTAGAAGGAGAAAAGGGAGCCTTGCCAATGTTGTGAACTCATGCCAGCTCTCCCAATGCAAACCTCATGTTGTTACATAGAGCGTGTTTGGGAAGAGATGTAATATTAATCAACTTTCTGGCATTAAGTATCCGTTACTGTACAAAAACATTCTTGCTCTGGCTTTAATTCAGTTTTAAGTCACTGTGAAAACATTTATGTGGCTCTCAAACTGCCTTAAAGGACTCAGGCAATAATTCTTTTCCCCTCCCAGAGGAACTAAAACAATGATCGACTTCCATAAACCAGAGTATTTTAATACTGCCAATTGTTTTCCTTAAGTGTTGGGTATGTTCAGACTTCCATAAACTATTTCCAGAGATAGGAGCCGTCTTCTGCAGCCCCCCCAACACGATCTGCCTACCAGGGGTCAGCAGCAAAGGCATACTTTAGGAGAAGACAACACCCCACCACAGCAGAACGGGCAGCACCGCTGTTTCCTCACCTCTCCAGCTCTAACCCAAGGCTTTGCGATTTGGCACCGGACAGATCTGCAACAAAATCTCCATCGCTGCGTGCTAACAGAAGTCAACCAGGAAAAGTGTGGCAGACAAGGCTGAGTTTTCTTTTTGACACCATCAGTAGATCAGCTCCAACCCCTCCACACAGAGGAATACATTGGGGCAGTGCAAGGAGCATTATTGGTATGAGACACCATGCCACCGCTCGCAAAAATCCAATAGCAAGTGTCTCGTTGGAGCACAAATTCATTACTCTCAGCTAACCATTACCACACAAACAACATCCAAAGGGTCACTCACTAAGCAGCAAGTCCACACCAGAAGTGTCTGTCTGTTATCACAAGTCTCTCACCAGGATAACAATTCCAAGTTTTTTGTTGTTGTGTGTTTTTGAGCAACTTCCAGCTCCCCTAATTCTTCTCCACAGGTCACGCATGTAGCTACTGAAAATCCTCAAATCCCCAAATGTGTTGTGCCTTATTTGCATATTTAAATATGCAAATTATGGCAAAAGGGGTAATTTTCATGTTACATATTTTGCAGAAAAATTAAATGTGCAAAAATGTTTATTGCAACAATTACTGGTTCCATGGTATTTCAACAAAAGGCTGTAAATCATCAAAATAGCTGCCTAGCCATTAACTACTGCAGCACTCTGCCTGAAATTTCCTCGTTCTGCATTTTAGCTGGATGCAAAAAAATTTTTCCTTCTAAATGCTTACATCTTTTGGATTAATTTCACTCTAAAAAGATGCATTACTCTAAGGCTCTGTCTTATGTTCCCACCCACAAACATAACATTTAGTTACAACTAACACTACATAAAGAATTGCAATCACACAGTAGAATTTTCTCACAAGACATTCAAACAGTAATGTATCTGAAATGTCATTTAAGCCTGAGATACAATGCATTGAACTCTATACTGAAATGAGAGGGGAACCTATCTATGATCTTTTCCTGCATCATCTTTGTTACTACACATGTAAGGAAATGACTCTGCTAAATTATCCATTGCAAATTGAGAAGGGAAAAGGTTCTTCTGTACTTCTGGTATGCGTGGAAGACAGCACTACAGCAGGCTGTAGTATTTCTAGTGGTGCCTGCTCACTAGACGCAGCTGCCAGATGTGTTTTGAAATTGGAGCTCCAAGAAAAAAGAAGTCAATACAATCATCTTCCCTCCTTATTTTGGGCAAAAGGCATGCTGAGCAGTTTTTATCTGACCATGGTAACAAAACACAGGATAGACCAGTAACTGTTTCTGGCCCAGCAGGTTTTCTGACACACTGGAGCTGGTTTGCTCCAGCTAAGGAAACAAGACTGTCCATGAAGTCTGGTTACAGATAATGATGGATAAATCTGCTTTCCCAACTGGAAACTAGAACTGGATCGTCTGTCCAAAGACAAACACAACATTCTCAGGTATGCAGGCCTAGATATGCACTTCTCTCCACCCTTGAACCACTGTGCTGGTGTGAGAAAGACCTAATCCTGCAATCATCCTTCTTGAGGAACTTGGCCAAGTATTATGAGAGGAACTGCAGCCTGCTGCTTGCAATTTCCCATTTGTCTATGCAACTGTATCTGTGTACACTCTTCCTCCTGAGGCTCTTCTCCAGTCCACAAGCCCTTTCAAGTAGAGTAATGCCTATCCTCTTTTGCTCTTGTGATGGGCCTGATAACCCAACAACTCCCTAACCACATCTTCCAGCTCCCACTCCCAGCCTGCCTAACAAAACACTTGGCACCTGCAAACATTTTCCTTCAGGAGCCTGCAGAGAAAACCTTCCATTGTGCCACAGAATGAAATCAAAGTAGGATTTATTTAGCTGTGAGGAATTCAAAGAATTAGGTTTTAAGACACAGAGACCTGAGCCTACCCTCTTACCTACAACCTGGAATTTCCTCCAAGCAGTGAGGAGATGTAATTTAGACTTGGTACCTCCCTGTCCCTTAGGGAAAGAGAGTACAGCTTGCTTGTGGAGAACCTGATTTCCCTGCACGTCAGCCTGCAGCAGCTGATGACTGACACCCACCTCCCTTTGCATAAGGTCAATTTTCTAATAGATCAATGTCTCTCCACCTCCTCCTCCTCCTCCATGCTGGCAAGATGCCCTGTCATCCAGGCTGCAGTTGAAAAGTTTCTCCCCACACCTGGCAGCTCCACTGAAGAAAAACCATATTGTTTAAGCCAGTGCTCCTTCCTGCTTCTTCCACCAAATTCCTTGTGTTCAAAGCCGTGTAACAGACTCAGATGGATTGATGGTCATTTGAGATGTCTACCAAATGCAAGTTGGAAAATAAGCATATCCATCTGAGCAGCATGTAGGCATCCCATGGCTGGGCATTATGGAACTAGACACAGAGAATTACAGGGTTCCTACACCCACACTCCAAAGGGTCAGTAACAGGGCTGCAATTACAACAGTCACCCAAAACTCTGCTCTGTCTGCTGCAATAGGCAGCATTGCATCGTCCCTCATTTTTCAGATGTCAGTTTTGAAATTCACCACAAACTTACCCAGAAGGTCTGAAGTTAAAAGGGAAGTACATACTTTAAAAAGATTAAATCCTTGATTTTCTCTATTCCAGTCTAAATGTTTGTATATTTACTGGGAACACGTCCTTTTGAAGTCAGTAGCTATATAGAGACCAAATGATCGGTTTCTGGCCTTACACCATTTTAATCCTGCTATAAATCCTAACTCAATTAAAATCACTCTGATTAGGATCAAAATTTCACATCAAGTTTTAGAAAGCTTCTAAAATCTCCCTCTCCTCAAAAGACAACCATACTTAAAAGCACAAATGATTTTATTGCTGAATTTGTCAGAAAAGTTACCAAAGTGATTTTGTGGAAGACATAAGAGGAGATGACCTTCTGGGGGTCTTCTCCGACCCAAATGACCTGTGACATGTACTGTCAGATCATACCTTAACTGAGATGCTTTACTCTACATTACAAGAGAACAGTTCTCTTGCAAACAAAACCAGGAAGTTTTTGGCAGTATCTTCTCTTAGTAAGAATTTTAATTGTTAAGTTTAAGCATGCTGAAAAAGAGAGTAATGGGAAGAGTTACAGGCAGAGCAGCCCCCACAGCATGAGAGAGACCAACTCATAACTAACATTAGTTTCTAACCAAGGCACAAAGCACCAACAATGACACCCAAGCCTTTATCTGCTGCTAACTTACCTAAACATATGACAGATCCAGTCTGATCAGCTGAAGTTTGGCAATGACATAAAGCCAATTTTTGAGAGCATAGCTCTGCCATTTTCCCTTGTGGCAACCACAGCAACATCTCAGAAGACAGTTTAACCCCAAGTCTATCACTGCCTGCATGAAGATACTGCACGAAGGAAAGACTTGCACATTACCACATATCCCTCTTCCACACTCCCATAAATGTGGGGGATAAACACTTCTCACACCAAACATTTTACTTTGCTCTTTAACAGTTGGGTATGCGTGTAGCACATCAAGTACTAAGAAAGAAGGATAAAAAGGGAACAAGCTGATGCTTTAAATCTGTGTAAGCAGTAAGGTTAGTAGGCAACAAGTCAGTTGAGCTAATTACTTCAATTCATGCAGCAAGCTATGCCATGTGTTATTGGTGCTTCTTATTCATACTTCGGCATTTTTGATGGAGTTAGCTGTCCAAAAGGTGGCTCAACAGGCCAGGCTGTAACAAATAGTTTGGTGTGCAACCCTAATAATGCCCCATGTTGGTGTCAAAAGAGGATACTGACAAACGACTTCGCTCAGGAAAGTTGTTCTGGCCTCCATTTCGTAGAAAGTAATCATTTGACACTGTCTAATGACATTAATCAAGCTCTGAACCTTTGTTGTTGTATGTCATAGCAAATGCTTAGCAATTGCAGGTCCAAAGTGCTTGACTACACATTGTATATTAAAAACAAAAGACTTTAATTCATTAAAAATAGACTCTCACGCTAGATTAAGTTCATTCGCTGCACCCGTCCCTGCCTTGCCTTTGTGTGTGGTCTCCTTTAAAACACACACACATGAGCCAGAACATACTTTATTCACAGGAAACAAAAATAGTATTGGCTGTCAACCAAAATAACAGACACTGAAAAAAGGGGAATACCCCTGGGTAAGGAAATTTTAATTTAAAAAAGAAATAAAGAATTTAAAAAAAGAGATTACACTGATGAAGAAGGAGCTGCCTTCTCTGGGAATTCCTGTTTCATCACCTTTGTCAAAACATCTCACATTGTCTCCTATGTATTTTATAAAGGTCTTTTGCAGATCTATTAAGGAAGCAGCTTCATTTATGCTCCCTCTGATCTATATTGATAAAGATTATGAAGCCATTAGATGGCTCATTAAGCTTGCCTTTACTTACCCTCAATTAAGATTTCAGGTGTCTCTGGTTTTGAGCTCATTTCAAAGTGGCTGCCATCTGGGACATGCTCAAGGAACAGGATGGGCTCCTTTGGTAATGATGTATCACATTTCAAACTCTAAGGCAGCAGTTCTATTACATGCAATCTCATTTTCCATATGCAAAGGTTTGTGCCTGTTATTTTGGGAGGGCTTAGTTAGAAATCAATCCAAAGTGCCAAGTTTTGATCCATGGCTTTTACAGCATTAAAGCTCCTGCTCACAGCTGACAGTTGGAATGCTATTAGGCATAACATCCCCTTGCATTTCTCCATAAATGATTCACAGAGAGTTTTTGAGCAGGACTGCAGACCAGCACACTGAAGTAATTGGGGTCTACTAATCTCGTCTTCAGAGCAGCACAGCATCAAAGAACAAAATCAAGCAAGCACAGGTCACAACCATGCCTCCCAATGTGTGCTGCAGAGAGATCTTCCTCTCAGTCCTCCCACTGGCAGGAGAAGAGCTGAATGGGCAGCCAACACAAGGGAAGATTTTCATGGTAAACTAAGTAAAGCACATGCCACAGTTTGAAATGATGTCAGGCAGAGAGGGCATAGAATAGTTATGAGACAAGAGCTCTTGCTGGAGACAGCTAGAACCACATCACAGAGGGCTTTGGCAGTAAAGCACTGGATCAGGCTTAGAAAATTTTCAGCATGGCTTTTGGATCTTCCATCTTATACTAGGTGATTTTGCAACATACACAGATCCATTTATCAAGATATGGCATGAGGACATCATGACAGAAATACTCTACTGAATGCAGTTTTGGTTGATTTTCAAAGAAACAACTGAGATGAACAAGTTTCTTCCATAAAATTTTTCAGTTAACAACATGAATGCAGGATCTTAACCTCCTGCAATTGTGGTGTCATAAGGAATATTGAAAAATGAAGTGCTGCTCCTCTCACACATTTTGGTAACACTTATGAATGCTTACATTTAACTTTGATAAAATAAAACATTTTAGATTAAAGATCAGTCTCAAAAAAACCCAGAGAGTGACTCTGTGTGTCTATATATATATATATATATATGCATGTGGTATGTGTGTTTAACTCCACTATGCATGTGCATGTGTGCATGTATATGTATCTATACGTGTGTGTATATATATATATATATATTTTTTTTTGTAATTCCAGCCCTGTAGCTACAGTTCTGCCACAGACAGACTTCAGACTGCCAAAAGAAACAGGTTAAATCAGAAGAAGCTAACACTTAAATCTGACTCCATTTTCCCATTATGGTCTGTTTTCTTTTTCACTCAGATTCAGAAGGACAGCGAAGGATGAAGTACCTTCAGCTCCAATTTCTTGACTAGACAGCACCAGAGAAGAGCAGTGATTCAGGACCCACCTTGCCCATTTGGTACATGCTTATACGTTTTTCCTTTCCTGGGGGTTGACTGGCATGATGATGAAGCATTGTTTGTGGCTGTTTTTGCGTCCTCTGTCTCCTCCTCCTCCTCTTCTTCTTCCTCATCATCCTGAGAGCTTCCAAAATATACCATGTTGCTGGGCAGGGCTGGAGAACCTGATCATGATAAAGAAAGGGCTCATTAGCATCACCCCAGTCACTTCCTGCACTAATCATACTGACCATAACCTGCCTCAGAGTTATGCACAGCAAGAGAAGAGGGGGACTCAAGAGAGGGGAGGTCACACCAGTGCATGACTAACTGGAGGGCTTTTATTTATTAATTTTTACCAACAGGATATGTATGTGCTTGAAAAGCAGGGTTTCCCCCCCAAGCACATTCTATTCACACTTCAGACAATAAAGCAGTCCTGCTACAAGCCTTAATTAATAGCTCTGTGGATTCAGAAAAGCACTAATGCACATGCTTAATTTCCAATGCATGCCTAAGTGCCTTACTGAAGTCTTAATGCACAAACTAGAAGCTTACAGCTTTTCCAAACAAAAGAAAAAACACCATTTCTAAACCAATCTGCACTCTAGTAATATTGTTAGGTTATTATGACAATGAAATATTAGTATTTAAACTTCAGAATGCTTTGCAGACCTCTATAGTAGAGTACACAATGCTTTGCAGTATTCTGGTATACTTCTAAACAAAGAGAAAAAACCAAGACCTAAATTTGCCTCACAGATCCCTGGCAAAGGAAAGAAAAGAGCGAAGGTATCCTGAGACCCATGTGCTCTTCTTGAGGATGTTGCTTCTCATCTCTTACTTCCCACAGTGCCCCCCTAACCCACTGTGCTTGCAGAAGGGTAAGATCCAACAGTGAGAGGTAAAGGGAGGATTCACAAGTAAAACAACAATACAGGGCTGGAATTTAAAGGTAATTCTTGCACAAAATTTCTTTTCCATATGTCATGCAACAGCAGATAGGCTTCCCTGCACTGTTTCAGGACACATGACATGACTGCAGCAGTCCAAAAGCTATTTTTAAATGTACAAATACTGCTGACAACTAATGGGACTCTTTCCCTTCTGCCCAGGACTAGTTTCTGCTTCAAAATGAATCTTCTGTCTATCCCCCAGAAGGACAGGTGCCCCAGGAGCCTTCCACTTATTCACAAATAGATTTTTTTGGTGAAGAAATGGAAGAAAATAGCAAGTCAACATCAGAGGAGAATGGGGACTCCCCACTCCAGTTATATGTCTGTAGCTAAATAAAACAAAGAGAGTTGGGCTACATACAGACCAACACCAAAAGGTAGTGACTATTTTGCTGCTGTTTCCTTAGGAAACACTTCTTGCTTCAAGCTCTTCAGGACAGCAGTTTTATGTTTTATTTGGTTTTGAGCTGTTGGGGTTTTCATTGCCAACAACTACCCCAAAGCCTGGGTTTGGGTTGCCTATTTTCTGCTCCACCAGGTTTGTGCAAAATACTCCTAACTACAAAATTTCTACTTTAATGAAAGGATACCTAAATATGGCACAAAATCCAGGACAGGCTGTTTCTGTAATGAACTATCTTTTTCTAAGCATAATGGTTTGGGTTGGGCTAGGGTTCATTTTCTCCATACTAGCTGGTGTGGGACTGTGTATTGGATTTGTGCTGGAAACTGCTGATAGCACAGAGATGTTTCAGCAATCATTGAGCAGTGCTTACATACAATCAAGGCCTTTTCTGCTCCCCACACCATCCCACCAGTGAGTAGGCAAAAAGCTGAGAAGGGACCCAGCTGGGACAGCTGATCCCAACTGACCAAAGGGATAGTCCAGACCATATGGTGTCATGCTCAGTATACAAAGCCAGG
The DNA here is from genome assembly GCA_013399015.1 of Galbula dea. Classification (NCBI taxonomy): domain Eukaryota; kingdom Metazoa; phylum Chordata; class Aves; order Piciformes; family Galbulidae; genus Galbula; species Galbula dea. Next base: position 167,462 of record VWZX01001678.1, on the reverse strand, counting down.
AAGGGAGGGACATTTGGAGTGGTGGCATTTGTCTTCCCATGTCACTGTTCAATGTACTGGAGCCCTGCTGTCCTGGAGATGGCTGAACACCTGTCTACAGATGGGAAATGGTAATTGAATTCCTTCTTGTGCTTTGCTTGCCTGGCATTTGCTTTACCTATTAAACTGTCTTTAGCTTAACCCATTGAGTTTGCTCACTTCTACCCTTCCAATTCTCTCCTCTGTCCCACCTGGGGGGAGCAAGTGAGCAGCTGCATAGAGCTTGGTCCTCACCTGTGAAGACCTTTGCTCTTGGTCTCTCTGCAGCCCCTTTGGGACTGCAGTTGCCCTGGGGAGAAGCAGAAAAACTTCCCCATCGGCATCCCATGCTGTGTGTCAGTGGTAGCCCTGGAATAGCTGGGAAGAAACAGTGTAGCAGTACCCAGGGCACAATGATATTTCACCCTCTGAAAAAACATACATATTAATCCATCCAACCTAGACAGAAATGCATGGATACAGATGGTTATCCTAGAGGAAAAGCCTATTGCATGCCACAGCTTTCATATTTTAAACAGACTAATAGTCCATTTAAGGTTGCTGACACATTTCAAGGCATGGGAGCTGTGGCAACTTACAGAAACAAAAATCTTCACATTTTTTATGCAAGTCCAGAACTTTTTGGCACAGTCAAAGAGGTGCTGAGAGGCACATTAATTACTCTGCTTGGAGGGAAGCTTTAAGTCTCAACAGCAGCTAAGTAGAAGACTCCAAAAGGGATAGGGTAGGACAGTGCTGCATGAAAAATAAATAGTCCTTCTTCTTCCATCTAGTTACCCAAGTCTGTGGTATGGATTCTGAGGTTATGAGCTCTGCAAATCTCTACTGTGAATCAATTCTAATCAGGACCCAAAGTCCAGCACCATCAGTGCATTAATGCATTCACAAATTACGGCAGTAAAAGAAACTTACTGTTAGCAACCCTCAAAATTAGATTCAAACACAGACTAAAATCCCTCTATTATAATTAAGAGAAATATCAGAAATGTTATCCTTCTGAGGCACTAAAATAGGAGACCACATAGAGCATCTGGTCTCTAAGTTTCATCTTCCCTACAGTTCCCTGAGCTTCTTTTGTCAGCTGCTTTCAACAGCAACCAACAACAAAGAAAAATGATCACCAGTGATGCAAACGTTGTTATTACAATAGCAATATATACATTTGTAAAGGACAGAATCCAATACAGTACTGTGGCATTCTGCTTAGAAAGAAGGGAGGGTCTAACCCAAGCACAGCAGCAGATAGAAACTTCACCTGATTCTTGGTATTTAATCACTGTCATCTCAGTGCATGAGTCTTTGGTCAGAATGACATTTCTGAATTCTTTCCATTTGAGAACTACAACCAGCAATGGTTAAACTGCATTCCTGGGACAGCTGGGACTGTTTGGAAGGTACAATTCCAGGGAAATCAGACTAACACTAACCAGAAACACAGGAGAGACCTCCTAGCCCTCACCTAACTGATCTAGTTGCTCTGCTGTATCATACCTCAGAGGAAAGCTGGCACTTAGTCTGGGTCACCTCCTCACCCTCAGCTTTTTCTACAGATTTATTTGAAGTTGACTTGCAAAACACAGTGAGAGAAGAGAAAAAAACCCAAAAGGCTACACTTGTGATTTTTTTTTTTTCTATTTAAGCACTGCTATGGATGGAAGACACTGAAAGAAATCTAAAATCTTAGCGTTTTCTTGCTCAAGAAGGAAAGGTTGAAAGATCTGGGGCTGTTTAGCCTGGAGAAAACTAACAGGGGTTTTACCAATGCGTATCAATTTCTAAAGGGTGAGGGTCAAGAGGATGGGGCCTGACACTTCAGTGGTGCCTAGCAACAGGACAAGGGGCAATGGGCACAAACTGGAACACAGGAGAATCCACCTGAACATGAGGAGAAACTTCTTTCCTGTGAGGGTGCCGGAGCCCTGGCCCAGGCTGCCCAGAGGGAGTACAATCTCCTCCTATGGAGATATTCAAAACCCATCCAGATGTGATCCTGGGCAACCTGATTCAGATGACCCTGCTTTAGCAGGGGCTTTGGACTAGACCACCTCCAGAGGTCCCTCCCCATCCCCACCACTCTGATTCTGTGATTTATTTACAACACACTATTCTGCACATTTTTCTCTTTGCCTGGATGCACTCAGCAACAGAAACCAGTGGAGCAGCTATGGCAGTTCATTCTTGCACATATTTTGCCAGTCAGCCAGCAGGAGTAACAGTGAGCAACCATCCCACCTCTTCCTCTTGCTCTCCCTAGCACCAAGGCATGATTCTCAAAACAGAGTGACATTAGAATTTCATTACTAGCCAACAGCAAAAGAGAAGAGCAGCAGTGCTCTAGATAGAAGGCAGCATCTGTGCCTGGGAGGTGCTGTATGCCAGGTCCCAGCACTCTAGGTATAAAATTCCCTCCTTCCTTGCTTTCCATTCTCAAGAACAGCAGAAAAATCTGTGCCAGAGTTACCAAAGCCCATGGCTGTATTGAATTTTACAAGTCCCCTTCTGTGCCAGGAATCCCCAAGTTGTGCAGGCAGCTGCTACCGTGGGCACCACAGCAGATGAAGGGGGAGAGCGGAGGAGCAGCCCTTCAGTGCCTGGGAAAAGGGCATGAGAAATCCACCCTGCCCACCAGCAGGTGCCTGAAAAACCTGCTCACTCAGCAAATCTGATGGTCATCTTGAGAATAAAATTTGACTTCCCACCACTTACTCAGAAGACATTTCATACAAGGAACCATCTAGATGCTCTGTGGCCGTGTGGACATTTTTCTTGGCATCAGCAATGGTCTGCAGAGCTTCTACCTCCATCTGGCTCCTTGTTCCTATTCCTGTGCCACCACCTCCACTGGGGCAGTATAATTTTTTTGTGAGGCCATGTGGTGAATAGGAGCAGGGAACCAATTCAGATTCAAAATCCCAGACTAAGGAAATGAAAGCCCATTAATAAATGCTGGAGCTGTAATGTCATGTTACAAGCTCTCAAGGAAAAATTTGGAAAGTTTCTAAGCACACTTCTTCTTATTGAATGTGTAGCTTAATATGTCACTTTCTGTTATTAAACAAAACATGAAATGCAGTGTGTTTCCAACCTTGTGCAGGAGCTGCACGTTTCACACTCTCTCCTGATGATGCATGGACACACTCCCTGCTTCCTGCCTCCCCTCCCACAGACAACTGATTTGGTTTACATCAATATTTACATAAAAGCCATCACCAGAGAACTGGCCAAGGCAGGAAGGAGAAGCCATGGCAGAAGTAAGCTGAAAGAAAGGGCATGGAGCAGCAGCAGCAGAAGGGAGGAGCTCAGGTGTGCTGGGACTGAAGAAAGGTGAGCAGCTAGAGAGAATGTAGCAGATGGAGAGAGGCTGCAGGAGCAATGGGAGGAGGAAGATACTGAAAGAATCATTGACATTAAATAGTTAACTAATACAGTGAAGTGGGAAGGACACCTTATACTGAGCAGCTTTTACAGGAGCATCTGCCCAATAGTGCTGTTGACCTGCTGCCTTGATATGGACACGTGCCACTCACCTTTTCCTGCTTAACAAGTCACTGTTATCTCACAGTCAAAAGCAGAAAAGCTGTGGCCAAGGCCAAGCAGTAACCTGGAAGAAACTTCCCAGCTCTCTCCTCCTCCAAATCACTGCAATTAAGTCCAAATCAGCAAAGCTGACCCTCACTGAGTCATTTTGAAATCCTAACAAATTGTGTGGCAAGCCATGTGGAAAGCTCAGCTGGCTAACAGAACCCCAGATATCCTCTTTGACCATTATCAGAGCAGGATCAGACACCACTGTGAGTGGCAAATTTTGAGGAAATCCTTAATGGTGACTTGTCTTTTTTCAGTTCGCTCATTGTGGATACAATGAGCTATGAATTATTACAAAAAGGGAGGACACTCAGCTCTTTAAAAAATGAGGTTTGAAGTAGGTTTGGCAACTGTTTCCCTCAGTTTCTGCAGTTTCATTACTGAAATCCTCTCTGGAGTATTTTTGTGTTTCCCTCCTACTGTGAGAGGAGCACAAAAGAAAACCTAACTATATAGGAGAAACAATTACCACAGCTATACACAAAGTGTTGCCTAATGTATATGAAAGGATGACAAATGTGTTTTATGTCCTCAGTTATAATAATCTGATGCTTATACAACAATAAGTACCCTGTAAAATACGTTCTTTTAAGTCATGATGCTGTTTTTAGCAGTCTCCTTGGAAAGATGTTACCCTTCACATGTGCAAAATTCAGGCTTGCTACTAACAGTAAGCAGAATTGATGCTTGTGCAACCTGCAGATACAGATGTGTTGACCTCAGCAGCAAGTGCCTGATGAATAGAATAAACCCTACTCTTTTTCAGCCATTTAATTTGACTAATGAGGTTATTATTATTTTGTTATTATTTGACAAATGTGTCTTTTCCCCTCCTAAATTATAGTATGCTTTGTTTCCCATTAAATTACATTAACTTTTGTCTTGGACTAGCTAAACATATTAAAACCCCTCTGAATTTGGATCTGAAGAGTGGAATCAGAAGTATGGAAAGTGCACTGCCTTTGCCAACAGCACTATTTCATTAGGCTTCAGAATTAGCTGGCAGTGTTTCTGCAATATTTACTGAAGTACAAACCAAATGTTTTCATCTGGACAGGATTCAAACCCTGGTATGTTACAACCACAACAAAAATCATCTCAATCCCAAAGCCTTCTCTGTAATTTGGGCTGTGGTTTCTGCAAAATTGGAGAAGCCTTCTCCATGAATGATTTACACCAACTCCCCTGCTAGCTCCTCTCTTTTCTTCTTTTTTTTTTTTTTGGCCTCCTAACAATCAAATAGAACCCAGCTGTGCTTTGGAAAAATCTTAAAACAACTTAAGACATCAGAATGATTTAAGCCCAAGGCAGGTCAAGGTATGTGGGACTTAAGCCTGCTCCCATGAACACGTGGCACACCAAGGCCTACAACCAGAGGTTTGCCTTCTCCCCTGACACACAGCCCCATTCTGAGGCTGCATGTAGGTGGAAAGGCCTTGTCCCCCAAATGCTCCTGATGTACTGGCACATCAATGCTTAGAATTTAGGGCCTGCTTCTAATTTATTATACATCCTACTATTATGTTTTGGCCAGAACCAAGTGTGAATAAATGTAATTTATGCCTGCACTCCATGGTCATTTTCCAGAGCAAGGCTAAAAGACAATGAACTGTAGGAACTCTACAGGAAAGAGCAATTGTACCTCCCTTGTCTGACTCCACCTGCAGGAACAGTCCCAGAAGGAGCTCTGGTGCCTGACAAGAGGAAGGAAAAAGCCATCCCAAGTACAGAAATAAAAAGAGAGCTCAGAAACATTCTGATGCTCAAACTCTCCCTTCCTCTGCCCCTCTGTTGTATGAATCACAAGATAGTTAAAGTTACAGCTGACTTATCAGCTAGTGTAGTGACAGAAAACCCATTTTCTTCTCAGTCCATTCTTCAAAGCAGTAGAGCTCAACCCAAAAAGCCAAGGAAAATTGTTTCTTTTATAAGGAAATGGAGTAAGGGTGGGGAAATGTGTGAATCTGCAGGAAAAAATAAAGAGGTTCACTTTCTAAAGTTAACAAAACACACCCCAGACTAACAGACTACTGAATATTAAGGGAAAAAACAAGTGGAGTGCTTCTCACATCTACAATTCCTATCTGATAATCTCAAAGCGATTTACCTCCCCCGATCTGGCAAGATTTGGCAGTGAACCTCAAAACCCACCCTTCCACAGACACTTCAACCCTGACTTTATGTTCCCCTCCACCATGAAGAAGATGAGTCTGCAAGTCCCAAACAACTGAGCTCCCATTCCCAATCTGGGTTTCATACCCAAGAGATCCTGAGCCCCATCCCTAGCACAGAGCCAGTCTTTCAGGGAGCACTGAACCTCTGGTAGGTTCAGAGGTTACAGAAGCAGACACATGGGTTTCTAGCTGGGAGGAAGGACAGGAATTGCCTTTGCCAGAACACTTCACATTGCCCATTGGGGTCACTGAAAACTGTGGGCTGGGAGGTTTTGAAGTGCTGCTGCTGCCATCATGGCACATGGATTTTATGCCAGTAACTCATCCACCCATGTCCAGTGGCACCAATGCCCACCTACAGAGTTAAACATCTATTCCCATTCTATGGCAAGTTTTGGGGTTTGGGACCTCTCCTGTTATAATGGAAAACCTCTGCATGTACCTACTGGCACAGGCAACCCCTGCTATCATGACTCAGCAGAGAAGACTAGGCTCAAAGGCCCCTGAGCCTACCACCCAAATAAAGTGTTTCAAAAACTACAAAGCCTGTTTAAGAGCAAATTGTGAGAGGATTGAGATACTGAGCCTTAGAAGTTACTGAGGTTTGGTTAAACTTCCTACACTGAGATTTCCTATTTTGGTTTTGCCCAATTCTAATAAATCATTAGCTCATTAAGTCACTGCAGTACTCAAATGAACAGTCATGCATTTTGCAGAACAGTTGTTAGAAGAGCTTGAAAACTACATTTCTGAGATCTCAATTAAACCACCTTTCTTTAGGAATCCCTGCAATTCTCTAGCACATAACTCCCAGAGGCCTGGCTTAATTAGAAAATTGATCATGGGAAAACTCCTTAAAATGTAGACTCCTAATCATCCCCTTCCTGTTATCACCTTTTGCCAGAGATCTATTGCTCAAAGGGAGTTGTTTCTCCTTCCCCTCTATTCCTCCACTCCCAGTATTTTTAACTTGTAAATAGTTATGGAGAGTAAAGGAACTTATAATGCACTGGAATGGAAGCTCTCAAGAAAAATTTGATCAGAGGCAGAAAACACAGTAAAAGTGAAAGCCACTGTAGAAGCATGGAGATGCCACTCACATCTGAAAGATACTAATTATGCCTCTGGCAAAGGGCATAGAGGCTCCTTCAGAGAAGCTATTTAAAGATAAGAACACTGCAGACAAACACTTGAGAGATATCTGTGCTATTCCCTTCCTTCTTTTGTTGGAAATTCTAGGTCACAATTTAATAAAAAGAAAAAAAAAGGATTTTAAAATATTAGAAATACTAGAAAGCAGGGGAGTCATGCCAAGTCTGGCCAGTTAGAGGTGTTCCAGGGTGCTCAGATATTCACCAACTGTTAGAGCCTTTTCATTCTGCTCTGCTTACCTATAAAGCAGTAATTAGTACATTGTATTATCAAATCAAGAGTTCAAAACACAAACTCATTAAAATCATGTCTAAAGCCCCTAGCAGTCTGGATAATGAAACCAAGGAGGTCATCCTGGTTAATTTTTCTCCCTTTGACATTACAGGATGTTAAAAAAAATAAAATAAAATAAATGAAAGTGATTTGAATCATTAGATTTTCTGACACACAGCAGAAGGCCATGTAAATGGGACTTCTTTTCCTAAGTATGGGACCTTACTCATGTCAAGTGCCTTTCCTTCCACATTGGCACATGCTACTGCTGCTCCATCACTCACAGAATTCAGCTGCTGCCACTTAAAATAAATCCCCCAGAGCACTGGAGAGTGAATTTGTAGTAGTGATGGCATTTTTAAATTTCTCTCTTTAAAAATAGAAAATGGAAGTACACACTGGCATGGTGTGACCAGTCTACACTGTGCTGCTGGAGGTGGTGGGACAAGGCCAGAGACATGACCACAGAGCTGTTTTCCTTACCAGTCCTGGAGAAGATTCCCTTGCTGAAGAAAAGCTTTGATCATGAATGTAGAGACTATATCATCAGAGCATTTTGAAGGACTAGGAACTAAGAGAGTCCCAGATAAAAAAAATAAACACCTAAAAATTACACAAACCAGGGGATTTACTGTCCTGGATCTTATCACTACCACACTTACTACTAAACAGTTTTCAAAGCGCTGAACTTGCACCCTGTGAATGTGCTCTTATTGCCATGGAATTGTATGTCACATTTCATTACAAAAGTGCCAACATCCAGGGCTGGACAGAAGTCAGAGTAACCACATGAGCCACTATGCAAGCCATTCTGAATCCCCTCAACACTTCAATAAGTAATAGCACAGAGGTTCAAAACCAAAACAAACCCCTTCCAAAAAGAAGACACAAGTCTTTGCTATGCAGGGTTTCAATAAGCTGCTGGCTCTTCCCTCTCCAAGCTCACTGGGTACCACCAGAAGAGCAGCACCAAGCTAAGCCTGCCAATGCCCTGGAAGACCATTTGTGGAACCTTTCTGGAGCTCCCTGCAAGCATATTAAGAACCACCTTTCACCTCCTTTTTTTCCAATGGGCACATCAAAAGAGACAACCACCTGGAGCTAAACCTCTCAAGGGACCAAAGGGGCACAACCTCAGGCAGCCAGGACCTTCTGAGGGACGCAGCAGTGCAGACACTGAAGCCAGAACCAGCTAATACCAATCTCAGTGCTCCCACTCCTTCTCCCTCCAAGCTCCAGCTGTTCTCCTGCTTCTTCACAGAAACACATGCAGGTAGCAGATGTCCAAGATTTCCTCCCCTGTTTTTACTGCCTCTTTTCAGGCTTTCTATAGGGGTGATGGAGCAATAAGTTTGCGGAGGTGCTGAAACAGAGAGCTGACAGCTTCCTCTTCCTGCTTTTCTTCAACCTGTTTAAGAAGAGCAAGACCATGCCACGTGCACACTCGGAGCAGGTTTTCCCTTGGGGTTTTTAACATCATTGTAACTGGGATCTCCCCTCTGAAGGCACATGTTGCCTGAAATAGCTCAGTACTCCTGTGCTGAAGAAATGGGGAATGAATTGCAAGTTCTTAATTGACAGAACAAAACATCAATTACTCTACAGATGAATAACAAAGAAGAAAATTACAGGTACAAGAGCTAAACAGCCACTGATTTAAATAAGTAACTCCATAAAGCCCAGAAAAACACAAGACTTCTGAATGAAGCACTGGAATAGGACAAAAGTACCTGTGTTACTCCTTTGCATTGTTAAAGCAGAATGCTGAGAGAGAGGAGGAAACACAAATGGAGATAAGTCACATCCCCACACAAGTTGCCTTTCTTTAAGTGCCTTCAAAGCTATAAATAACACATGCTTAGTTAGCAAGCAGTGGAAACAAGTGTGTGAATGCAGCCATGTGTGCTCACACACATATACACACACACACACACCCACCATCTGATTTTTCCCACCAACAACTGTGGCAGTTGGCCCAGATCACAGCAGTGACATGCTGCCAACAGACTGATCAACCTCACAGCAGACTAAATTAGAAATACATTGCCACAGATGAAATTTCAGTAAGACTGGGATACCATTTGAAACTCCATTAGATTCTGCTCCTTGCAATCCTTTAAACAAACACAAAAGCTAGCAAACCACTCTCCTCTATTTCCTCCTCCCACCTGCTTCACCAGAAGTCCCAACAGGAGATGGAGGCTCAAAATTGCACCAGAGTCAAGACAGATAAGTTAGGAATCAGTCTAAAGCTACCACTAGCCTAAAGTATCACAGAAGAGGGAAAAAAAAGAAATCAAATCATTCTGCAATTAAGGTGAGAAAGCCTCAGCAGGAAGCTATGAGTGGTGTTGACCAGTGATGCTCACAGATGCAACAGACACCTCAGAACTAGAAAGGGGAACTCAAACACAAGCTTTGAAGGATATCATCCACTAGGTATGAATTTTGCAGACAAGGCCTATCTGTAACACATGTCCACCCTTTCAGCAGGTAATGGGACAAACCAACAAGAGGCATTGTTCCAGCACATCAAAGGTGGAGCAGTGACTAGCTAAGGGGATAGGGTAAGGACACCTACCAAAAGAGAAACGTACCACGAGAGCTAGGAACTGGGAGATTAAACTGAAAGATGCTATCATCAGTACATGACTTCTTCAGCACATGACTAGGGACACAAGGCCATGGAAAGTCCCAAGGAAAATGATCACTCAGGAAAGGTCTCCTTCTTTAGCTTAATCTGGGACAGTCAGTTCTACCCCACACTAAGGCCCCCAAATCTGATGTAGGCACACAGACACACACCAGTGATTCCAGCCACACACCATACAACTCCAGCCAGGCTCAGGCACCTGTTACTGGGAGATAATTCAGGTATCTCACTGTACAACCACAGATGCCTCATCTGCACTTGAGCTGCAGGGTGGAGGAGCTCACCTGCTTTAATTATCACCATGGGAACAATCCAGTTCCCGGGGCAGCTAAGAACAACAGCAACCTCTCCACTCACCCTCAGATGAAAAGCCTCACTCAGATGGAACAATAAAGGACTCTGAGTAGGTAGAGAAGGGGCACTTCCAGCTAGATTTCTCCTCTTGCAGGAACAAGTACTCGGGCAAATTAAGCAATTCTCCAGTTTATAGTCAGACAAAACAGAGAAGGGTGGGGAGGACTTCAGAGAGCTAGACAAAAACCTATTCAAGATAACAGAGTGTTAAGCATGAAAGAAATTTCATTTCCCACTATTACCAGCCTCATTTTATGTTTTTTTTTACAACCATGAACTCCAACAGTCCTGCTGCAGACAGTCAAATTGCTGAGAGTTGAAATGTAAGCAATATACTCAAGCGTAGCACCAATGCATTTGTTTAGTTGCTGCTTAGTTCACAGTGCTTAAGTTCCTCCCCACATCAGACTGTGCCCCCAGGCTGCTGCAAGATTCCTACCTCGAAGGCAGAGGAAAGTAAGAAAATCTTCTGTCTTGGGCTTCCTTTTGGAGAGGTCAGAAATCTGAGTGGCAGGAGGGGGTAACAATGGCTCCACTATCTTTATTGGAGTTGTGCTGGGACTGTTTGGCTGGGACTGAGCGAACTTCCTTTGTGCTTGCAGCCTTGGCCTGTGGAAACAAGAGCAGAGGAGAACACATTAGCCTGAACTTCTAGGAGAGATGGCAGAACATAAGAAGTCACTATTTAAAAGAAGAAAAAAAAAATCTGAGAGATCTGAAACCATCTCCCACCAATACTATATCCCTACCTGGGCCAATTGCAAAACCAGTATTTTATTTGCTTTAGCCTTTGCTATCTTCTTTGACAATTTGGAAAAGCAGAAAGGGAACATCTTGACTACAAAATCTGTGACTGCTATTTCATATGTTCCAAGAGTTTTCTTCCACATGATAGAATTACAGTTTACCATTCACTTATTTGGAAGTTAAATCTGTATTTTGAATGATGAAAATGTCTTTTTTCTTTTTAAGTGTTAGTGTTCTTTGCTTGTTGTTTTTAATTAATTTACAAATTAGGTTTATTTTAGCCCCATAAAGGTTCTAATTTATTCCAATCTGCTAGAATCTTGTTTACATGAAAAACATTTATTAATAGAGAAGGTATCTATGTTTGTGCCCAGTTCTACAAAAACAAATCAAAACCTTTAGGGAAAGATATTTTTGGCAGGGAAAAGAGCAGGTAAAAGGCAGTAGATTTTCATTCCCTTGGCCACAGCCTGGAAGACAAGGGGTCCATGAGTAGTATTTGAGACAAATTTGGAAGAATGAAGGACATGCATGGAGTGAATTCATCTCAGTCCTGGGGCTGGGCAGGGGACTGCCACTCTTCTAAGTTGTAGAGCATGTCTGGATATGGCTGTGGGAAAGTATCACAGAATGTTAGGGGTTGGAAGGGACTTCTGGGGATTATCTAGTCCAACCCCTCTGTCAGAGCAAGGTCACCTACAGCAGGTTGCACAGGATGGCATCCAGGCAGGTTTGGAATGTCTCCAGAGATGGAGACTCCACCACCTCCCTAGGCAGCCTGTTCCAGTGCTCCACCACTCTCAAAGAAAGGAAGTTTCTCCTTATATTTAGATGGAACTTATGTTCCAGTTTGTGCCTGTTTGCTCTTGTCCTGTCACTGTGCACCACTAAAAAAAGACTGGTCCCATCCTCCTGACACCCACCCACTAAGTATTGATAAGATCCTCCCTCAGTCTTCTCTCTCTAGGCTAATCAAGCCCACCTCTCTTAGCCTTTCCCCATAAGAGAGATGTTCAAGTCCCCTAACCCATTTTTGTAGCCCTTTTCTGTATCTTCTCCAGAAGTTCCCTGTCCTTCTTGAAACAGGAGAGACCAGACCTGGACACATCACTCCAGATGAGGCCTCACTAGAACAGAGTAGAGGGGGAGAAGAACCTCCTTCAACCTGCTGGCCAGACTCTTCTTGAGTTTGAGTGAGAAAGGAATGGATGCTGGTGGTTTTGGCAGTCAGGCTGCAAAATATGTCAATCCTACCTGAAGGCTCTGATTAACTGCTAGGTAGCAATGAATAGGATTTTCTTTAATATGTCGAGAAGGTACACTGGTATGAGGGAAAGCACTTTGGGGCAGGACAGATACCCAGAGGGGTTTTCACTGAGAACCTGACTGCTCAGCATTCAAGAACATGCTAATTTCTCACTTAAGCAAGTGGGATTCTAATTATGATCTTTATTACAGCTTCAAAAGGAGAGAAGCTACCGAAAGAACTTAAAACCTCATCGAGAAAGGATGCAATTTTATGTCATTTTCTTCCCTAATAGCAGAGTATTTACATAATGTCAAACCGAAACAGGTACCAAATAACAGTGAAGGAAAAGCCAGGTCTTGTCACTCCATGGCTGCCTTGACTTCAAATAAACAGAGTTATTGTTTAATGTAGAATAAACACATAACTCAGAAACCTCTTCTGTTTCATGGAGATTAAACTTAAGCAGCTGAGTGAGAGAAGGATTGTTACTGTATCTTAAAGCTTCCACAAATCTGTGGCTAAAATAGAAGTGTTTGTATACATACATACACATCCCCTAATGACAACACAGAAGCAGCAGCAGCAGCAATTTTCTCTCTAAATTCCACTTAAAACTGTTTATGTCCTCACTACCCAACTCCCACCCCTTCAAACAACAAAACCCAGCAGCCATTCTGACTGCTTATTTTCATTGCCTAAATGGCAAGCATAGCATGGTGTTTACAATATGTGGTGCTTGTCATTTCTGAACTGGAACTGAAACACAGATTGAACATATATATTTCCTCCTATCTATGAACAATTTTCATTCCAGAATGAAGGTCTTGCATAGATCTGCCCCAAAATGACTCCTCTTGCCTTGCAAAGCTCTGCTCCTTCGAGCAGATGGAGAACTCCCTCACAGGATGAATGGGATTTTAATTTCAACCAACTACATTTCTATTGCTAAAACCACACATGCCACTAGAGAAAAATGCTTTGTGTTGGCTTCTGCTCTGCACAAAACATACACTCTCTTGCCAAAAAACAGACTATAAAGGTTAGCAAGCAGCCCTGCCTGCTGCTCTCATCTGCACAGTGATTTCCCCCCCTCCCCATCGATGTGCATCCTCAGCTTGGCTGTTAAAAACCACACACTATCCACTCACTAAATCTCAAACTACCTACTCAAATCTCTTGTCATCAAAGCTAAGCAGCAAGGAGGACTCCACAACCACCACCACCCCAAATTAAGCCTGTTTCGTGCTTCAAAATTAACCCCCTGCAGCAAGGATAAGTCAGGGCTGTTTGCAGCATCCCTATTCTGTCCCTAGAGCACTGAAACAGCAGTAGGGAATGACTTGTAAGTTCAGCATACACATAAAATGAATTGGTGAATTGAAAGTACTTTTGGTCTGATCTGTCTTTGATAATACATCCTCTGCTTGCTGTCCTTCCCCAGCACAAACCTTCTGCTCCTTTTGCCTACCTGCTTCCTGCCTAGCAGCATCACTGGCTCTTCCTACAGGGATCTTCATTTCAGTGAGGAATGCCAGAGCTTCACCTTGCCTAGCTTCAGGCTACGACCATGAACTTGGCTAAGCTGCTTCCTGGGGAGGCTGTGGAGACTTGTTGCTTTATGGCCAGATGTGCCTGACATGCTTCACCTCGCACACCTCTGCTGCTGTTTGCTGTACTTGCTCCTTCTTGGTTTGAACTCACCAGGGCCACAAAACCAGGCCTGCTCCTTATGAAATACCCATTTTTTTACTAAACCCTGAGCAGTCACAGGAATGTGCTCCATGGGCTTCTACTTTCATGCCTAAGGAGGTACAGAGCAAGCCTTGGGCAAGAAACAAGCTATTCTGTAGCTACATCTTCCTAAGGATGAAGCACCAAGGTTAGGAAAGCAAGCTTGTCAGCAGCTGTTGCTCTAGAGTTGTGTAACGGTGACCAGTTTCAAAGATGGGCTAGCAAAGGAAAAACATACACATTTCAAAACATGGGCAACAACTTCAAACTGTTTCCTTCTGAAGGAGTGTATGCATCATAACAACCTCACAGGAACCCATAAAGCCAATTATTTTGGGTATGGTATCGCATTACACTTAATCCAACAGAAGCGTGAAGCTGCTGCCAAAAAAGGAGGTACACCCCCCACCTCCAGTCTGGTTACATCAGGTCAGGCGTAGCAGCCCTTCATACTCACTTATGCATCACTTCTGAGCAAGGCAGAATAGGTAAGGAAGAGATAAAAGTGTTCAGAAAGACATTTCTTGTGTGATAAACTCCTAACAGCACCAGTGCTTTCCTCTTCACTTGTTAATGCAACAGTTTCTGCCAGAATGACCTATCCAGTGTGCATTTGGCAACAGGAGACAGGCTGGCACAAGTGGTAAAAAGAATAAAAATCCTGTTTGTGTCCCCAGAATAAATTGCTTGCTCTATCCTCATCTAAAGGGTATGCACTATATAACACTTGCAAATACACAAACAGAAAAAACCTCTGCAAGACGGAAAAGGATGAAGGAAGAATTTAAAATCATACCACATCTAAACATCATGCAAACACCTAACACCCAGCCAGAAACACCCAGACTGTTTCAAAATAAAAAGTAATTCCCCTTCCTCCACAGAATGTTATTTTCATTCTACTGCTTTTGAGAGACTTTAAACACCTACCTATAACATGAAGTTCAAAAAAGCCTCAGCCTAAAGGAGCATCATCTCCCTTTTTATACACTCCTACTGGACCAATTGTTTAGGTCCAGTACAGTAAACTACAGCCAGAGACTAAAACTCCAGATCAAAATCCCAAGTGTACAAGCTCAGACTAGGCTGGAAAACATTTTTCTCCAAAGCAAAACACATTTTTTGAAGCTTCTATAGACTGGAATTTATTTTTAGTTGAATATTTTAAGCAAACTGCACTACAGTTTGTGTAAGCTAAAATTACTTCAGAAATGTCTTTCAAAATAGAATCTCCTAGTCCCATTCCTTTAGCTTATAGAAAAGGACATGTGTAGGAAGAGAATCCAGGCTACACAAAGGTGGTCTTTTCTTTGCAAAGCAAAGCTCAGGTTGGTAATATCAGTCTGTGGTAAAGGCAGCAAACATGAATACTTTAGGTAGCAGCACATGCTGTGTGTTAGCTACAAACCAAGTATGGAATTATCAGTATGTGAGACTCAGTACAAAAATCTATTTTCAGTTTATTACTCCATAACTCCTAAGTAAAAGAAAGGTTAAGTACCATAAAACATACACAGGGAACAATATGCACAACTGATTGGTATGTATTCACACTAATCTATTTGGAATAAACCCCAGGGTTGAGAGCCCGTCCTCACCCCTAAGCATCTCGACTGAGAAGAGACTTGCAGAATAAACTCTCTTTTCCCAATCTCCACCAATCTGCAGGTTTTCCCAAAAGTCCCTGCTGTTATGTACTACAATATTTGCTTGCTGTTTGGTCTCACAACATCTTGCTTACTCCCTCAATTTCACTTTTGCCTTTGTTGTTTCCTGCTTTTCTCTTGCCTGGTGCCTGTCCTTCTTTATAAAGGCACCACTCCAAGTCAGATTTCCAGACCCTGTAGGAACTGTGCCTCAAGTAGCTGACTGTCATCTTTTAGTGATTCATTCCCATTTCCTATTCCAATGTAGTATGCTTTTCACTTTCTGAGCTCCTAGCCAGCAGCTTGAAAGCTAAAGCAAAGCAATCTACAACTCCGTCCTTGTAAAAGCAGTGTTAGTATTTGGTTACTTTGCTTTTGTCACTTTTGCTCCTGAGAAACTGCAATTTAAGTATTTGTAGATATTTACTTTTATCCCACTAAAATCACTACTATTAACTAGCAGCAATGAGCCAGTATTAATTTTCACTAAACACTGGACAGATAGTTGGGAAATCACTTACTGCCTGATACAAGGTTACCTGTTGAGGAACCATCCTCTAAACAAGGAGAGTTTGGGTTTCTCATTATTGCTCAGTTAGGCTTTGCAGTTACAGAATCACAGAATGTTAGGGGCTGGAAGGAACCTCTGGAGATCACCTAGTCCAACCCCTCTGTCAGAGCAGGGTCTCCTAGAGCAGGTTGCACAGGATGGCATCCAGGCAGGTTTGGAATGTCTCCAGAGATGGAGAGACCACCACCTCCCTAGGCAGTCTGGTCCAGTGCTCCACCACCCTCAAAGAAAAGAAGTTCCTCCTTACATTTAGATTGAATTTCTTATGTTCCACTTTGTGCCCATTGCCTCTTGTCCTGTCACTGGGCACCACTAAAAGAAGACTGGCCCCATCCTCCTGACACCCACCCATTAAGTATTTAAGTTCCTAGATCTCTTTTAACATCACATCTCTCCATCTGGGTAGCAGAAATTCAATGAACTGTGTATTTACTTTTCTTGCATTCAGTGGTTTGTTCTCACATGGCTACAGCTGAGCTGAGTTCTGTGGGACCATTCCCATATTGCTGTCTCAACCTGACCATCCCATACAGCTACACACAGTCCCAATGGGGCATTACAGCTGTCCTTCCATCAGCCACTAGCACCCATGAGAGAGGGCTCTACCTCACCAGTATTTTCATTGTAGTTCCCCCTCTGCCATGTACCTGAGTTATTTATTTCCTTACTATGACACTTTGTTGGCTTGGCAAATAGTTATTTCTTAGATCTGCTTGTCCCTACCTTGATCTTTCATACCACCTTCTGTTCTCATCAGAGCTGATGCACAACTTACACACTTGGTTTCATTGCACTGTACAATGGGACAGTCTAAGACACAACATGCCTGCATGCAAAGATCTGTCTGGGTATGCAGCTTCATTTATTAAGGTAAAGAGAATCACAGAATCGTTAAGATTGGAAGAGACCTCTAAGACCCTCAAGTCCAACCATTAACCTATCACCACCATGTCACTAAGTACTACATATATACATTTTTTAAACACCTCCAGGATGGTGACTCTGTGCCAATGTTTAACAACTCTTTCAGTGAAGAAATTTTTCCTCATACCCAATCTGAACCTCCCCTGGTGCACACACCTGTATGTGATAGGCTTGTAGATACAAAAAAAGTAATTTAGGCTTTAGTAGCCAGGCATCTGCTGCAGATCAGATGATTATCAAGTCTGTACTTTCCAGCCCAGACAAAATTAATTGTGTGACAGGCACTTCTAGGCAAGCCCAAGGTGAACATGCAAAACTTAGTGCTGGAGGTATCATTCTTCACAGGATAACTGGGAAATCCTTATCACTATCACATGTACCAGCAGGAAGCATGGCCAAGCTGTATTTCACCCTTTCACTCCTGAGAACAAGCCCAAGACATTGACTCCAAAGAGTAACCTTCTAGAAGATCACCAGCTCATGAGAACAGGGCTCCAGAATTCAAATCACAAAATGTCTACATCAATGTTGTCAAAATCTAAACTATTTTTCCCCCATCCTGTGAGGATAACTATTACTAGGATAAGTGGTAGGAGAGAAAAAAACAAACAAACAAAAGGGTGGGAGAGGGGAGAAATTGCCCTCAGAATACAAGGGGACCTTATGGGCTGTCCCTGGAGCACACTTGAGTGCAAGTGTTAACGCTGGTAGTATCAGGTAGTGTTTCTACCTGTATGTATTCACATACCACTGCAACCACTGTGTCCCAAGTTAAACACCTCCAGGATGGTGACCTCACCACTTCCCTGGGCAGCAGTAAGTGGCCTCACACCAAGAGCAGAAAGCAGATGTATGAAGGAGTCCCTTGAATTTCCTTTCTTCTCCCACATCCCCCTAAGCTTCTAGGGCAGCATCTTCTGCCTGTATCAGTAGTATCTGTTGCCCTTTCAACACCATGCTGCTCAGACCCCACCACCAGCAAGTCTGCAGTAGTGGAAACCAAAATTCAATCATCACCTGTGTCCCCCCACACCAGTTTGCATCAGGCAGGAACTAGAGGATCACAGCCCCAGTCCCTCCCATCCATGCAAGACATCAAGTACAGGTAACCTGCACAAAGCATGTGGTCACTCCAAAATGTGACTCCTTCAAAATGATTTGCAAGATCAGGTAATCCAAGATACAACCCAGACCTGCTCTACTAGGTAAGAGTATAGTTCTTCATCCTGACATCTGATTAGAAGAATGTAGGTTAATTTTCAATAAATAAAACATTCCAGTAAGGTTGAATGGAGCATTTTTCAGAAGGTATTTTTACAGAGCCCTTTATTCATTCTATCTTCTTTCCCTTCATTCAGAACCCGTCTGGACATGTTCCTGTGTTTCCTGCTCTAGGGAATCCTGCTCTGGCAGGGAGGTTAGACTAGATGATCTTTCAAGGTCCCTTCCAACCCCTGACATTCTGTGATTCTGTGAATCTGAAATTGGAGCTAAATTAATAACACAATTTTAAACCCAGACTTAAATTTCCAACGGAACAAACCAAAGTAAAAGATTAAGCCCAGCTTCATTTGGTCCTTGGCTGTTGAGCCTAACAGGGCACATTTCCATCAGTAACACTTCTTGTTCTAAAACTTTAGCCACAATGAATGGATGCACATTTTCCTTCGGTTTTTATTTGTTTGTTTGTGTTTGTTTTCAATGGGAAACAGTTGGTTTCCAAGAACCTCCTCACTCCTGCAAACAATGGAAAGGTGCTTGGGAATGACATTTAATGAGTGATAACTGAGCTAACCCATACACTTAATGACTCCTTCAAAGTACAGCTAGCAACTTCAACTTGTTTGCTAAAAACTGCTCAAATTATCCTTAATTCTGGAATCACTTCTTTTTGGGGGGTTGCACTTGATGATCTCTCTAGGTCCCTTCCAACCCCTAACATTCTATGATTCCCTGACCACAGGAAGGTATTCACAGTCTCCAGAGTGCCTCTCTTCATGCAGTTTAGCAGAGATATTTATACTTACTGAAGGAGCTGGCTGCTAAAATAACCTACAAGACAGCCGTGGGCAAAGTGAGAAGTCTTAAAAGTTCTGGACACTACTTGGCATCTCCCACCATACTAACTGTGGAGGAACTGGACAACTCCAGCCACCATATATGAGCCTTTCATATAGTTCACCTCATGTATATGAGCAGCCACAATGACAGAGGGAGGCAGAACCTGCCTGCTAGACCAAGGACCACACTAGATGGTATAGGAAAATGTGCAGAAAACTAAGACTGCATTCAGATTTCAGCTATAGATCCAGGCAGTTCAGGGTTTCAGTGGCCAACATAACCTTGAGAAAGATGAATCACACTGGGCTCTAAATACCCTATACCTTGTCCTGAAACATCCATGACGGCCAGGGGATTTTGATGCTACCTACCCTGATGGAGCAGTAGAATTTCCAGTGTGAACCTGAGTCCCCTTCATAAACCTCAGGACACACAGAAGTACAAGAATCAACCCCAGAAAATGAAAGTGTAATTAGTCAAGCTTGCAGCCCTTCCCCAGCAGCAGGGGTCTCCTCTCACTCTACTGCTGCAACTGGTTTTAGTTGCACCGGATGCAGGAACAGTATAGAATCAGCATCAGTGCAGTGCTGTAAAAGGTTCACAAGCTCACTGTCATGTTCAGATTGAAAGAGGATCCCAAGTTACCACAGCACAACTCCAGCACAATACAGCTACAAAACCAAACATCTACCTTCAAGCATCTCAATGATGGGATGCTTCCAGCCTTCAGCAGCTGAAGAAAGGTTGATTTAAATACATTAATTACCACCAAATAGTCAACCATTTCCACCCATCCCATGTGCTGGTGGCTGTGGCATGTACAAAAGGGTTTTTCAGCTGCTGCCCAGGGAGAAGGAGCAGTGGGAGAATGACAAAATGAGGATATGGCAGCTGAATGAAGCTCCTGAGAAGCTGTTTTCCTAGAATTATCTGCCTTTGTTATCCAACCACACTATAGCAACTGTCCTACAGACTGTCCATAATCCAGGTCCAAAGGCTTATTCCTCTATAAGTGAGGGATCTGGGAAATCTATTCCAGTAGGACAATGGCTCTTTTAAATCCACTTTCTCCAGGGTTGTCCTAGCTGAGCTTGGACAGGAATTTTTTCTCCTCCACATGGGCATGTGGTGAGCTGTACATGGCAATAGATGGCAGAAGAGATCCTTCCAAACGGTGGAGAGAGGTGGTACCACCCTTCCTTTGTCCTGCAATGGTTCTTAAAAATGCCTTTTGGAGTACCTTCATTTCTAGTCTAAGAACACAAGCTTCAAAGGTACTTCAACCTTTGAGTACTGAGGATTATACTCCAGCTGTGTCTACACTGCCATGACTGTTTGCAGGCTGCATAAAGCCACCCATTCTAATCCTTCAAATTCACCAGATTCCCACTGCTAGATGGGAATCTAACAATAATGCTTCAATGCCTTCACTGTGAGTCCTACAATGCTCCTCTCAAGGTCCTGGTTATTACTGCCACCTTTGCCACCACAGCCAACAGCAGTCAACTGGCTGAGCTCAGATATGCTCCCAGAAGCTACAAATGTGCCTAGCAATGCAAAAGCATCCCTACTGAGAAGGGACAAGAAACAGGAATCTGTGGCAGCAGTCCATCTTGGAGGGGGCTGTGTTCTGGATCCATCTCTCTCCTTTCTGAGAGTGCTCACCAGAGACACTAGGAAAGCCAGGCAAGTTGACTCAGTGGGACTAAGCTGCACTAGCAGTTACCACAGGAGAGTGTCATTTGATGAGCCTTTATTTCAGCAGGACCATCAGCTTCAATAGTTTCTGACTCCTCCCCACAGTCCCTCCCATGCAGTTTGCTTGCGCTCCCTGTGCCACACTCTAGAGCCACTCTTCTTCTGTTTCTCCTTCCCATCTGCTACCTAAGTCTCTTCACCAGAGCACCCCACAAGCTGCTTACCAAGCAAGCTCAGCATGGCTACCTAGAGAAGCACTCAGCACATGGGGACTTGGGTTCCTGGGCCCTTCATCCAGAACTGGGGGCTCCTCCTCTTTCCTGGTAGCATCACCCAAGTTTTCTTCTGAGCTTAAGTGAAACCCCACCACCCCAGGAAGCACATCACCAAGGAGTGACTCTAGGCTAGGGCTGCCATTGTGTGCCATGATGCTGCACAAAGAAGAGCATCACCACATGCCAGACAATTAAAATGCAAAACCACAGCAGCTTGGTTTTTTAATAATCACTAGCAGATGTCTGAGCAAGGATTATGTCCTGAAAAACTTCTTCAGGGAGAAAACCAGAAAAAATAAAAAACTTTTGGGCTCTTTTTCCCCCCATTCAATCCTGTCCCATGAGGCAGAAGTAGACCAGGTGAACTCCACACTGGGAGGAGATTATTCCCAGTTCACTTGCACAGTCTCCATCTCCTGGTAAAACACTGCAATGTCTGCTGGCTGCAGGTGGAAGGGCAAAGCAACCCTCCCAGTTTTCTGATACTCAGGAAAGCCTGCATGGACCAGCCTAGGGGTGCACAGTGGCCTTCCCTTTTACCTCACCCACTCTGCAACACCATCCTTCTGTGTTGGATTTCAAATAGGCATCTTCTTATTGACCACTGATTTTTTTTTCCTCCCCAAAAAGCCTTTTTGGTCCTAGTACAAAAAGGATTTCCCACCCCATTGGTGACAGCTTATAGAATGTTAAAACCTGCCCATTTTCCTACAGCTTTAGCATTCCCCCCCTATTTAATTACACAGAAGCCAAAGCTACTTTTAGCACTACACACTGTGCAACTTCAGTGTTCTTCTAGGATCATTTTCAACGTTCTCAGACAGCTGAGGGACACTCACAAAACCTGCTTGCTTCCTACTTCCCAACCAGGAGACATTAAACAAGCCCAGCAGGGTTCGGATGACAGAGCTTCCCACTTCCTTACTGCTGTGATGCCCTCCAGCATTACCCAAACCCCCTGTTCCTGATAAAATCAGTGCTGTTCTTTGTTCCATATTCCTCTTCAAAACAGTTGCAGATTCAGACTGAATGGTGAATGATAAGCCAAATAATACCAAACATAGCAGCAGCTCCCTTGCTAGTAATTTGACCAACTGCTAAAACTCAAGAGGCTGCAGGATCAAAGTTGGGCAACTGAAGGAAAATTCTCTTTTTGCTTTCAGCAGCCTTTTCTCTGCAATTGTGCTTCTTTATTTCAAAAAAAAAGTTATTTTACAGATCATTTCATTCTTGTTTTCCAGTCTCAGAAAAACAGGAGGTCCTCAACTTTTTGCAATCTTTCACCTTTACCCTAAAAGCAACTTGCCCTAGCCAGAAAGCCAGAGGTTGCTTCTGGCAGAGATGTCAGAAGTAACAGTGTATAGATCATTTTAGCCATCATCTGAATGGCTGAAAAACTTCCTGTTCAATTAAGTCCTCCATTAATCCCTACCATTTGAATAAAGTTTTCCATCTGCCAGCAGGAAGTGATAAAAGCTGCTCAGTCAGTAGGTTGTGGGCACTTTAACCTCTTGCAGAAGGTTGCAGCTTGCAATTTAAGCACACCTGAAACCAGATATCTGTACTTCCCATGGGACCAGCCTCTCCAAGGACCCTCTGGCTATGACCAGGGACTCAATGTTTCTCTTGTAAAACTATAAGGTTTAGATGCATAGTGAGGGAAAAGAAAAAATAAAGGCAGACATGACATCCTATAGCTGCTGCACAGACTTTAGTCTGATAAGCAGCAAAGTAATCACTTCTGCATAAAACACCTATCAATCACACTCACCCTCCTGCCATCAAGGATTACTAAGTAGAAACACATGAATGAGCTATCAAGGGGGAAAAATATAAACTAAAAATCAGTATATTCCATTCTGTTAAACTTATACTATCTTTCTATCATTCATAAGGTAGAAGGATAAACTTTAGCAAGTTTGGTCTCTTTTTGGTCTCATATCATTGTAATATTTTGCATTCAGTTTCTCTTGGAAGCAAAGCATGACCCTCTCCAGGCTTCCTCCCCAGGAGTCAAGCAGCCTATTCTTGCAAGTCAATCAGGCAGAGGCAGTCAATTGTCCCAGTAACTCTCTTGATGCCTTCTTTCAAGCCATGCTGCATCCTGCTACCAGTCGAACTTGCCTGAAAAGGAAAGGGGCCATTCACCCCACATCTCTTTTTTTGAGGGATGCTAAATCCTGTGAGATGGGGGCTGGCTGGACTGTGCTGTCTTTCTCTTGCTCCTGAATGCCAGAGAAAGTAGTGGGGAACTAATGATATGGATGGAAACTATGGTAACAATCCCTATGCCACCACAATCTACAGCCTTTCCTGCAGACTTTCTTTCTTTACCTGCAATAGGAAGTATTCAATGTTCTCTTGCTCCTTGCATGTGTTGTGACTCCCTGCCCTGGGAGACTAGTAGAAAGGTAATGTGCCATCAAACTCATTTTGGTACCAGGTAATCACAGTAAACACACACACACACACACAAATTGTGCATACACACCATCAGATTTGTCCAGGAAGTGACAAAAACACACTCCCTCTGAGAAGACTTTGTTCACAGAAGAGTAAGATTGATCATCTTTCCTAACACCCTCTAACTTTTACTCTCAGGATATGGTAGTGTGTGAGCAGCAGGATGCCTGACATCATATGGTACAACCCAGCCAAATGAAGAAGGTACTGATGGTGGAAGGACACAGTCATGTTCCTTCTTGTCCTGTATCCTCTTGTGGCCTTGGACCAGGAAAGGATGAGAATGCACAGGGTGAAAGGAGTGGGACCATACCTTTCTGGAACAGCCTCACCTCTATCTTTCTGCCCCAAATGAGGGGGCTCAGTTTGGTTTAAACTGATCCTCAGCAAGGGGTACTGCAGAAAAGAGCTCTGGTGTATGTTCTTCCCTTCCTCTCCAGCCAGACATTCCTGCTTACACCAGCACTAGAGCTCTTGAGACACTATAATAAGCTGCTGAGGAAGTCAATCTAGCTGAAAATTAATTTATAGGTTGATTTTTTTTTTCTTCTTTGTCAGGTTGGATTTCATAAGCACAGAAGTGCTGGTGTTGGCACAAAAGAGGTGGCAAGAACTCATGGGAGGGAAGAACAGGACTGCCTTTTCCAGTAGCAGCTTGCATTAAGATCACCCTAAGCTGACTGAGAAACACATTAGTTACTGAACTGTAAAATTTCAACAGAAAACGTGCCTGGCAGCAGTGCCAGTGTAGTCCTCTCTGCTGTCAACCCTTTTGCAACAAGGAGCCTAGTCTCCATGGGTTGGTTTTTTTGTTTGTTTGTGGGGTTTGGGGGCTTTGATTTTCTGCACTTCTGCCCCCATGATCACATCACCCATCACTCTTCCCTGCACCTTCATAAGCAAAGCCCCAGCTTACAAATGTTTAAAATAGGATGGAGAAAAGTGGCACCAGACACTGTCTTCACTGACAGTGACACTGGATGAAAGCTGAGTGCTTGCTAATTCAGGTGCCCCATGGTCAAAGTGTCCTGCTCAGCAGTGGCCAGCACATTGGCTCACACTGGGCTCCTCTGGAAGTGTCCCTGAGGTGTGGCTGCCCCATCCTGCCACTGACCAGCTGTGTCCAGCCAGCACCTCATGCCAGCAACCAGCCTGACAGAACACCTGACAGCAAGAGGAAAGGAATAGCCCCAAGAGAAGACCACTTGTAATTTCCAGGAGAAGGTGCTGGCAATAATGTTAAGGTCATGTTCAGTAGATGTCTCTGTTAATCTAACCACACTTTGACAATCAATTTCATACCTGGAGGAAAAGAGCCCTTTTAGCCTGCCAGTAACCTGCTCTGTGCCCTCCTCTCACTGTCCTGCATTACAAACTCAACCAGGACCTGCTGTATATGTACATACACATCAGCCTGCTCTCCACCTCTCAAATGGGAACTGCAACACTGAGCCTCCAGTGTGGTAGCCCTAGTGTACACCTCTCTCCTTGCTGCATCCTAGTGCACCAACCTGATCCTCCACAATGTTGCATATCTAAAGCATAGGATTGCATACATAAGCTTAAATTTCTTCCCAGATCTGCATTTTTCACAGTCTCCTTGCAAGAGAGGTTCCCACCCATCACTACTGCTGGCCCTGGCCATCTCTCTAACCCCACTAGAGTCAAAACTGCCTCTGCCACAGCCCACTGGTAGCATCCACTCAGCCCTGCCCCCTGTGGTTTTAGCTCTGGGAGACAGGAGGTCCCTCAGCAAGGAAACCCCACCTCCCTAAGCAGAGTCTCTCAAATCTGTCCAAAGCCCTGTGGTGCTTCTGATGCCACCTCTCCTTCTCAACAAGTACTGAGCCAATATTTGGTCACTGATTTACTGGGAGTCCTCAGGCAAATCACTTTACTTTTCTGTCCCTTTCCCAGGCTGAGATTAGACCTTGACCAAAGGAGGGCAGACAGAAAGATTAAAATCCTACAAAAAAACAGCATGTGCATGCACCTACACCTGTTTAAATGGGGTGAGGACCTGAGGCTGGTTTGCCACATGGCCATGCAATAGGTGGTGGCAGAGTGCTCCCAAGACAGGAGCAGCAAGAAATTGGCAATTACTTCAGCTGGGACCTCTGGCAAATGTTTGATGAACTCCTGGCACCAGTTCATTTAGCTCTCCAAAGCTCTGCCTCTGAAAGGCAATCGGTGCAAACACCAGGCACAACCCTACTGCAGAAGGGGAAGGAGTGAAATTGGAAAGAGCAGTTGAGCAATAAGGGCAAGCAGGCAATAAGGCCAGGAGCAATAAAGCAAGCAAAACATTGCAAGAGCCACCAATATGTTCAGGAAAGTGGAAGGTTCCTGAAAATATACTGGCAATCCTGCAAGGACCAGATGACTGAGGAGATAAACCAGCAGAAATCTGCCTAAATATGCAATCCAGTTCAGCTCCAGCCAAGCACTGAGCCACACGTAGCCAAATACACAGAGGATTGGATGAAACCCCCCAGTATTTTCTCTGTTTTAACTTCTATTAATTAGGGGTTCAGCAGCTAGGGATGCTGCTCCCAATAACACACACACACCCCCACAATGGGCTGTGTGAGTGCCCTCAGCACTGAAGGAAATCTTAATAGCTTGAAGGTGAGAATTAAGTCAACAAAGTCAACAAATAAAATAAATGCATCTTTTCTCACACCATTACCAAGGGAAGAAAATGCCAAAAGGCAGAACTAGAGATGCTTCTCTTGAGGCCTTGCTGGCAACACAAGATTGCCCCAATTTAATTAAATAAGTTTTGTTAAATCAGTTCAAATCCACGTGGACTGTTATGGGTTAAGAATAGGTTAAACCAGGGCCTTGTTGACAGATAAATCAAAAAGACAGCCTGTCCATACAGCCTCTGGTGCCAGTTTAGCTTCATTAATTTTAAAGCTACATCCTAAGTTAAATGAACACAAGCCACCTAGAAATCTTAGCAAAGCACCACTGCTAAGCCTTGAATGATTTTGGATCAGGAAATCCAAAGTGGCTTTAAAACTCTCCCAGATTCTAGCACACCCACTCCATGACCTGCTGTCTTCTTGGATGGCTTTCTACTGCAGAAGGAGGCAGATTTTGTCTTTGAACAAAATTCAAGCTACAATTCCACCTCTAAATCATCAAACCCTAAACTTTGTAAAAGGTATAGACTCCTAATTTGCATTTTGAATCTATATGAGCACTATTAGAACCACACCAGATGAAGACATCCCTGCTCTCACACTGGGGTCAAACTCCAGGTATGAGTTTTGCCAGACATGCTCATCTTTATTTCTGTGCATTCACCAAGGCTCTCCCTACCCACAGGGGACTCCTTGAAGACAGGCAGCTCTTCTGTGCATCACTCTTACATAAATCTGCAGATCACAAGCTACCCCAGAAATAACTGGGTCACTAACAATATCCCTCTTCAGAGCCACTGCATGACCTTAGCCAGCCTGACATGACTGATCTGGTTCATACAGCTTTAAGCTGAAGCAAATTAAACTCTGTAGGCAAGTTCTCCTTTCTTCAATGTTTTATACATGCACACACACGTGCACATATACATATGTATGTTACCTGCACTAAAAAGCAAGGATTGGAGAAAAAGATCAGAAATTTGAATAGCTGATCTTTAGATTACTATAATAAGCATTGCAGAAGGTATTTCATAACTTAATGAGATAATAAACCATCATAATTAACTACATTTTACATACCTCTCCCCTTCCCTGAGGGGAAAGAAAAAATTAAAAACAACCTCAAGACTCAAGACTCTTCCAGACTTAGTAACTAAGAATCCATCCTACCAAACGCAGTGAAGCAGACACTGTACTGTTAACCCCCAAAACATGCCTCTTAGGGGACCAAGAGCTTCAAGCCTGTTGCCAGCTCTCACCCTTTAAAGAAGGTTTCTAAAATCTGAAGGAAACCAATGGAGTGCCATCACCCTCCAAGTGCAGCTGCAAAGCAAAGCAGCTGCTGTCCCTCACCACTTCACCCTGCATTAGGAGTGTCACATTAAAGACAACTCAGTTTCACTGAGCAATTTCTTTAGGATTTAGCAGCCAATTATTACATACAGTCATTTCCCTGAAGGAAGGAGGTGTCAAAGTGGAAAAAAAAAGAAAGGAAAAGCTATGTAGCCAAGAGAAGTGGAGGAGGAAATGTGTGTTGTCAACCCCCACCACAGTGGCCATGAGGTTCCCAGGGTTGTAGGGGACAAGAAACAAGTCAGGGCAGCTCTTATTCTACATCTCCCTCTCAGGAGACAGCAGGGAACTCTACAAGTACTTTTTGGCAATGTTTAGATGCTCCCCATTCCATTCAGTGAAGCAAAACCATACACAGGACACAGACTTTGGATCAGCTAGAGCTGATCCAGAACATCAAGGTCCCTGATCTAGATGGCATTAGTGGAAAGTGAGTGGTGTCAAAAGCTTGGGTTCACCATTGTTTAAATGGCTCATTTGAACACTACTACAAAACAAAAAGTGCTACTCTCCCATTCCTCAACTGCTCACATTTCTAGGCAAGAAATACAAAGGCAAACTAAGGCCCTTGAATATAAATAACTGTGCAAGCAGCTCTATAAATAGGAAAACTGACTGAATCAGTTTCATAACACAGCAGAGTAACAGCAGCTATGGGAAAAACGTGGGCCCCTGTGCTAAGAGCAACTTGATGCAGAAGCTGGGATACTGAATGGAATCTGCTCATGAAGTCAAGGACATTCAGGACCTGCGGAAACAGAGTTGTTTCTCTGTTGGGTGGTGGAATACAGTAGAGTGTGAGGACTCTTCAGGAGCAGCAGCAAAGCTCTACAGCATGCAAAATGCTGTTCCAGAGCAGCAGTGATGGACTGTAACTGTTACCAACAGAGACTTTAGATAAAGTTAT
The DNA here is from genome assembly GCA_013399015.1 of Galbula dea. Taxonomy (NCBI): domain Eukaryota; kingdom Metazoa; phylum Chordata; class Aves; order Piciformes; family Galbulidae; genus Galbula; species Galbula dea. The sequence goes on along the minus strand of VWZX01001678.1, from coordinate 138,959 downwards.
CAGCTATCCAAAAGAAATAGCTATGGCTTCAAATACCATCTGCAAGAAGAAAGCAGCTATTCCCTTCTTCCTATATAAATTCTCATTCTGTAAGACATAATAAATCTCTTTAAGGAGGGGTGAAAAAAAAACAAACAACAAACCAAAACCTTCCAACAACTGCAACTTTCACAATGGGAACTCCAGCAATTCTGCCTAACACATGGCACAGGAGGGCTCTGAGATGCCACCAGTCAGGGGCTGGCTGCTGCAGATGTCACTAAGCAGTTTGTTTTCATCAATAACACAAGATTCCTGTAGCATCACCAGTTTTACTATGTTCATTGTTTATGAGAAAACACAACTGTCTTATCTTTTATTAGCTGGCATTTCTCAACATTCCCTCCCTTTATTTTTCTCTCCCTGGTAAACTGAGCACATTTACAAACAATACAAAAATAATCTATGGAGAAAATGAAGCTCACACTGGGGGATGCTGATTGTGTGAGGCTGGCAAATTTCAAGTGGTGATAAATGCATCCAGTTACATTTCACGTATCATTAGGTGATGCTGAAAACACCCAACTTGATACTGCAGCACTCCTAACAGAGAGGTGATCCCCCAGCAGCCATGGTGGAGCCCATGGAGCACTGCAGGTGGAGCACTGCATTGTATAATCCCATTTTCCAGAGGAATGAGCAGAAGGCTTTCTGTGGTGCATGGGGAGAGTACAAGCTGTCACTGTGCACTCAGCAGCATCTCCTCCAAGGACTGTGGAACAGAATCAAGTAGCTCATGGGTGTATTAAAGGAAGAATAACTGACATTCAGTTAAGATCCATGTTTTGGAATGTAGGTAGTGCCTAGCATCACTGCATTGCCTAATGAGGATCAGCATGAACTCCAAGCAACACCCATCCAGAGGTAAACAACTCTCACATATGCACCTCAGATATTACCTCTGCCTACCTGTCGAGCTGGTAGAACACAGCTCTGCACTGCAACACCCCCTTTCTGCACCTGGGAAACACCACTTATTTATAGGTGCTGGCATACATCTAGGTGGGGGGGAGAAACACAAAAAGCCATCTTATCCCACTGAAGAACTCTCCAGGGCTTGTCAGCTGATGAGGTGTGCCCCTGGCGTTGAGTACTGTCAGTGCTCAGACCTTCTCGCTCCATGCTTCAGCCACCCCAGCAATGTAGCTGAAAATCTTCATAAATCCTCACTCTGCCATTCAATCTGGAACATAACCACTACAACACAATGCTTTGGAGCTTTTCCTTTCTACACTCATTAAAATAATTAAGGAAATGAGACTGACATTATTTTTTGGTGGGGTTTTCCATGTCCTCATTACAAGGTTCCACGGCTGACCTGACTCAGAAACTCAAGAGTTCATTCTACAGAATCCCCTACATTAGTATTCAGTTCATGGGCTTAATAGGTATTTAAGCAACTTAAGAGACAGGTTGTGTTTTGTTCTTTTTTAATTGATAGAATAAACTGTATTCAAATGCTCAGAAAGTCTCACTTGTCTGCAAAGCAGAGAGAGTTGAATGAGCTGAGCACAAACAGACCTAGGACCTTTTGTTGCCAATAAGGCAAATGAGACCAGTGGGTTTCCTCCTCCATCTCCAGGCCCTTTCTAATTAAAGATAGCAGCTTACCTAATGTTCAGGAAATGCCATAAACATTTGTTTTCATTAAGGCTCATATTGGGAAACCAAGCAGGTTCTGTTGAATGAAACCCAGCAGAGAAACACTTCAGTAGAAGAGGTTAGGATGGCCTAAAGAAACAGTAGAGGAAGGAACAAAGGAGGAAGAAAAAGCAGAGAAGTCAACAACTAATTCATGCATCCTGGACTGACTAATGATCACTAACTAAAGAAGCAGAGAGGAACACAAACTGAAAATGGATTTCTGTTTGAAGGATTAAAGCTTTTGGTGCTTTTCCTATCAAATCACAGCAAACCCTCTGAAGAGGTAACCTCAGAAGAACAAAACCTACTCCATGAAAAACAAGAACCTGAGTGGCAAAACCAACAGCTACTCTGCTATCTTTATTAATGGTTATTAGGGGGGAAGAAAATCCAGGAAGGCAAGAGAAGACTTTCCTCTTCCTACATTTTATTTGGGACCATGAATAACAGTGGCCTACAGCTTCAACACGTCCTTCTTGCTATCTAAAGTAAACACTATAATACTGAAGGGGCAAGAAAGGAAGCAAATCTCTACATAGGCACTACTTACTGGTAGAAAACCTTTTTCTTTTGGAAGCATGTTATTAGAAAGCTTCCCATAATTCTGCACCCAAAAAAAAGATGCCTGACTCAAGAAGGCATTCTATTTTGTAATAGAAAAAAAGGATTCCTGACCATGTGTGTGTGTCCTCCAGCGTCCACTTAAAAGAGAAGTCTTTGTCAGTTTGCTTTTTAAGTTTGGAACATCAAGCTCTAAAAGATGTGTCTGTGAGCAGTGAGAAAAGTCTTGGTAAAAGAGCACTCAGAGGACAGGAGAGCTCAGAACAAGTTGATACTGAAATATTGTTGTCTGTCCTCATATCAAACTCTACATCAGCCCCAAGAGCCTTTAAAAATTGTTTTATGAAGATATAGTATATGAAGATTAAATTCACACTTCCTTTTAGAAGACAGAATAACAACAACTTCTAACAAATTCCCTTTTAACTTGCCTTTTTCATGTTAAAAATTAAAAATAATGATGTGTCAGAGCTGCATTTCTAACAACATTAGAGCTCTGTCTCAGGAAAAAGATCTTCCTCTTCAAGACCTGAGAAGACACAAGAAACAAGCAAGAGCCCAGACCCTGTCTTTCTCACCCATCCCATACCAAAAACTTCCTTCCTCCATGGCCAGTGGAATAAGTATTTCAGCAAGGACCTGTCAGTGTTTTGTCAAAACTGGAACATTAGCATACAGCTGCATCCTCAGGCTGGCAGAGGGCTTTGAACAGCACATGAAAACCTGACACAGAAGCAAACCAATCTGAAGCCTTCAACTGCAAACAGCATGTAACACCAAAGAATGAGACTCACACATACAAGAAAAGCTAAGGCAGTTAAATCTCCTGAAGCTGGACATTTTCAGAGTAGGGGGTGTGGAATCATTGCTCAAGAAGATGCAGCTAAGAAACTGAAAATAATAATTTAGAGATATATATCTGACTATAAGTTGGAGTAAAGTTCCACAATAGGAAGCTTCTATGACAGAAATAAGAGGAACACAGTGTGGTTTAGGAAACAGAGGGCACTTTTGTTATCTGAGCTATCTTCATCCAGAGGAGGGCCACAAAGATGCTGAAGGGTCTGCAGGGGAAGCTCTATGAGGAAGAGCTGAAATCACTTGGTCTGTTCAGCCTGGAGAAGAGGAGACTGAGGGAATACCACCCTGCTGTTTACAAATTCCTCACCAGAGACAAAGGAGGGGCAGGTGCTGTTCTATTCTCTCTGGTGACCAGCAATAGGACCTGAGGGAATGACATGAAGCTGTGCCATGGGAGGTTTGGGTTAGCTATTAGGAGAAGGTTCTTCATCCAGAGCCTGGGGGAGCATTGGAACAAGCTCACTATAGATGCAGTCATGGCATCAACTCTCACAGAATTCAAAAAGCAGTTGGACAATGCTCTTAGTGACACTGGCACTGTCCTGTGCATAGACAAGAGTTGGGCTCCATGATCCTTTTGAGTCCATTCCAACTCAGGATATTCTATGACCCAGTGAATGACATCAAATAAAAGTGTCTTTGATTTAGGTGTTTTTACTATGAATGGCACATACTTTTTGTACTTCTGCTGAATTAGTAACCCTGCACATAAGCTTGAGCCTCAGAGGAAACAATATGATGCAGCAGGACCTTGAACATCAACACATACCTGGCACAAAGTCTTTGAAGACATCTTTCTCTCCCACTAAAATAATCAAGTCCCCAACAAGTATGAGCCCCAGACTGGCAGCCACCCCTTCAGGGTTCACATTGACCAACTTCAACAGAGGCATCAAGGCAACAGGAGCCAGGTAAGAGCCTGGGGAAATACATGGCAGAGACTATGTGGCATCACTTTCTGAGGACTCATTTAAAACTCCAGTATTCATAGAACAACATCATTGAAAAGGAAAATAAACAAGGCTCTCTGCTGAAGAATCTGGAAAAACAGAAGGATATTAAGCAGGGCTACTCCAAGTGCAGTCAACACCAGGGGTACTTAATTTACAGCATTCTACAGCCTGCAGAGGTCTTAGGAAAATGCCTGAGCCACTGAAATCATTAACAAATAAATAAGCACTGACTGACAATGGTTCCAGGAGTTAACTCTTGTTACTTGAAAGTGCAGTTGTGCTGGTAAAGCACTCTCAAAATCCTCCTCCAGGGACATAATTTCTTTTTTGTTTATTTATGAATATCTATGTTAATTTAATAACAGAACAAGGAAGTGGAGATACAAACACAGAAATCCAAAAATAGACACACATCTATAAATAAAACAGATAAAGTAAATGATTATTTACTTTAACTTAACTCTTCAAAACAATAAACAAATATCATTCTGATCTTAAATCCCTCAAAACTCTGCCAGTCTATTTTGAAAATGGAAGAGAGATACAGGGATTAAGTGCTGTGCAGGGCTGCATAGTATGGCCAGAACTTCAACATGAATATTCCCTACCCTGCACCTATGGTACTAAGCTACAAGGAGATATTGTGGCTTTATTGCATAAAGAGGAACAAACAGAAATGAAGTAAAACTGATAAACACCAAACTTTGATTGCATGGTAACATTTGCCTAGGTATGACTCAACACTCACAACCTAATTTTCAGGTAAGAGAGGATTTGATAGGCCCAGAGACATAAAAGCAAGATTCTCAGAAATTTTGTCACACGTGGTTTGTCTTCTTGTTCTCTTCTGAATCAACTGGGTGAGAGGAACCAGATTTCAAGGAAAATCAAGAGAGGTCAATTTTTTTAGCATAAGACAAACATAAAAAGTCCAAGCACACTCAGATATTGCAATTAGCAAGCCAGCTTGGCTTCAGACTTCTGACCTAAGAGTAAGAGGGGCTGAAAGATTTCTCAATCCCTGTAAAGAAAACTCCATGATTTCCAGTGTGCAGGTGGAAAGACAACACTAAAAATAGAAGTAATCAAGAAAGTCCCAGCTGCTGACTTTCACAGCAAGCTAGACCTATGCTAAAGGAAAACATGAGACTCCCTTCTAAAAAAAAGAGTTGATTAAAATTTTAGAGTAATTTATTTTTAAACACACATTTTGCTTGACAACTTGCAGAACAAATTGTCACAGTGCCAGGGATAATCTAAGGTGTAATAAAAGAGCACAGAACACAGACAACAACAAAATCAAAGGGTTTCAGAGTCTCTTCCTCACTTCATGAGGGAAGGGGAATGACCATAAGAGACAAGGTGTTTGCTTGCCTAAAATAAATTCAAGAACATTAACCCCAAGGGCTGAGCTTATCAGGTTGACCTGCTACCACCCAGAGGGGTTGATGCTGCTCCTCTTCATCCTTCTCCCCACAGCCACCTCTGCTGTTGTTCACTAAGATGCCCACAGGATCTGTCCCTGAGACCAGTTCCACTAACCTAGCAGAAAATCAGCTGCTTTTGCTTTTGTCTGGTGGCAAAGCTTTAGAGAGCCAGCACAAATGGTGTCAGTGGAAGCATGTTCCTCCTATCCCCTGGCTGCAGAGTGGGCCATTAGGCTGGAATTTCAATCCAATGCTCTCAACAGGAGGCAAAGTGATTTGCATTATCTGACCAACAGTCCAAGGTATGGTATTCATACAGTTGTTTAACAGGAGCCTACTGAGAACTTCCTCTGACTGTGGCAAGTCACAGATGACAGTGCTCAGCAGGCCAAAGGAGAACAGTACAACATCCTAATTCATAACCACCATGGGCAAGATGTCCTTAAAGAAGAAAGAAAAACCTGGGAAGTACTGACCTGTCAGCCTCACCCCCATTCCTAGGAAGATCATGGAACAGATTCTTCTAGAAGCTATGCACATGGAAGTGAGGGAGGTGATTCAAGACAGTGAGCATGGCTTCACCGAGGGCAAGTCCTGCCTGAGCAACCTAGGGACCTTCTGTCTTGGAGTGACCACATCAGGAGACAAGGCAAGAGCTACAGATGCCACCTAGCTAGACTTCTGCCTTTGACTCAGTGGCCCTCAGAGGAGGGCCACAAAAATGAGCAGAGGGATGGAACAATGTTGGATGTCCTGTTGTGAGGACAGATTGAGAGAGTTGGAATTGTTCAGCCTGGAGAAGAGAAGGCTCCAGGGAGATCTTACTGCAGCCTTTCAGTACTCAAAGGGGCCTATAAGAAAGATGGGGACAGACTTCTTATCAGGGCCTGTTGGGACAGGACAAGGGGCAATGGTTTTCAGCTAAAAGAGGGAGATTTAGGCTAGATATAGGCAAAAAAATTTTTACAGTGAGGTTGATGAAACACTGGCACAGGCTGCCCAGAGATGTGGTAGATACCTCAACCCTGGAAACATTGCAGGTCAGGTTGTTTGGAGCTCTGAGCAACTTCATCTAGTTGAAGATGTCCCTGCTCCTTGTAAGGGATTTGGACTAGGTGACCTTTAAAGGTCCCTTCCAACCCAAACCATTCTATGAACTTGTTGGTTGGAGAGTACATTCTCTGAGTCCTTCAACAAGCCACAGACACCAAGTGAAATGATGGTTCCCCAAGACAAGGGTTTCAGATAACAACAGTGTATGTACAAAGGAGAATTCTCTATCTGTGGCAGAACAGCTAACTACCCAAACATCCACATTTCTCTGTTAAACCTGGACTATACAAAGCTGTGTAAAGAACTATGAAAACTATGATGAGGTGCAAAAGAAAACCTCAGATTTAAAAGGCTAATGATGTGTTGTCTCAAGTTTTCATTTCTTCATCAAAGAAATTTTAACTTGCACCAGAAAATGTTTAGATTGAATTCCAAATGCTGCCACTTAAAATAAATAAATTCCAAAAGCTTTCCTAGACACTCAGCACACATACACACACAGGCATTACCAGTTAATTCATTTTGCAGAATTATGACACCAAGGAACAGCTCTTCAACTGTGAAGAAAGACCAAATCTGATAACAGCTCTGGGAGTGATCCTTTTAACTAGGGATCTCCTCATTCTCTACTCATACCCCAAATTTTTCCTTCTTATAAACAAATACCTACAGGATTTCATGGAAGTGAAAGTGTTAGGGGCAAATGACATGTTGCAATAGAAGAGATATTGGAAATGAGGATTGTACAAAAACGACTTAGTTTATTGGGAAGATAAATAACAGCTGCAGAAGCTCCAGGAAAGGAGGAGGGCAAAGGAGGAGGAAAAGTGGACAGTCATCTCCATAGTAACTAGCACTCTGAAACTCTGGGGAGAACTTGTCTGAAAGCTGCAAGGAGGAAGCTACCAGTGGAAACAGACTGTAACACAACTGGGGGGAAAAAAAAACACCCAAACTTGAAAATAATTTGCCACATGGTCAATGATCCCTTAAGCTTTAGTTTATTTAATCAGAGCCAAGAACAAATACCAAGAGAAAAAGGCAAAGAAGGAAAGCATAAAAGCAAACCATAATGATGACATGGCCATTACTGTACAAATTATTTAACAACAAACATATTTCAAATCAGTAAAAATGCAAATGCTCAGGTTAAGAAATAAGAATAAAAAAACCCTAGCTTCCTTCAGGAAATCCTGTGCTACTGGATACAGCAAAAGAACCTCCAAATATGCTTAAACCCCAATACTGAGATACCCTTCCACTTTTAACTATTGGAATGGGGCCCTATTTGGGTTTTTTTTAAGTATCATTATCTCTGCAGAGCACATAAGACAACATCATCCCAACCCAGGATGGCTTTTACCTCAACACCCATCCAAAACACTCAGGTCTCAGTTCCAGCAGAAATGATGCTGCATGCGAACAGCCCAGCAGGAATCTTCTCTGTATGTCCATCCAGAAGAAACCAGAGTATTCCATCACCAGTCTGCTTAAGTATGAGTTAAAAAATCAACTAGGGCTTACAGTGCTTAGCAGCAAGATCTTCAGAGACCTTGTCTGGAGACCAGAGAAGCTACAGTAATGCAGTCTACTAAATCGTGTCCAGGCTACCACACAACAGAAGGAAAAATGTCTTCTGGCAAATCAGCCCTGACATCCAAATGTTGGACTGAATTAAAAGATCAGAGGCCCATTATTACTATAAATTAGAGAATATCAAGAATCTTCAGACTGTACTTCTCTTCCCACATCCTTTATTTCACAATCCTTCAGAAGGCCACTAAAAATTGCCCTCCCTTTATAAAACTGTTACCAAGTTTAGCCTCAGCAAACTACTCACTACCAAATATTAGCCAAATACTAATATCATTTTACATCTTTACTTCAGTAACAGGTTTCTGCTTTCCCATTCTTGGCCTTTTATTCTTGCTACAATTATTTTTATCCCTTGACATCTTTTTAAGCTCGAAGTTTAATTTTCTTCAAGAAACTGAATCAGTTTCATTTAATTCTGAAATCCTACCCATGTTTGACAGTGCTGAATATTTTAAGTAATCTCTTATTTTCCAAAAGAACCACACCACTACAAATGCTAGGATGGCTGATTTCTAGGAGTCAAACTTCTAAACCAGAATCACATTCTTTTAAATTAACCTAACAGAAAAAAATATCAGGGGATTGCCATGACCTTTAAATCACAATTACATGTGCTTTTTTTCTCCTGGTTTTGAATTTAAATTCATTTAGGGGGAATTATGAATGGAGGAATAAGTGGAAAGGCACTCATTTGTACTACATGTGAATGTTTGGGTTGCTTTAGTTGTTGTTTTTTCCTCCATTCATGCTGCAGGATGATGGAAATTGATTCACAGAGTGAGCAGACAAAGCTGGAGGAGATCTCATGGGCCTCAGTGTTTGTTTGGCAAAGATGCAACATTTTACCTACAAGGGTAACACAGCTCAAAGGGGAAAAATGATCCATACTTCAAATTATTCATGTTTCCACTGTTCAGGATGAGGTGGCCTAGCTTTGGAACAACAGCCAGAAACAGCTAAGGGGACAGCAATGAGTCCACCTCTGCTTACAGGACAGAATCCCTGGCAATGTCCAACACAGGGAACATTTCTTCTGAAGTAGCATGGGGGTTTGGGAAGAATAAACACCCAGTAGCTGTCCAGATACAGTCATACAGATATAGAGGTGTAGAAATATAGATATAGAAGGAAAATAGTTTTAATACCATAAATTGTATATATGATCCATAAATGCCTTGCTCTCTGAACAGCAGAGGAATAGCAAGATCATTTTCAGAGAGGAACAAAATCAAGAAGGTTCTAAAAAGTATTAAATCTCTTCCTCAGATCTCAGGGGCAGCAGTTTGGGCACTAAGCTGAGCAACTGAACTGTAATATAAAGGAAAGAGAAGGCCAAGCAACAGCACAGCAAGGTAGAAAATGATAGAAGAAACCAGAGGCAGCAAAGAGTTATGTTAATCCAAATATGAGACTAGAGTCTTACACAGACAGTGGCTTTTGTGCCTCAAAAAAACCTTTTTCACATTGACACACAAATTTGCTTGGAGAAAGCCTTTCAGTACAGAATTAACCATTTCCTACCTCAGTCAAGAGCAATCTCTCCCTGGTATTTAAGCAGTCAACATCCAGCAACAAGAGAGAGACAGACAAACAGAGTGAATGACAGTAGGGATGGGCTATCAAGCATCTGAAAGACCTTTTCCTGTACAGAGAATCACATAAACAACTGCACTTGTCTGGTTTGGCTTTGGAAACTTCCCTGGTCCCTCAGGGAACAAGCCCAAGCTCAGGGTCATGAAGATCTCCTCCTCCTTCAACTCTGTAGCAGGTAAGGAGAAGGGAGTTTGAATTGGACAACACTTCTCAGCTGCTCTAAATCATACCTTCAGAATAATTAAATCACTACTTGGACAAATGTTTACATAGCTGCCTAGCCACAAAGTTGAAGTGTTCCCAGATTCTTGTACCTTGTTATAATTTTGCCTGTCAGATAGAAGAAATGTCAAGAACTTCTGTTTGTTTCTTATGAAAATACTCCAAGAACATTAATCACCTGATTTTTTTTTTTCCTTTTCAAACTACATAAAATGATCTCCTGGACTTGCATTATAAAGCAGGTAATCTGTCTTCTTATTATTCCTGTGCAAATCCACTCCAATGCCTATTATTTTGTTTATAAGGATTGTTATTTAATTATAAATGTGCTGCTCTAAAAATACATTCCGCTCAGAGCAAAATTTCCAGAGGGGGGGTAAAGAAAATAAGTCATACTGCCAGTTTGGTTTTATTGTGGCTTCATGTAGTTTGTCATCAGCAAACAACTAGTATAGATTTGCATAGCCTACTGAAATAGGAAAAAAATAATAGAAGCACCTGGTTGATAAGTGGGATTACATTATGGGGTAGCAGACAAGAGCTGAACACAAATACATTAGATACTGTTTCAAGTAGTGAAAAGACCATTCCCTAAAAAGGTTCTGGAAAGACACTTGGATATTCCAAAGAGTCTCCTGCTTCCACACCCCAGTCATACTCCACTGCTCCCTCCATCACCTACAGTACTGAGTAGAAATCCCTCACAAACTGATATATGTGGGAACAGGATTGCCCTTGTTTAAGTCTTGCCTGGAAGGATGGAAGGTGCTAAGCTTAGTGCTGAAGAGACTGCTCATTATTAACTAAAAAAATGATTTGACCAAAATACAAAGGGAAGAAGAAACCAAGGCTGAGTCTCCTCAATCTCTCGACAGCTCTGCTGCAAGAAAGTCTTCTGCAGCTCAAGCTGAAAAGGAAGTATCACTGAAAGAAATTACTTAAATTAGCAGCTTGCCTCATATGGAGAAGCTTACCTACACCTGACTGGCTTTATTTTTTTGTGCTGAGGGTGCAAGATGGCTCTGCCAGCCCAGCAGTTGTGCAGCCACCAGCACAAGGAGACCAGCGTCCTTGCCTCCCCCTCCTTGACCCCATAGACCCACCTTTTCATTTGGCAAACCTTGACACTCATCTTGAACCACAGTGAGCCAGCTCTGGCAGTTCAACTGGCATCTAAAAATAAACATTTTTAAACAGACATGCAGGAAAATGAAGCAGGCAGCAGGAAGCCAGCACAAGGTGAGGGGCAGGAGCACATCCTGTGGCCTGGCCTTGCTGTAGTGCACAGCCACGCTTCTGATTGTCACACGCTGGAGATGGTTAGCAGAAAGCTGCTGGAGTAATTAACAACCTCAGAAGATTGCTAATAAGCAATTTCTAGCCAATCTAGCTGTGGCAGCTTAAAACACTACTGCTCTCCAGTGGGTTGCCCCTTTCTCCTGCAGCCAGCAACCTTCCCTGTAGCAGAACTGGACAAAGTACCTACTCTCAGGGGCTGTGCACACCCTTGGCCAGGGCTGGGTGTCCATCTACACTGCTGCTCCTGCAGGGGGGGAAAACACCTTCAACCCTATTCTTTTCCAACCTAAACAAACTTCTTTGTCCCCCTCAATGGAGAAAACATTCTAACATTAAGTGAAAAACCAAAAAAAAAAAAAACCAAAACAAAACAAACCAACAAACAAAAACCACAACCCCCAAATTTAAGCTTAACCGCTATTAAAATCAGTCAACCTCCTCCCACACGGGCTCCCTTCTTACAGCCTTCTACAAATACAACTTGAAAACCAACACCTTTGTGCACTTGGCAATTGCCTGTGCATTTCTGGGAAGGGGGCCATCTAAGTGAGTAGCCACCTGATTAGTTACAGGAAGCAAGCAATAGCCTACTATCACCAAAGATTAACATACTGTCACATCGAGTCTGCTCTGCACATCTCTACTTGGGTGAGGTGAGCAACTGTTGCTAGCAAACATGTAGCTGTCTTTTCACACTGTTATTAATTGCTAGTGCTTGGACTCTTAAGAGTTGCCCATAAAAGTTATGTACAAGAATAGTGACCAATACCTTTGGCCTGTTACCTATTGACCTTCTCAACCGAGAATCATAGCTGGAAACTGGAGATTCATAACAAGAACATGCAGTTACACTGGAGTTACACTTCTCCTTTAGCAATTACCTTTTTTATGGGGTCTGAAAATGCACCATCTTTACCCAGGGAAGATCATCCAACCTTAAGAGCTTCTCCAGCCTGTATAGCAATGCTTTTGCTCATCTCTCCCAAAGGCACTCAACAAACTAGCAACTGCTCTCACTTACATGGCAATTAGACAGCAACCCATTACACAACAGATTGTGTAACATCGGAATACTGAGCTTTTGTCAAACGTTAAAACAGCACTGACACCTCTTTACTGGCTGAAAGTAGTATTAACTATTCAGGATCAAACCCCTGCTTCCCCCTAGATCTGGTCACTAGTAATACACATAGCTCAGATCAAAGCAAGAATTTTTCCATTCACCGAGTGCAAACTCAAACAAATCTTAGCATTTTGAAATCCTGAGCTTGCCACCACTGCCACTGTCAGTCACTCCCAAACCTCATTTATTCTCTAAGTAGGGCTTACAATTTCTGGTCTGATCTGGAGACTCTGTAGAGGTAAAGCTGTTGTACATGTACTACTTTTCCTCCTTACCACCACCAAGCTATGACAGCTGAAACCTGCAGCATCACAAAAGGCAGCTTGCACACTTACTACTGTTCCATGATTTCTGTTGCAATCTAAAATGCTACACTTAAAAAGAAAGGGAGATGGGACTCTCCCCATTGGCTTAAAACCTGGCTGTGTAGGAAACTTCCTACAGTCCCCAGGGAACAAAGGTGTTAACTACTGACAAGAGTCCCCACAGACTAACTGGAGCCTTTCAAAGCCTAACATCACCAGGCCACAGTTTGGTTCAAAAACCTGGTCCATCAAACCAAGTGAGTTTGTGAACAAAATCTGCAGCCTTACATTAAATCAGCATATTTTCACCAGAACCACAGCCTCCTTCCTCCCATCATGATGCTCACTTTATGATGTGTGTGACTCTTCAGTCAAGCTATGTTAGTAGGATCAGGGTTGAAACTGAAAGAAGACAGATGGGATAAACCTGAAGCAGTGCTTGGCTGGGGGTTCTGCTGTTGTGTTATGCAGCTTGGCATGTATGTGTGAAATTAGGAACCCACAGCAGTAACTTCTTCACCAGTCAACAGACAGGCTGGTAGGGATCTATCTTCCTGACAGGCACTTGTCAGCATCTACCCATCTACAACTCAGTCCTCTGACTAGCAACTAACTAGGAGCATGGACTGCCTAGTTTTGACCCAAGGAAAAGCTAAATCAGAGATGGCTGGCATAGTGAGACACAAGGCAACAGAACTGCTAGCAGATTCACCCTCCACTCAGCTTCTTAGGAGAACTGGCACTTGCTATTCATCCAGGCTCTTGTGCAAATTGTCTCTGAAACTGGAAGAGATTGGATCAACTAAAAATGCAAATTAAAACCACACATGCTGCACATACACACAAATCTATCTTCCTGTTGCAATTAGATAATGTGACCTGCTCTAGCAGCCAGGCAAATGCTACCAGATCAGACTATCGAGCTGACCAACCTGCAGGTTAGAAGACTGCCAGATATGACCGCTGGGAAGAGAAGGGAGGAAGAAACTGGGAAGAAACTGCTTGCCTCCACAATACCTGCCTGCCATTATGCTGAAGAACTGCAAGGCCAACCCAAAGCCTTAAACTACTAAACAAACTGGAGCCTTTGGGTTGAATTGCTTAGCACTCTTTTTGTTTCCATCAATGGTGTAAAATACAGGTCATTTATTACTCTAGAATATCACAGGTTGATGATTCCAGAAGAAATATTACTGCCATGCACCAAACCCTCACTCCCAAACCCCACAAACAATAAAAGTTAAATACTAACTGACATATAATGCACAGTTCAAACAGCACAAGAAACCTGGTCCTCAAAACTCACTGTATTACACACAGCAAGTTCCAAAAATCATTTTGCTGCATATACCACCAGCTATATACCAGTCTTTTGAGAAGACAAATACTCATTTTGTAGAGGGGGAAAAAACTGCATGAAGCACATGCTGAAGCTATGGTTTTTTAATGTGTCCTTCAGAACAAGAGTGCCACTAGTTGTACCCAACTCTTTGAGGAAGCCCAGGAGGGCACAGAATCACAGAAACATTACGGTTGGAAAGGACCCTCAAGATCATCTACTCCAACCAATAGCCCTACACTACTCTTATCCCTTTCTCAAAACCTGAGGAACTGAGGCAGTGAACCCATAGATCCCATTGCAGTCTCATCCCCCTTCTTACCCTCCTGCATATCCTTTTCCCACTCAATATTCCTGGCACAATCCTTTGTGGGATCCCAAGATGACCTGGTTTGAGGAAACATATTCAGCTAAACAAACAAAACCAAAAAACCTAAAAGGAAACAAGACAACAAGACCAGAACACTTCAACATGCTACAGTATAGCTTAAGAGAAAGAGCCCAGAAGAGGTTTATCCCCAAAGAGGAAGCTGGGGAGGGAGGAGGAAAGTAGGTAGAAGTCTGTGATGGGTGTAAATGGAAAGAAAACAGAAATGTACATTCTCCTTCACAGCAACTGCAGCAATGAAAGTAGGATTATTTCAACAGTTCACAATGCATGATGAAGAACTGAAATGATGCTTTGCTTTCCTGAAAAGCCAGAAAAATATTTTCCACCTTCGCTTCTAGTTTTGGTTGGGATTTTCTGCATTGTTTTTAACCTGATATGTACCAAAGGCACCGAGTTCTCTACCACCAGGCCTGAAACGCTTCTCAAGTGGCTGAATTCCCACAGCCAAAAACTAGCAAATGTTACTAAAAAAATTCAGCAGCAATACACAAATACAGTTTCTCGGGACCAGTGATGTAGCACTTCCACTCATTTCTTGAAACTGAACTGTGCAGGACACCAAGAGCAGAAACAGCATAAGGGACAAGCCCTTCTACTCCTTGTCAGCCCTGAGAGAGGAAGGGAATGTCCCTTGGCTGCTCTTGTGGCTGCTCCTGCAGCTGTGCTGTGAACAAGAGCTGAAATCTCACACAGGTTAAAAATAAAGAACCCTGACAAAAAGCCTCAATCCATCTACCTCTTGTTTTTATTTTTAATCTTAATCAGCAACTTGAACCTACTTATGGTGCAACCATGCATGTGGTTGTGTCAGCAGTGCTGAAGAACGTGGGGATGAAGCAAGTGCAGAGGGCAGCAAAATATCTTTGAGAAAACATGCAAGCCATGAAATGATGGCCACTGTCTGCCAGGATCACATCTACAGTAGATGTCACCTGAATTTTTAAGCAGAAATCATCTTCAAGCCCTCACTGTATCTCACAAAGCCAAGACCAAACATATAAATACCTTTCCCCTGACCAGCAGCAGGATGCAATAAGCCTTACAACATTTTTACCAGTATGGAAGAGTACACAGATTTTATTCTTATACAGCAGAGAAGCTAAATGGGCATATAAACTAGTCTTTTGAGTTCATCACTAACGGTAGAAAAGGCTGGGGGGACCAGGGGTGTGGGCCATGGGAAGAGGAACAGAGGGGTGTCCAGGAAAGTAGCACTCTCCTCACCCCACTGGGCTTCTCATGGGAATCATAAGCTAGTGCAGGAAACAGCAACACTTCATTTGTTTGAAAGAAAGCTTTTTACTTTATGGTTCACTCTGGCTTGGGACTAGGATGCAAGGAACATGGAGGAAAAAGGCTGAGAAAGCATTTTCCATTTCTCTCTTTTAAATGCCATTTCTCAGACAGCTTCATTTGGTTCTTACTTCACTGAAAGGACAACTCCCAGCCTCTTGCATTCTCAGCATATTTCCTATACTAAGTTGGCTTGAGTTCTACAGTTTTAACCACATTTTGCACATTCAGGGTAAGAATTCGTAGCAGTTCAACAAGGACCTCAGAACTGACTTCTAGGAAAGAGGAAGACGCTTGCCACAGCAGCATCTCAAAGCAGCCCTTTGCAACCAATGCCCATCCCACTGCCTTACTATACAGTTTCTCTTCTCAGAAACACCTGTATTGTTCCTTTATTTTTATTTTCACATAGTTTCATTCACAGAAAATGAAAAATAACAACAGTAACACTAACCACTTCAGTGATGCTTCCCTTGAAATTACACACATGTACATATTGACACGTTCCTGAGGGGCCAAAGCCCAGGGAGGAGGAGGACAAAGGGCAGGAGGGGAGACAGTCTTAAGGCATTTAATTTAACAATCACCTACTACAAATCACCAACTACTTACACCCATCCATGCTTTCTAAAGCAACAACAAGAGCCTCTATATGGAAGGATGAAGCAAAATTTGCCACCTCCTGACTGTTACGAGAAGGATTCCACACTGCAAAGTCTTTATGGTCAGGTGATCTGAGGAACCATATCCCGCTGATAACATCACCACAACTCTGGAGTACAGAAGGGACAAAGCAGAAAGGTTGCATTTTAATCAGAATGCACTACTGACCTTTTCCTGGAGGGCCCTTCTTCAAAATCTGAAGAACTAACATCGTTGCTGGTGGAGGACACTTGCGATGCATCGTCCTTCTCGTTCTCCAGCTGGTCTGACCCTGGTCCTAAGCCTTTCGATTGGCCATTCGTCAGGAGTCCTGCAGAGGTGACAAAGCAGCACACAACATTCAGAACCTGCACTGCCAGTGCCAAATGGATCTTAGAACAATTCATGCCTGACACTAACAATTGAGGGGGTGATGTCCAAAGCAACTGTCTTGATTTTGCACAGAGGTATTCCAGTAAAAAGCTGTAAGACCCCAGCCCCAACCGACCACGCTATGGGCATCTGCAACAGCATCTCTAATCTTGTCACATCCCTCATTCAAAGAGGGACACAGCTTAGGCAAACTCATCCCTGTTTTACAGAACTCCTATTGACTGACATAGATCAGAGTCTTTTGCATTTATCTGTAGATCGATAAAAAATTAAGCTGCCATTTGGTCAAATTTGTCATCATCTAGCTCTTCATTCTCCTGCTTCCAGCTACTACAATTTATGATCCTTTAAACAAAATACCAAGTCCCAAATCCCAAAGGGTTGAAGATGAAACATGTTTCTTGACTCTGATTCTTCTGGCCAAGTCTCACTCATCTACAGAAACTCCAGACTGGCAGCAAAGGTACACAGGGCAGGAGAAATGTCTGCCACAGCTTCCTTCCCTTTTGTGCCTTTTTTCTCCTTGAGGAATACAATAGCAAGCAGAGTCACATTGGGCCCTATACAAGCATCATGTGGATCAAATTTTGCGTATTCTACCCAAACAAGTAGCTACAATATAAAAGGACTCTTGCAAGCAACAGCAGAGGGTGAAATCACTGATACTTAAGGAAGAATTAAAATAATAAAATAGTCTTCAGTAGGCTTTAGGATAAGAGGAAAGAAAATTATTAACAATTTCATCAGCTAAGTATTTACTCTGTGTTTTAAGAGCTTATTACCAGAGGAACTGCAATTTTATCCAGGAGAATAATTTCCCATCTCTCCATCAAAATATTTTTGCAAATTGCATTAACAAAGCTTTGTTTCACAGCTTTATTTCCTCAGAAAAATGCCAGTAGGACTTCCCTCCCCAGCCATTTCAGTCTTCCTTTCCATAACTGCACCTTAGAAAAGGAAACACTGTGACTGCGTCATCTGCTAGTGGGCTCTGAACCTTTCAGCCCTTCCAATCCCAATCTAGTCATTCTGCTCATTTTTAAACAGCCTAATCCAAAGTCTGTCTCCTATCACTACATCAGATCACTCCCTTCTTTTTCCAATCAAAGCTTGCTTTTAGTCATTCTGAGCACCACCAAATTTCCCTCGACTTGGAGTAAGAAGTGGCAATATGCTGGCCACATGCTGCAGTTTTCATATGCTGTTTTCAAGATACTACCTGTAAAGCACATGCCTGGATTTTTTTGTGGGGAAGAAACCATGAACTGGTAGCTCAATTTTTTTTTCTTATTAATATGGAGCCTACAAAGCAAAACTTGAAACTAAGCCCCAATTTTTGCATTAAAATGTCTCTTCTAGCCAGCCTCAGACTAGCAGGGAGACGTTCAATGATCCAATTCACATCTGCACTCCCCTTTTGGCAAATTCCCTTTGATAATTCCTTTCTATGAAAGGGACCTCCAACTACAACCCAACAAGTCATTCAAATTTCAGTTGCAGAACATGCTGCTCTAACAGGGTTTGTAATGTAACACAAAGATACAGCATGGGGTGGCAGTATCCCTGCAAAGCATTCCTAAGGAAGTGAAGGCAACCTTGTAAAAACCACTGAATAGCTTCTACATCTATGTTGAGCTCATCCTCAACAGGAGCCCAAGTTTATTCTGTCAAAAGTTTCCACTTTTGCTTTGCATTTTGCCATGCAAACACGACTGATAAAATGTACAGGTTTTGAACTCCAGAGAAGTCTAAATCAAGCATATCATTTAAGGTCTGATACTTGGTAACTTAACTGTTCTAGCAGAATTTGATGAGATTTTCCAAAAGCAATATTTGCTCTGGAGATTTGCCATATGTAAAACCTAACAACCTGAAGTCTATGAGTCAAGCAAATCACCTTGCAGGCTGTCAACTTGCAAGCACTTGGAAGGCAATTTTTATTCATCCTTTCACCCTGCCAAACCATCACTGCACTTAGGAGGCAAGTACAATTTATGTCCCTTAAGGTAAAAAAAATATTGGTTTGTCTGCTAGTATTCATCATCACCAGCACTATCCCAAAACACAACAGTATTGCTGAGAGCTGAAGTTGGCTATGGTCAGCTGAAACCAATTAAAACAAATGTCCTAAAAGAGAGACAGGAAACTACAGATGAGAGCTACTGCTACATAATGGGAACAGGTCCTGTGTTCTGCAGGTTTTCAGGGACAGCATAATTGCAAAAGCCACTCCACGGTGATGAAAGGCATAGACAACCACAGTCCACAGCCTTCTTCCAAGCACTGGGGAGAAAGCAAATGCTGAAGCAGGCTGTTCCAAAGATTATTGCCACTCCATCATTTTTATATCAAATGTGTTCAGTTTGCCCCCAGATACCTCTTCCTTCAATGCCATTCCTGCTCATCTCTAACTGTGATAAGCCACATTCCTTTCTGCTGCTCACCAGTTGGGAGCTATAAAGGGCCTGGGGGCCCCAGGATGGGGTGAAGACCCCAGAGTTATGCCAAGTGACACTCAGGTTCCCCCATCACCATGAAAGAGTTGGCACCAGTGCAGCTGACAGGACAGACAGGTCTGCTGGTGTGCTGCAGGAGTGGAGTCTGGCACACATCAGTCCTTGTGGGTTTGACTCTCCAAAGTCAACCAAGCTCCAGGAAGCAGCAGGCATTGGTACTTCTTAAAAGTTAAGTACTGCAATTGTGTATTTATATAAAGAGGGGAAAGCAACCAAGCAAGAAAATACTCTTTTACATAGGTTGGGAGAGCTGAACCACTCTTTTATCCTGCCTACTTTGGAGCACCAAGCAGCAGCCAAGGAACCAGCAAGCCATCAAGTGCCAAGTAAAATCAAAGGGACAAATAGCTCCTTTACTGCTTTTCCATGGCTGTGCCCTTCAAGCTCTAAATCACAACATCAGCAAGCCCCGGCTCATGGCAAAGCTTGTGGTCAGTTACATTCTCAGCTGCCAGAGAGCTGGCAGGGGTTGCCTGCCCCTTGCCCACTAGGCTCATCTCAGCCACAACTCTCACTGCCTTCTCCCCTGGCCTGAATAACTAGGCAGAATGAGGCAGGGTTGATAAAAACAGACTTTATTCCTGTACTCTAAAGTGTTTGTTTTAAAAGTCAAATTAGATTTTTTGGGGACTAGTTTTTAAAAAACTAAAGCTCATTAAAACTGAATTTGAAAGTACAGCAACTTGGTTTAGAAGTCAGGGTAGGATTTCAGGTATCAAAATGACTTATGTGAAATAATAATTTCTAGAGAGTGTGAAGCAGTGCAGATCTGCTGCCAAAGCTTAAAAGGCACTGAAACACTGAAGAGCTCAAAGTCACTGCATAAACACTGTTTTAACTAAGTCAGTAATAATGAATTATTTAATTAAGTCAGAAATACAGGAACTCATGTATCAAATTACATCTAGAGTTTCCCAAATACACTGTCCTGGCTCTAGCAGATCAAGACTAGACACTTGAAGAGAAAGGCCAATTACTAATTCCTAGTAATTAAAAAGTGTAGCTTAAACCTGAACCAGAGAGATCCTAACATCCTTTCTAAAACGTATCCTGGCCACATAAATACTTCACAGCTTTGCTGAGTTCTTTTTAAAACTTCTGTGTGTGCTGTGACAGCAAACTGCAATTTTAGTTGCATGCTGCTTAAAAATACCCCCAAAAATTCCATTTATCAGTTTCCAGCTGCTTTGAAACAAAAAAAGCAGCAAATGTGAGTATTACATCCACTGTTAAAAGCCAGGGAAAGGAGAAAAGCCCTTTTTGCCTTCTGCACCCCAGTCAGTATTAAAGAAACTTCTATCACCTTGCTTTTATTTACCTTCCACACTCTAAATGATT
Organism: Galbula dea; assembly: GCA_013399015.1. NCBI lineage: Eukaryota > Metazoa > Chordata > Aves > Piciformes > Galbulidae > Galbula > Galbula dea. Next base: position 118,371 of record VWZX01001678.1, on the reverse strand, counting down.
TCATCTCTCTCTGCAGCTACTTGTTGGGTTGGTTGTTGTTTTCACTTTTGGGAAGGGCTCTGCAGTGAGCTGAACCATACCCTCCAGGGTGATCCAGGGAGAATACAGCTACCATAGCTTTAAAATCTCTTATTCCCACTCCATCTCACTATCCCCTTTGCTTCTTGACTGTAGCTCTTAACTGGAGGTCTTGCTGAGCCTTCTCCAGCAATGGCCATGGCCCCTTTACCAAAAACAGTGTGTGTAAAGAACAGTTAAGTCTGCTCAAATGAGCTTAGTTCAGGGGGCTTGCATGGACTCAAGTGGATTGCTTCTCCTAGCAGCTCAGCAAGTAAGACTTACTGTTCCAGTGCAGGCTAACCTTACCATTTTTGGTGACACACACATGCTTTTAGCAGCAATCTACAACTCACATTCTCAAGCCATCATCTAACCTATCTCTGGTCAGCTGGAGAGGTAGCTGACAGGCACATGCAGGGCAGGTCTGGGGAGCACCTGACCACCTGATGCAGAAATGACAGTACCTTGGAATGTACCACATGCTAAACCACCATGGAAGTGTAAATACAGAGGAGGAAAAGAGAAGCAGAAAGCAGCAACACAAGGGGAGATAGAAAAAATGCAAGGGAGTGTTTGGGGTTAGGAAGTTAGCTTTAAGAACAGATGAGATTACAGTTACTGGCATGTTCTTCATTATTGAAGTTACTAAATAATTAGGAAACCAAAAGGGAGCATCTGAACACATCTCAGCATCACATGGTTAGCTGAACAGAGTGGTTGGGGTGAAGGGACTTTCACAATGTTTCCAAAACACTATTTCTACATCACTTACTCCAATGCCAACAAGGCATCTGAGCATGAAGACTTGCACGTTCTTACAAGATACCAGCACCTCTCTTAGTTTGCCTTTTCCCAGCCCTAAGGCAGCTTAGGAAAGAAACACATTCAAGTGTATTTCCAGTCAGTTCTCACAGGCAGAGGCAACCCACAAAAGCCACCACGTTCAAGAAACCAGCAGCCAACACTGCACAAGCATTAACTGACCTCAACGAGGGGGATTTCAACATGACCACATATGAGCTGAACCCCTCACATCAGCAGGCCTGCACAGTGCAGGGCAGGGGAGCCACAATGCAAATTCTCAGCTATAGGAAACACACAACTCTGCCCCTGGGTGCTTCTTGACCACACAGGGACACCCACTTCCCAGTGCCAAGAGAAACTGGGTTTGCCTCCCCCAGGCAACTCGCTCCTTGCATTCCTCCCTGATCCCTGCAAGCTGAAGCCTCTGGACTAACACAAAGGCCCAGTTTCCAGGGCAATTGGCAAAACAAACACACACAAGAAGTTAAAGATGGGGATTTAGTTGCAGCAGCATTCTCACCCCGCTGAGACTGCAATGCTATTTATGAGAGCATGCAATAGCAGGGACTGCAGTTACACAGGCACGGAGCTAAAGGTTTCTTAACTCAGGGAGTAACTTCTGTCTTCAAACTTCAGCTCTGCAGCCTTGAGAGTTGTACAGGAAAGCTTTGTTTTAAAAAAAAAAAAAAGTGATTTTCTTATTTTTGTACTACTGTCCCATTTAGGAGAGCTGCCACAAGTGGTAGAAAGGAATCTTAGAAATCCCACACCACGGTCTGAAAAGTCAGTGCCACCTGAACATGGCCAAACTCTTGAGTATAACCATGCTGGGGAAGACTAGAATATAGCATGGAAGGAAAAAAAGTTACTACCTTCAGCACTAAGTATTTACCCTGACCCTTAGTTTCACCCAGGTAATATTCTGTATGATAATCAACTGCTGGCTCACCTACACCTCTTCTTCTCCTTCATCCCAAGAACTGCAGAACTTAGCAGTTTATCATGAGCTGTAACTTTATACAGAAGTTTACTTGCAAAGTAGCATTAATAAACAGTCCTCACCCATTTTCCAGAAGGAACAGACAAACAGCTGCAATACAACACAAACCCACATCCCTTTGTCAGTAACCCTAAAATTACCTTCTACCAAAAATGCCTTTATATCCTAGACTACCAAGATTTTGGTAGGCAAGTTAAATAAAAGCATTAATCATCTGCTGGCAAGTTAAAGCCTATCAATACCTCTCCAACATCTGCAGCCTGCAGCACACTGTACAGTTACTGTGTTTAGCTGTTGTACAGCTATGCACAAAAGATAATATAGTTTTATAGTGCAAATGCCAGCTGTCACATTGTCACAGCATGACAAGGTATCACATCACATATTAAGCAGACAACATGCCTCAAAAATAAGGCTGATTTTCATGCCTTGGTTGTCTTACAGACTAAAGAACTGGGTTTTCAAGATAGCAATAGAAGTTAAAAGCAGACCAAAGTAAAGCATTTTTTTTCCTCTGGGAAGAAAGATAACAATTCCCTGCCCATTTTTAAAGGGTAGCCGTCATAAAGAAAAAGCTATTTTGACCTCATTTAGTAATGCAAAACCACAACAGTTTTCTGTCTCTACATAAAAAGCCCACAGCATGCAACAGTCCCTGTTGATACCACACACTGCCATTAGGATGGTAATTAATGGTCCATGGGCTTTTCAGATGACAAGCCACTGGACATGAGGTTGATGATGGTACCTAAGGGAGCATATGCATAAAGCAATCCTGGTATGCCGAAAACTGTTAGCAAATAGCTTGTAGAGTCTTCCTAAATGACTAGAAGAGTGCTCTTACATACAGACATACAGCACTGCTATGGAAGCCAAGCATGAATGACATTACAGCACAAGATGTGTTTGTCAGCCTGTCAAAAGACAAGCTCACCAAAGACAACTGATTAAATAATCCAGGTTGATAGAAGCTTCTTACTTCCATTACATCTTTATCCAAAATTGCTAGTAAGCAACCAAAGACTTTTATGTGACTGTTTCCTGCCTGGGAGCCCATTAGCAAGTACCAGATAGCAGTGTTAATTGAAATTATATTGTTCTGGTGTTTCAACACAAGACTTGTAAGGGTGTTCTAGTTTGTGGTTTGGGGGGGAGTTTGGATGTGGGGGGTGGTGGCATTAAAACTCAGAAACAAGAACATAACTGTCAAAAATGAACCTAATTTAAGTCCACCAGGAAACTACCCCAGCCATAAGACATACTTCAAGGCTCAGCTTTATTTATGAAATATCTGGAAGAAATTTAAAACAACCAACCAACCAATGCTTGCAACATATGAGATATAGAGAAAAACTTCACTTGACATCTATACTTCTATGACTTTATTAAAAAAATATCTACTCAAAGGGACACACCTGATGAAAGGCATTTCTCTGCTTTTAAGGACACAAACTCCAAAATCCTGATTCCCCCAGGGAATCACATGAGCCCTTCTGGTACTTTGTTTTTCATAATGCAGAATGGAGGCCATCAGCCTGGGCTTTATGGTGGTGTGGTCTGGAGGAGGGAAGGAAGGGGAGTATCAAGCAGCCTGAGCAGCAGGGTAGGTGTTCATACACAGGTGAAGGAAATAGAAGCAGTAATGCTGATTACTGATGCAATAAAAAAACCTGGTGGAATAAAAAGAGCTCTCCCCTAAATCTCCTTCCTACAAATGCAGAAAGCTAAGTCAGAGCTCAAAACCACAAACAGCTACCCTTGAGCTTTCCCTTTTTAAGAGGGGAAGAAAGGAAAACCAAGGAATAGTTGCCCCAAGACTCAAAAGCTAGGGGTGTCCAGAATGAAGCCAAACAGAGAGGAGGGAAGAGAGCTGATGGCCACCACCCTAACAGCTGTTCCTTACTTGTTCTCTCAGTACCATTGTGCTATCAAGCTCCTCCCAATTGCCCCTGAAGCTGTATGATAAGGGGAGAGCAGCAGCTTTTCTAGTAAGTAGGTACCAGCCTGTATAAAGGTCATTAAGTTTGGACAAACACGGTGAATTTTATAGTACCAGAAGCACTGCCTGGCAGCACTGGGGAAATGAGCAGCATGTGCCGTTCTTGTGTGTTGCCAAGGAATCACAGTATTTGGATGTATGCAGCTTGCATCTACCTCTGTCCCTCAGCCCTCCTTGACTGTGGGTCAGAAAGCTTTGGTGGAACAAGGACTCCTAGAGCTCAGGTTGCCTACTTAGACCATAAAGGTAGTGAGATCAGGCTCCATGGTGAAGCAGGAGATGAGACTTGGGACTATTACCAAAATCCCTCAGCTGTGTGTGCCTTGTGTTGATTCTGGCCTTGGACAGAGTGGCTTTATTTCTCCCTGAGGAGAAGGAGTGCCCTTGGATTTGCAGCTATGCCAGGGACATCTGTCCTACAGGACCCCAGTCTCTCTTTAGTAGTAACATTTGCAATCTGGAAACAAGAGTTAAATGTGCATTTTGATTTGAACTTCAAGGCACAAGCAGTTCCACAAGTGTCATTTATTTCTATTCAGTTCAACAATATACGTGATAGAACAATCAGTAGAACCACTGGGAGAGGAAAAAGTCTAAGTTCGCAGGTATTAACAAAATTATCAAGTGGCATATGAATAAATTACTCTTTGTTTTTTATGCCCAAACCACCATGTCTTGTTTATTTTACATCTGAATGGAGAATCAGTGGGGTGACATCCCAACAGAGGAGACAGTAAAGTAAAGCCATGGCATGTCTGTGAAAGAAACCATTTCATTGTAAAATGTTTTGCTCCTTCCACTTTTATTTGGTTTGCATCTGTTTGACAGTTATTAGGAGAAAAGTTACTGACTCAGTTTCCAAAGTCTTTTTGCTTGATCTTCACAAATATCACCTGACATAAGGGAGAGAGCATGGATTATTCTGGCAAGTAGGAATGAAGTGAAGCAAGCTAGTCAGCATTTTAAGTCTTTGTGACCTGCATGTGAGCACCGAGGGAGGGCAACTCCTCCCCCTTCTGCAGCACTTTTTCAGCTCCATCTGAACTGTAATCCACCACTAGCAGCCCCATTGCTCTGTCAGTTATTTCCCACCACCTCAGCATCACAGGGATATGCTTTTAGGCTCAGTGGCACACCTTACCCTGTGTTTCAGAGTTAAGCTTCCAGTAGGAATGGGTGGACAAAGAAACAATAAAGCCACACTTCAGAAATACCCATACCTCAGCCCTGAGGGGCTAGACAGATTAGTAAAAATAACAACAAATTAAAATTAAAACCTAATAAGACATTCTTGTGTCTTAAGTAACATGAGAAGGAAAACTATGGCAAGAGCACATCTCCAGACAACAGCTATTCTACACTAGCAAGTGAAAATGAGCAATTGTGTCTCCACAGAGTGTAAATGAAGAAGGAAGAAAGAAGGTGAAGGCAAACACAGCGAAGCATGGAAGAACTTGCTAATTGGAAGAAAATACAACATATGAATAGGCAACTAAAACAACAAGGGAAGTAAAAGGCAGGCAGTGTCTCACTGCTAACAAGCAATACTTGGGAACCTGAAAAGGGAGAGAGGTGCAGCTAAAAACCCAGAGCTTAGCAAGGCTTGGCTATGTTTGTCAGGATTTTTAGGAAGCCCTTCAGGCTGTATAATTCGAAACTGCAGGAAACTGGATACAACAGCAAAACAGCATCTTGGAGAACGTTTGCTACATGCTTTTGGTCTAATGAAGCAAGGTTCCTACTGCTCTGCAGTGAGGGATCAGACAAACAGGCCAGGCTTAGGATCTCAGCAGACAGATGTAATGAAAGGCACCGGTGTCAGAGGCGGCTCCTCAGGCAAGGACCAGGCCAGCACTCCTGGGTGCCCTTCAGGAACAGCCCAGACCTTCAGTAGGAGCCCAGCCCTCCATCAGGAGGGTGGAGAGCTAGCAGCTGGTGCTAAGCCTGTGGCATGGCACTTCAGGAACCTCTGTGCTCCTCAAAGGAGCAGCCCAGCCCTCCTCCATTTGCAAATGGGAGGCAGCAAGAACAGGCAGCGTGAATCACTGCTTTCTGAAGGAAACCAAATAGAATTAAATGATCAGAGGAATAAATGTGGAACTTGACTTCTAAATACACCGTGAAAGTGAGAAAAAACACCAGCCTGGAACAAAAGGAGGGTTCTAGCACAGGAGCAGGAAAAAAGGCTGGAAAAAGGGGAGAGAAGTGCCTCTGAAAGCCCTTTTGGGGAGCTTATCCTCTGCTTAATTGTCCCTAATTCTGCCCCTGTGTGACAAAAGCCATGAAAGGCAAATGCTGAATAACACATTTCTAATTGCATAGTCCCATTTGATATTTTAATGCATGTCACTGAGGATTTGCCTTTCAAGACTTTTGCCAGGAGCACGGGCAGCTCTCCAGACAGGCAGAAGAAATGTTTTCTCCCCTGATGTGCCACAGAAGCTATGTAGATCTTGGTTGCTGCAAGAACACACAGCGGCACTGACCCTCCTATGCAGCCTGCAGACATGGGTATGGATTCAGCCCTCTCTGCACAGGAGATGGGCTGAGCTTTCAGTCAAAGAAAAGGAAGGGAAAAGTCCTCCTCCTGCCCTAGGAAAAAATAATTGGGCTAAGTGCTCCATGTTCTACAAGAACTCGAGTTACATATGACAAATATTTGAATTAAACCATTTTAATCACTTTCACTCCACATTTTCAGTAAGTTTTTAGTGAACATGCCCTCCCTAACTCTGAGATCATCCGTCAGCCAGCTCCGGGAGTCAAGCTGTCAACCTCTTTTGCTGACAAGGATTAGTTTTTGTTTCTGGCATGCCACCTCCTTCAACTAAACGCTTTAATTATGATCTCTGACTTAAGAGCAATTAAATATCCACCAACACGAAAAAAGTAGGCCACAGTCACTTCTCACCTAACACCCCAGCCTCTTCAGCAACATGTCAGAGAGCCCTCCCCTGGACCAGCAGGTTGGGGTAGTCTGGCTGGTCTCAGGCAGCCCAGGCAGTGCCACTTGGCAGGGAGGCAGCCAGGGCCACAGAGCCGCAGCCAGGGCTGCGCTGGCACTGCCAGAAGCCAAACTGCCAATTCCCTGCCAGCCTGAGCACTCACATAGCTGCTGAGAGCCTTAACACAGGCCTGACAACACCACCAGTAGAAGCCCTGTGACATCCCAGGAGGTGCAGAGGGAAGAAAGGTGCCTGAGTAATTCTCAAATGCCGGGTTTAACCCATTGGCTTCCCAGGCTTTTGCCTGTAACCTTAGATTTCATCCACAATGCTGGGTTCCTCGCTGCCAGTAGGGAAAGGTCATTCATTCTCTCGAGGGTAAACCCAAAGTTTTGGTTTGGGCTTTTCCAAAAACGTTCTCGTGGGATTAAACCCTCCCCCTTGACACCATCTACCCAGTGTACCACTTATTTCCTCTCCTTGACAGAAAGGAGCTACCAGACACTGTAAAACAATACAAAAAAACCCAAACCCAAACACCTGGAAAGCCCCAAAAACCCAGCCCTTGAACTTTCAGGACATGTTCCTCCTCATCACTGGTTTTAGATCTAGCTTCCTAAATTGATTATTAATAAATAAAAGCCCCACCTATCTTTTGGTGACATATGTACTTGCAGAACTGGATTCACTCCTTATTTTTGTATTTTTTTTCCCCAGTGGGAAAAGGCAACAGAGTATCACAGAATCATTAAGGCTGGAAGAGACCTCTAAGGATCATCAAGCCCAATCATCAACCTATCACCACCATGCCACTAAACCATGTCCCAGAGTACCATATCTGTATGTTTTCTAAACACCTCCAGGGACGATGACTCCATCACTTCCCTGGGCAGCCTGGGCCAATGCCTAACAACTCTTTCAGTGAAGAAATTTTTCCTAATATCCAATCTGAACCTCCCCTGCTCTCACTTTCTTAAGTTAAAAGTCAGAGGAGTACACTTAATGCTCAGGATGAAGAGCTGCTCTGCTGTTTTGACTCAGCTCCCTGTTGCCTGGATGCAGAGTTCTTGCCAGAGAACAGGAGGCTCCTGACAGTGACACTAAAATGGTCAGACCAACTGCTACAAACTGAAATCACAAGTGCAATAGGAAAGCTCAACACACGAATGAACAAATTGTAGTGCCATAGGCATGCACAGGAGCTTCTCACCTCTCTTCCAGCACTAAGCCTTTGCCTAAGGGGAGGATCCCAGCTCATCTGGTGGTGGCACAGCCTGTAGCCATCTACCTGCTGGGCGTGTGCAACAGCAAAACAACACTCTGGGAAATAAATCTGTAGCTGGAAGATGCTTAGGAGAAATCCCTGCCCTCCCTGACTGGTTCCGGCACTGCAGTGACTAGGGAGCAGGTAAGGGGACGAAGCAGGAGGAGCCCATGCTGGGCTGGCAGCTGAGCTCTGGGGATCTCGCTGCAGGAATGACGCAGAGGCCAGAGCAAGAGCGACGCAAGCTTAGAGGCATGCGACAAGGTAAATTTCAGCCACCTGCCAGAGCTGCTGCAGAGACTGTTCTCCTTTCAACTAGGGAACAACCCATTCTCACCAGTATTAAGGCAGATCTCCCTGTGAAACATCAGCACTGCAAGAGCCTTTAAGGAAATGCTCCTCGTACACCAAGCAATTTCCATCTCTATTTCTAGCTCTGGAGACCAGCAGCTTAACCTTACTTTCACCTCCCTTTTGTGAGCTCTACAAGCGAACCACAGGGGGAAGAGATGAGAGCTGGGGTAGGGGGCCAGCCACTTGAAAACCTGATGCTGGAGAAAGGGTTTCTGAAGTGTTAAGGAGACTTCCTGACACACCACCCTCCAGCAGAGTTAAAGAAATTCCACCACCATGAAATATTCTGCTGCTACTAAACAGCTTTTTTTGCTCACGATTTGGGACTCATAAGGGGAAGCGAAACAACATTAGTTGCTTCCTGACTTAATAGAAACCTTGGAACAACCATCAACACACTTACACAATCACAACTACACCGTCATATGTACTGAACAATTTTCTCTTTCCAAATTAGCAAAGGAGATAAAGTGCTATCTTGCAATTTTTAAAGAATACTGATTTCCCACCACCACCCTCAAGAATTTGTTGCAGAAGTTTGCTCCCATCCATTCATGTAACCAAGGGCTGACACCTCTCAGCATATTTCATGTTTTAAGTCTGGCATGAGAGAAATTGGGGTGAGGGGGTGGGAGGTGCATGCAAAGGGAACAGCACAGAAATCCAGTATGAAAACAGTAAGTGAGCTTTCAAAGCACCCAAGAGGCTGTGAGCATGCTGAAGTTCACCATTGTATTACCATGATCAAACCCCTCTGATTTAGGGCCAAACCCACACCACTGATATTCAGAAAAACACTGCAGAACTCTGTTTCAAGATGAGGTGAGAATACTGGAGGGGAAAAAAGGAGACTAAAATGACAGCTGGAATCCCTCTGTACATTCACAGTAGCCTATAAGAAGCTAAAGAGAAATATTAAACCAAGACAGTTCAGACAACAAAAGTCTTCCTGGAGTTAAAAACATTCCCTCCCCACATCTTTCAAGGCATCTCTACCAAGGCCAACTCAAGCTAAAGAGACTACCAAAACAGTATCAATATTTAGCATGCATTTAGCACTGTGTGTTCAAAGTGTGAATGCACTGAGTTCCACCCAGTGTGGACTGGGGTCCCATGTCCCAACCCCCAAAGAAAAACCCAAACAAAACCATGCTGAAGACATGGGAGAAGAATTCTGCCTGTCCCCCCATGAGGCAAGGCTATAGCAACATTTATCCTGCAGTGGGAGAAGACATCCTGCTACATAACCATAACATGAAGGTAAACAAACCCAACAGTTTCAAAACCTACCCCCCAGAAAGAGCTCTCCCCATCCTGTTTCATGGTAAAGGGAAAAGGTGTAACTGGTTTTCAGGTAAACAAGGAAGAAGAGTCCAATTTTCTTCTCTACTTGCATGTAAAATCAGGAAGGGCTTTGGCAGAAGCTGGATAGGTGAAAGTGACCATTTGTAGAAGAATGGATTGGACCTTTTACACTTAAATTCTTACACTTACTATCTTTTTGAACCTAAAATCTCAGAGATACTATGAAAACACTTTCAAGTTTTTTTAAAAGCCATTAGGGACATGAAGGCCTCAGTGTTTTCCTTAAACTTTATATGTCAACACATCCACATGCATTAAAAAAAAAGATCTCTACCTCCCTTCTGAGACACTAAATCCACACAATTTTTCTTGGAGAGGGTAAAAAGAAAAATGTAGGTCAAGATGTTGAGATAGGGATTGCTTCTGAAAGATGAAAGCGTAAGAGGACTAAGCTTTCATTCCTTATGTTTCTTTGAGATTTCAAATAGAGTGTTATTTGATAATGGTTCCTTTCAGAAAATTGGGATTTAATATAGCTAATTATAAGTTAGAGAATTAATGTACAGCCAATACTCCAACTGAGCTGTTATACCATGCTGATGTTTTTTTACCAGCATGTCCCCAGTGCTTATTATAGATCTCTTCTCCAAATACTAAGGCAAATCTGCTCTCACATTAGGCTGGATGGCCCAGGAGTTTGTGGGAGAAGGGATGGGGAAAAGAAGGGGAAGGAAAAAAAAAGAGAAATCTATCATCTCCAGGGCTGTAACTGAGCCTGCAGCAAGCAGCCTGGAGGTGTCTTTGCAGCACAGGAACTGACCCTCCTGCTTCTAAGAGAGCACGGAAAATAAGAGGGGCAAAGACAGAATGAAAAACACAAGTAGCTGGAGAGGAAAAGTACATGGAGAAACAGGAAAACACATTATCCTCCTTCTGATTAAAAGGGAGGGAAAAGGACAGTGACAAAGGATTAAGAGCATGGGCAGACAGAAAGAGAAGGAGTACTCCCACTCCTCTGGTCTAAGCACAGAAGTATCTGAGCATTATTTGTTCTGTGAGCAATCCTAAGTTAAAAATCCTAGCCTACATTTCACTGAGAGCAAGTGGTGTAACTAGGAATATCCCTTACAACAGGCACCAGCAGCAGATGCACCTAGATTTGGACCAGGAGCAGCTTCTCTGCAATTCAGAAGGTAGCCATAAATGAGTTTACCAGAGACCTCTGCTCTGTTTCTAGAGATGGCACCAGCATGATGCTGCACATCACTGCTTCGTATGTAAAGTAAAACTGCAGCTTAGGTTCTCCAAAGAGTGTGTGCACTCTTGTAATGCAATCTTTTCATTGCCTAAGGCACAAGGTGTGTTAGGATCTCAACCAGAAGGGCCATAGCCAGCTTCTTCCTCAAAACTGTACCTATGTTCATCCAAGCTATAAGCTCCTGAGAGCAAGAGGGGCATGGTTTTGACATAATCATTACAAGTTTCTTACATGTTAGCAGATTAATTCCTCTGAACTCATATTTCATTTGACATGTCCCTACTTGGCTTAGAGCAGGACATCCCCTATGAAAGCAGGTGTTGCCCTCCAAAATATTCTTCTGCTCCTAAAAAAACACATCAGAACAAAATCTGCCCCCTACAGAGTGCATCTTCTGCCTCTTTATCTTGGAAGAATTCCCCAAATCCTGCTGAACTTGGCACTACACCCACTCTCAAAGCTTGGGGCTGAGGAGCACTTGCCTTTCCTTAACCTCTCCCTTCAAGGTGCAGAACAGCAAACATTTTTAAAGAAAACAAACCAACTCACCAAAAGCTTAGGGAGGTCACTCTCCAGTTGAAAAGCTCTAACCAGAAATTGACTTGGCCATTTGCATTTTGATCCAGCCCAGCCGTAATCCAGCATCATCTCAACATCCAGCTACACCAGGGAAATCAAAGGACTGCAAAACCATCTTCCCCACCAACCTCAATACTCTACTTCACAGACAGTATCTTAAACTCCTTTTTCCAATCAGTTAACTATTTTTAAAAGATCTGCTTTCCGGGCTGTTAATGACAGACACCAAGATACAGAACAGAAAGAAAGGAGGTTTTCTGCACTAAGCAATGCCTTAGCTAACAGCACACTGACTCTATGTTATGAGCAGAGGATTTGTATGTAATTCTGTGTTATGGCTCTGGATGTTAATCAACCTCCAAGCCTTTTCATGCTAGTTTTATTGGAGAGCCTTTCATGCTGGCACAAAGGGGACTTTGTACCAAACAGTCATCCTCCAGCCTAGGAGAGATCAACATCAGCTTGCAGCTCCAAAACCTGTCTTTCACAAAGATCTTTTACTCTTCAATTCTGCTCTCTTGTTAATGAGACTTTAAATATTCAAGGACACCACCATACTGTGCAAAGGTAATCTATGAAAGAGTGCATTTAAATCTACAGTTGCAAATGGGCTGTGTTTATCTACTCAGATAAGACAGCCTTGTTGATTTCAATTAGAGTAGGGCAGTTCCAGGCAAATGTAAACTGGCATTTGAAGTTCATCCCTGCAGGACAATGAGATGAAGTAAAGCTTCTGGGACAGGTTTCCATCTAAATAAAACATGACAAGTAGTCCCCAACCACAGACTTCCTTGATGCACAAAAGGCCATCTTCAATTGATTTTGGGGTGGGGGGAAAAGAGTAACAACAATTGCATTTCAAGAAGATCTGGAATTCAAGCCACATCCTGGTAACTTCTATTCCTTATTCATGGCTTCCACTTAGAAGTAATTGCTGCTGACCTTCTGAGATGTAAAGAGGCAGAACAACTACTGTAGAAAACACCAGATAAAACAGTGGAGTTATTTGCCTCCTGTCCTGTCAAGTAGATTGTCATATTAAAGAGAAGAGCTGGGAGTTGGAAGAGGAACAGCATGTTGCTGGACAGGCAGACCACAGGAACCAACAGGAGGAAAAGGACATCGAGCCCTGCGTGCAGACTGTGTAACAGGAATATGCCTCTTCCCAAGCCCATCCCATTCCAGTTTCGAGGCTCTGTGCAACCAGGCTGCTTCCTTCTAGCAGAGAGACAGAAAGCAAGAGAGAGAGCCTGAGGCTCTGAAACAAAATCCCAACATCACAGCAAGGGAGCAGGGGTCAAGAAAAAAAAAAGAAGGGGATGAAATTCCTCTTCAAACCTCTCCACCCAAAACACCTGCACCTGTACACGTCAGTACAGCCCAGATGCCTTTTCTTAATGTCCTGTGTGAGAGGATATGCTTCCACCATTGCTCTAGCACTCTTCTTGCTAACACTGTGGCAGCATTTCTGCCCTGAAACAGAAAAAAAATCTCCACGTTGTGAAGAAAGGGGAAAACCACACTCCCTCTGTGCTATGTTCATCACTTTTCAGCTTCTTTCAATCTCTCCACATACAGAGCAGACATGACATAAAAACACTGGGGTGCCTGGCAGCCACAGTAAACAGAGCATCTTTAAAAACTGTTGGCTATGAAATGCCACCAGAGGAGAAACCATTGTCTGAGGGAGCAGCTTTAGGAAGAACTTGCTTTTGAGGCAACCTGGGTGAAACAGAGCAGGTCAAGGTGTGATTTATCTCTAACAATCTTCACACACAGAGAGACTCCTAGGAAGAGGCCAAACTGAATTATTTTTAAGGTCAATCACTACTGAAGCTAAGGGATGAGTGAAGGAGGAGAAAAATGCAATTAAGTGATGGTGTGGTCTTTGGGCATTACTTGTAAGGGCTGGCTGAGGCCAGATCTTCAGCAGAAGTGGCTTATCTGCTGGCTTCCCAAATGGCACCAGAGGTCAACTGAAGAGGTTTCAGGAGTTTGCCAGCTCTGTCCCTCCCTGGGATCCTTGGCAGATTGCTCCAGCTGGGCTCCTTCCAAGTCTTCCCTTTTTCCATTTTAGCATAGATTGAATAAAGAAAACAAGATGAAGGCTTTCAGAGATAACACAGCCTTTCCCAAACAGATGCAGAACAAAGCACAGGAAATTCTGAGCAAAGTGAAAAATGAACCTTGTCTGTTCAAGGCTTATCTGGAAGCAGTTAGCCTCTTGGTGGACAGATCTGAAACATCACATGGTCCAGAAGCAATTGGAAGGCTCAATAACAGTCTTGTGAGGGGAGAGAACAGGATGAGTAAGGATGGAAATGCAGCTGCCTTTAGCTCATGGGGTTGGAAACTCTTGCAGATGTAGCAGGAAAAACACTTGCTGGGTCGGGGCAATCCCAAGCAGGCTGGGTGAAGATTGGCTTGAGAGCAGCCCTGAGGAAAGAGGCTTGGGGGGGTTGGTGGATGAGAAGCTCAACATGAGCCACCACTGTGTGCTTGCAGCCCAGAAGGCCAACTGTATCCTGGGCTGCATCAAGAGGAGCGTGGCCAGCAGGTCGAGGGAGGTGATTCTCCCCCTCTACTCTGCTCTCGTGAGACCCCACCTGGAATACTGCATCCAGTTCTGGAGCCCCTGTTACAAGAGGGATATGGGGGTGCTGGAGAGAGTCCAAAGAAGGGCCACGAGAATGCTCAGATGACTGGAGCACCTCTGCTACAAGGACAGACTGAGAGAGTTGGGATTGTTCAGTCTGCAGAGGAGAAGGCTCCGAGGAGACCTTATTGTGGCCTTCCAGTATCTGAATGGGGCCTACAAGAAAGCTGGGGAGGGACTTTTTAGGAGGTCAGACAGTGATAGAACCAGGGGAAATGGGTGCAAGCTAGAGGAGGGGAGATTTAGGTTGGATATTTGGCACTGTGAGGGTGGTTAGGCAGTGGAACAGGTTGCCCAGGGGTTCTGGAAGCCTCGTCCCTTGGAAGCTTTTAAGACAAGGCTTGATGGGGCCCTGGGCAACCTGATCTAGTGGATGGTGTCGGTGCCAGGCAGGGGGATTGGAACCAGATGATCTTTAAGGTCCCTTCCAACTCTGATGATTCTATGATTCTATAAGTCAAGCTTGTCACTGTCATCCCCTGTCACCCCAAGCACATGGCTTCTGTAGCTCCACCTTTGACTGGACATCCCCTTCACAGGGTTAAATTCACTTGAATTGGGAAATAAAGGACATCAAAGGCAGGTTATTGAAACTGTGTATTCAACTCCTTCTGGATACAACAGCACATTAATTGCATGTAATAAATCTGTGCAAGTCAGGCACACAAAAATTACTTTAGAATGCATGTGCATTTCTTATGATGAAGAGCAATCTGCTATGACTTATTTTTCAGAAGACAGTCACCCACAAGCTCTGGGAAGTATATGATACGTGATGAACCTCTCATCAGCAGCAGCCAGCAAAAGACAGTTGGTTATTTCAGAACAGCTTCTTGGAGATTTCTTAAATCAAAAAGATGCCACCAAAACCAAGCCAAAACGTGGAGGCACAAGCTCAGAGTGTGCACCAATCTCTCAGGCTGTTATGAGCCATGGAATGAACATAACTCACTCCTGAAGAGTTGCGTTACTCAGAAAGGCAACTGATTTTCTTGGTTTTTCATAGCAGAAATTCTGTGTTCAAATGTGGGTTGGTAAGACCTAAATATAACACTCCTGCTCCTGATCTACTGACATTTTCAGTTTACTCCATGTCACTACAAAGATCCCCAAATTCATTTCAGTTGGCAACCAGCCATTTGCTTAACAAGTCAAAGCTTGGGAACACAGGTAAGGGAGGATATTTGAGGCTGTGTCAGGCACCTTGCAGAAGTGGTTACTGTGCCCACCACCAGTGACAGCCATCTGTCACTAATCTCTACTTTTTAAGTTCACTTGACTGCCAGGGTTGACAGGATAAGGTTTATAGCACATGACATCTGCTCTGATTAAACACAGTCAAATGGCCTCAAGAAGGTCCTGTTGGACCAAATAGTTCTCAAACTCACAAGCCATTTCTAAAATGCCCCTCAAGTCAAGGAAAAACTGCTGTGGAGGTTGTAAGACACAAGCCAGCCAGGTCCTTGAAGACTGAAAATGTATTCTCTCTAATACACTGAAAGTGCTCCACAAATGTACAATAGCTAACAGCTCACAGCTATAGTGCAAATGTAATTAGCAAAAGCCTTACCCAAAGCTAAGCACAGTCAATTTCAGAAAATACAGTTCCCTGGGAATGACTACAATAAACTGCATTACACAGCCTCTGTGTATGACAAAATTCTCTCTGCTTTTTCACTTGTGATACTGATTTTATTTTCTGTGGCATTCCTATTTTCTTAATAAAACAGTGTGCCATTTCAATGCCTGACTTCTTTCCCTGCTGCTTTTCTGGTTATATCCCTTATTGTCTGTCCTTCAAACTAAAACCACTAGTTTTTTTAATGCACAGTTTCCTTCTGTCAATCCTTGGCAACAAGGGAGCAACAGGAATACTGACATTTCAACTCTCTTTACAACAGTAGCTAGGTATTCCAGCCTGCAGACCTTTGATCTCCACTCAAACATTTTCATCAACTCTAAACCAGTATGATGAGCATTAGGCATCAGGCAGACAAAAAAAGGTAGAAGTAACCTTCTTCCCACTCCCATGCCTTCTGAGAATCACCGCTCTTAAAGTGAGAAGCATTGTGCTCTGTTTTTTCCTGAGCATACTGCTGGATTCTTGCCACCTTCTCCCCTTTGGGTCCTCCCTTCAAGCAAGTTTTCCAACCTTTTCCATAGCAGGATCCACCAGACAAACACAGTGTGGAACTCAAGCATTTCCACTACCTTTAACAGCTGTTTAATTTGGGGTGAAATTCTATGTAAACCTCAAGTTCTCTCCTTAACTCCTCTTAACGCAGCTCAACAGCTTTAGAAAGTGGCCAGCACCAATGACTAGTTCTCACCTCAGCACACCACCAGCATGAACTTCACCCACCCCAACCTCTCAGATTTCTCTGGGTTTTAATATCCCCATTAAAAAAAAAAAAGTCATAAAAAAAAATCAACTAACAAATCAACAAAAAAACCCCAACAACAACAAATTCAACTTCTTTATCTGCCAACCAAGAAAATGGGTGAGCCCCTTCCAAGCCCTAACATTCTGTGACTCTGTGATCTCAATATCAAAGTCCCCAAAGCACTTTTGCAGCAGTTAAGTCTCACTCTCATTTCTAAAATAAGCAACCTAGAATTGACCAAAGGTACAATTTTTGACAGAAGCTGGCAGTCCTTCAAGGTAAAACCACCACTGTGGTTTTGGACGTACAAAACAAGATGCCAGGGTGCAAATTTAGGCTGCCTGGCAAGTTTCTGCCTGCCAAGGACAGAATGAAGCAGTTTGGTTGTTAGTACCCAAGGGTGCTCCTCAGACTGCTGAGAAAAACAAGAAATCCAAGGCAGCATCTATGCAGAATGACCCTGAGTCAAGGAAAACAAAATTGGTGCATCCTGTTGGGGTGAAGGCAGAGTTTGGTTTCATGGACAGTCCAGGCAATGAATTTCACCCTGACATCAGAGGTGGGGGTTGGTTTGTGGTTTTTGTGGGGTTTTGGTTTGGTTTAAAAAATAATATCATAGTAATTTTCAAAAGATCAATCTGTCACTTATGTCTGTGAAGCACTTCTCAAGACATTTTTTAGCTGCATCTTTTTTTAGCTCATTTCTGGCAACTCTTGTCCCTTCTAGTATCTGAGGCTGTGGTTAGATGAGACAACTGGGCCAGTCCTAAGGCTGTGGTCAGACAAGGGGATTGTGCCAGCCAAGCAGTTTGCTGGCTGCAAAGGGGATGAGTGTTCTTCTCCTCCAGCTTCTGCTCAAGGTACACTGGCCCCTCATTTCCACCATATGAGCACACAGTGCTCATCTGACCTCTTAAGGAACCTGTGTGGTTAATCAAACTAGAAGAAAATGATTTCTTGTTTTTTAAATCCTTTTTCTGGGCTAGTTTTCTGCCATGTTAAAATGCTGAACTAGTTCAGTGCATGGGCAGACAAATGGCAGAGCCAGCATAAGCCAGGAGAGAACAGGAGGAAAACCAGACTCATCAGCCACGCTGCTGGACTCCTTGCCACCTTTCCTCACCTTCTTTATTTCAGACCTCCAATAAGCCAGTCTCTTACCAATTAGGCACATGCCTCTGCAGATTCTTCATTGGTTTTGTTCCTTCTCCATTACCTACAATTAGCAATATGCAGGGAAGGGAGAGTATTTTTACAATTACTTTGACTAGAAATGCACTGAGGGGCAATAGCAACTCTTTTTAGATGGCCATGAGAAGTTTTAAGGAAATTAATTACCCAATTCCTCTGTTTCTCTGGTTAAAAAAAACCCATCCACCTCTTCTGTGTGAGATAGAAAGGACAATGGGTGTCCTGCAAGAGAAAAATGTCTGGCAGTCTTGCCCAACACTGAGATTGTACTAACACAGGAGCACAACTTGGCCATCATCAGATCACTGAGGGCATAATTGGGCTTGCAGAATGTTTGTAAGTGATGATGGATCAGGCAAAGAGAGCCTGTTTCAGTCAGTGAATAAGCAGGTCCTTGACAGGGTCAGAAATGGATTCTGTTCTAAAAGCCCCAAACCAACAACAACAAAAACCCCACAAAACAAACAAAAAACCCCCCCCCAACATAAAAGAACCCCACAAAACCCAAACCAAAAGGAAGAAAGAAAGGAAAAGAGATTTGGAGATTTTCAATGGAGTCCAAGCCCAACATCCTGTTATTTATTTGTTAATCTTTCAATTCACTTGACAGCAAGCACCAAAGTGAAAGTGATGTTGAGTGCCATGACAAATCTGCTCAAATGCTTCTTTTCTGAACCTTTTAGTTGAAAACATCTATATTTAATCAGAGTTTCAAACTAGCCAAAAAGGCTGTTTACTCTCAATGTAAAGGGGAAATATCACCAAGTTGAAAGAAGTATTTCTGTTTCTCTAAATGCATTTTTAAAATCCACTTACACAGATAAGGGTCCTTGGCACACTTACAATCTTTGACTAAAGCTTAGGAGACAGACAGACATTACCCACTGTCAACAAACACCATTTCACATCACTGCTGGAGTGAAAAGCTCCCTAGACAAACGTTAGCATAAAACCTTCCTCCAGGATTTAATTGCTGCCTTCAGAAATAAGAGAGATGAAGCTAGCAGTATCTGAACAATCTCTGAACCATCACAGGGAATGCAGAGGGCTACTTTCTTGTCCAGAATTAAAGGCTGGGTGCTGGTCCAGCCAACATGTCTGCACCAGGGACAAAGAATGCTCTGGACACGCAGGGGTACAGCTGAGACAGCAGCATTTCCCCGAGGGCTGTGGTGTTTTCATCTGCACAAGTGGGAAGAGAAGAGACATAGCCTCAGCCCAAAGAAGATGTGGTTGCCCTGCTGGCAGCTGCTGTCACACCCACAGAGTTGGCTTTTGGCAAACAGTGCACAGCACAGAGCTGAAGCACTTGGCTTAGCTGGGCTTCAGCATCTCTACCACATCTGTTGCAATTCTTGGACTCTGCTGGGGTACCATCTCCATAGCCAAGGAAAAGAGGTTTCACCAACAAGCTGGGGTCAGATGAACTCCTCTACTCTGTCCTAGTGAGGCCACATCTACAGCACTGCGTTCAGTACCAGGTCCCCCAGTCCAAGAGAGACAATGAACAACTGGAGAGAGGCCAGCAAAGGGCTACAAAGATGAAGGGGCTGGAAGGCTGAGAGCCCTGGGCAGTTCAGCCTGGAGAAGGGAAGACAGAGAGGATCTTCTCTATGCTTATCAGTATCTAAAGGGTGTGGGTGTCAAGAGGATGGGGCCTGACTCTTTTCAGTGGTGCCCAGTGAGAGGCACAAGAGGCAGTGGGCACAAAATAGAGCATAGCAAGTTCCATCTTAACAGGAGGAAAATCTTTGCTGTGAGGGTGCCAGAGCACTGGACCAGGCTGCCCAGAGAGGGTGTAGAGTCTCCTTCTCCAGAGACTTCCAAAACCCACCTGGACATGATCCTGGGCAACCTAATCTAGGTGAATCTTCTTTGGCAGGGGGTTGGACTAGATGATCCTTAAGAGATTCCTCCCCACCCCCACCACTTTGTGGTTCTGTAACCCAGCCCCCATGCCACCCTACCACTGGGCACCTTTGTTCTGACATGGCCCACTGGGGAACGTTGACAGAAACCCCCAGTAGCAAGCAGCAAACACTTGGAACTCCATGTAGCAGAGACAAAACCCCTTCTTTCCAGCCAGCACTGCCTCCAGCCCCAGCCAGCCTGGCAGCCAAGGGACGGGCAAACCCAGGCAACAGAGCAGGCTGCTGCCACTGGGTCCAGCACCACGACCCCAACACAGGCTGCCTCAGAGTCTCCTGCATCTCTACACAGACATTTCAGCAAGCCTCCAATAAAAGTCACATTAGCTTTTGTATGGGAGCAGCTGTGGGCACAAGCAGATCAGCACAAGGGAGGAAGGGGAACCACAGCTCTCTGTAGACTGACCACCACCTCTGTCAAAGTGCTGACATTGTTCCTCCTCTGTTTCAAGAGCACACTAAATGAAATATTGACTTTAACAACCCTAGAGGTAAGGTGAAATCTCCCAGAACAGCAGAATTCCATCTTTTTACTCATTTCTTTCTTTACTAACTGAGTAAGACTTCCAACTTCTGCCTTGAATCAAAGCATTCCCTCACCTACATCTGATTGCCCAACAAGATCATGCTTGCCACAGGCTAAAGCTAGCTGCTGTGTTTGGAAGTTGCCACAGCACCTCTCTAGGACAAAGTCCAGCTGCTGAAAACACTCTACCTGCTTGAATAATTCTATTGTCTGCTTTGTCATCTCTGCAAATTAACTCACCACTTTAAGCACATAAGCAAACTTTGGCACTTTTTCCATTGACACTAACCCTTCTGTGTCACAGAAATATCTTCTTTCCCCTAAGTTTTGAGAAACAGAATTTAAAACTCTCACATCATAAAAGTTTGCTTTATGATCTACTCTTTGGAGGGTCCAGGATCTATTCTCATGAACAGAATGTATACATTAATTACATCTCTCATTGCCTTTTTCACAGCCTTATCTCACATTCTTAGCTACAGAAGAAGAAAACAACTTCCCAAGGGAATTAGTTCTTCTTTCAGACAAGGATCACTGAAAATTGGGATCACTGTTCCAAACACCAACCCCTATTCTTAAAACCCTAATGCAAATGACAGGCAGCAGTCATCAAAATCACTAAAGAGGTCCCTCTGGGCTTGACAGAGCATGACCTTGTTGCCATGATCAGAGTTCCAGTATCCCATTTAGGGCAGCAGAGGGTTTCTAACAACCTGCAGAAGGACCTCCTTCAGATTTGATATTCCCATGTGCTGGAGAGGAACTTATAGCAAACAAAGGCATACTGTAGGGTGTCACCCTATACCCTGCAAATATTCAAAGTCAACATGAAGAGCAAGCTATCCACTGATACAACAACCACAATACACCCATTTGCTTTTCTCCGAGATACTTCTAGCTGGGGGGGATAAGAGTAAAGAAAGCAGAACAACAGGATGATAAAGAACTGGCAGCACAAACAGCTAAGCAAAAACTATCAGGTGAAAAAGGAGGTCTAAAAAAGCTAAGAGTGAGGAGATATGCAAACACAGCACCACTGCCCCCAGGCAAAATCCTGCTACTCCAATCAGAACCACCTAAGTAACAGAGTTTCAGCCACAAACTGAAAGTGGCAGGATTGTTTTCAGGGTATTCAGTAATAAACATCTGTAACAGTGAGGTGTTACTCATGGTGTAATCTCCAAAAGCAATCTGAACTTTCTCTTTTATTATTCAGAGAGGTATGGAAGTTAATTGTCTCTGTGCCACCACCAGCACACCTTAGAGCTTGCATAAACTTTAGTACAGAAGACTCCTGCTAATGGGTACATCTCTCACATTTAAAATGAACTTGCTTTTCACACCATCAATCAAAGAGGCACCATTATGCCAGCAACCAAACCATTAACAACACTGCTGTACTCCCCAGCTGAAACACCACTGACAATCATTTTCATACATGGTTATTTGGAACTTGGCAAATGCTGGCAAAGTAACTTTTTGTAACTTCTTTATGCAAGTTTAGCCACTTCATATCCATACAAACTTCTTACAGACACCAGTTGCAAGGGGGCTGGTCTGTATTTTACCTTCCTCTATTGCCAGAAGTAGGGAGTTTCTACTGGAACAAATTACAGGCTGAAAGTCTATAAGTAAATAAATTTAAAGGATGACAATTACAAAACCAAAACAAACTCACTCTCTGCACTACAGATGGTGGCACTAGGATCAAATCCTGCTCCCTAGTTGCTTGTGATCCCCTCAGCTCTCAAAAGTATGTGAGACTAATCAATCCATGCTTCCACATTGAGCAGAGAGCTCAGAGAACTTGAATCCTAGTAAAACCCCTCCTTCTCACCCCTGGAAATGGTTAAATCTACCAGCTACTGGAAGGTGACCCATTCTATTTTCAACAGCTGAAGGAGGAATACCCTTTGGAGTTCACTAGGGACAGTGACAGGGTTGTGCAGCAAAAAGCCTACATGTTCCTTTATGTTTGCAAGGCAAAGGACTCTAACCAGAATTCCAGCCAGGGGAGCCCAGCTTTACACAGATACTGAAGACATTTAACTTCAAATTATTTCAGATAGATTCCCCATGCCCCTCTCCCTGAGGGCTATGGGTGCTGAATATCAATAAGATATCACTCACATACAACTCTATTTAACTGCATGCTACCTTTTGGAGTAACATGTAAGAAACACTGTATTTAGAACAAAGGACACTGCAAGGGAATATTTTTTTATTCCAACAGTATGAAATCATGAATCTAAGGCTCACCCTTCAAATTTTACATTTCCCTAAATTCAGAATAGCTCAATAATGTCTTAGGATGACCTGGTTTTCCCTCAGTTCACAGAGACCTGTGTATTTGAAAACATACAGCTATGCTTTTTTAAAAGATGCCACGAACAAATCATGTGTTTAAATAGATTTTCTTCATGTCATTGCATGATCCTCCTCCCTTTTGCAAATCATTTTTCACTGTATAATGAAATATTCTCCCAAACACCAGTGGATAAAAAAAAAAGCTTTTGGACGGGGATGTTGAAATAGAGCAGTGCTGAGACAGGACATTTAAAACCAAAACTCATTTAGCAAACAGAAAGGGGAACACAGAAGACAAAATTTCAAAAACCCAAATAAACAAAACACCAAGCCCCCAAGGAACCGATCACCTGCTTCTGGGAAGGAGAAAAGCCACCAGATGCTCCAGTTGCCAATGCAAGAGACGAGCTCTGCAGACGTGAGCTGCGTCGCTGCCAGAGGAAGCCAGCGGCATGCTCCACGCCTGGTACCTGCCTCGCCACAGCGCTCCCAGCCAACTCCCTTTTCATCTAAGCTGCCTCTGGAGAAACTAGACACCATCAAAACCTCAGTCATCCTGTAACCTGGCACACCATCAAAGCCTCCTAATGCCCAATTACTGTGCTTCACGCCTTTAGACTTTTTTTCCTTTGACTAAACACACCCCTCACAATGGAGGAAGAAACTTTCCAAGAGAAATTGTGTTTGACAGAAGATCAATGAGGCAGAGGTGTTGGAGGGGAAAGAAGCCAGCACTGTTTTGTGTACACCTCCAAGCTTATTAATGGCTTGCTGCTAAAGCTTGCTGCCCCTGCCCATCAAATCAGTATTTGATAATATCACTGAATTCAGAAGTCTGAGGAGTTTGCAATTGCTTATGCAACCCACTTAACTTCATCATGCTGCCTGTAGTGATCCAGCCATTCCCTAGGCTTTTGCCTTGTCAGCAATAACACTTACTGAAAACACAGTGAAAGTTGACTCACCGTGGCAAAAACACAAGCTCTACATAAATATGAATAACCTACCAAGGAAGCTCCCAGCTGCTGCTTTAATACATTAGCACATGTATAGCTATGCACATGCCTACAAGGAACTGCCACAAACCTCTATAAAGAAACAAATAAGCTCTTGTGAGTGAAGAGAAAACCCTAAGCCTGCCCAGAAATCTGAATCCTGCTAGTCATCACTTTCAAGTCTCAAGCTAGCATGACAAAGCCTTTTCAAGAAAGGTTCCTGTGTTAAGGAGTGAATCTGAAAGAGATTTTATATTCACCTCAGGACACCATGGCTTTTTGAAGCAGTCTCTAAGGGAAAGGGAGCAACAGATAATATTGGCCAAAGGATTAAATAAAATTAAACTCCTTTCTAGTCCCTGTCATCTAGGTTTATCTGCATCTCCTTTTACTTTAAAAAACTGCTCTGTGGACTGCCAAACCAGGGGCGTCCAGTGTCCCAGCTTTTGTGTCCTCTTAGCCCACTAAATCTTTTTATGTAGGTCCTATGCTCTTCACCTCTGGAAAACAGTGTGGACTGCGGTCACTCCAGAGATACTGATGCTGCTTAGCCAGCTACTTGCATCTAAATGACAGAGTAGGTAAATTCTGTCCAATTGTCCTTCCCCAAGATAACTGAGGCCAATCATCTCTAAATAGATACCTTCTCTGTCAACATACTCAGCACATCAGGGAGCAGACTGACCAGAGAGGCCTCCTTTTCTACCCAACAGCATCCTGTCCCTGTCCTCCTGCCTGCCACCTACCCTCCACCCTGATCCCCATCTTCATTAGTTTGCCAGAAATTGAAACATACAGATTGTTCAAACCGGGCATTTTAAGCACTTGAGAAACAAATTCTTCTGTGGAGACCAAAAGAACATAGCGCCTGCCCCATGGTGCACCGGTCTCCTTCCTTGCTACAGCAGAAGAACTGCATTGAAAAGGACTGAGTCCTTGCAGTGGTAGTGCAGAGGCAGGTAGCTCACCGTTCACTGTTTTGAGGCTCCCGCTAATGCCATCCCCATGCTGCCGCTTCTGGGAGTTCTTGAACTCCTTCAGAGATAAATACAGGACCTTCCGCACCACCCTCTCCTCTGACCAGGGAATCCCATCGCTGTCATCCTGAAGGAGATGGAAACAGAAAGGACACATTAGTTGCAGGCATCTGAAACAAACCCAAACCAAACAAACATCCAAACCCGCGGGGGAAAAAAAAAAAACTACTATGTAACAAAAGGCAACCTACACTTGATTGGCTCCACCAGAGAACAGAAACAGAACTATCAACAAAGCAGAGCACCCTGCAAACAGCAGGAGGTGTGTTAGGTGCTAGGGAGGAGGTAAAACTTATTTGTTAAAATAATCACAATGAATACCTCACAGAAAAAAATGTATCACTGCCAGGAAGTGCTCTCCCAGATAATTAAGAGAGTGGGGGGAAAAGGACAACAATAAAAACAAACAACAAACCTCACACTAAACTGAATGTTGCAAAGGTTTAACAGGTAAGTTTTGTGAATCAACTCCTCCTGTTGCCATTTTGGCCTTGGTTTGCACCTCTTGGCTCAGGATTTTTTCTTTCCTCTGGTTTAGTGATTTACATTTATTGCAGTGTTAAATTAAGCTGTACATTGATAACAATGAAGTATTCTGGATTTATTTCAGTGTAAAGCCAAGTGGAATTTGGCCCACGGGGCATATATTTTCTACTTTATTTTTAGGAGACAAATGCTATATTGTCAAAAGGAATACTAGTGTATGTCATATTTAGTACTTGCTTTAGTTAGAAGATTAATTCCCTGGAAAAGCATTTCCCTAAAGCCTTTAGCATTCAAATAAATTAAGTCAGCAAACATACATAAAGACATAAGTGAGATCAGGTAAGTCAGCATATTTTCATAAACCCTGTAATTGTCTCAGGGTCTCTAAAAACATCACTCTATAAGCATTCTTGCCCTCAAATTCTTCAACAGCTGCATCATCACCAAGCAGTAAGATTAATATTTCTAGGCAGGTCTTACTTAGCTACGATATATGTGATATATACTCTCACACTGCACTGGAAACCCCAGAAGCCCCATCTGTGATCCCCACCAGGAGGCAGGAGAGTTTATACCATCCTCCTGTGTGAAAGAATTGACCAACACCAGCAACTTCAAAAACAAATAAGCATAGTTTAGTGTGACCACTGATAGCTGGGGGTTTTTTTCCTAGTAAGATATTGGCATTCAGCTGCTCAACTGTGATCAAAAACATTCTCCACACCACCCCCAAAAAGAAAAAAAAATTGTATGACAAATTACTTGGGGGGGGGAAGCAAAGAAAAAAATAAGGCACCACAGTGAGTGCAGTGAAAGCAGCCAGTATTTTGGCAGCAGGACATGCATTTCACACGAGGGACAAGCTATCATACTTTGAGGAAGGCTGAACTATGCCCAGGGAGCTTTAGAGCACAGGCAACTCTGGGCCAAGAAAGTAAATTTTGTAACCCAACACCCACAGCTACCTAAAAAAAATTAAAATCTCCAGACAGGCCTTTTAAAAGGCCTAGAACATCCAGTTACTCTGTCAACAGAGGGTTACAGAAACAACTCTGCCTTACCATTTTGCTGCCAACACAACTTCAGCCCTAACCAGGATGGACACTAAACAAGAGAGGGCTGCAGCCTGCTCCATTTTAGCAGTGCTTGCCCAAAGACATCTCACTTACATTTCCACTGACAAGGGCCTGGAGGAACATCACACGTCTAGGAAACAGTCATAAGCACCTCCAGCACGTGTCCACGTTACAACCATAGACCTGTGGCTACTGCTTGCCCCTTCGCTGGCATTTGTACAAATCCTAATAGAGCATGCAGAAAACACGAGGAAGAGGATGCAGAGTCCTCTGGCCAAACACACTGCTTCTGACTCTGAAACCCAGATAAGCCACAGAGAAACCCTAACAAGAGGCAACCAAACCATCACCTTGTATTTTTATACACTTTAAGTCAAGCATACACAGAGCACACAGCAACGATTGAGGCCAATTAACATAAGGTGTACTCAGAGGCATGCTGCTTTCCTCAATCCCTGTCAGCTTGAGGCTTCTCTCCCAGGCCTGTCCTGAAGCCACACACCAGACCTGCCTGAGGAGGTGGAGTTTGCATGAAGATACCATTGGGTTCCCCCTCCACTGAGCCTGGAGGTGTTTAAAAAACATATAGATGTGGTTCTTAGTGGCATGGTGGCGATAGGCTGATGGTTGGACTTGATTATCTTAGAGGTCTCTTCCAACCTGAATGATTCTGGAATTCCACTGACTCTTTGATCCTTGCTAAAAATGCAGGGGGAAAAAATAATATAAAAACCCCAAAGAAATGAGTCCCACTTTTGATGCACTTTGTCAGACAGCTCACTGCAGGGAGCACCAGGCAGCATTGGCAGCTTCAGTGGCAACAGGGAGAAATCTGCTGACAGGACTGATCTTTAAACTGGCATGTGCTGACCAAGCTGACTGCAGCTGGGGAGTGACCCTTGGCTGGGACAGCCAATGACTGGGAACATGCAGGTCACAGTCCTTCCTGCTTGAGGGAAGGAGATCATCACCACCACACACCAGAGGACTCTGGCCCAGGCTACCCTCTCCAAGTATTTCTGTGCATGGCTTGAAGTTGTCTCCCTCTCCCCAGATGATGTGCTAGACACACAGAAGGACAGCGTGAAACCAGGAATCATCTTTTCTGAGGGACTAGGCTGTTGAGATGCCTTCCTGGTGCCAGCTGGAGGCTCCAGCCCTGCTGCAGGAGATGCTCCTGCCTTCTCACCAGCTTGGGGGCTGCAAGAGCCAGAGTGCCACCAGCACTCAGCAGCCTCTGATGCAAGAGAGCAACATTTCACACCACTCTCAGATCGTGGAGCTTTCAAACTCATGGTGAGCCATATTGAGGGCTTCATCTCTCCTCTCTAAAGTAGCACACTCAACACAAACACATATGGGGAATCTTTCCACACACCAGAGCTCCCACCAGAACAGCTGTGCCAAGGCTGCAGTTGCTGTCCTGCCTACACTGCTCTGCTGTGGCCTTTCCCCACATCCATCACTCAACTTGAAAGAAAACAGGACCTCAAGTTCCAGTTCTGGTATCTCCTGTTCAAAAAGGACAAGGAACACCTGGAAAGGGTACAGAAAAGGGCCACAAAAATGATGAGGGGACTTGAACATCTCTCTTATGGATAAAGGCTGAGAGAGCTGGGGCTGTTTAATTTAGAGAGAAGGCTGAGGGAGGATCTTATTAATGCTTATAAATACTTAAGGGTCAAGTGTCAAGAGGGTGAGGCTAGTCTTTTTTCAGTGGTGCCCCAGCCCTCCCTCTCTCATGGGTGCTAGTGGCTGATGGAAGGACAGCTGTAATGCCCCATTGGGACTGTGTGTAGCTGTATGGGATGGTCAGGTTGAGACAGCAATATGGGAATGGTCCCACAGAACTCAGCTCAGCTGTAGCCATGTGAGAACAAACCACTGAATGCAAGAAAAGTAAATACACAGTTCATTGAATTTCTGCTACCCAGATGGAGAGATGTGATGTTAAAAGAGATCTGGGAACTTAAAATACTTAATGGGTGGGTGCCAGAAGGATGGGGCCAGTCTTTTTTCAGTGGTGCCTTGTGACAGAACAAGAGGCAATGGGCACAAAGTGGAACATAAGAAATTCAATCTAAACGTAAGGAGGAACTTCTTTTCTTTGAGGGTGGTGGAGCACTGGACCAGACTGCCTAGGGAGGTGGTGGTCTCTCCATCTCTGGAGACATTCCAAACCTGCCTGGATGCCGTCCTGTGCAATATGCTCTAGGTGAACCTGTTCTGTCAGGGGGACTGAACTAGATGATCTCCAGAGGTCCCTTCCAACCCCTAACATTCAGTGATTCTGCGACCCCCCAACACATGTTATCCAAGGTCAGCAAGAGGAAGGGCTAAGCTGCCACCAATACCTGCACTCACAGGGCTCAACCTACAAGAGCAATAAAAAGGTTTCACAACCATCACAGGCATCTTCCCCTGAGCCTGAGGCACAAAAGCAGCCTCAAGCACAAGAGCAGCTGACTGGGAGCCCAGCTGAGCTGCTGCTCCACCGGCAACACAGCTCTAGCTCCCGACACATTTAACCATAATTACATGGGTCACGTCGTGCCTCTGCCTCGGCACGCCAGCGGAGGGAAAGCCGCGGCCTGCCCTGCTCTGCTCTCATGCTGCAGCAGCTGGAAGAGTTATCTCACTTCAGCAAAAGAGCACACCCACCCCCACCCCCTGAACCGTTTAGAAATATCCTCAAGTGAAAGCCTTGAAGAATTTATCTAGATAACTTCTCAAAAACAAACAAACAACAAAGCAGCCAACCCCTCAAAGGGACTGACTTGATCATTGCCTTTAAGTATTTCCCCAGGGAGTAGAAATTGGATAATAGATGGCTCTGGAGGCTGACAGAGAGAGGTATAACATCATCCAACAGCTGGAACTCAAATTCAGAAACGTGTAACACAGAATTAAAGACAATTTCTGCAACTGAAACAACTTACAGGGAACTAATGGATTGTCCATTATTGACCTGGACCCAAAAAAAAAGGCTGAACAACATCTCAAACTAGGTTTATCACCACAAGCTCATAGCCTTCATTGTGCAGGTCAGCCAAAGACGATTGCAGCCTCTCAACCTGACAATCAGGTTACCTTAGAAACTCATTAAAAAAGGTAACAAGGCAAACAACCAGGGAAGCCCTGGGACAGAATTAAAAAACTGCATAAAATTCCTTTAAACTGCCAAAAAAATTAATCATGCCACCTTCTTTGTTATGCTGTTTCAGGAAACTGCACCTTGTACGTTTATATCTGAACTTCAGCTGCCAGGGCAGCCAAGCCACAGTTCAGCAAGTTCAGTCTGAGAGGACTGGGAAGAGAAGCACAACCTCCATTTCCCTACACAGTATATGCCTGCACAGGGTGCTTGCTGGCAGGGATCTGAGCAGCTCTCTTCTGCACTACCTGGCTGGCAGCTTGCTTTCAGCTCTGCTGCTGTAGAGGTGATATTGGTAGAAAAGTGCAGTAGGTTACTGCCACATACTGTGTATTTGGGAAGAAATATACACACTCACACACGTGTTCTTGTGGGTTTGGTATGTGCAAATTAAATTCATATAATGCATCAAATATGCAATACATATATATTAATATGTCTGTATACAAACTAAAATATATACATATTATTAGTATTGCCTCCAGTTCTGGGCTCCCCAGCTCATGAGACAAGGAACTACTGGAGAGAGCCCAGTGGAGACTACGAAGGTGAGCAGGGGAAGAAAGGCTGTTTAGCCTGGAGAAGAGCAGACAGAGGGGATCTTCTCAATGCTGATCAATATCTAAAGGGAAGGTATCAAGAGTATGAGGCTAGTGTCTTTATCAGTGATGCCCAGCAACAAGACAAGGGGCAATGGGCACAAACTGGAACACTGAAGATTCCACCTAAATGTAAGGAAAACCTTTTTTCCTTTGAGGGTGCCAGAGCACTAGATGAAGCTGTCCAGAGAGGGTGTAGAGTCACCTTCTCCAGAGACTTTCCAAACCCACCTGGACATGATCCTGTGCAACCTGCTCTAGGTGAACCTGCCTTAGCAAGGGGTTGGACTAGATAGTCCCCAGAGGTCCTTTCCCACCCCTACCAGTCTGTGATCCTAAGAAATAATGCCTACATAACTATAAGTATATAGAGATACCTCTAAAAAATGCACACCAATACATGATATGTATATATTTGCAATGAAATCAAAATGTGCACCACCTATACTTTTCACCATTCACACAGAACTTAGTGGTTAGGCTGCCTGCCTTGCACATGTGGCCTGCATGCAGCATTCCTATTTCTGAAGTTATAATCACATGGCCAAAAAAAAAAGACCAAAAAAAAAGCTAAGCAGAGAGAAGTGAAAAGCAGGCTTCAGGCCACCTCCTAGGTAAGTGAAGCATCCACCTGAGGTAGCAGGAGCTGCCACATGCTGCTTTGCTTTCCAAGAAGCAGCAGAAGTATACCCTTAGGTATGACTCCAGCTTCTCTGTTCATTCATGTCCTGATACAGCATTCTTCAGCCTGGCCTGGCCCAGCCCAGTCTAAAGCTTAACGGTAGTCATAGTTCAGAGGGTAAACCAGAGCTGGAACAAGGGAGAACGCATGCAGCACTCCATGCTATTTGTTTTACTTTTCTGTAAATACTTGAACAGCAGTGATGGTTTTATTTGAGAAGCCAGGACTTTGTAAGGTAGGAAGATACTCAGAAGAATGTGTGTTATGACTCAGTGTGGCTGGCATGTCTCCGGCCTTCTCTTTGGGTCTTTCCCAAGCACGCATCTCCTGACCCCATTCTCCATGCCAGGTTGCAGAAAGCAAAACAACAAAACACAAACCCTCTCTTTTTTCTTTTTCCAGCACTGCAGCCAAGGCTCAGTTAAAATCTCTGTGGCACCCAGTGCCCTAAATGAATATGCTTTCATGGTTCAACAGCCCCCAGAGAGTCTTGCCTGCAGATGGAAGAAGGTCATTTTGAAGCAATGGGAAAAATAAACCACAAACTTCTACCCTTTCCTCAAGGATATTTTTGAAAGAGAACTATTTCAAAGGGTGGTGGGTTTTTTTTTTCTGTATTTAGTTAGCAACAAAACAAAAATCTGCCTCTTGTCTGAAAAGCAGACAACACATTTTCAGAGATCACACAAATTATTTTGCAGCTGAAGGACCAAAATGGAAATGTTTGTTTACTAGATTCAAGACCTGCAACAGATCTTTATCTTTTGGGTGTCTATTACCCATGGAAAACGGTTATACCCGTTTTTCTTTAAAAGCCAGACCTAAGAGAAATTGGTGGAAAACCTAGATGTGCCTTCCAGAAAGAGATCATCTGTGCAGCCTTGAATGAGCTACAGCTGCTAAGTGCAATTAGCATGCTTACTCATTTACAAAGTCTACTTCCTCTGTATAGGGATGGCACAGTGTGAACCTCACAAGACAGTGTGAAGTTTCACTACTTTGTCAACACACATACTTCCCCTGGTGGGCTAGCAGAGGTCTCCACTGTATCACAAAGTCCCATCAACCTTCTCACCACCCCAAATACACATTGTACTCGCAGGGGTGAAATCCTGATGTTGGCCCAGTAGTGCAAACTCCCTCTGTACATAACTTAACAGAGGCTAGTGGGCCATTCCCTGACCAGACACCAGAAGCTCTTCAAAGCAGAAACTCCTAGAACAAATTTGAAGTTCCAGGCTAGTGAGTTGAAACCAGACTCTAACATATTCAGCTGAAGCCATATAAATAAAGATTTTTAGCACCTTCTGGCAGCTATTGTGCTGCCTGGACTTCTTATAGCTGAGCACAGCATCCTGCAAACCGGGTATACCCATGTATGCCCACAGTAATATCCTTGCAGTCTTTTGCTTACTATCAAGGTCCCTCCACTCCCTTCTCCTCCCAGAATAAAGTTCACACTTATGTAATATTAAACTATCCAGAGAGGATGTAGCAGTTTCTCATTTAAAACAAACTGCTTATATTCAGTGAGAAAAAAGAAAACCTCATGAATGGCTTAAGTTGATGAAGATTGATACAGCTTGGAGACTTTGTAGTACAGTGACTCATGCCTTCTGGAAAATGTAATCTGTTCTGTCTAGTTTAGGAAAATAGGTCATGTTTTAAAAATGTGCTAACTAACATGAAAAAAGGGGAAATTTCCTTTATTAATGGTTCAGTTGCAGCATTTAAGCATAGCTGGTAATTAGAGTAACTTTTTCCCTCATGCAGAAAACTTCCCCAAAGAACCTGTGTTACTTTACAGCTCCTGACTAGCAGAACTGCTGTTAACACAGCAAAGAAACAATGGAGGAAAATAAAAAAATATCTCTTCTTCCTGCTTTAGCACTTCCACAGCTTTCATCTCCTGCAATCTCCTGCTGATTCACGCTCATCCGCTGGCTCCTGCTGCACCAGAGACTGTGTTTCCTCCTTTCAGACCAAATTCTTCTAAGAGAGACGTGGAAGAGAAATGCTCTGGTTTTTGGGTCACCAAAGGCCTCAGGCACTTTTGAGCCCAGTGTGCTTCAACCTGCTCTTGCAAAAATACATTAGGTTAGAAGAGTTACCATCAAAATTTCCAAACAGAAGTCACTAGTGGCTTCACACAGGCTTCCAGAATTGAGACATAAAAATAATAATTCCTAACTTTATCCAATGAATTATTATACAATTGTTGGTTGTTTCGTTCATGATTTCTTTTACACAAACTCAAGAGGCCTCGGCAATGTTTCTGCACCTCTAGAACTCTACTATTCAAGGTGAAACCATCAAAAGTTTAAAACATCAACTGCTTCCCATGTTGGTCTGCCAAGATAAACACTTTTAAAAAAAAACAAAACGAAAACCAAACAAAAACCTAAACCCAAACAAATTCGGAGTAAAGCCAAGTCTACAGTTTCCTAATTTGTCAACTTACAGTAGGACTTCAACTCAAAAGTGACTGCACAGCTGTGACTTTCTTAGTCCAGATGAGGAATCGAATCAACCATTTTGCAAACAGAGCACCAGAGTTTGGGGCTCTGGTGACAGCCAGCAGTACAAAGCACCAAGCCACAAAAAGCTGAGGGTAGCAGAGTGCTGGAAGAAAGAGGTGTGAAGGTACAAGAAAATTATTCAAACTGGGGGAGTGTTTTTCATGACTGGCTTCAGTGAATTCCACCACGTGGGATGTACCTGCCCCAACTCCAATGCCAGAGCAGTAGCTCTTCTGTGGCTGTTTGACAAGCTTGAATAGGGGAAAGAGTTGAAATTTCACCTCAAGACAAGAAAAATTATCATCTTCAGCCAGATCAGCTCCTTTATTACTAACCATGTGGCCATACAGGGACAGAGAGAAAGGACTGCCCCTTTTAGCAGCCACCCACGCTTGAAGGGATGCCATCAAACCATGACGGTCACTATCAGGAAGGGAGGGCACTGCAAACAGTATTCAGGAAATTAAAATCACTGTGCTGTAATGCAACTGTTGTAACTTCCATGTACCTCACTGCATTCAGATGAGCCATACCCTCTTTCTCTGCAGTGAATTTTTTGGACAGTGAAAGGGAAATATATGGGGGTATATCTGCTAGAGGGACAGGGACTGCAAGATTTCAGGTAGGTCACTGCCTGAGAAGGCATGACTTTCTGTTTGACCATCACTTGCAGCCAACTGATACCTGAGGAAGAGCTCTGACTTGACAAATAGGTTCCTTATTTGATGCTTCCTTCAAAAAAAAGGGAATACCTCCTAAAATGCACATTGAGTTATTTTTGAAAGGGTATGCTGCACACAGACACATGCCTCTCAGGCAGAAAGCAAAACAATTTAAGCATCCTTTCTCACGTGGGTGAACAGGTCTAAAGCCTTCTAAAAAAAACAAACCAACCAACCTGATGAGGAACACTCATGCTGCACGTCTTCAATTCTCTGAAGCACCATGAAACAATGTATACTTATCTTTGATTACAGACTACCAAAAAACTACAGCTAAAATAGGATGAAAAAACAATTTATTGCATAACACAACTCTGACAGTCTGGGTTTCTGGCCACCAACTGAGCCTTTATAAAAATCTGCTGGGCAGCAGCCAAATCAGCTCTTTGAGTCTTGGCATGTCTGACATCTGAGACAGTAGTCAAGGCAGCCACATGTCCCGTGCCATCCACAGCCCTGCACTTCTACAGTTAAATGCTACCATCAAAGAACAGAGTAGCATGAGCCATTAAACATACAAAGGTAAAAAATCTCTGTGGATCTGACAACTCTGATCACCATGCTGAAGACTGAGAGCCACAGCAGGATTTTTTTTCCTTTTTTTCAGGATCTGGTATTAATTTGAACATAAAAGTAGCTTATTAAGAGGAGAGGAAACGAGAAGTGAGAAATGGTAGTGAGCTCCAAAAAACCTCTGCACTCCCAGCTGAAAATCGCTGCCATTTATAAATTTCACATTCCACATATTCTTACTCTGTCACCAGTTCTAATTAAAACTCTCCACCAAGTACATTTCAGCTAGACACATAAAACCCAGTATGCACAAAGAGTATTCAGCAGCTCAAGATAATGAAATTCAAATATATTCTTTCTAATTAATTTCATTTTGATTCAGTTCATATTTTCAGAAGGTGTGCAAGCTCCAGTATGCAACCATATGAATAGAGCCCAATAAAAAGCACTTTCTGCAGTTTAAATGTCTGCTAATAAGACCTACAGATGGGAGGTTTAATATGGCTAATCCAATCCTGCCACATATTACTAATTGTCTTAAGACCTTTTTCCACCCTCAAACAGAAAGCTTGATCCTTAACTTGAAAAATTCTAACCCCTTTTGCATGCTGGAAGTGTGGAGGTAGTAGGGAAGAGAGAAAGACACAATGGATGTGTTACAAATTTGCCTTCAGTATTTCTAGGGGAATTTAAAGAGATCTAATTTTTTGGCATCTCACAGTGTTTGAAAGGTCAGTGGTATCAGTATTTTAGCAAAGCTGGAATACTGTTGATGTGTTTAGCATCTATCCTCATGAGAACAAGAACAAGAGGAGGTCAGTGCTTACATTATTTCTCTGGTAGGACTTTGGTACCCAGATGATGAAGCCTTACCAGTAATCAAAGAAGATCTGCTCATCTATCTGCCTTCTAGGAGTATAGTAGTATAGAGCAGCAAAAAGCATGCACCTGCCCACATAAAACTTACTTTGCTCCCTTAGTGAAATAAATACAGTAGCCCAAAGCCTAATGAAGGCAGCAGGCTCCTGATGGGCACAGCTATATTAAATAATTTAGCTATTCTATACAGATTGAACCCCTGCAAGAGGACCTGGCCAGCAGCAACGTGAGCAGCACTGCCAAAGTTTGGGGCATGGCAAACTCTACCCAGAGGATAACTTGCACAGTGACGGACTTGCAAGTTTGCATAAATCTGATTCAAAGCAGGTCCTGGTGACACAAAGAATGCACTTGACTTGGCTTGGAAATGTTCATGCAGGCAACCACTAGGTTTAAAAGAGTATTAAAAAAACCCACACACAAACAAAAACCACAAAACAAACAACAACAACAAAAACACACCACCAAAACCACACAATCCACCAATCCATCTTGTCAATCTATAAGCCCAGGAAGGGTAGTGACAGAGGCAAACATGCTGAACCTATTTCTGGGAAATCTCAGGATATTGAGGCCTGAATCAATTTCACTGAACCAGATGGGGAACTAAATCAGTTATATCGACAGAGGCTCCTGGGATGGACACACCGATTCTGCATTAAGAGCATGACATGTTGATTTTGCTTGAGGTACTACCCAAAACGTGAGATTTTTATCAGACACATTTTGTCCTTGTTTACATTCCTGACTGGCAGAATATCCTTTGAAGCTGAGGGGGGAAGTATCCATTGAAGCTTAATTTCTGTAATGCTATTCAGTAAACTAAACTCATACTCTTCACTCCCACACCACTAAAGATGACGTATGAGGAGACTCTAAAGCTACTCTAAGAGCATTTTCAGGTCAGTTTAGTCACATCAGAAAATTTTCTGCATGAAGATCAGCTATATAATCAGTGAAAACCTACACTCTAAAGCTTTACCAACCTAGCACTTCAGTATTAGATGTATTTTACTTCTAAAATACTCCTCAGCAAACAAATAATGGCATTTTAGTAGCACAGGGAAGCAAATAATTTGAAGTTGCAGCAGATTGCTTCGGGTACCAAAGTCATCATTTCAGATGGAGCTAGGCTGAAGCACTGCTCTGCCACATGCAGCTTCAGCTCTTACTACAATTCAAAGCATGAAGGAGGGGGAAGAGCTAATGGCTACTGGCAACTCTTAAGATCTGGCCTGATTTGTGAAGCCACACTACATGTGCCCTGATTGGTTAAACTGAGAAGATCACAGGCAGCTGGGAGGTTTTGTGAGGAAAAAGAAGACAAAAAAAGTTCTTTCTTATGGAGATAGCAGGCTTTCCTCATTGCACAGGATGACTTTTAACACACAGGTGTTTCACAACACCCAGATCTGTGTTCAACTGATAAGGAAAAAAAACACAATCAAGTTTTGACCCTTTCATAATTTTTCCTTCCCAAACCAACAAGTCTGCATGAGAACTTCCAGAAAAATGGACAATCATTTTTCCTTCCCTTCTGTGGGTTTCTCAGTAGGCTTGGCTGGGTCAGTGCCAGGCAGCACAGCACCGGGGCAGGGGCGATGCACAGGCAAGACGCCAGTGCCCACGCTGTCACAGCTCCTGCAAGCAACAGCCTGCAGAGAAGGAGCCCCCCTGCTCCATCAGAACTGTTTGGGTTAGCCATCAATTC
The DNA here is from genome assembly GCA_013399015.1 of Galbula dea. Lineage (NCBI taxonomy): Eukaryota > Metazoa > Chordata > Aves > Piciformes > Galbulidae > Galbula > Galbula dea. The sequence continues at coordinate 81,438 of VWZX01001678.1, read as the reverse complement.
CCTCATCCTCTTCCACTCCCTGATCAATGGCAACATTCAAACTTTACTGAAGATATTAGAAGCACATCAAAGACAACCATTAAGCTTTTAAGTGCACTAATTGACATTTTAGCACTTACAAATCCATCTATGTGTTCTATCACTCAATTTAAGAGACTTGTTTCCCTGCATGGGAAGAGTTCCCTACGTTTTTAGAAAGTAGGGGGGATTTTCAAAGCTTTTTTTTTCCCCTGACAGGATTAGAGAATTGAAATTACAAATATAATGCACTTCAAAAAGTAACACATTTCACAAATTTAAGAGCTATTCCATAAAAGCTGTAAATGGCATCACAGCTATAACTCACAGGCTTCTAAGCTCCAATGAATGCAGCTGTTACTGCACGTTGAAGCCAATTCATTGTTACCTTCACACCACCACAACTGAAAACCCCAGCTATGATATTATGAACTGCATGGTGCTACATTAAAAGGGGAGAAAAAAAAACAAAAAGAAAAAAAGGAGAAAAAAAACCCACCCAAAACAAAACACCAACCCCTGTGTGATTTTGCAGCTCCTTCTTTCTTCCTCTGCAAAGCTAGTATCAAACAGACACTAAAACCACAAGTGAATGCTTTCGATTTTTCTACAGTTATTGTCCCACAACAGGATCCAGGGAAGCATTTCAGAACAACCCCCTACAGGTGCTGCAGAAGCAGAGGATACAGCATTCCCCACCCCAGGTATGGTGACTTACAGCATATGAGCCACTATGCAGCGGCCAAGCCCAGCCTCTGATTGCAGAGGAGCATCTCAATGACAGCAGGTCTGGACCCTTTCTATTACTGTCATATACCAACATGTTCACCTTCTGTTCTGTTAGAGAAATCCTCATTCAGTCCCAATATTTAAAGCAACAAGAAAGATCAAATTAAATTCTCAGGGTTTTAAGCCGTTCAGTTCATTGCTAGATCTATTTTCGGGTCTGAAGCTGCCAGCCACCCCCGCAGAATCTGTGTGCTAAACAAGGCTTTTGACAGCCTTGTTTATACCTTCCAAAGCAATCAAAGGCAAAACATTACAAATCAAAGAACCAGGAGACAAAACCAGTACTGTACATAACAGAAAGCTCAAAAAGCTAGCCAGCAGCAAACATGCTGCTCACCGAACCCTGCAGAGCAATAGGGGGTAAGGCAGGAAAACAGAAATGGATGGGATCAAGTAAGAACAGGTTTGTGATGTGTGTATGCAAACATCTGCAGGCAGGACCTCTGAAGTACATATCCCTCAAAAAGAAGTGAATGCAGAACCTCAAGACAAGGAGCAGACAAAAGAATTCATTTCCTCCAAAAATGCCACGGGGGAAAGGGCATAATTTAAGAATTTCAGTTTAAAGATTGCTGGGGACTTTAGGTTTTCACTAGTATCAGAAAAACACCCAAGAAAACAAGTCCAACATTTCTGTGGTTGGGATTTAAATGGGAACGCAAAGTCTGCATTTTGGGACCTAGACAGTTCTACTACACAAGCAGTTACCTCCAGTTCATACCTTTCCTTAGAGAAGGCGAAATCCAATTTTCTGTTCAATTCTTCCCTATGTTGAATCTACACTAACAACTGAGTCAGTTTTACTCGGTGACACACAGTGTGTACAGCATCACCCATGCTTTAGCAAACACTCCACATGAGGGAAGCATGTACATTAAAATTACACCCAAAAGAAATTCAGTACTGTGCCTTTGCTACCATCTTCCTTTAAACCTTTCACCTCTTAAACTGCAAGCTCAATGTCAGATTATAAACATCATAAAAGCTCATAAAACCCAATCATAAAACTGCCAGCTCATTTCAAGATTATTTGCTCTTAACCTTGCAAACCCATCATAATCAGTACAAGAATTGCCCCATCTCTCTGCAAACCCCAACCCCTCTTTGCTGGTATCAAGCTAAGGTCACTGCAATCACCACTTTGGTCACTGGGACCGGCAGACACTGCACTCTTACCTTGGAAGTGAACCTTCTCAGATGAGCCTCTCAGGACATGACCCACCTGCTAAACTGTCCCGAGCAACAGTCCTGACATCAGCTTCTGACAAAATGATTTGCTACTTCACCTTCCACTCCCAAAACCTAGCTTTGTATGTCACACAGGACATCTGACAGAGACACCAAAACCTTCTGCAAAAGCAGCAGGAGCTAATACCAAGTCAGGATTTTGGAGGCACCTCTATGGGCCCCTCCATCCCATGCAACAACATCTACCTTCAGCCTTATCAGAGGCTGAGCCAAGCAACACAGCACCTGCCCAGAGAATAAGTAGCAGCCCAGGCTGATAGATACCTCCTCACACATCATTAGCATCAGATGCTACTGGTTGTCTCAGCCTGCATTAGGAGAAAAGGCAGAGTTTAATTATTTGGGCTGTGGTTCCAGCATGACCAGCCACATCATTTCACTCCTCTCAAGACAAAAGGCTGGATGGAAGCTCTGTTAGCTTCTCTGTAGAAAATAAGTTTTAGTGAAATGAAATTGTCATGGGGGTCTAGGCAGAGCAGAGCTTATCAACAACAGGTTTATGCCAAAATATTTCAGGAGCTGGCTAAACCACATCTAGCATAACATCAAGCAATGGCTCAGTGAAATAAGGGTTTTGAAGGCAGAACGATCCTGTCTGTGATTTGTAGGACAGACCATACCCACCCCACCTAACAATAAACTCAACCCAATCCTCACTCTTCAAGCACCAAACCACTCTGGTTTTTGGCTTTGCTGTGCACTTGGAGAAGACAAAGCAAGGTAGCCAGAAAGGGGGAAGAGAAAAAAAGAAGAAGGAGGGAAGAAAGAGACGAAACCAAAGCCTGGATTATACACCAGCCATACATTTTTAGGCATGGGTCAGCTCTTGCAGTCTCTTGGCAAATGAGCTGGCAAGTTTAGGAGCTGTGTTTCTGTTTATTTCAATTTGCAGCCTATTGATTTTACTGTTTTGTGAGCTCACTCATGAGTTATATTGGAACTGGAGGCTGAATGCAATGATGGACTGGGCAAAGCAGATCCACCCACCCGAAGAGAGCATCTCCTCTGCTGCCTGCCTCTGCTCCCAGCAAAACAAGCAGCACCACGCCTGTGACACTGCATGCAGGCAAAAGATTAGCCATCCATCATCCCAGTCCAATGTGATTCCTTTTCAAGCCTCCCTGACAGATACTAGGAGGAGGGACAGAGCAGCAATGATTCCACACCCTGTCGTGGGCAGGCACAAACTTGGTAGCTCGATTTTGCCACTGGAGCTGTCTTCGAAACACCAGGCACGTGATTCCATCCACTGACGTTACACTAATGCAACAGCCTCTGAGAGCAGCAGCTCCAACAGGATGCAGGCATGGAGCTACATACGCCTGGGGAGAGCAAATCAGACTGAATCCTAATTAAATCTAACAAACAAAAAACCAAACCAAAAGAAAAAAAGGTGTGACTTGTTTAAATGCCTTTGCATTGCTAGGTGACCTACTCTTTCCTGCAGCTCCTGAATCCTAGCCATGGCAAGCTGCTGCATACAGCTGTAGCAGCAATGATACAGCTTAATCAGTCAATGTTTTCACAACACATATTTCAAATATTAAGCACTTATTGAAGACTTAGAAGTTACTGTGTAAATATTTGTATTATATTATACTGCTAAGGCTTCCTTGCCAACTGTGGAATTTGAAATCTATCTTGTCTGATAAAGCTTTATTTGCATATCACACAGCTCTCAACAAAGTGAACTGACTACATTTACACCAACTCCATTCAAGGAGTCCATGTCACAAAAGAGTGATTCAATGATTTGGTTTTTTGTCTCTGGTATGTGGCTAAACTAAACCACAGGCAGCCACGAGGTCTGGTTGGGGTTGACGTTAACTGCTCTCACTAGGTGACAACATTCACAGTGAAAGCACTGGAGAAATGCACCTTGCTCTTAAAATAGCCCACAACCAGCATGGTCTACACCAAGAGCTACATATTCCCAACACAGAGTCTTAAGAAGACTTGAGGAGCTGGTGCTGCCCACAGACCTTACATCCACAGCACTGCTACAGTCTGCTTTGGCGCTCTAAGGATGCCAAGATGCCCTCAGGCAGCACAATAGCCCCAGGGGTAGCACAGCTATCTCCAGAGGGGAAAGGCAGGATTTTATCCACCTGTTGGACATGGAGGCAAGTAGAGTTTATTTGGGTCAGATTATCACCTCTCACTATTTTACAAGAGCAGGGCTGTGAGAAGCTGCTAATGCTCAGACAAGCAGCTAATGCTTGGGAAAACATGATCAAGACACAACCAGCAGCAAATGCAAACACTGTTATTAGTTGCAGACACAAGTCCCTTATGTGGACAAAATAAAAGCCTTCAAAACCTTGTGAAGTTTTTCACTGTTTCTGTAAAAGACAACAGATTCAAAAGGGCTGGTTTGCCACAGATCAGTAGGAAATACTCACTGTCTGAAAATGTTTTTCCTGCCCTCACCTCCTTCCCCAAAAGTGTCACTTAAAAGCAAAAAGGAGGCTAATGGGACTCTGTATTGACTTCAACAGTTGAAACCACGTTGATCATCATGTCAGCTCTGAAAAATCTGTGTGCCTAAAGCACCCACTGTATTGAAGACAACCCTGGAGTGCCATAATCTGTTCACTCACTGAATCCAACTCGCAGGTTTAGTCTTTATTTTCCATACTGAATGAATATTTACTCCCTGATGAATTTAGTTAGACTTGCACAATCAGACGGTAAAAAGGGGGGGGAAGTGGAGAAAAAGAGTTGAAGTCGCATGCTACCTTTCCACAGCTCTGCCAGCTGGAAATACACCATCAATTGTCTGTTCCCTACGTGACATGAAAGCAGAGGAGCCTGCTTAATAGAAATTCACTCAATTTCACCATGTTTACTTCAGGTTTAAGAAAATGGCCAGGAAGAAGACAGATTAAATATTTTTCCATCTACAAACCTCCTTCTCTCTTATTTTGTAACAAGCTTCTAGCCTCACACCAAGTTTATGATGTTTCTGATTTAAGGAAAATGGTAGAACAAAGTAGACATGGAAATATTAGGAGAATTTTCCTTCATTTCCAAATCTGAACAGTATCATACTAAGAGAAAAAGTCCAAGCATTCTGTCTGTGTCACTCCCAAGGTATGCACTCCTTAAACGTATGTGCATTTCTGCTCTGGAGAGCTATGTCCCATTTCCATAAACAGGCAAAGACACACACAAACAAACAGCAGAATGCAACAGTTTTTGTCAGCTGGCTTATGAAAGAAAACCAACACCTAGTACTTCCTTCTCCTACCTTTTGCTATGCACAGGAAAGGACAGACAGACAGACACGGATTGCCCAGGAGTTGCAGTGTCTCAAGCCTCAGGCTTGAGCCTAAGCTCAGGGTTGCTATCACTCACAGCCCCGTGACAGGGAGCCAATTTACCAGCCCCAGCCTACTACAGATAAATAAACAAGCAGCACATTGTTCACAGACATCTGTCTTATTTTTTGTCTCCTCCTTCCCACTCAAGAATTGCTACTAATACAACAATTACTTAACCATATAAATCTGAGGTTAATAAAAAGACCATGATTTGAGTGACAATATCTACTTTGCCATCACAGAACTAACTCTTTATTCCCTATAAATAAATGTTATTATCTGGGAATTGAACTCTGAGTGGGGAACTAGTAGCTTGCTTTCTTAGATGCTTCAATACATTAAGTGCTTTGCATTATGGGCAGATCAACTGCCCATTCACTAAGAAAGGTTACCAAAGTGATGCTGTAATCTCATTTAGCTCCCACAGTGTTTACCTTCTATAGCTAGTCTTGGATAGCAGAGGAGGAAAAAAAAGTGCAACAACATAGCTGGGACATTCAAATGAGGAAAGGGAAGAGAAAATATTTATCTCCTTAGGTTAGAGATCCTTTTCCTTCAGCTATCTCACCAGAAAGGCATGATGCCAAAAGTATGGAGAGGTAGAAAGTAATTTACAGACTGGAAGCACTTTGAAATGTAGATGAGAAAAAAGGAAAATCAAAACACTGTAAAGTAACTTCAGCGTTAAACAATCTAGTGTATTGTATAGCAAATCTCAATGGATAAAAACTCAGATCCATGACCAAAAATACATGCATAAGGTCAAAACAATGAAAGGACAAAAAGGCACAAACCACAAAGTTTGAAACCTGTCATTCCCTTTGGTCCCTTTTTCCCTGTTTCTGCCCTATAACTCTCACCAGGGATGGCCATCAGGGAAGACCCACAAAAAACTTCTGCTTCTTGTAATCATAACAACAAGTCCTGTAATAATAACTCCTCATTGCTGTTGCAGAATGGGTTTCTGACCTGAAAACTGCTGGCACATGGAAAACAGAGATGGAAAAGAGAAAGCTCAAAATTCACCTCCAGGACTGACAAGGGAAGAGCAGTATGAGAAAACCAACCAACCAACCAAGGCTACTGGTGGAAAAAGCACATATTCTGCCTCAGCCAGGCAAGAAACATGACATACTAATGAAAAAAAAAAAAAAGCAAAAAAAAAAGTTGAGAGAAAAGAGAAACAGGACAAAAAATTTGGTAGTGATAGAAGGCTGACTGAAACCCAAGGCACATATCTAAGCATGCAGAAGTAAGTCTAACAGATGAAGTATGCACAGATGTCAAGCTACTTAGTGTAACAATGTTGCTTACACTAAGCCACTGCTGAACACCATGTCCAGTCTCACTCACAAATTAATCATTTTTAGGTGGAGTTTCTAGGTGCTTGCCTCCCTCTGCTGAAATCATCCCTTTGCTTTGCTTTGCAGACATACCTGAAACAAGCTAGAAACATGCTTGGTCCAGGATAAGCAGTCAAGGACACAGCACAAACTATGATGCAGATGGCACTACTATCAGGTTCCATAATAAATCTTCTTTTCATTTAGAAAACAGGTTTAAGATCCTGGACACATTAATTAACTGGGACTACTAGGCAGTGTTCCGGGAGACAGACCTGTCTGCTGCAGCTGCAGGAGGCAGCATCTGCACAGCAGGATCCTGCACACCCAGTGGGGGCTCTGGGAATGGGCCAAAGCTCAGGAGAGGAGCAGTGGTCAGCCAGGCCTTGGGATGAGTTTCTGACAGTGGCTGGCCCAGCTGGAGGCAGTTGGAGTGGTGCTCATCTTCACATTGTAGAGCTGCCACAGTCAGGAAAGGAGGGAATCAAAATGAGAATATGGACAAGGGGGCCAAATTGTCCCCAGAACTGGGAACTGGTGGTGGGGCTGCAGCTAGAGAGTTGATCCCAGACCAGGACAGAGAGATACTAAGCACAGAGAGATATCAGTAAGAAGGAGATGTATGTGGCTGTAGAAGAGGTTCCCATCCTTTTCCTCTATGGCACATTTCAAACATTTCAAATAGGTTAATTCCCTCATCCTTATGCTATGACACTTCTCTACTTACTTGAAAGCAAGGGAAAGACAAAGCATATTTCTGCTTGAACTGAAAGTCAGGCTGCTAAATCACCTTGGGAGCAGGCTGACAAGATTTCACTTCTGGGGAACAAAGATTTGCTCATCCCCTTGTGCCTTCACACAAATTTCCCAGCCAACCATGAGCTCCAAGGGACACCATGTGGTAAAGGCCATTGTCCCACTACCCAAATGCAATGCTGCTCCAACTCCAGAGACCAGTCATGTGGGGCAACAAAGAGGCAAGAGGCAGAGCACCCATCCCACTGGAGCACCTGCTATTGGGGTTGGAGGTGCACACAAACCTGCTCTACACCCAGACAAGGCCACCCACAGGGATGTCAGAGCCAGCATGGGGGAAACCACCCTGGAAAGGAGGAGACAAAATGGCTTCACTTGCTTTTTGCTTTGTTTTCCCCATTCTCCTTCTTATCTCCACTGCTGCTTGCAGCTGAATGTAAAATAATTACAGAAGTTTGAAAATGAAATCAATTAGTAAATGGAAAGAGCATGTCTCCATTTCAGCCAAGCATCTTCCAGGGCCCAGCTGCTGTATTTGAGCAATAACAGTGAGGCTGCTTGTTTAATTACTCATTTATCAGAAGCAGGCTTGGGTGCTGTTCTGGGCAGTCTCCCATGCACTGGCAGGTAACAGGCAGGGAGATGCTCTTGGAGCAGCTTTTCTGGCTGCTGCACCAAGCAAGACACAACTAAAAGATTTATCTTGCACACTGCGTTCATAGACATAAATTTGACTTAATTAAAACAAGTTGCTCTGTGAGCAGCTGAATTAATGAGATTCTGGCTGCATGTGGACCCACGTGTTCAGCTACCCCAGCACTATGCTCCCTGCTGGCCAGCCACTGGCCACTGCTGCTCTGGGAAGGGCCACCAGCTTCCCTCCTGCTCCTGAGTTCAGCCACACCACTTGCAGGTGTTATACTGGAGAATCCTAGCCCTCTTCCCAATTCCCTTGAGATCTGTCAATGGATCATGAAACTGCTGGCAAAGGGCAGAAGGATGATGTGAGTGCACCAGCCAATTCCCCACACCTAGTGCCCTCCTTCCCTTCACTGCATCCTTGCCTTGCTCCTCCTCACCCCAGCTAGTACAAGCATGGCCCAAACCCTTGTGCTGGCTGTCAACTCCCTGGGCCCTCCAACAGTTTTCCTCCTCTCTAACAGCACACTGGATTTCTGCTCATGTACTTCCAGTCTCCACCAAGAACAGCATTTGAGATGACTGCAAAGCAACTCATGCTTTGCCATCATTTCCACAGACCTTCTTGCAACAGCTTATAGCAGGCATCTACCAGCATTATGCTTCCAGGAAGAAGGATACAGAGGGAGAGGTGCAAAGCATGTAATTGCTAGGAAATTCACAAAACCACTGGTAGGACACAAAATCATTCCATTCTTCTTCCATCAGTCCATTCTTGGCATTACCTCACCCCTACAGCACAGAAGCTCAGTCCAGCCCAAGATACTCCAACAGCACAACTGTAGACTATACCTGCAACTGTCAACCCTTACCAACCCATGCAAACTACAGGTCCAAACATGTCATTTCACCAATGTCAGAAAGGTAAGGGAGGCATATCTCAAGGAGTCATGCTAACAACCTGACATCCAGCCACAAACACTGCAAATTAACCAGGGAGGATTTACTATAAACTCAAGCAAGCCAACAGGTAGCCATCTAACAGTAAGTATTTGCCACTCTGTAAAAACTTTGCTATTTTCAAATGTACACTCTAAGTATATGAAAAGTGGCTTGAAAACTCTTATTATGAGAATTTAAACCAAGAACCACTATGTCTAGCAGCATCCAGTGAAGGTTCTACTTCTGAAAATCAGAAGTTTCTTCCTGTTCATTTTACCAAAAATAAATGTCTAAAAAAATGCCTCCTTTTTTTTTGTCCAGTTCAGCATTACAGGTAAATAGCACAGCTTTGGCATTAACAGTCTTAGAATAAGAGAGCCACATTAATAGCTGGATAACAAGATCAGGTATCAACTGGGTAGTGTGACTGAAGAGAGAAGTAAGTATCTGGGGAAACCAGGGCAACTCTCAAGGCCAAGGAGAAGCCATGAGCTATCAGCTATTTCAAGGTCTCACTCCCTTCCTTTTGTCCCCAGTTCTGAACCCTTTGCTTCAGCTGATCTCAAACAGCAACGGGTTTTTTTGACACTGCTACTCCTGATGGTAGTCAGAGAAGTCCACAGCAAACCTGTTTTTCCTTCCGTGTTGGAAACATACTTGACTTTTAAGGAAATGCAGACTATCAGTGTAGTCTGACCTGAGGACAAAGTCATGCCTCCATGCAGAAGCCAAGCCTCTTGGGTGGTGGAGAGCTGAGCTGGTTTCTCCTGCAGATGCAGACCAAGTTCCCACCAGACCCAACTGTACAGAAAATGTCTTCTCCTACTCAGTGCAAACAACCAGCAACTTGTTTCTCACAGTCTTAGCTGAAGGAGCTTTTGAGACAGATCTTCATGTTTGTCTGTCTGCTTTTGTAATGGTTTTTAACTAATTGAAGTAAAAGCAGCAATAGGGATGTGACAGGCTTCAGCCTCAGCTACCAAACCTCCACCACCTATTTTGGGTGTCCCCAGAAACCTCACGCAGGCTGAAATCCAAGCTGCTGCATCCTCACACATTTTATTTTCTTTCACATGTTTACACCTCTGCTGCTAGGTTGAAGCTAGAGCAGGCAATGTGTCTCTGTGCTGAAATCACACCTTTGTGTCATTACACAGACATACACCATTACAAACACAATCAGGTCAGGAAATGCAGGTACAACAGCCCAACCTCTGCTGTAAGCAGACCTGTAAATCAGCCTCTGTAATCAACCTTGTGTTTTAGGAGAACACTTTTTAAGATCCCACCTAGGCTTGCTTAGAACCACAGTTCTATGCAGAGTGGGGACTCTTCAACCCCTGCACAAAGGCTGGAGCGTGGAGGTTGACTCTGGCAGGTAGATGAAAACCAGATGGGCTACAGAGCCACTCAGAATGGGCCAAGGTATGCATAAGAGGAGCTGGAGCTGCAGCAGCAGCATGAAAAATGATGGAGGGTAGGCATATGCCAGCAAATCTGATTAATATTGCTGTCCCCTTTAATAGCAATGCAAAGAGATTTCTTACTGTGGAAACAACATGGTTAGAAACAAAGCAGGAGCCTGGGAAGTTAAGAACCAATTTAGGGATTTTCCAGGGGAGTTTTCTTTACTACCTTACTGCTGATCACTGGCACTGACAGAATAACAGAGAGATAAACCCAGAAGTCTGTAAGTAGGGAGCAACAAAATCTGTGTTGTTACACTTTCATTCACCTGCAAATCCCTATGCAAAAACATTCTCAGACACACCAACTACCACACACCCACCCCCCCACACACACACAGACACCCCCACACTAATCACCTTGACAGCTGGGAAGGCATGGGGGGAGATATGTTTTCGGCCTCTTAAAACTAGCTGGGGAGGCATGGGGGGAAATATGTTTTCAGCCTCTTAAAACTAGAAGGCATATACATCCAAAAAGATGTGTGGTATAAAATTATAGACTCTTTGGAAGTCAAAGAGAGAAAGAAGTCAGGGAGATTTTCATCAGGTGAGGATTTCACTGGGAAGCATATAAAATAATCCCATGATGTCAGGGGAAGTGGCTACAGTGGGTATGGTATAGTTAAGTTCTTCAGCAGAAAATCAGGCTGAAGAGAAGAAGGCAAAGTTAAAGAATTCTAGTTCACTGAACATACATTTGCCACTCAGTTGTAGAAGACCAGCAAGCAAACTGGGCATGAAAACAGCCTGTTACCAACAGTGTCCAGAAAAAGGTGTTCAAGGTGAGCAGCCCAGCCACCCCTCTCTGCAGACAGGCTGCACCGAGGAATCTGCACACCCCTGCGAGTGTCTGCACATCCAGGAAGCCCCAGAGCTTGCAACACCCTGTAGCTTAATTGCTCCTGATATGTCTATCATATGGTGAGAGGGGCAGAGAGAAGTTCAGCTCAGGCAAAGCTGTCCAAGCTATTTTTGTCTTGGCAAGTCTGACTTTATCAAGTGAACTTTGTTCCACACCATCACTGCCACTGGAAACCCCGTGTGCTTTGGCACTTGTAAGACCTCTAGGTGTTGGCAAGGAAACACAGAAGGATGCACAAGATTAAAACCAGAGCTGGAAGCTGAAAATTGCTTTTTAAGTCCCTTGCATATTTTTTTCCCCTTTGTTTAGCTGATCCAGAGCTGCAGTGGACAGGAGGGGGCGGGGGGAAAAGTGTTGGCATTTTCTTTCCAGCCTTAATTTCCCTTTCTGGTATCCTTCCTTTCATTCAGCTGTTCCACAGGACTTACTCTTATGGCTGGCAAGCCAAGATCCATAAACTTGCTCCAAAACTCCACTTCTAAAGCTGACCAGTGCCAGAATCCAGCTTTATTTCTATGACAACTCTACTCTTCCTACTTTGTTTTATTTCAAACCTAGCCTTTACAGCAAACTACTTGGTGGAACTAGAGGAGTATTTCCAAGGAGGATATATTTCATCTCCAGGCCTTTCCTCACCAATCCACCAAATCAGGTAACTTACAATGAGGAATTAACCAGAAAAGCACAGCCAGCTAGAGATCTGGGTTAAAAGGAAAGCCAGCTGGAATCTGTCTGGTTCTTCTAGAAGTATTCTGAATTTCCCCCCAGACTTCAGTACCTCCAGATATTGCTTTATTAAAAATAGTACAAATCAGTCCTTACAGTTCTTTACTTTCCATGAAGCATTTTCTGCAATGGCATCATGCCACAAGAAGGTCCTCAGGGAGTCCCACTCTAAATGTTTCTGTTGGCAAGTCATGGGGGTAACCACGAAGGACCTGGCCACCAGTGACCCCAGTGGGTAGGCTGAGAGGTGGTGGTACTGCTGCACATTACAGCAAGGAGCCTGAAACTCAAACTGCTGTGCAGCTGCCCCCAAAGCCAGACTACAACATGTGAAGGAGAAAATCCCATTAAAGATCCTATTTCCTCTGGAAAGAATCCTTTCCCTTGATTTTTACCAATACTTTCATAACTGATCCGTGAAATACAAAATACAGGAAAAGATCTTTTGTTAAAGAAATCTAACTTTGGATGGGGGAGCATTAAAAAAAAGGCAGTATTTCCAATCAACATTTTTTTTTTGACACTACCTAGTGCCACAGCCTAAATTAGTTGGAAAGAGAAAAGGTGACAAATAGATTTTAATTTCAATGTAATGATTCACAGCTTACAGCCCCCAGCCAGATCCAGCCAACGAGAAAGGTTACTCATTTTGAGCATCACAGTATATACCCTCATTCACAAGGGCTAGCTTTACCTAGCTGTCCATGAAACAAGCAGCACAAATGCATTTGGCTTATTATTAGAAAAACCTTTGTTTAAGACCACAAATACTTTCAAATTTTTCCCTTCTTTTTTGTTGTTCTCTACAATTACTTCATTCAACCATTCACATCAGTGTACCTACCTGTGACATACACACTTGAGACTATTTTTCCATTCCCAAAGACATAAACTCCATAGATGAGTACATTTCACTCAACCTGAAAGTGGTGATCAGTGACTTTAAGTCAAAAAAACCCCAATCCTTCCACCCCTACTAATGAAGCTAAACCTTTCCATTCAACTCTCCTTTCACCACAGCTGCTTCTCTTATCACTCCAGCTGTACTTTCCTCAGCTGCAACATGATGCTCAGGTCGAGAAGAGCTTAGAATATTTATTTTTTAACATAGGGATTGGGTCTTTTTGTTTTAACCATTTTCCACACCAAAATCTCTGCCCCAGGAGGCTAAAAAGAATGCAGAACTTTATCAAGGAGTTTCTGTAGTCACCAAAATCCAGTGAGCTACAGATCTTTTTATTGTTATTTAAAAGTAGCATTACCCCTTCTCAGAAAGTTGATGTGATGGAAAATTCACTACAGGCCTAACATTGCTAAAATGTCCTGAAGAATAAATAAAGGCCAAAAAACCCACTGCAGCTGAAAGAAATGCCCGAAAAAGCTGGGAAACCAGGCACAATTGCTAGTAGGCTTCAGAGGCTATGGGGCACTTAGCATTTAAGTTGAGACAAATGTTTCAAGAATCCTAAGGAATACAGAACATAATGGCAGCAATTTACATTTTGGAGTTAAAAGAAAGAAGGCATGCATGTTACAGAGAGGGAAAACACACAGAAAGAATTACTTCAACAGCTACAAAAATCCCTTGGGAAAATAGGATTTCAGTTTGAATCTGTTTCTTCCTATTTCTTTCCCCTTCTGGAAAGAATTACTACTTTTTTTCTGTCTTTCTTTTTAACAAGTATACACATATAATACACACGTATGAACTGCATTGAAAATTGTTCAATAAAATTACTACATTAAAGAAACCACACACAGTTCCAAGAGAATCCTGAAAGACAGACAGATCCTGTTCTCACAGAGCAGAACTACTGCCAGATACACAGGACTGCCCAAAGTCACAGAACAAAGAGAACTCGGGCAGATGAGCAACATGTGGCAAACCTTTAATCAGCTTTTTTTTTTTTTGCTGTGCGTGCTAACAGCAGCCAAAGCCAGCACCAGGAATGTCAATATTTCACAGAGCAGAACAAAACCAGCCTTGACAGCACTCTCAGGGCATCTCCCAGTGCCAGCAAATGGCAGTGCAGGGCAAGCTGAAGAACACCTTTGAAAATCAAACCCATAAAGCATGCTGGATGATGCAGTCAGAAGATCTGGGATCTTAAAGGGAAAAAAAAAAAGAAAAACAAACAAAAACCCACACAAACACCACTTTAAAAAAAAGGAAAATCCCCAAAACACACACACACACAAGTAACCAACCAACCAACCCAAACCAACAACAAAAACCTAAGGCTCTACTGTCACTCGGTGCCAGGCACTTATCCCCATATATATCAGAGTACCTATGGAAGACATTTATTGATATACAGAGAGAGAGACCTGACTTGCCAGCAAAAGTTGTTTGCCTCTCCTTCTCCCAAAGGAGGACATCAGGAGTCCCTCAAGCACAGAGAAGTGAGGAGCTGCAGGTAAGCAATCTGCTGCCATCCCTCACCTGTGCCACGATGGGCCACATGCTCACCACACACAGGGACAGTGCAGGAAGCCTACACTGCCAGCAGAAGATCTGGAAAGATGCTGGGGATCAAGGTCTTGTGTCATAGTTTATCTGTCCTACCACCAGGCTGGATACACTTACACAAATGCAAAAATGCAAGCCCCCAACCTTCTTTCTTCCCAGCATACAGGCAGCCCTTAGGCAATGGAGCACCCCCATTCAGATGTGAGATGCAAACCCTTCTACAAACTGAAAGACAAGCTGAGGAGGGATGGCAGCCACACATGCCTTCCTCCGGCCAGAAGCTCATGAATCACTGATTCAAGTCTTCTGGTCTAGACACAGCAGCTTACTGGAACTATGTCAAAAGCACCAGGTTTGTCTCACTGGGCTCAACAGAGAACAAATCTGCAAGTGGGTTTGCAGCTAGGATTGTCATCCCTTCACATCCTAGACCCTTCCCAGTAAGCAGCAGGCAGCACAGACTCCTCACCAGCTTCTGGAGAGCAATACCAGCTCACAGCCCACCAATGTACTGGCCCTCCTCCACAGGGGCACTGCATACATCCC
The DNA here is from genome assembly GCA_013399015.1 of Galbula dea. Lineage (NCBI taxonomy): Eukaryota > Metazoa > Chordata > Aves > Piciformes > Galbulidae > Galbula > Galbula dea. Next base: position 66,307 of record VWZX01001678.1, on the reverse strand, counting down.
TCTGCACTTCATTCACCTACACGGTGGAAAGCCAAGATGAGTGCTTCCAATTCAGAGAGGTGGCTTCAGAAAGAACAAATTTTCCTGCCTCCCCAAAGCCCACAGAAAAACAGAGGGTGGAGAAAGGCTTTGTAGATTAAAAGAAAAACAAAGAAACAAACAAAAAACCCAAACTCAACTGGAGTGCAAGGAAGGGCAGTACCTGTAGCCAAACATGAGTCAAAATGGCCATGAGATGACAGAGAGAAGTATTTCATAAAGCTGCTACTGGAACTTTTATTGTACTTCTCAAAATTCTCCTCAGGGCAAGGCTTTGTTCAGGTTTTGCTCATTAGATTTCTGCAGCTTCCACCCTGTATTGGGCTATTTGACATTACAGGTTGCTCTAACCCACACAGACACATCAGCCCTGCATCAGAAACCTGAAAGGAGCTGCAAGATCAACAGCCTAAATCGTTTCTTGTGCTGAGGCTTTGTTCTCTTCTTTTACCTCTGATCCAGCAAATTAAATTCTGTTTAACCTAAGAGTCGATATTGCTACTGATTTGCATGTACTTACTACAGGCACACATGTGGGTTGTCTGAGAGTGAACATTTTTCAGGGTGATCTGATGAAGATTAAGGTAATTTACTTGAGAACTGCATAAGCATAAACCTTAAAAAAAATATTTGAAAGCACATTTCACCGTCAAAACCTCTGTACTCTTTAGATTCTAATTTATGCCTTTAAGCATGAGGTAGAGCTGCATTTTCAGACTCAGAACATTTTCATCTTCCTCCTTTCCTCTGCACGCTCTCAGCCATAGTAAATTTCTGGGCCAGAGCTTCTGCTGCCCATGAACAGCTCCGAGCACAGGATCATGGAGTTCCCACAGCCATTTTAGATGCCTCCAAATCTAGAAAAAACAGGGAACTTGATGAAGCAAAAATGGCTTAACATGCATTTTGAGCTTTTGTCTATCTTCATGACAACAGCTGAAGCCTGATTTGCAAAGAGCCAGGGATGCGCTCACAAAGAAGGCAATCAGTTCCCACTTCAATTATTCACCGTGAAAATCAGATTCCCTTTAACCAGTTTGAATATTGCCTTTTAGTTTGACTTCAGGGCTTCCTTGTGTTGCATTTGCCCCTGCCCTGATTAAAGGATAGCGTCAGAAGTCTTGCTGGAGCCCCAAGAGAAGCAGGACAACCTATTGTTCAACAAGGTTAAAGACAGCAGCGCTCCATTTACTCCTCCTGTATGGCTTATAATGTTGCACACTCCTGCCATTTAATTTCTACCCATATGTAAGTGCCTAACACATTCCTCCACTAAACACACCTGCCTGCCCCTTGTAAGCATTTTACCTTTCCTCCTCAATCTCTTCAATNACCCCCCTCCCCCCCCAATACAATTTTCTAGCCCTCTCACCATTGCAGGGTTCCTTTCTGGCTAGCTTTTTATGCCATCAGTACTGTGAGATGAGCAAAACTAACCAGTTTTAGAGTTGACATCAGACCACCAGATTCTGGAAGAACAACAGAGATGTTTCCTAATTCTATTTTGTTCCATCCTGCAGCATTTTATTTTATTTCTGTTGACTCCTGATGCATGCTGTACCAGAACATGAAAAGGTTTGTGAGAGCTGGGCTGGGTGATGCCCATATCTTTCTCCTCAGTAGTTACAGTTAATTTATAAGCCAGTAACATGCATGTCTCCTTCAGATTATTCCTTCCAATGTGCATTACTCAAAAATTAATTTTATCTTCCAGCAAGCTGCCCAGAAAGCCTAGTAGGGCTGTATATCACTTAAGAGAGGAAGGAAGACACTTATTTGGTCTCTGGGCTACAGCTTGTAACACCATGGCTCAAGAACACAGCAAAGACACAGCCTGCCTGCAGATAAGAAGAGCAGGATGAGCTTCAAAGCCACTCTTAACCACTTGTGCTTCCACTCCTCTTCCTCACAAGCAGGGATGGATTAGGGCAGACTGTGTGAAGGGGGCTGCAGGCTGGCAGGGAACGCAGGGACGCAAAGCCTCTGGCCAAAGGGGCCACGAGCTGTCAGAGGATTTGACAGGGTCTCAGTCCCATTTATAACCTTAATCACTCACAACTCTAAAGCAGGCAGGTTTGGTGTGTTGGTTTTTTGGTGGTGGTGTTTTTGAAGTAAATCTCTGTGTACACATGCAGGGCTCTATAAATAAAAAACATGTGCATTTATCTCCAATTAAACTCCTATGTAAATTTAGATGCAAATGAAGTACAACCCTCAGGCTCCTGGCAAAGTGCCAGCTGAGTGAGCCCCTGGGACCACAAAAAGTTACACACCACGAATGGTGAGCCCTGTCACGTTTGAGTTTAGCCAGAAGAAAGCATGGATGGCCCCATCCAGGGGTAAGTCAAACCGAGGGGGACTGCAGGTTGTGACATCTCTGAGCCCACTGCATCCACACCATCAGAAGAAGCACAAATGTCAACTCACACAACTGCAAGGGGAAATGTGAATGAATGTGTCAGTTTCATCAAGAGCAGACTGCTTTCAAGATCTTCTCCTTCCCTCCCCCGGGCACTTGCAGGATTCACCCAAGCCTGCACAGTAGAAAAAAATCTTTTCATAGGTTCTGTATGGAGGTGCAATAACAAGACACTCCCCCCCAAAAAAATCCAGGAAGACAAGCAGGCAGTTATAGGGGAAGAAGAGAGGGGTGAAAAAAATCCAGATTTCCAAAGCACATTAATCTGCTTGACAAGCCATGAACCACATCGCTGCTCTAATTAGAAGCAGAATCTGGGGAAGCAGAGGGAACATGGAGGTGCAAGCATTTATAACAAAAAAGGGACTTGTGATTTAATGACCTCCTCTGCTAGTTTAAAAATTAATGGGGCCAAATCAGATTAAAGCCTTTTTAATCCAAAGCAGCCCGACATTTATCACTGGTGTTAACTGGAAGGTGCCTCCCCCCATCCTTTCAGCAGAACAAGAAATTCTGCTCCTTTTTCATCCAGGCTGCCTCCAAAATTAATTCTTAAAGCCAACTCCTATTTAAGGTGTTTCTGCTGTGGCTCAATGCATACTGCAGCCTTTTGGTCTCAAATCCCAGTTCTTTAGGATGACTCTTCCCTGTCTCAGTGCTCCAGACACAACCTGAGAAGGGAGCTGCAGAAACTCAGCCCACCTTCAGACAGTGACGGCAGTGCAGCTAACGCTCTGCACACACACAGCTCAGAGGGGCTCCTTCCTCCTCCTCCTTGCAATCCAACAACCACCACGATTGCTTCTTGCTCTGAGGCTTGCTCAGGCTTTTCTTTTCTTTGCCTATTTTTAACCCAGGCTAATGCACTGCTCCCTTTCACAGAGCAACCCAAGAAGTTACTGTGCTGGCACAACTAGGAAGCAGCAGATCCTGGGCTCGATGGAAGTAGGCAGCAGGAGGGAGGACAGCCAGCTGGATGCCATCCACCTAGCCTTGGGGCAACACCAAAGACCCTCACATGCTGTTGGGCACTTCCTTGCATCAAAACCTGCCTTTGATTTATAGTTTGGGACTTCACCACCACCACCAGCAGTGAGAAAGGGAAGAAGCATCACAAATGATATCCTCCCGATGGAAAAAAAAAGAATCTTTTTGAACCTGGTATTTCTGGAGTGCTTTGAAGGCAGAATAAGCCTAGAGATCTGCTGATTTTATGTGCCAAGAGTGTGGGTTTCCATGTTAAACCTTCCTGGAGGTAAAAAAACAAATCCCCAAACCAAGCCATCTTGCAAACAGCAGTGGCTGGGTGAGGCGATGGCAGCCGCAGTGTGCTGGGGCTTTCACTCCTCTCCTCCTGCCCTGTCACTTCGGTTCAGTTTCAAAGGGGAAAACTGTGAAAGCAATCACCTGAACCTCACTCATTCTCACACAAAATGATACCTGAGGTATTCCTTAGAAAAGTAATTTCCTAAATTGAGAGTACCAAATTCTGAGATAGTCAATTAAAACAGTGAAAAAGCCAAGCAACTGCAGACAGAAGTTAATTCCCTTTGGACAGGCATATAAACACTGACTGTTCAAAGGCTAATGTCACAACTTGAAATAACTCTCTCAAACCAAGTTACCAAGACTGCAGAAAAGATCCTAGTTTATAAACTCAGGTGATTTATGATTCAAGCATATGAGATCTTTATTTGCTTGCTTACCACTGAGCTTCAAATTTTCTTGAGGGATATGAGCCATTTCCAGAGAAACAGTCCTAAATCAAAACTGTATCACAACTTGAGTTTTACTTCTTACAGATGCACAGTGCCCATCAAAAAATGAGTTCCACAGAGGAGCTTGCAGCCACTGAATGAAAACCAGACTGGATCATTTCAACACATTCCTGAGGTGTCCAACGACACTGATGACAAATAAAACTGAACACACCCCCAAATCTGGTATTTTGCTCTCCCTCCCATCCAATTATTGCTATTTCTCACTCCAGAAGACAAACCCTCTCCCTGTCCCAGCTGTGGCACGGGAGGGACTCTGCTTCCCAAAAGGGCAACTGACCTAAACCCACCCACTGCTCCTAGCACATCTGGACACCTCTGCTCAACTGCCTGCACTGCGTCTGGAAAGCACCAGAAAGTGAATCTATTAAACAGCAGCAAGTAGTTAAGCTGCAGAGAAACAGCCCATTATGGCACTCCACTTAGCAGGTAAATGGTCTTAACTCTTCCACTGCTTCCCTGGAAAAACAATGCAAAGCTGGGAGAGGAGGAAAGCCCAGGGAGAGCAATTTTTGGCAGTGGCAACTGTCAGAAGGAGCTCACTGTGAAAAGAAAGGTGAGAAGCTTTTCCTCACTTGGACCTTAAGAGGATGAAGGGTGCTTCATGTTATATATTAAAGCAACACCTATTTTTAAAACCCTAAGAATATAGTATCAGTACATACTGCCTCAGGGGCTACATCAATTTCCTGCTTATTAATTAATTGGCTTGTTAATACAACAATTTGCAGGCCTGTGCTGCCCAGTGAGCTGAAGGAGTCTGTGTTCTCCTTGCCAAGATCAATGTGCATTAATCTAAAGCCTCTGATGTTGAGCAGCCTCTGCTTCTATCAGAGATAACTGAGAAGCACCATTCACTCTTAAAAACCTCTGCTCGGTATTTGGGGGATGAAGGAATGACATGGCATAAAGTTTAACTCCAAACTACCATCATTTAAAGGGTCAAATGAAACACCACTTGCAAGACCAGTACAAAAAATAGGGGGGAAAAAATAACCAAACCCCATACCCTTACTTTGTCTGCCAACAATACTATCAATGAAACATAAAAATGAGAGATCTGTAACCATCTCACAGATCAGACATAAAAAACCTTACAGCTCCTGCAGAAACTACAGTCTGGACCTCTAGATAACACAAACCTCCCATTACAGAAGTGTATCAGTAGCAAACACTCACCTGGCTGCAATATGAATACAAATAAACCATCTTTGAGGCACTTCCCCAACACACCACCAGCTTTGTTAATACTAGCCCAATTAGGTCCTTTCACTGAGCATGCATCCCTTCCCAAAATACTCCTGGGTAAATTCAAGAGGCGTCAGGACACAGCATATTTATGCATTGTTTGCCTCTCTGTTTTACAAGGGCTCATGTAATGAAGACTAAAGGGAAAAATTGAGCTCTGAAACCTCATCTAGTGTGAACCAGGACTGCCTGCTAACAGCAGTTCCGTGCTTGGGGAGCCTGTGCACCACATGCTCCTTGCACTATGCTGGCCTCCGCTTTATCTCTCCCTTCAAATCTCAGTGTTGGGGCGGCTGATGCTGAGGATCCATGCTTCAAGCCCTGGACACGTGCTGGCAATTTCTCAGCTCCTTGTCCATGGGGCGTGACCCTAAGAAAACCCCCAGAAACCAGCACTTGCAAGCACAGTGCATCCTCTGCACAGCAGCCTCATCGCTGCTACATAGAAGCATAGAATGGTAGAATGGTCAGAGTTGGAAGGGACCTCAAAGATCATCTAGTTCCAACCCCTCTGCCTGGCAGCGACACCATCCACTAGATCAGGTTACCCAGGGCCCCATCAAGCCTTGTCTTAAAAGCTTCCAGGGATGAGGCTTCCACAACCTCTCTGGGCAACCTGTTCCATTGTCTAACCACCCTCATAGTGAAGAACTTCCTCCTAATATCCAACCTAAATCTCCCCTCCTCTAGCTTGCACCCATTTCCCCTGGTTCTATCACGTAACCAAATCATGGCATTTCCAGAGGAAGAAAGCAATCTTCCAAACTGAATGGGTGAGCTGAGGAGACATAAATCTGAGTCAGATCTTCCTACAAACACAAAAGTATGTTCACTCTTAACAGGAGTAATGGGGAAAGTATCAACACTGCCCTTTTCCTTCTACCAGCTTTTTTGCCAGCTCATCCCAGTAATGTGTATTAACATCACTTTCACAACACTGTGATATTTTTGGCTTTATATATTACCTCAAAGTAGAACTATGACCACTTCCCTATGTCCTTCAAAAGATACATTTATATCAGTGCTTATGCCACCTAAAGAATACTTCTACTAAAGTAAAGCACAATAGTAACCAAAAAGTCTGTATTTAATCCAAGCAGTGCACAGTCCACTGTCATGCTAAAACTACTCTTTTTTGGGGGTGTGTTTTTTTTTCCCCCTCCTCAAATTTGAGTTCCAGAGAAGGCTCCTCTATGGCATGGCCAAATTCCAGTGCTTTTAGCTTTTACCAACTCCTCTCCATTGATTCAAAGTAGACTCCCCCACTGATGAACAAAACAAAACACTCAACAGCCTTCCAGAAATAAACATGTTTAAACTCAATTGTTTTCAATTTGTTGCTTGTAGTGGGTTTTTGGTTTTTTTTCCCCCATTAATTCATTCATTTACATAAACACCTTTGGAAAGAAACCTTTCAGCGATGATTAAACCTATGGGTATGAGGTTTCATGCTTGGCTTAAGCAGATCTAAACCCAGCCTGGTGCTGACAGGGACACTCCTGCTCTCTGCTGAATTATTCTGGCATTTATTTGCAGCCAAACACCGACTATAAAACAGAGTGAAGGGACAAGGTGCCAGCAAGGAGGCGAGCAACAGATCTCAGACTGGCTTATGTCCATCAGGAAATCACATCCCAAATCCTACAGCACAATCCTCACACCTTTGCCCTTTGGTCTCAGCACCCAGGCACTGAGCAGCACAAAACTCCAAACAACTTCCACAGCACCTCTATGTTGCCTCTACTCATTTTCTCTCCAGCAGCAGCCAGATGTTTTCTAGGTCAAAGCCCCAGTACTAAAGCCCCAGAAATGCAACAGTAGGCTTTTTTTCCCAGGCCTTGGCTTTCATAATCTGCAGTTGTGCAGTGAAAGAAGCACATGGGAAAATCCAGGAGGGTAAGGTGGACAGGCAGCCTTCCTCCATCTCTGACCCATCCTAAAAGGACACCCTGTCGAAAGGAAGAAATTCAGGAGGCTGGATACAGGTTGCACAAGCATGTAACTGTTGAGGAAAACTGGACAAAGAAGGGTGTACGTGTCAAAATCTCTCTCTCTGGATGCCTGGATATACAGAAAGTTATCTGCTCAACAGGCACATTTTCACATTATGGGAAAAATAAACAATTGCAGCCTGCTCTCAACATTTTCACCAACAGCAGAGCAAGAATTACAGCATCAATTACCTACCAATCTTCNTGGGGGGGGGGGGGGGGAGCAGAATTCTTTGCCATAAGAATCAAAATTATAACTCACCATTTAAAAATGACTTAGTGGTGAATAAATTCCTTCTAACAATGTGTCAGACTTTAGTCTCCAAAAGGTAATTTTATGGATCACTCCAAAAATCACTTCTAATAAGAATTTCCAAGGGTATTAAAATTAATACCCTACAAAAATTAATTATGAAGTCAATGCATAGAAGCAGACAGATTTGGGTTTGAAATATTTTTGTATCTCCCTCTCTGTTAGAACATCTAACAGTTGGAGACAGTTCTTCCATGACTTGCTCTCTCCAATACATACACTGCAATTCCTTTTCCCCTGCACCATCAACTAGGAGAAAAAAAACCCCAAACACAACACAACAAACCAACACACTCTAGTTGACTGTTGTATCTCAAACAGGGGATCCCAGTGGATTTGTGAAGCAAGCCAAGCTGTCCTTCAAGCATGAAGCAAGGGTTTAATGAAATACAAGGTGTGCCAGCTTAGCAGAAGACTCTCACAGAGATTACATAAACTTTTTTAAACCCTCCTAGGAAAACACCTCAGAAGATTTAGAGGATTTGTAAGTTGAATGCCTGATGATACCCTGAAGGGAAGGAGGACTTAAATATAAGATGTGGGCTTGACCTTACACTGAAGGCATCCTCCAGAAGAACAGAAAGCAACGTATTTGGGAGAGCAAGGCAACAGGATCCCCAACATTTTGCCACCTACTGCAATGAGAATCACTGAGAATTCAATTTCCTTGTGTCCTTCTAACACAGAGAAGTCCAGGCATGTTAATTCACTTAAATCCAATCAAGACTGAAAGACATCATCTCAGCTGCTCTGGGAATGAGCCCTTGTTAAATTTGCCCTCTGGAGCAAATTGGCCAAGTGATGCCTCTGCAACTTGCAATGCAGGAGCTGCCAGGAGAGAGGCACAGGCAGCCTTTCAGTGGAGCCTGCCACAGCTAAACCATCTCCCACCCTGCCTCCCAGACAGTATTTATAACAGAACACAGCATCTTAATGCAACATTTTACCTTTCAAAGTAGGGAATGTTTTCTCAATAGAGATGAACTGAAGTGTCAGGTGTTTCAGTGTCTAGTCTCCTGCCAAGACTGATTTGCAAATGCTCTGTTTATTGAAGAAGCTCCAAAAACCAAGCTCTTTTAGAGCTGTGTTACTATATAGCCAAATTCTCTTCAGACAATCAAAACACTGCAGGCAAAAACAGTAACCCTCATCTCAAACCTTCAAACAATGCCTCCATGTTTTCCTTCAAAGAAAAAAGCCTGAGTAAAACTGGAAGCTTGCACAAAGCCAAAAGTCACCAAGGGTCAACCTTGGATTTACAAAGTAAGATGGAAACTAGGGATTTGAAACATTACAGCTGACTGACCACAAGCATTAATGATGTTTGTGTTGTGCCAACATTCTCCTTATAAACCATGTATTTTCAGGGCTATGTTCCAAATTGAGCATATCATGCAAGATTTCAGACAGCAGTGCATCTAGCAATGGCACACTCAGCTCCTGGGTATCAAAGAATAGAGAATCAATCTTTCCCAGGTTAAAAAAATAATTCATAATCCTTCATTACTTTGTCTAAATGTCCAAATTTCCACCACTTAACCTAAGCTACAGTTCTTAAAGAGTTTTTCAGAGCTGGTTCAGGGCAAATTTGCTCTCAAATTGAAGGTTTCAACAAAGCAGAATGTTTACTTTTGAAATAGAAAGGTTTTCACCAGAGGCTATACCTACAGACCAGCTGTTGTGATGCTACACCACTAGGCCAGCAGTGAACTGGTGAAAAAGCAAATAGTATTTTTAGTCCATCTGGAATGATAAGTGAGAAGAAACCAGCAACATTACAAGAAATAATACATGTCTTCTAGTATAATAATATTAAGTCTTGCTGTTTTCATCATTTTCTCTTAAAATACCTTACAAGTGAAAATATCTGCCACAGTCTGACAAAATTACATGGAGGATTTCTATTTTTAGATATATCCAATATATTCATTTTTAAAGAGGTACTTACTGAGGACACAATATTTCCCATTTATAATTTAATATTTTATCTAGTCCCATGCACAAGGACATTTCTGAAGTACTCAAATGTATTATTTCTAAGTAGTTTTCCTTTAAGCAAGCATGCACTTACACCAGCTATTCAAGTCAGAGAGCTGGAGCCTACATACAAAGACATTAACAAGTTGTAATAGCCCTTTGAAAGTGCCCTATCAAGCAGAGACATCCTGGCAATTTTTAACCTGGCCTATGCTTCTTCTAAACAACTTAACATGTTATTTGGTAGCCTCTTGCAAAGAAAAAAAAAAAGTTGAAAACCAAGCTGGCAGCAGCAAACTGGAGAAAGAATGATGGATTTGAACACAGTTGCAAATGGAAATGGCTGGAGGTAGCTTCTGAACTCAGTGACAAGTGTCAGAACTGGAAGCACTTATTCAAGATGCAATATTAAAAACTACAAAAAACCCCAAACAAAACAAAACATACAACCCCCAAACAACCAAAAAAAACCCCAACCAACCAAACCAAACATATACCCAACCCCCCACAAAAATACCCCCAAGCCCCAACATTCAGCCAATAAAAAAAAGCAAAACACACAAATGAAAAGCTCAAAATACCATATGAGGACCCTGAGCACGAGCACACATACATGACCTATAACCAACTGCAGAAATTCCACCATAACTCCTTCTAATCAAAGCCACTCCTGAATTATTCTGTGGGAGATGATGGTTACAAACCCCTAAGGTCCAACCTCAGCAGTCCCCACCTTACCCTCCCCCACATCCCCTTTCCCCTGTCTGCCCTGATCATGAGTGAGGTGGTGCACACATGGACAAAAAGATAATTCACTGAAACCTGGTTTGCATCACAGGGATCTGAAGAGGAGGTTGTGAGGGAACTCAGAAACTACAAACACTTCTTGTTGGGTGGGGTTTTTTTCTGAAGCACATGCCGATGCCCACACAAAACCTCCCTGTTAATTTCCCAAGAACAGGTTTTGGAGTTTCCTTGTCACACAGAGTCAGTTATGTGTTACACCACTCGTGCATTAGCACACTGTGCAGCCCAGGCTGCCTAACTCAAATAGAGAAGTCTGAATTTCCTTCATGTCCTACCACCAACCACAAAATGTCCAAGGGTTCTACACCTTGCTGATAACATAGTTTGCTCTTCTTCATGCAAAGATTTTGCATTCTTTTCACTTCTAGCCTTTCCCCCACCCTCCACATTTCTGACAAATTTGGGGCATGTGAACAGCATACTTGAGAAGAACTCTGCTAGTAAATAAAAAATGGAAATAAATGTAAAAAATTAAGGTCTCTTCATGAAAGAAGCCCTAGGAATTTGAGCTACTTAGCCTCCTGAGACATAAAAGAAAACTCCACCGTTTCAAATTGCAATTTAACAATACCAAACTCTCACAGACATACCCAGAGGATTTATTCCTTCTGAAAGGGCTGTTGCTGAACCTAACCCATCTCAGCACAGACACTCAGAAGCCCCATGGTGACTTGGAGGCATGTCAGCTTAATCCTGCGCCAAGGCAAGTGGCTGTTCTCACTCTCAACATGCAACAAGTCCCTTTTCTTGCTCCCCAGCACAAACAGCCTCACAGGCACCTGAGAAGGTCCCTGCTAAGTAGGCTTCAGCTGCAAACACGGAGCTCCACCACTGTTGCAGCGGCTGGAGGCAGAGACTGCCTGTCTGGAGAAGAGGAGACTCGGAGGAGACCTTATTGCTCTCTCCAGCTACCTGAAAGGAGGCTGGAGTGAGATGGGGGTAGGTCTCTTCTCCAGGGTTAACAGTGAGAGTATGAGAGGAAATGGCTTCAAGTTGAACCAGGGGAGGTTTAGATTAGCTATAAGGAGAAATTTTATTATTGAAAGGGTTGAAAAGTCTTGGCACAGGCTGCCCAGGGAGATGGTGCCGTCACCATCCCTGGAGGTGTTTAAGTAACATTTAGACGTGGTACTTAGGGACATGGTTTAGGGGTATGTTAGTGACAGGTATGGTTGGACTTGATGACCTTAGAGGTCTCTTCCAACCTTTGTGACTCTGTGATTCAAAAGTGACAGCCAAATTCAGCACCTAGTGCCCCTAATTACCCACTCTGTTTTCCTCCAGCTGTACCCCCTTAGGGTTTTTGTTTTTCTGAAATGGAGAAGGCTGAAACAAAGCAGCCTGAAACAAACCCCTGTCCTGCCTGTGTTTCTGCACCATACTTGACATGCAGTAAAGCATATGTCTATCAATAACTAGATGACAATGGTATTTTTGAAGCTGCCACTTACCTGTTTAGATTTGGAGAGGCAGGAGTTTACCTGCTTGCCCACATCTGATGGGTTGCCTTTATCACTGCTCTCCAGGAAGGATGAGCAAAACTTAAGAGTCATGCAGAACATCTTTCAGAGTCATTTCCAGCTTCAAATTTCAGCTACAAGTGTTAATGCTTTCTTTGTTCAAGTGAAAAAATGATTTCTCATCCCACAAGCTGACAAAACTATTTTTCTTATCTGTAGCTTTTGCTCCCTTCTCCCATCAAATCTTGCAGCTTTTCTTAAGCCCATGGGGTACTGCAGCCAAAGACTTCTGCAGGATTCCTCCAAACCAGGAAAGAGGCTCTTTTAATAAATACCACTTGTATACCTAAATGACCCAAATTTACTTCTAGGTAATGGAATTTTTATGTGTATATTTTTAGGGAGACTTCAGTCTTAGAATTAAGTGGAAATTTATGTAGGTAATTCCCATCACTGGAGAAGAACACAGGATTATCCACCTATAACAGCTTCCTCTTGTAATTGTAAATACTAGCCACTGTGTTGTATCAAGAGCTGGCCACACAAGTGGATAACTTAACCACTCCTGTACTCAGTGCAGGATGTGTGCAAGGTGGCATTAATGAGGAAAAGAGCCCAAAGTGGAGCTCACCAGACCAAATAACCCCATGACCACACAAGGAGAAAATCATTAAAACAACGCATCGCCCTGGTTTGGTTTTTTGGAGCAGATGGTGGATGCTCAGGCAAGCTAGGGGGTGAGACAGCACTGATGCTGTGACAGGGGAGGGAAGAGGAAAAGTAGCCTGGTCCAGGTTTGGCATATTTAAATACCTGCAAGGCTGAAGGCAGCACTGTCCTCCTGGCCACAAGGCCTCGGAGCAGGAGGCAATTTCAGGGCCACTCATTTCACTCAGGCATGCCAGGAGGGAGCTGGCTGCCAGTTAAAGTCAAGCCACAATGCCTTAAGTGGGTAGAGAAATGCATGTCCTACTTCTGAATTGCTGCCTTTAGAGCTGACTGTTTAATAACATGCATACAAGCACAATGAAGGGGCTGGGGGTGGTTTTGAGACAAAAAAATCCTCCTTCTGAAGGCCACTTAAAAGAGTAGAACAGTATCTCTCAAGCAGAGCAGGGGAGCAGGGTCAGGTTCAGCCTCTAGGCTGGGGTTCTGTCCCCCTCCTGTACCTGCTTCCTGCAGGAGCTCCTAACGCCGGGAGAGGAAATCAAAATGGTCGTGTGACCTTCACAGGCTATAGACAGCTTGAATGCAGTTTAACCCCAGCATTAAAGATGAAAGCCTCTGCTCAGGAAAGGCAGGCATTAACTAATCTGCTTACCCGGACAAAAAAAAAACAAAACAAAAAAGCCACGCACACACCAAAACACACACTGTGGCTTAGGGTAAGCCTGCCAAGAATGCAGCAACAGAATCATAACAGAGTTTATTTCAACACATCATGGCAATCATGCTTAAACACTGTTCTTTGTAGCAGAGCAGGCACGCAGTCGGTTATCCCTCTAACGCCTACCTGCAGAGGCACGGAGGCTCCGACAGCTCCCACGCTCCAGCCCTCCCCTGCATTGTGCCTGGCCAGTGCCAGCACTCCTGGAGCCTGCCCCGGCTCCCCTGCAGCACTCGCTGCGAGCAGCCATGCAGGATAAATCAGAGCTTGGAGCCAAACATGACAGAAAGCCAGGGGTGGGGAGGAGGAATTACCAAAACAAAAATTAAAGAGCATTTGCTTGTACACGTCTGCCAACCCAGTCAACTGAAGGAGCAGGAGGAAAATAAGGCATGACAGGAGGGGAGACAATTATTCTTCTCCCCTTCACGAGTGTTTTCCAGCCGGCATTGAGCGTCATCCTTCCTTTCCTGCCTGCACTGAGTGCGATCCTTCCTCTCTTGCCTGCACTGAGTGCTATCCTTCCTTCCCTGCCTGCACTGAGTGCTATCCTTCCTTCCCTGCCTTCTGACCCCTTTGCATCCCACATCCCCAACTGAAACACAGTTTTCTTCTGAAAGATTTTGGCATGTAAATATTTCAACCCTGGCCACAGCACAAACATATTCAATAATGTTCCCTTATCTTCCTTACATAGCAATCCCTTGTCCTCGGTCCCTTCAGTCTCAATGAACCTGCTTTCGTCTAGTCAGCAATGCTTTTTGGCTCGAGTTTAATTAAAATTTCAACCAGCTTATATGAGAGAGATGGTATCTTTCCTTTCAGAGACAGAAGACAATATCCTCTAAGTATTTCATATCCTCATTTCTTAAAATCAGCTCATCAGAAAACCACACTCCTCAGCAACAAGTGTTAGTTTATCTTTAGCCACCAGCACCAGAGTACTGAGAGACTGAAGCCATTTTATTGCCTCACTGAAATTTTCCCGTACAGTTCACTTTTGGGGGGGATTTCTCTGCCCTTCTTTTTTTCAGTGTTATTTTATTACATCAGTTCCATCTGTTCAAATGATTCCTTAATTACATGCAAGCTTCCCCAAACAATACTTTCATAAAGCCTGGCAATATTCTGGGCTCCACTCCTCTGGAGTTTTTTTTAACCTTTTGGTTCAAACACACAGTTGCCATATTTTCCAAACTTCCTTCTATATCCACAAGAGCTAGAAATACTGATTTTTCTCACACAGATGAACAGCATTGGGACTCAAAGACTTCTAAAACCTTCCACAAATACCATGCAAATAGTTGAAAGTGGATTTCCACAAACTGATTCTGCTTCTTTTCTCAACTCTGCCCAGAAATACCTTGTTAGGGTGTACCAAGGTGCATGGGTGGGTCTCAGGTCTGAGGAACTCTCTTAGCTGAGTTCGAGGCACATTTCTGCTTCCATGCTCCCCTCTCCTGCACCGCAGGGCACAGCTCTTGCATGAGAAAGAAGATCCAAGATCTTCTCCCAAGTCACTGCACCAGGGAGCATCTCTCGTTTGGAAGGAAAGGCATAAAGGTAAATGAAACCACGGCCACAATCTAGCTGGACCTCCAGTAGGAATGTACCAACTTACAGGATATGCTGGAGCCCAAATCCAAACTGATGTCTTCAGCTGTGCTCAGAGAAGAACCCCCTGGCCAGAGGCTTGGGTGAACACAGAGCTCTGATTAATACATCCCAGCTCCAGAAAGAACCATCCAACTGAAAATAAACCGTCTAAATTTAAAAGGAAAGAACTTCAAATCACCTTTGTCATTAAACACCCTCAAACATCAGGGCAGGGGTGGGGGGAGAAAGGACACAAGGGATGGACTCACTCAATTTCTATCAGGATTTCCTACCAAAAAAATAATAATCCTAAACCAACCAAATCTTTTCTAGCAATACTCATGAAAGTCACTGGTTAATATCTCAAACTATTTGCATATTTGAATATGATTTTTTTAATCTATTTCTTGATAGGAACATTTCCTCACTTGATGAGGCAACTTAATTATACTGCACAGCAGAAACTGCATGATAGGTCACAGGGTTAAAGCTGCCACATCAACAGATCATTACCAAATATACAATTTTCTCATTTCTACTGTTTATTCTCGAGAGCTGAAAGTCAATGGACAATGCCACTACTAAAACTGAAGACATATATTCTCCACAGGTGATGCTGGCCTATTCATCTGCCCAGGATCCCTTACCAGGACATGGGCTGGTGCTAAGGGAACTCCCAAGGATGCTTCCAGGGAATATTCTACACGCAAATTCACAAGGAAGATTATAGCCCTAAATAATTTTCTTTTGATTCATAGTTTAACATAGAGGAAATTCGTTGTAAGGTAGAGGAAAAAAGCCTTCTATTTGTCCATTTGCACAAAGATATAGGTGCAGGCACTGCTTTTAATGCATTCATTTTTTTCAAAATCAACATTGAAATAACATTCTCTTTCTTACAAAGCAGACTGGCATTCCACTTATGTGAGCCTTGTTCCTCTACCTCCAGCATCACAACCTTCTGAAAGCTGTTCATATTTATCTTAATGCAAAGCAATATAGTCAAACCGCTGTCTCCCTCAGAGGCCCCAAAGCCATTTCTCTGCTTTTCCTACCCCTCCCTCCAAACGTCCTAGACTGCACCCCAGGCCCCTTGTTGGGATGGAGACCTGCAGGATGGAGATGTTCGTAATTACTGTCTGCTGCTGCTTCTGAGAAAAAACTCATGCAGGAAGCTCCTGCCATTGACCTCATTTGATCCAGGCAAAAAGTAATAATGGAGCTCCTGTGGCTAATTGCCAAGAGAGAAACACTTAAAGGACTTGTTTCCGACATCCTCCTCTCCTCTGATGAATATCTAAACCAGCAGCTCAAGACAGGCTTCTGATTAGATCAAAGTAGGAAACATTTCATGTTATTACCCACATAGTTTCATCTTGTTTATGAACCACACCATAATGGACCCCAGACAAGTGAAAATACAGTAGCTCACAAAAACCATGTTTATCAGGATGTGATTATTCATAGCCAGTATGTATCTTTCTAGTAAATGTTTGAAAATGTTTTCTGCCACCAACTTCATTGGCATTTAGCACAGATTAGCATCAGCTTTTCTACTTTACAACCCCACCAATATTTGAAAAGATTGCTTCAGTAAATAACCAGGAATGTTTAAGAAACCAGTTTACTATATTTGCTATAAATACATGATATTATCTCAACAGGAAGTAATTACTTTTCATAAACTCATTCACCCCACAGCCAGTTGTCTAAATAATGCAGAAAATCTCTTGTTTATAAAAAACATCCAAACACCATTGCAAACCTAATTCTCCAACCCCCAGTGCTGAGCTTCTGCTCTGTAAGAAAGCTACATCAACACCTTGAGAATTAAAGGCATCTCTGACCCATCCTAGCAGTGCATTTTCAGCAGCCACTTGCTCCCAGCTGAAGCTGGTTTAAGCAAACCTGGCTGCCTTTACAGGGCAGAGGAGGTGCAGTTGGCCAGCTGTATTACAAACCTCTCTAATGTAAAGGCAAGGTAACCATCAGGCAGCAAAGGCTGCAAGTCCTTGTATTTCTTGATGGTGTAAACCAAAGCTCTCACTCCCAGTGGCACAGGAGGCTGGAGAAGCAAGCACTGTGCCCATGAGAGCAGGGAAGCTGAACTTTCTATGCAGGATATATGCTCATGGATGTGGGTGGCATTAAAAAGCCACTTCTGCCTGCCCGAAGCACAGCAGGCAGTGGTATGCTGGGACAGGGTGCTCTTTGTTCACCTCTAAGTTTCTTCACTGAAAGCCAGAGATGAATCTCAGGCGTCAGCCCTGTTCCAATATACATATTTGAAATAATGCCTCTACTTACACCTTTGTCAAACAAAAACAGAAAACAAACCAAAAATCCCCAAACAAATAAACAAAAAATGAAAAAAAAGAATTAGAAAAAGGAAAGTACTTATAAAAAAAACCCCTTATGCATGTATTATGTTCTGTTATAATTTCTGTATAAATATGTACACATGTACACACACACACAGTTCCCTTCTTCAGCTGCATGAGGTCTTTACAAAAGTTATTCTCTTCTCTGCACAACATATGAGCAATCTCCCAGTCTTAACTTTTCATCCAGGCTCTCCAGTTCTGCACAAGCTTTCATCTCCTCTTTCCTTCTTAAGCAAGAGCCTGCTGGTGCACCTAATGAAAGCCAGTACCAGCCTAAGCAGGCAGCAAGGAACAACGGGCTGCCATAAAACAGCTGAACAGACCAGAAACAAACAAGCTTCCCCTAAAGGGAAGCCTTGTCTGAGCTCCTTCCTTACACTTCCTTAATAACACCAGCCCTAAGCCAAGTAATGGCAGTGGCAAACAGGATGGAAGGTGTGTGATTTCTTGCCACTTTCCTCCAACAACCTTTAGTCAAAGCAACAGCATCTCCTCGACCCTTTATAAGATCAAAAGAAGGCAGCTCTATTTACAACATCCTGAGCAATTCAGGCATCCCACTTGGCATTGTTTCCTACCTCCTGCCCAGTTCCCTTTTAAATTGGCTGGTTTGTAATGAAAGCTCTACCCTTTATGAGTTTATAGCTACGGAGAGGCAAAGAGCTGTGCAGACAATTTTAAAAGAAAGAAAGACAAAATTCTCTGTCTTAACCTTGTTGCATACAGAATGGCAGTGCATGACAAGGAAAAAAAACCCCATTGCTTGGAATTTTTAATTACCAACTTGAAGGATTTATGCTGCTGTGCATTTTATGGTCTGCCTTCATTTCCCAGTAATGCGTATGGTACTTGGGAGCACGAGGCTTCTAAAGCTGTTGCTCTTGCTCTAAGGCAGCTTAGCATTTTAAGGGTGAGAAGAAAAACTTAAATGAAAGAGTTTGCTAAATGCAGAGGGTGTTACAAGCATCTGCTCTCTTTGCATCTTTTTTCCTCTCCATTTTTTGTTTGTTTGTGGGGTTTGTTTTCATTTTACACAACCTCTATTTACAAATTTAGTGCTACTGTCATACACATCAACAAGTGACCAGACCAGTAAGGGAAGGAATTAGAACACACTCCTCTTAGGAGCCCTCTAGAAGAAACCCCGGAAGAAATTCCCCAAAATATGGTGTGCAGGTGTTAACAAGCTGCACACACACACACAAACCCCTCCTCTCCCAGTGAAAGCCAAGGGCGCAAACCTGCCCAAAGCCAGGGCCAGCCCAGCACAGGCTCCCGGCCAAGGACCAGGACATGGGCACCAAGGGCCAAAGCCACTGCTCCTCCTCCTGGTCAGTAGCCCCCTGCACCGTGGCAACTGAACATATTTAAGAGGCTGACGCTCATCTGTCTCCTTTTAACCAGAGCACATCAGGCACATGAGACAACCTCCCTGTGGTCCTTCAGAAACACATTTTCCTCATCTTAAGTCACGTCTGCTGCGAGCACTGAACACCTTACGAACAATCTTAATTTTCGGGCATATAATTTCTTTTTCTCATCTCCCTTTCTAGCTAAACTAGTCATTTAATGTGCTTCATAGAGTGTCAAATAAGTTGTGTCTGTGTGTGTAAATGCAAAGAAAATTAAAAATCACAAAATATTTTAATTTACATTAAGAAGTTAGGATTACAATGTCTCATAAAACTTCTCATTTCATCAATGTACTGCATGTCATTCTTCAATGGAGAGAGCACTCACAGTATTAAGAGTTCTTAAATCAAAAACACACTGCCAGGGAACAATCTTCATTTTAATGATGCTCAATAACAGGGATTAAAATATTTTATGAGTCACAGTTCCCATTTAAAAAGAAAAAAGGCAAAATGACAAAGGAGAATGGTGATGATTTTGTTCAAAGTGTGGGATTTGTTCATTAAATAGCAAACAATAAATTATTTTTTTTAAATGTGCAGGGAGGAAGGGAATAGGCACCTGAAAACATATATACTGCACTGTACTTTAAAGCACCAACTACTTTTCCCTTAATTGGCTTCCCCAGCTCCCAAGGAATCTGCAAGCACACCAGCTCCACGGCACAAGCAGCCGCTGTCCTAGCTGGTTCAGACAGGGGATGAAAGAGCCCTTCAATCTCCACATCTCTACCCTCACGTGGCAACTAGAAAAAGGTTTCCTTTCAGGCTGAGGTTTCTCAGCATTAAAGTTAGCAACTGTTTGAAGGTGAAAAACCTTCTGGACACTCCTTTTTAGAACAGAGGAGATGCCTTTGGGTTTGGGTACATTCGGTTTAAAGCAGCAACAAAGGAATCTCTTATCTTTACCTTCCTGCCTGGCACTTTTGCAAAAAGAAAATGGGGCCCAAACCCACCTGAGGTAAAGCATGAAATAAATGATGCCCCCGAATCTGAAGGATACAAAGTTTGGACGAACTTCTCTCCATCCCAGTCATCTTTGCATTCCACCAGGTCTGTCTGTGGAGGCAGCCAGCTTGGCATGCCCTGGCATTCCCGAGGGCCAGAGAGCGGCACTGAGTGCTGGTGTTTCTCATCCCTGCCTGTCCCAGCTTTCCCAGCCGGCCTCACACAGAACAGCTCTGTGCTTCCACTTCCTCCTATGTAAACACCATTAATTATATTTCCATACCTCACAGTGTGTAGAAAGGAATGACAGCTCATACCTTTCCACAGAAAACCCTCGTCTCCCACTCTGCCACGCAAGCTGCTCCAGAAAGAGACTTGTGGTGAAACAAACTGCTTCAAAATTAAAAGGCATACAATAGAAACTCGGTGCCAATTGCTACAAATCCAGCTTTGCCCTGGGAAAGGAAAGCTCTGCTTTAAAGTCAGCAGAGAAAGAAGTACTGCATCTTGCTAATGTGCACGGTCCTGGACTTCTTTCCAACTTGCTTTACCAATTTTTTCTTCCCATTGGCTCAAGAACAATGAGCTTAGAAGGCTGATTATTAAGGGTCAGTGTTCTAAGTTTAAAATAAAAAGATTTAAGATGGAGATTGTAAGTCAACTCCAGCTCTCAAACCCAAACACTCCCCTACTGCAACTTCAGTGTCATCAGTGAGAGCCCAGACTTCCTAAAAGCAACTGAAATCACAGCTTTGCCTTGGGAAAACCATAACAATGTCTTGAGATGACAATGACAATTACTTCTTTTTTTTCCTTTCTTTTTTTTTTTTTATTTTCCAATTGACAAGGCAGTGAAAAGAAACCAGTGCAAGCAAGTCCACAGCTCCGGCACACAAAGGTCCCTGAGCTTTGGGATGCTACTCCTGCTCCGCCCATCGCCACCTCCACAGCCACTCCATCCACCCTGTGAGTATCACCTACTGCTTTTAACTACCATCAGTATTGCAGAGCAGCCTTGCCTGGGCCAGTGACAGCCACCCCAGGCACTAGACCTGCACTCAAGCAAATGTCAAAGCTGGGGGTGTAAAATGTTACCATGGCCACACATGCAGCTTTCCAAAAAGGTGTTTTCCAGTTTGGGTAGTGGTAGTAAGAGTGGGCTGGCTGCTTAGCCAGACAAGCAAGCAAAAGCCGACACATCTCCTCCAGAGCTCTGGATTTCCACACCAGGCTTAGCAATGCCATGGCTGACCCTGCTTAAAGCAGTGGAAATCCTAAGTACTGGTCTCCAAGGCTTCTTCCCAAATCACAGAAGTGTAAAAACAACAGTACTTGTCTCTGAATTGCTGCGACACAACAGTGTTCCTATTCCAACGGGATTTTTAAAGGAATACATACCCAGTTTGGGTTGGTACAACTGGAAAAAAGAGAGAAAAGAGGAGAAAAACCAAGGCTGTCCTAATACCATTATTTGTACCAGAGAAAAGACAGGTAATTCCTTAAAGGTCCATACAGTTCCTTCTACCAGCAAAAGATGGTTTCTCTGTTAGTAGCTCCTGAGTTACCAGAAGTTCAGAACCATAGAGAAATGAGTGAAAGTATTGCACACAACCAAGTCCTCTGTAATCACACTGCAGTAGGAGAGCAGCCTCCCTTTGCAGTGAGTGTTATTGTAAGAAACTGGGACTTAGAGGAAACAATTTACAGAATCTCAGATTCACAGAATTATTAAGGTGGGACAAGGCCTTCAAGATCATCAAGTCCAACCATCAACCTATCACCACCATGCCACTAAACCATGTCCCTAGATACCACATCTATATGCTTTTTAAACCCCTCCAGGGATAGTGACTCCACCACTTCCCCTGGTCAGCCTGTGCCAATGACTAACAACTCTTTCAGTGAAGAATTTTTTCCTGCAATCTAAACCTTCCCAGGTGCAAATCAAGGCAATTTAAAACCTTTTCCACCTCTCCCATAGTTGTTCTGCACACTCTCATACACTTCCCACTGCTACAGGGACATCTCTAATGAGAGCAGCCGGTAACGAGAGCCATCACAAACAGGCCAAGTGCCTTGAGTACCAATCAGAAACATAATTGCAGGGTTTTAAACACATATCCTCTTCCAAGAGCTCTTTTATTAGTTATGCATATTTAAAATCAAATCCTATGGAAAGCAGCTCAAAGAACATTGCAATTGACAACCATGCTGACCCAATAAAGCACATCAATCTCTGTATTCAGAGAATGAATGGCAGGTAACAGCTGTTATGCTGTACAAAACTCTTGTCTGACCTAGACCCAATATATATTGGATCAAACTGTCTTCAATAATGCCAGCAACACTGCTGACTAAAAAATTAAATATTCTCATTTAATGGGGGGGGGGATAAAGAAAACCAGAACCTCAAGATGTGATAAACCCAGTATTTTCAGCTCTGAAATACAGGGAAGAACATTCAGTTCTTCCCATTCTTTGAAGTTACCTTCAAAAAAACCTGACATCCATCCTAATATCCAGATTATGTAAATCCTGCTCTGCAAACACACAATGCTCACCCAGAACTGAAGAAACAGAAAATGGGAGAAACCTTCTGGGTCAGGATGAACCATCACCTTATCTACAGGGACAAATTAAAGCAGCCAGCTTTGCATTTTGTCCTGAAGCAACAAAAAAAAAACAAACCCAAGAACTAAACAATGAAAAAACACAACAAACCAAAACAAAAACAAAACCCAAAGCTGCTTCCTCCTGATGGGTTCTTCAACAGAGATGGCAAGGCAGAAAGAAATCCACTTTACCAGAGCCCTGGTGTGCATCAAAAGCAGCATCTGACAAGCAGGTTTTGTCAGAACTTGTCAACCGATGGAAAGGTTCGCTGACTCACATCAACTGATGCCAAAAATGCCTTCCCTGTAAACCTGCCTTAAAGGTAGCAGGTATAGAAGAAGAAAACTGGCAGTGCATACAGAAAAATGAAATGACATCCTTTGTTTCTCTACAACACACAAAGAAACCTTGTCAAGAAAAATCGGAGGGTGGATCGGTTGGTTTTTGCTTTGTGTTTAAGGACACACAAAGCACGATGAGGTCTTGTTCTCCCTGAAAGGCTCCTGGTGATTATGGAGTGCAGAATGGCCAAGGAACTTGGAGAGAGGAGTTCATTCCCACTCCAAAGCTGTGTGCTTCTCTGGTCCTCTCTGCCAGTGACTGATGAAGATGTAAGAGTACGAATGCCTGCGCTGAACCCTCTCCATCCCTCTGCTATCATAAAGGTTTGAGAGGTTTCAGTGCACATCAAGTTCCTCCCATGATTTTCTGAAGCAAACGAATGAAGAATCTGTTTGACTTGATGTTTTGGGGCCTGGTTTTTGTGGTTGTTTATTTGCCCTTTTCCCTAGGAAAACAAAAAAGGGAAATGCCAAATATGACTCCCTTAACACCAAACATTAGGGAGAATGGTGTGCAGAAGATCAAAATGTAATATTCCTACTTACCACAGTCTAAAGGACAAGTTTTAATAGCCTATGCATGCAGACCACAAGCTCCAGCCTTTCTGAGCTCTTCAGAGCATTCTTAAAATAAAAGGTTTTCTGAACTTCAAAGGGAAATCTTTGAAAATTCACAAGCAACAGGGGACAACCACAGAGCAGAACTATGAATATGGGAAGAACTGGTGTTACAGATAAATTCCCTTATCAGACAGTGGGACAGGTGTCTTAAACAGCAAGGAAAAAAAGAATGGCACATCACTAATTCTTGGTACCCTCTGAATCAGCTACCTCTGATAGTAAGATGAGGACGAATCATAGACATTTCTCCAGCCTTCATGCAGGAAAGAAAAATCAATTGTTCAGGCTGAAGGATGTCTGCAAACTGGCAGCAGAAAATTCAGCTCCAAAGGTATTAAGTAATGATGTGATTCACCTGCTGGTGAAACCTCCATTGAGACAAAGTTTAGTACCTCCTGGATGGGAGCCAGGGAAAGGTGAGAACCGTATGCCTGTGCTCCCTTCCCACCTTCTGCTTCCAAGCTCCAACCTGAGGCGGTCTACAGAGAGATGAAACACAGAACCCTTCCAGGAACAGCATCTCCAACACTACATTTGCCCTGTACTCACTAAACAGGAAGACGCAGCTGGGGATGATGGGAAGTGGCCTTAGGGGGTTTATGGGAAGGAGCAGAATTGCAGCGTCCTGGAAGGCAGAGGGAAATTGGAAGCAAAATGCAGCTCAATACCCAGTGACCTCTGACGATCCAGACTATTCCTCCCTATTTCCCTGCCAACACATACTTCTTTCACCCATACCCTCCCTTTTTCTAAAGCAGGTCGAGCTGACACCTCTGGTGAGGAGAAAGACTGGACAGGCTCTGGGGTGCTGCAGGAGTCAGAGCCATTGGGCCAGAAGGCCACAGGCTTCCAGCTCCTCCCAGGGCATCTCACCAGCCTGCCACACCATGCAACCCTGGAAAAGCTGCATGCTCAGCTGCCAGCCAGCCCCTCAGTTACTTCTACACATAACATGACAGTAGCCAATCCCAAATCTGAGAACCAGAAGTGATGGAGCATCAGAGCAACCCCAAAGTGGCATGCCAGCTGCTTTCATTAAGCACAACACTCCTTCAACAGCACCATGAAAGTCTTTTCCATGCATACTTTCACTGAAGAGATGACCCCATGCTATGGGATGGTTGGTCTTTTTTGGAAAAGGATCAGAAGGGGAAGACGAATTTGAATTAAAAGAACCATCTTCAGACAGATTCAGCAGGATTGTCCAAGTTGTACTCAGACAACTCTTATTATGCCTAACATACCACAAAGTGATGGTCCTATCCCAGAAAAAGGCACATGCTGTGCTGAACAAGAGTTACCTTGTTTGTTGTTTCGTGTTAAACCACCCAGTTTTGCACATTCTTAACACGATTATCTAAGAGCAGCCCCTGCCTATATGTTTAGTTACATCTAGTGCTGCAGAACAGAGAGGTACTGAGAAAAGGAAGAAAAAACCCCCACCAGATCTAAATGTGTGAAGCTAAATTATACATATTTCAGCAATCACATGCCCACCTGAAAATCTTGCACTGCATTCCAATTCCCGTTCCGTAGGAAAGGCCTGGCAATACTGCTCTGCTTAAATAAATATTTATTAATCTCAATAGAAAAGATCAGACACCAAATTTATAGGAGCTGAGCACAGTTCAGGCAGAAGCCAATAATAGCTGCTTTCAGACTTAGCAGCGGTGGAGTTTGCCAAATGGAAGTGACAAGTCTGGACCACTAAGAAAAATGAAGCCATTTGGTAAGTTCTGTGCTGTGCAATAAACAGTCTGTCAGTTTGCTTCTAATCCCCCCTTTTCCACAAGGGCTTTTTTTGCCTTTCCTATTTTTTCTCCTTCTTCCTGATGCATGTGCTTATTCTAAATTAAACAGAAGCTACTTGAGCTCTGTGGACCACACACCGTGGACAACTTAGACAGGTCATTGTTACCTGGTATTTGGGGGTTTTTTTTGTTTGCATTGTATATTTCCTTTCTATTTTGACAGCAGGTTTTAAGAAGAGGATGTTGCCCTCCTTACAGCTTTGAATCATTTACCAAGAGAAAAAGAAGTTCTGCAACAACGGCACAAAAGGAAAGCCTTGCAAGTTTTCGGTTCTTCCCATGACATCTGTGGGTAGTCCTGTTCATAATGCCTTTGTTCAGGGCTGATCTACCACAGTTTGAGACAAGACACCATTCAGAGTGTATTCCAGGAACTATGGAGGAAGTAGAAGGGGGATGCATCAAATTTGTTAGCCATCAGTAAATACAAGGGGTTGAGAGAGCAGAATGTTTCTCCAAGTGTCCTCCACCACAGCCCCTTTTCTAAATAGGCTGAGGAGGGTGGGGACAGCAAGGCTGCCACCACAGATTTGCTACCTGCAACATGGCTTGCCAACTGCAAAAGGAAGGAAAACACCTTCTATTTCAAAACCTATGTGTCCCAGCTCTGCACTGCCAGCCAGCTGGCTCTGCCTGACTCCAGCTCTGCAGAAGAGGACCCTGCTGCTGTAGATATCCAGCCAAGAGGCACCACTGAAAGGAGAAGGTCCAGGGGTAAAAACCCAACAGCAAGGAGAAGGTCTAGGGAAAGGTCTTGCCTTCTTTGTATGTGTCACCTGGCAAGCCTCTGTGTACACTGGACTCCATATTTACAGAAGCACAGTCATATTCCCTCCTGTCTGATAAGATTTGGAGGACGAGGAATTGAAAGATTTGGAGGAGAAGGAACTAATCTCTGCAAAATCCTTGAAGACCTTTTCATGGCAGACACTGCAAATGCACGAGGTATTAAATAAAGGCTTTTTAGGGGAGAGTGGGTAGAAACCATTCAGTCCAAAATGCTAAACCAAAAAACAAGTCCCCAGCTAATCTTTTCCTCCACCCAACCCTCCTGCTGCCAGGCTACAAGACCTTACTCTGGTGATGGGGAAGACTCACCCTGTCCACCCACCCCACCAAATCTACATGCTTGGATGTGCTGGAAGCATCAAGGTGAGGTGGCATATACACCACAGAAGCTTTGCTTGCAGCACACAACACAAGTACCAGAGTAGGTTCCCACTACTCACAGATCCCCTGGAGTACCAGCCAGCCCAAGGAGGGTCACATTGCCAGAGTAACTTACATCTCCCATTTTTTGGCTGTTCTCTTGCCCCAGGGTATCTCTTGCAAAGGGCTAGAAGCAACCTGCAGGCCAGGTGATTTGCAGTAGCAGTGGGAGCCTGTTCCTGGCACCTACCTTTCCCACATAGCCCCCAGCCCAGCCTCTCATGTGACCACCTCCACAGTATGGCACAGCATTAGCCAAAAAGCCCTCCAAGACAGCTGCTAGCTGAAATGAACTGCTGTCTCCATACACCTCTTCCGCCAAAGTCCATTTCTGCTTGGCCCTCAGCACCAAAGCGTGGGCTCCTCAACCCACATACTCAGGGCTCACCTGAATTACTCTGCAATGTCTATTCACTGTTCCCAATCCTCCCCAACAAGCAACAACCTTGCTGCAAATACTGATGTCGGGCTGCCCAGCCAATGCTTCTGCACCCTGAAAAAATGGGCACCAAACAACTTAGTGTGTTTACACAGGGTTTCAAAATCAATCTAAAGTAAGGGGTGGGGGTGAGGAAATGCAGAATAAAGTTTCTTGAAGTTCTTCAACATCATGTGAATGGAGTAAAACTTTCTTCTTTTCTATTAATTTCTCCCTTTTTTTGCTCTCTTTCTGTGCAGCTACTGCTTCCAGGAGCTTATCACCAAAATGAGTCTGCTCACACTGGCAATACCCCAGTTCACTCCTTTACTTAAGTAGTGTGTTATCAAAATGTACCCACACAAGCTGTACTTTCTGGATACAAAGGAAGCCCTCATAAAACTACAGTAACACTGCATCTGTGACCGGTTAGGTCAGTCCTGCAGCCTTCCCTCAGCCTCTTCCCTAAGTCTGCACTTAGGTCAACCAATCCTTGGCACAGAGAGGCTGTCAAAGACTCAACAGCTCTTTCTAAGGCTCACGACAGATCAGCTCAGTGCACAACCCTGTCTACTCCTATTTGCTGTCACTGAACATAACCCTTGTCAAAAAATCCTCCAGGAGACAAAAGGAAATGTTGCTTTTTTTTTTTTTTTTTTTAACTGGGTGAATCTGCATTATCCTTCAGACTTTGGCCAGGAATTCTTTCTGTAACTTAACCCACTCCAGTTTTGATGGGAACTGTGTAGCTGCTTTATCAAGTCTATAATAAATGACATTCTCTACTACATCATGTGTTATATTCTCTACTATACACATCATCTTTGTAAGATCTGCAGAGCTTTTACTAACAGGGACAGAAGCCTCAGATTTTGCCTTTGCTCCTTTGTATTATGCAGGATGCTGTGTACAATGCCCAGTCCCTAAAGCTGCAACGCAGCCACGGTACATGGAAAGGGGCTGGAAAGGAAAAGCGGGTAAAGCATGTCTGCACACAGAGCTGTGCATCAGTGTCACGGGAAGGAGGAGCTTTCCCTTTGGCATTCCCTGCTGTGAGTCGGCTGGTGTGCCTGCCTGCTGCTTGAGGAGGGCTCTTGCTGCCTTTCAAATGAAAGGCTGAGGGATGATTAATGGTAGCCAAGAAAGTTCCTGTTTGCCCAAGGGTGTGGTCAGACAGCGTCCCTGAGCAAGCTTGCCCCACTCCCTTCTCTCCATCCCCACTCCTCCCTCTTCGCTATTTTTTGGATTGAATTTCTAACAAATCAGCAAATTGAGCCTGTTTACTGTGCAAACAGATGAAGGGCTGAGATGACAGAAGCAGAAGAGCAGAGGCCTGCAACTGGAAGGTGATGAGAAAGGAGGAGTGAGTAGAACTCACCCCTTCAGGCAGAACAGAATAGAATGGAATCAACAGAGTTAGAAAAGACCTCAGAGATCAACTAGTCCAACCATTAACCTAACCATTACCAAGCTCACCACTAAAGCCTGTCCCCAAGTCCCACATCTACACAGTTTTGGAACACTTCCAGGGATGGTAACTCCACCACCTCACTGGAAAGTCTGTTCCAATGCCTGATAACCCTCTCAGGAAATAAATTAGTCAGCATATCTAATCTGAACCTCCACTGGCACAACTTGAGGCCATTTCTTCTTGTCTTCTCACTTGTTACTTGGGGAAAGAGACCAACCCCCACCTCATTACAACCTCCTTTCAGGCAGTTGCAGAGAGTGATAAGGTCCCCCCCGAGCCTCCTCTTCTCCAGATATGCTCAACATTGGTGTATTCTGCTCTTCAGCAAACAGAGAACTAAAACTGGAGGGGATGGAAGGAAAAAGCAAGCTACCAGTCTGGCTCAGACCATACCATTTAACTTCAAAAAGTATATTCCATATTCTAGTTGACATCTTAATATATGGATTTTGTTTATCTCATTTCCATCTGCAGTTCCAATTACTAACCCTCTGGAGTTACTCCACTATTTTCCCCAGACCACTGAACTGCTTTAGGCATATATTTTATTTCCTGATGTAAGCTACACGGTGGCAGCCACAGGTTCACAATGTTTGTTTTGCGACCTCCTACTCCAGAAGTGGCTGCCCACACAGGGTAGGCACCACAGGACTCTCTTACAACAAGGCAGGAAAAACAGTGCCCCACAAAAATCCCCAGAGGTGTTCCACAGGCAGACTGTGCTCAGGATTACTTTTCCCCTGCATGTTGCAACACCAAAGTATCTGCTAGCACAACCTGATTGAAGGGACAGGTTGCATTACTCTGAGGCTGAGAAGCGGCCAAAGGCATGGAAGATCTCCATATCCTGCTGTGACACAGACAGACATGCAAAGAGCATGAACTGCCACTCACTAAATATAAAATGTGGTTATAAAATGTGCCTGCTCTAGCCACCTTCTTAACACACACACGCACACCCACACACCCCCCTCGCAGTGAAACAATCTTCAGCCAAAGCTCTTCCTTTCCCCTCAGCAGTGATGCATAACAGCCTGTCAGGAGTAAGACCAAAGCCCTTCCTCCCACTACCCTCCTTCCCCTGGGGCTGCAGCACAGCCCAGCCTCTCTGACTCAACCAGCCCTCTTTCACCCAGCTGGCACCTTCAACAATTTCCGAAGCATTAGCATTTTCCTAAAACAGTCTTCATGTTAGGTAACAAACTAACACTGCAACCATGCTCAACGTTCTCAATCCCACCACAGCTGCATCAAGTCTGAAGTTCTGGCTGTGAACTGGGGCTGCTGCGTGAGAAGAGCAGTGCTCTCCCTAGCTGCACGGCCTTTGCTCCCAAAGGTCTTCTCCTCCTCTGGTTGCAGCAATGCCACCTCTCTCCATCCCTGCCAGCTCTCCCAGCTGCTGGGCAGGAGGGATGGACACATTCCAACATGGAGAGCTGCTGAGTTTTGCCTGTTTTTCTGCTTGCAGGGCCACCAGTTTGGGATCTCTCCAGCTCACTTCCACCAGAAAAAAACCCAAGAAATGGTGAATTATCAAAAGACTCCTAACCCTCTTCTGGTGAGGAACCGCCAAGACAAGTTCAAAAGCTTTTTGGAGCAGGATGACAGACACAGCCATGACACACGCCTTGTCTCCCTAAGAAATCAGGTTTCCCCATCCTCAGTGCATCAGCCTGGACTGCTGGACACCTGCAGCTTTGAGGGAGGGGCTTTACTGTACTAGACATCTACTGTACTAACAGCATGCAAAAAAAGGTCCAAGGGGAGCCCTTGTCAAATCCAAAAGTAAACAAGCTTTTATGTTTAAAACTCATTCCAGATCACCAGCACAGCACAGCCCCAAGTAGCAACTCCGTGGCTCTGCTCATCCCTGCCAAGAAAGTTCATCTCTTCGCATTGAGGAAGCGCTCAAATCCAACAGAAAAACGCAGTCACATTTGGGAGCACAAGAGGTGGAAATTAATGCGAAACAAAAGAGCCCAAACCAGGCAGCAAGTTATAAACACCAAATATTGAAATTCCAAAGCTGACCTGCAAATTTCACGGTTAATACGATGCAGATCCCTTTTCTGCAGTTGGGTTAAAAGTGCACAGCCCTCTCCTAGGCAAATCTCCAAGGAATTTTAAAGCTTGAATGAAAATACTAATTACAACATACTAAAAACAGAGCGAGGAAGTGTGCGAGATGACTTTCAAGCGCTGCAAGGGAAAGAGACGGAGATGATCTGGCCACTTGCACACAGCAAGAGCGGCTTGAGACAACATTAACTCCTTCCTAATGGGACCTGGCAACTCCTAACAGATCCAAGTGCTCCCAAAGCCTTGTGCTGTAGCTCTTAATGGTGATGCCACCACTCCTATGCAGTATAGAAAGGCATCCTTAAAAAGAGTGGCTATCCATCCCCAGTGTTTGGCACAACCAGCACAGCCATCCTTTTTCGTAAGGACAGGGAGACTGTATCTTAGCAGCTGTTTTTGCAGGGGGAAAAAAGCAGCAGAGATTTAGTTTTTAACCAACAAAATCCCTCACGAGGTTAACTAAAAGTGTAAACTGAATTCCATGTTAAATTATCCTCTGTATGCCAAAGCCACAACATCTAGTACTCCTTATTACTCTTTCAAAAGAAACAGTCCAGAGTTTACACACATATGTATGTTCTGAGGAGAATATTTTATAAACCCCACAAAAACATTTACACAAAATAACTCAATTTAGGCCGGCAGAGTAAATCTCTCACATACAAAATGTCAGCCAATTAAGCTTTTAGCAGAGCACCAGGGAGACCGATTTTAGAAAGCTAAGCAGGTTTCTCAGTCTAGGAATGCCTGAAATCTGTTTATTCTCAGTCAACAATGACTTTCTGCCTTCTGCCAATTACTAAAGTAGTGGGGGGAAAATGGATTTACTCTCTGCTTTTACAGATCAGTTGGCTTAGCAAAATCTAAACTCATACACAGGCGCCTCACGACTCTCGTCAATGCAAGCAGACAACAACAAAAAATTTGCTCTACTTTCCCCTCCTGTCCTCAATCTGCTTATCTTTTCTTGCTGACAACTGGAAATTACTAGTTCCCCCCATGGCATCCTTCTCCTTCCCCTTCTTGCCCCCCGGGCTGCAGGATGTAGCAGGGATTTCAGGAAGAGCTTGGCATGCAAGGACCCAGCAATGGGGCTAGCCATCAGGTCCAGTGATCACCCTCAAAGGAATGGGCCTGATGAGTCATACCATGGGCTTCAGGCCTGGCAAAAGCCCCAAGCTGAAGATCCTCTAGGCATTTACACCCTGCTACCAACTGGGGAGGTTTGCTCCTCTGTTCTCCCTTACCCTCCTCCTTCTCTTGCTTCTCCCTCCCTCCTAGCTCCAGAGTCACCCTGCACATGTCACCTCCCCTCTTCCATCCCCACCTCCTCCACTGTCTCTAGCCTCACTAGACATCTCCAGAGGACAAAGCAGTTGACTAGTCTGACCCATGCCACCCATTTCCATAGCAGCAAAAATGTTAAATCATCTCTTCTTTCCCAACAGCAGCCAAACTCTTGCTCTCACCCATGCACCCTCCTGGCTTTGCCCTCAGCTGCTTCAGCGCACTCCTCCAGCCAAAATCCATCCCTCTGCTGGTGGGGTTTGTTTCCTGCTGGCCCCATGTCAGGCCCTTCGATGGAGCCAAAAATGTCAAATACTGCTGTCAGGGTTGGGACAGTTCATTTACTGCTGAACTCAGAGCAGCACTTCACAGGCATCTTGTACTCATTAAAATTATATTCTTCTTGTCCATGTTTCTTTCCAGACCAAAGAAAAGGTCTGAACATAACTGTACCTTGGAATGAGTCCCAAATAAATTTCCATTTCCCAAAGGACAGGTTTTCTCCAAGGCTAGTAGTGGAAATTTGCAAGTTTATTAAAAAGAGGCAGCATTACCTCTGGCCAATATCATGTATTATCTGGATGTCATCAGAGGTCCTGGAAAGCAGCTTATTCCTAAAAGGCCTGGAGGCTCTACAGCCTATATGATGCTTAACAAATATTCTGAAACACACTAACTTATTTAGCTTTCACTCAATAGCATCAGCTTTCTGAATCAAAAAAAGAAAACAAACCACACACAATCTTAGGATACTTTACTTTCTCACAAAAGACTTAGAAAACCCAAGTAAGTAGTAAAAAGCAAACAAATACATGTGTACACAAAAGCCTGCCCTTACTTTGGCAAAACACTGCATAGATGATGCTCAATCATCTACAACTGCATCCTGTGTTTGTTTTCCACCTTCAGTTACTATAGATATCCTTCCCCAGGAACATTTTTTGACTGACAACATCCCCTAAGACTGCCTAGACCCACAGGAAAAAAACTTTGACTACAAAAGTTATCCAGCAACTACCAGCAAAATGCAAGGCAGCAAGCAAACTCTGGCTATTATTCCCCCCAGCCAAGCACCAGCAGAGGAGAGAATGAAAACTTCTCTACATGTTCTTCACATATGACACAGCACACTACCATGCCACTGCAACACTGCTCCTGAAATAACAAAAATGCCCCAGCCAGTGAGGATCACAAATACTCTTGATGCATCTATTACTGGGATGCACATGGCTAATGTTGAAACTCTAATTCTCTCCCATTTGGAGCCCAATGGGGTTGGCTTATGAAGTGCAATCAAGACACTTCTACACAAGTGATATATCCTGAATGAGCAAAGTATTGATTTTGTTGAAGAACAAAAGACAATAAAGAACTGGAGGAAAATTAAAAATAACCTAAAATTCATATAGATTTCTATGCAAAATTCAGAAAACTAACCAAAAACTAAAGGAAGAAGAGGCTATTATTTCATAGTAAAAAGCTAGAGAGCTAAACTCATCATCCCAGCTCAAGATGAACTATACAGTTTGACCCTTTTATGGGCTTGAAGGAGCACCTTGGAGTAAGGTCAGGATAAAGAAGGTGCTTTGTGCCTCCAGCTCCATGAGGCTGTGGGAATTAAAAGCAAAAAGGAGTGCTTGCAGGTATTTGCATGGCAGAATGAACTACCCAAGTGACAGCCAGGACCAACAAGAGGATGACTGGCCTACAGTATCTGTAGTAAATGTAACTGAAGATATTACAAAGCACTGTGTGTACTAGGTATCGTTACCAGTACCAGTTCCCATTCGAACTACTCTGCAGCATAAAAGCAATTCACCCTATGGAAATCATTCAGCATTTACCAAACACTGTAAAAAGCGAAGGGGAAATCCAGTTAGTCATCTGTCAGTCCTCCTGTTGTGAAAACACCACAGGTTTAGTGACTTTGAGGCTGCTTAAAAAAAAAAAAAAAAAAAGATAAAAAAATAAAATCTTTGCTTTCTGAATGAAGACAATTCTCAGTAAACCCCATCTCAGGGAGGACACTAGATTTTCCTATAAACAGCTCAGGATGAAGGCAATGATCTCATGAAGAAACAGCAGTGTATTTCTATACAAGGGTTTCCTCTCCCGATATGATAATTTTTTGAAACCCCAAACAAAATACCACAGCATGCTAATCTGCTCTTTCACAGCAGGTAACCTCAGACGTCCTAGAACTCCCCAGCATGCTCATTCTTGCCTTGCTTAAAGGCTCTGACGTGTCCAGGGATCAGCCCAAGTCCTTCCTCCTGCTTACCAAGCCCATGTCTTAGCATCCACTTTGTTTCGTGCTCCAGATGTCAGAAGTGACTCCATTTCTTCCAGGAGCATGTGCAGCACTCCTTAATCTGCCTGAGGTTTTACTTACTTTCTAAACAAAAACTACCATTAAAAAAGGGTTGCTTTCAAAGGGACTTTAGATTGCACTGGTATCAGGAAACGCTAAGTGTTCCCCAAGCAACTCGGCTCCACCCAGCTGCTGCCACAGCCAGCAGCACGGTCACCCCTTTCAACACCAACCTGAACGACGTTATGCATCTTGGCTTCACGCTGCAGCCCATCCCTTGCCCTGCCAAATCCATGGCTGCCCAGGAGCAACCCAGTTTGGGACTGGTGGATTCTCCTCATCCTTCTGCAAATGAAGGTTTATCTTTTACTGCTGTGCTAGTCAGTGCTTACCATTTCCCCTCTCCTTTCCACAGAAAAACTTGTCTTCCAGAGCAAGAGGAAGAAGAGGGAGATGGTGGCTGCAGAGTCACTAGTGGACATCTTGAAAACACAGAATCATAGAACCAAAGAATCATTATTGTTGGTTGGAACCTTCCACCTAACACTACCGTGCTCACCACTAAACCATGTCCCCAGGTGCCGTATCTACAAGCTTTCTGAACACTTCCAGGGACAGTGCTTCCACCACCTAGCTGGAGAGCCTACTCCAATGCTTGATAACCCTTTCAGGAAAGAAATTCTTCCTAACACCCAATCTGAACCTCCCCTGGCTCAACCTGAAACCATTTCCTGTTGTCCTATCACTTGTTACTTGGGAGAAGAGACCGAACTCCACCTTACTACCACCTCCTTTCAGGGAGTTGTAGAGAGTGCGAAAGTCTCCCCTGAGCCTCCTCTTCTCCAGACTAAACAACCTCAATTCCCTCAGCCGCTCCTCATAAGACCTGTGCTCTGCACCCTTCACCTTTGTTGCCTTGCTTTGGACACGCTCCATCAGCTCAATGTCCTTCCTGTAGTGAGGGGCCCAAAACTGAACTCAGTACTCAAGAAGGATATTGGACCAATGTTCATCCCTTCAGAGCAGGATGCTCAATATTTCAAAACACTAAGTAACCTCTCAGTTAAATCTTTCACTACAGTAGAGTCAGAAGCCTCAGATTTCAGTGAAGGAAATTGAAAAAATGTGTCTTTTTAAGAGACTCACACGAGGACTTTCCCTAACGATATTATTCTGGCTCTCACTGCTCAAAAACAAAGCCCACGCTCTCTGTAAAAGAGAAGCCTGAACACTCCTTTGGACAAGGGCAGGGAAGCCAGAGTTTGTGTTTATAGAGTCTAATCTAATTTCATGCCTTCCTCTTACTCTCACTACCCTGTCTTAAAAATTCATGTTTTATTAGATTCCTGACACAGCTATAGCTCATAAGGAGATACCTCAGCTGACACTGTCGATGGGGTGTTTTGTACCGAACATTAACAGTAATTACATAAACCTTCCACCACGCTTTGTTTGCTGAACCCAAGTGCTTAAGCTGCTTGCTACATTACTGCAAACAGTTCATTAGCAACAAGTTTATGGACCCGGGCAGCATTAACCTTTTCTCAAAATCAACCCAAGCTGAGATTGTGGACCTTGTGCTGTTAATTACAGAAGGCACCGCCAGACTCCCAGGCAGTGACGTGATGCTGGGGGAGCACCTCCACCAACAAGAGCTAGGCAAGCCTCACTTCCCCAACACCACGCCTCTGAGCCCTAAATGGTGACAGGGACAAGCAAGCTCCCCCACCCTGTAAATGACTCATAAGTTTTGTTTCTAACTTGAAATGGCAAGGAGTTGAACCAAGCTCTCTGTGTTTTTAAATGTTGTCTTTACTCTCCTGTCTGCACACAGTTAAGGAAAGTTGGGTCTCAGTGACTGGGAGAGTCGATGGCTCCATGCAGGACAAGTGCAGCCAGTGGCCTCCTAATGCTGGGTTGTTCAAATGCAGGATTCCTTGATCAACCATGAATTAATCAACAAGTATGCAAAGCATGTACAGTCCTTGGTTTCAACATGCTATGCTGTAATCTCTCTTCACACACTCTCTCTGTTCAGCAGGTTGGGAATAAACTGACACCATAGGCAGTCAGTCTGCTAAAATACTTTTTAAAGTAAAACACCAGGTTCATATTTTGTCTTCAAATTGCTTTGCATCTGCAAAAAAGGATGGTGAATGGGAAATAACTAACTGCACAGTGAGGCACCGATAAAACATACTCCACAACACAAAAAAACTTCCTTGTTTAAAAAATCAAAAACCAGACTCAAAAACGAAACAATAAGCATCCCTGACCACACAGTTGCTTTCATAGATAGGAGAAACACATTAACAACAACACAAAAAAACATTAAAAATTGCCATGAACTGCATTTCAGAGAAAGATTTCACCACTATACTCTGTGGTTTCACTAACATGAAGAATGCTCCAAAAAGTATTCATAAACACAGAAGCAGCAGTTATTCTTAAGCTCTCCAGACAATTATAGCAAGTCCGGAAGATGTGAGAAACCTGCAAACTTAAACCCACCACAGAGACACTGAATTCAAACCGATTTTGCCCCGTACACACATGCCTGAACAGGAATAAGCACGTGGGGAAGAGAACGTGAAGGAAAGGCAGAGCAGAGCCTTGCCAGGCAGCTTTGTTAGAAGCGGGCAGCAGGGGAATTCACTTCGCTGATAACAAAAGAGAAGTATTTTAATCTCTTTCACAAGCATAATCACGGAAACAACTGCAAACCAGGATGGGTCAATTGACGGTTCGTTACTGGGAACAATGCTTTTTGTTTTCTAAAGCTTGCTTTCTCACATCTAAGTAAATGAGAGACTCGTTGCAGATCTGAAAGGCAAGGGCTGTTTAAAATTAATTTCAGTTCCAGTTGCTGTAGCAAAGGAAGAAAAACCATCTTCTCGTATTCAGCCATTTGCTTCAAGTGCTGCCTCACAGAAACCCACTCTTCCCCGAGTCACCTCGGGTCCACAGAGTCTGCCTTGCCCATGCTGAGAGAGCAGTTTTGTCATTTGAGCTTTAAACCGGGGAAACACTTCAGGAAGACAGATACATGTGTCACTCTCTGAACAGGCGTTTGGAGAAGCTCTATCCAGCTATTTTGTTGTGCACAAACAGCTATTCTGTCTTTCAAGATCAAAACACAAGCAAACAAATAAACAGAAGGCGATCCAACTGGAAAGAGATTTTTGATGGGAGGAAAAGACTTTGCTAACCAACGATTAGAGAATGCCAAACTGTCTAACACTCAGTTCTAGCAGAACACAATAAAATGGTAACATGAATATACATGCTCTTTACTCACTGATTTTAACTAGTTCAGCACATCTATTCTACAAGGTTTACCCAATACCAGCCCAATAACACTCATGCTCCCAGTAGCGCTGGCAAAAACATCCTCTAGATCCTCAAGGGACGTGTCCTTAATCAAAACCGTGTGTGAACAAGCGTTCAGCAAACGCCAGCCCCACCAGGCACCGGTGCATGAACACTCACAGGTCAACCAATTCCCATAGTCCTGGCCCACAAGACAGGGGGCATCTCCCCAGCCCCACTGAACCCACAAGCAACCCTGAGGACCACAGACTACTTCTTAAGAAGGCAGCACACCACAACAGTTGGTAGGAGCAATAAGGCAACGCTAACCAAAGCTGCACCACTGCAGAATAAATCAGCAGAGTGCAGAGCTCTCAGTCATGCTTCAACCACCACAGATCACCCACTTCAACTACTGGTGCAAGGTGATCAATAAAACCCTCCTAACAAAAAAAAATCCTCCTGAAATGCACTGCATCTTCCTATTTAGTGTTGCACATACCTTTACAAAGTACTTGTTTGTGCTTTTCTTGCCAAATAACAACACAATCATAAACTGTAAGACTATAACAGAGTCTATGAACTGACACCTGCCAGGTTATTTATTGTGCTGCTGCATGGGAGAGGAGGCTTCCTTTTTTACATGCCCTTGTGGGAACACAGGCAAAAGTGCACCTCGATGCTGAGCTGAGGACAGTTCATCCAATGGAGAGCAGCACAAACCATGCAAAGGCACCTCTGAATATGTGTTCCTTCATTCTGCAGGCTTAGGGTGCTGTGGCTCAGGCCTCACTGATGTCAACAAGCTGTGGGTGCTGCCTTGCTCATGTTGTAAAAGGAATTTGCTGGACTGTGACAAAACTGATCTTTTCCAGAGCATTTTAAGGCACCTCACTGTAGTTGAGAATGCACAAAATTTTGTTGGTCTCAAAACTTACAAGATGCTTTCCAAACTAAGGACAGTGAGAAAGTCAAATAATTAAGACAAATAATTTAATTTAAGAGTTCAAGGCAAACACATAGGCATAAAATGAGAAAAAAACCACCCAGGAATGACTGCAGGAATGCCCATTGCCTAATTATTTTTTTAACAACATATTATTTTTTTTTAATACATAAAAGCTCTGCATATACTTTTCTATTTCTCCTTGTAAGTCCAAATCCACTACTTCTTGCTTGCTCCCTCTTCTTTTTTTTAATAATTCCTCTAAGTCTCAGAGAAACTTTAAAATTTTGCATGTCCAGTTGAGAACTTTGTTTATTCAGTTTCCAGTTTCTTTTTCCCCTCAGAAACAGGATTGCAAAGCATATTTCCAAACACTTGAGAAACCAGGATGATGATCAACAGCCTTTTGACCCCAGGTACCCTTCCCAACTGGAAGGTTCACTTACAGGGTATTCAAGCATTTGGTATCAGTAGTTTTCTAACAGACATTTGTACAGTGTTCCCTCTTTCCAAAATAATCCCACCAAAGAGAAAAAGTCAAGAATTGGACTGACATGGCTCTAGCAAGAGAGGCACTCATCACAAAGCACAGATTAAAACCTTTAAAGATCACAAGGACTTGATTCATTTTAGTACAGGGAAAGACATAATAATGGTTAGCTAGTACCTTCTGTTTCTCTGCTATCTCCATTATTAAATCATGGAACAAAACCTTTTATGGAGGAGAACCTAATGATCATTAAA
The DNA here is from genome assembly GCA_013399015.1 of Galbula dea. Taxonomy (NCBI): domain Eukaryota; kingdom Metazoa; phylum Chordata; class Aves; order Piciformes; family Galbulidae; genus Galbula; species Galbula dea. The sequence goes on along the minus strand of VWZX01001678.1, from coordinate 27,388 downwards.
TACACCTTCAGTCTTTAAGTGAAAACTCTAAGTGCATAGAATTAGCTGAAAACAGCAATACAGCTGGTCACCTTTGGCAGGTTCACAACCAATATGCTTCATCTTTTTGTAGCCACTTCCCTTTGACTGCACCACCTTCCTTTAGCTGCCAAGTTGGAAAGAAGAGCAAATGCTGGGCTTCTTTTTGGAGACTGAGAGGAATTAATTCTTTACATTCTAAGATGAAAAAGCCTCTGTTCAAAAGTGTGGAGGGTTTCAGACCCTTAAATCTCCTCATTATTTCCCCAAGGAACTCTCTGAATTTACAGCCTATGACACTGAACAAAATTCTCTCCAAGAGAAGCTTGCACTCAAAACTTAGCCTACCTTTCACCATATGGGGAGAAACAAAAAAGCCAATGAACAATGTGCAATCATTCTTTTTAATCCAGCTGTTATAATGAAGCACATTTTCCTTTTTAACATCATGGCTTCAAATCAAAGTAGGGGTGTTAGGAAACCCATTGTAACACAGCTTTTCTTTTTTTCTTTTTTTATCCAAATCTGATTTCACAAATGCAAACTCCTTGAACTTCCAGGCTCTGAGGCATGGTACCCACTGTCCTGTCAATAAGGTAGCAGATGACTTGGCAGCTCTAGGTGGTACCAGGAGAAGTTTTAAGATAGGGGTCTCACAGGAAGAAACATCCCAACTAGCTATCATTTTCAGCAGAAGAAAGCCAATCCAAACAGCAATGCACACACCAAACATCACAAAACATTTCCCACAGCTCCTGCTGACTAGTTTTGGCAATTGCTTGGGCTCTCTTTTTTGTCACTGCTCTTCCTCTCAGCATTTCCACAAATGAAGAGGCATGTATAACATACTCAGCACAAATTAAGGAATGAGTCATCTTTACCCTCTAACCAGCTTATGATGCACATGGTTCAAAATCAAAACTTCTTCCAAAGGAATCCACAACCAATTTCAAGGCATTCATCAGGTCCATCAAGTGAAGCATGTAAGCAGTTATCTCCTTCATAAATACAAGGAGGGACAGAACAACATAATAAATACTTCGCAAAACATCATTAAAAGGAAAACACCACAGCTGACAGCCCAGCCCAGTCCATCACCCAAAGAGCCTTGTAGTCACCCAGAAGAGGAGTAAAGTTAGTGTGGTTCAGGTATCGCTGCTGCTGCACCTCTTTTGGAAAGCTGAGGCAGAGACACTGCTTGCTGTAGCCCAGTAGAGTAGGGAAGCGGGTTAGAGGGGGAGCTCCAGGGCTGGAGCACCACACAAGGTATTTCTGTCAGTTATGCCCAGGGGACATTAAAGATGCAGTCATACTTGCCTGCAAGACTCAGAAAGGACAAGCAGATGGAATGCTGCTCCAAATTCACACTAAAATAACCTCTTGCCTTTAAATGAGGCAAAACTAAGTAATCAAGTTTTGCCAACCCAGGACACTTGGTGTGTCCTAATGCACAGCATATGGTGGCATCCTTCTTAAAGCCTCTACTCTATTGGCTGCAGAGCCAGGTAACAGTCTCCAGATGCAGCTGTTTGGAAATACTCATTGCTGTTATTTTTCTGAGACAGAGGCTTACATCTTAGACACAGTGAAGACCAACCTTAACTCTGTCTGGCTGCTGTAAGCAACAAGCAAGTTCAGGATCCTTACCACAGAGAATCATAGATAACATAAAACATGCTCTCAAATCCTCTATTTAATAATACATCAATTGATACCATGCTAACAACAATGCACAGATCATTTCTTACTGGTCACAGGAACAATGATTTGATTCTGCCTCAACAACCCATCATTTTGTCCCAAGAACAAACAGGTCAGTCCTCAGCCTTGCTATATATACACTCTTCTGTGGGAGAACGCCCAGATTACAAGAAGTGGAAGGAGAACATCTAGAACCAGGATTTTACGGTGGCTTCTTCCCAGGATCACCACACCTGGAGCTGCACGAGTTCTCCCACGGGTTGCGAAACTCTTGTACGGTTTTTTCTTATAAGCCTCTGTTACCCCTTCCCTAGTGCACGTGGACCCCCTGGGCGGCGACATGTTGCCTTCCCCCCTGAACCAGTCCCCTGCCCCTGTCAAACCTCATTGGCTACACTCCCTTCTTCCTGTGTTACCCCCCAATCACATTCCCTTTTGTTAAACCCTTCCCGGGGGAGTATAAAAGCCCCGGGAGGTTTGAATAAATCACTTTTCGCCCCTGGACCTCAGAGACTACACTTGTGATTCTTTCCACCCCAAGGAGGGAAGGTGCTCACAGGAGAACATCATCTCAGAGACACAGCTGGCGGGGAGTCACCAGGAATCAATCCTGTCACTCTTCAGCCTCAGGATGCACAATCTCAAATTCACAAAATTTTAAAGCAACCCTTCCTGATGAATTGGACTTGCATGAAGTGCAAATTGGCAAACCATTTTTTTCCAGAATTGTCAGAAGACAGAGGACAGAGAAAGAATTTGGTCAATTTTTACTCCAGTCATCAAAAGCAAAAAAGTGCAATTTTCAGTTGGAGTACTGCAGAATGGCTTTAACAAAAAACATAGAAAGAAAAATGGTAAAAGATAGTAGAACAATTTGTCTTCTGTGGCCTGAGAAAGTTAATCTGTGAAAGGAAGAAGCATAAAATGAAAGAAAATCCATTTGAAATCTGTGGGTTTTTTTAAAAAACCAACTTATTCAATGTCTTCATTACAGCAATATATTTTCTGGTCATAATTGTGTCCAGCTTCACTCCATGCATGATCCAGCATTCCCGTGAAAGTGCTTCTGATGCAGGAATGCCTTGATTATAAAGCTGCATGTGACTTGCATGACATAATACACAGCCATCTCTTTTAGGCTACCCAGCTCTTCCTGCACACTGCCTGACAGGAGAATGAGTGCAGAGTGAGCAGCAGACTGTGTGTGCTGGTCCTTGGGTCACTACCATTTAGTTTCTTTTGGCAGCTGCTAGAGGCAAGGTGGACAAAACTAGAAAAAAATACTTTTAAGCTAAAAAAGCTGGACAACAGGATAGGTTTTAACATATTATACAGCTGAAGAAAGCTTTTCACTCAACTCTTTGATACTCACCTACCTACCCATCTATCAAGGAAGAAACAGAGCTGAGCAACAAGGCTATGCAAACACTTCCAGGTTCTAAGAAGATCGAACCAGTCAGTTTCCCCCTCGTGGTTTGCATGTCATCACCAGCATTGCTGCATGTTTGTATAGCCTTATAGCTCAAATATGTTTTATATGTCTTTGGAGGATGAGTGCACATATTTATGAGTTACAGTGATTGCTGCTTCGTGAGCAGTGTGCAGACATGTGCAAAACAGAGCTTCCCAAAGCTGTAATCCTGTCTCCAACTAGAACACTCTAAGAGAAAGAGAGAGACAGGAAACCAAACTAATACAACAATAGTACTGACACCTCTCATTAGGAGTGTGTATAAATTAAACAATAACCACACAGCACAGCCCTAACAAATCCTCCCTGCTACAACTAATTCTTGAACAGGAACACTCTACAGTAGTAAGGTAAATTATCTGATCATGTACATTTATTTAGTACCTTCACCTTAAAAGCTCCCACAATATCTTTTTTTTTTCCAATGCATATATATCTCTCTGCTGCCCTTTCCATTCTCATTCTTCTCTTCCTTCCACCTACCCTCTCAAATGATGTCATAGCTTGGGTATACCACCTGGTACAGGGAACTGAAAGTAAAGAATCCCATGAGGAGGAATTTACTCAGCAGAGATCCATTAAAATCCAACTGCCAGTTTCCACCAAATGAAGAGCTCGCCTCACAATTAACTGAAATTTGAGTGGGATTAAGACAGAAAGGTGCTGGAAAACAACAGAGCCAGAATACCACAATACCTGTGGTTCCTGCTGCTTTCCCACACTTAGATACCAGGAAATCACAGCCATCATTTTCAAACATGGACACAAAGATCCAAAATCAGGGGCATCTTTGGAATTTGTGTTGCTGTTTTGTTTCTGGCCAAGACCGGGTCAAGTCCATGCTGTGTCTGCGGGTCTATCCTTAGAAGGCCTACTACAGGCTTTGTTTGTTTCTTATCAAAAGCTTGAGCTTGTAACTGGTTGGTTTCCAGGCACCTTTTGTTTTCTTGGCAGAAGTGGACAGAGACAACAGGAGCATTTGCTGTAACAACTGAAGTATTTAACTCAGTATCAAGCTGTCTCCCATTTACCTTCATGTCTGAGAGCATCTTGAGGAAAGTTTCTCTATTCAACTACATCCTCTTCTCCTACTTAATACCTAGGACCTAGAAAAACTAGTGCTAAGACTTTTTTCCAAACCAGCCCAGTGCCTCTCCTTCAGCCACGAGTTTAAAGGAACTGAAAAGCAGCAGCAAACTCTCCCACCCACTCACCCTCCCAGACGCCACCACCACAGCCACAGCCATCATTAATGAGAACATCTTTCCACGGGCTCTGGAACCCTTTGTCTTCGTGGTTTTCTGCCTCCAATCCCCCAAAAGAACAAATAAATATTAAGATTTTAACTTGCATCTACACATTTCAAATTAAAATATTAAAAAGGTCATGTCCTCAAGTATTGCAGAAGCTGCCTAGAAACAGCTCCTCTACTTCCATAGTCCAAAAGCAGGAGAGTCTTAGCTGTAAGACCAGGTGAAAGCTGAACTCACGCCCACAAACTCAGAAGTAAAGCCAGATGTCAGACACTGAAGAATCAGACACCCAAGCCAATCTGTATTCTTCACACCATGTATTTTTAATTAAAATTATTATTTTACCATCCTATTAGTAGGCTCCACATTTAAGTGCAAAATCTTGCCTGCTCAGACACTTCCTCTCCTTGCCTCCTCCAGTGTCATGTGCAATATAAACCCTGTTGCTGCTGGTAGAGACTCTGACCTGAGGAGGGATGGTGAGGCCAGGGAAACAGCAGAATGCAGAGCACCCTGGAAGCAGCAGAGATGGCTCTCCACAGACACTCCTTTCTCAGCTTGGCCTCATTCTCTTTTTAACTCAAACAGATTTAGAGAAAAAGCTACATTACCACAGCTGCTTTTGAGCCAACATTTACTCTGGCAAGCTATCATCAGAGCTATGGGAAGGTTTTCTCTCTCTTTTTATCCTATTGAAGTGTTATAATAGGAGCAATAATACATTTGGGTTTGCTTTATTCTTCCTTAGCACACAGTTCAGAATCCTATAAATGACACTGAAATAGGTAGCAAAGGTGTTTTGGCTGTACTGCTTCCATCCTCCAGGCACACAACCTCTCCTCTATAGGCTATGGCAGGGACTAATCCTGCCACCTGATATCTGCTATTGACATTTTAATTAAACAGTGCTGCCTACAGAATAGAAAGGATTCTCTCCCAAACATTTATGTGAATCTGAGACACATAAATAGCTTTGGGATCAGTAAGAGATCATGAATTATGCTGTGAAATGAATGTATTTTCACACTGAATCAGTCTGTTGGTCAAAGCAAACACTTTGGAATTGATGGGTGATCCAGGAGAGCTCCAGAAGCCCTGGCAGCTATTGTACAATAAACAGCAATAACACACCAACACGCATCAAGTATGAGACTAAGTCTTTTTCCCCCAAGTCTTTTTCTCCAAGTCTGCAGACTCATTTTTACACTGAAAGTGCAGATGAGAATTTCTGTAGAAAGGGGAGGGCAGAAGATGGAAGGGAGGAGAAAGAAAGAGGGGCAGAAGGGAAGATAGCGTACTATTTTGAAGAACCAAATGTTTATCTTGTTTGTTTGTGCAGTCCTGAACTAAACTTTATGACAATGCAGGCAGCACTGGCTACAACCTCTTCTTCCTCTGTGTCTGAGATAACTGATATAAGGTCCAGCAAACTAATCCAGCTGGGACCCCATAATCCCCCACTGCTGCCACATGATTTGAAGTACACAGGTACCACAGAAGGGTAATAAGAATATGAGGGACAAACAAAAGAAGGGTAAAAGGCATCAAAAGTAACAGGGATTAAGGGAAAGGACTGAGGAAAAAACCTTGCAGCAGCTACCTTCAAAAAGAGCTTTCTCTCTATCAATCTGCAGGATCTTTCCCCTGCTAGAAACCTCACGCTGCCTCACCTGGACCACATCTATAAATACAGACACACACAGAATCACAGAATCATCATGGTTGGAAAAGGTCTTTGAGATCATCAAGTCCAACAGTATATACACATACACTCCATTAGTAACAGAAATAAGGAAAAGGAGAGCCTGACCAGAGAAGATACATCCTTTCCACCACAGCTAGCCCCCAATTTATGCTGCTCAACGGACAGACACTAGGCAACCATCTTGACCAGCACGTGGCAATTACACAAGTGGTGAGTGGTGTTAACCAAGGGCGCTTGGCTGTGGGCTGGCAAGCCAGTCAATGCCTGCACCCACCACATATAAGCCACTGGCTCACATATAAATGACTCTCAAATGAAAACCAACATGGCAACGGTTGCTGAGAACTGGAGTAAGTCAACTGTCTGTTTACCACAATAAACATGCTATTTTCCAGTGTCCCTGAAAATTCTGCCTGTATCATTTCCAAACATTTTCTTTTTGTACTCAAAATGAAGACAGATACTTAAGAGTTGACAATCTCTTCCCCTTACTGTTGAGAAAGTCATAACAGAACCAGCCCCCACCTTTCTGCACACAACTGCAGGAACAGCTTTGTGAAACGCTGTGACTCGCCGACTGACTCCCCGTCACTCAAAACACAATATGGCTATCAAGTGTTTCAAACCTCTCTGCAGGCACTAGCATTCATACCAGGGACAAACCTTGCCAATACTTCCTGCAAAATGTCACAGACACACACATCTTCCTCAGAGCTAAAATGCTTTGTGAAAGACTCTCACTCTTTTCTTCCCCCATTACTGCAAAATTCTTTCACTCCATGTTGATGAATGCCATCAGAATAGTTCATAAAAATCATTTTTGTAACTACTGCATTGTCTCAGACACCTCCATCTTTACAATTCTTGACTGATTCTCTTTTCTCTGCTGTTTCCCATTTTAAAGCCCCCTGCAACCTCCCTCTGTCATCACTGCATGAACAGTCCAGATGCTGAATCGCACCTCTGATTAATCTACTGCCTATTTTTCAAGCCATAAAACAAGCAAATAGACCCAATTAGCTTTATTCCTTTTTTAAGCTACATCAACTCTACTCCTAAATTTTTATCTGTAGTAAAAAGAGAAGAGGGTTAAGGCAGTAGATCTTGTTAAGGTATGTTTATACTCAGAAAGAAGCTTTGGCAGCAATGTGAAGCCCAGGTCTGCCAGCTCTCTGCAGCTCTTCATATCAAAACTTACTAATATAGAAAGAGTAAAGTAATTTTTCTGAAGCTCTGAGATTGCAAACCAAACTGGTTTTCCTGCAACAATTTTAAGATTCAGGCTTATTCAACATTTACATGAGCACCAGTCAAAAATGAATCCTGCTCCTTTGCCTCTCACCTGTATGGGAAAATATTCTATTAGCACATTTTAAAAATCAAGAGAAGGGACTATATCCAAAACTAGGTCCAGAATTATACTTAGGCTCTCTAAATGCCACATGTTTTCTTGATCCAGATATGCCCTTGCTCATCCTTGTACCAAAGCAGTAGCTACATGTCATTTTTGGAGCAGGTGAAAGTTGCACAACATCAAGAATAAAACAGTTAATAAAAATGAGTTGTCAATGCCTTAAGAGACTTGATGCACACAGATGTAGTGAGGTGACACATTTCACACAGGTGTAACTGTTGAGCAGTACAGGGCTATTTTTACATGGGCACTCTTCTGACTAAGACTACTTTGCTGAAATGGGGAGTCCCAGCTGTACCAGCTAATGAGGCATGCATGTACAAAGCACTGTTCTCTGTACAATTAAACCACTACAGGACCACCAGAGCAAAACTTTCCAGCTCCAAAAGTAAAACTAAGGATACTTCAGAAATCACAAAGACAAAGCATTTTCCTGCCACTTACTAACTCAATCAACAAGGGAGAAAGGCCGTATTTAAGACCCGTTTTGAGAAGGCTACTGCCAAATTCTGGGCTGGGCACTCTGCATTTCCCCACATCCATCGTGGCAACAAAACCCAGCTCCAGGGCAGCTGCTGTGAAAAAGTCTTTTTTGAGACCAGCATCTAAAATGTGTTTAGGCTGGGATACCACACAAGGATGGTAACTCAGAAATAGAGCAATTTTCTGTGAAGTTCGTGGTTAAAGCATTCAGAAGAGAAAGTTTCAATCTGGACACGTGGTAGCATATGTGGGGTTTTTAACTGCTGATTTCTTTTTTCCTCTATAAGAAGATAAAAAGATTGGGAGAAGGGGGGAAAAAAGAGAACGAAAAGAAAGGGGGAAAAATAAAAAGGAGGGGGAAGAAGAAGAAAGGGAAAAAAAGAAGAAAGAAAAATAAAAAAAGGGAGGGAAGAAGGGAGAAGTGGGAGGGAGAAGAGAAATCTTAATTAAAACTGTGACAGAGATACCAACTTGATGGAAGTAGAACTCTAAGCACCAAGCAGTGAATAAAGCTGCTTATATATGGCACTCATTTCTCCCCATGCTTAACTATACTCAGTCCTGGTTTCCGTGGGGAAGGAGCTTTTGTTCCCTTAGCTCTTCACTTTGCAGCTCCCATTTCCCAACACTCTAATGATGCACTTTGTTTTAAAACAACTTCCCTAGATTTTCAGAAGGGTACTTCCCTTCTACAGAACTCTCTTATTAACAGAAGGAAAAATCATTTCCCATGATACTTGACTTCAGACTTCACCAGGCAGTTTCTTCTGCAAAATGTCCTCATACCATAACATACAGAAGTGCATTATCTTGCACCCATGATGAGAGAGAAAGGGAAAAGAAAGGAATATCTATTCCCCTCAAACATATTTGCCAAAATTCTAAACTATGCTCAGTTCCTGATGAATTTCTTCTGCATGATGTCATCCTTATCAGATCTGGGTTTGGAAGAGGCTCATTTAAAAAACAAAACAAAACAAAACCAAAACCAAACCCAACAGATTTTGTCAGCCAGCAGACAAACTTCAGTAACTAAATCTTTTTTTTTTTAAGCAAAACAAAACAAACCATAGTGACCTGGGACAGTTTTTTCCTTCCCTGTGTATGCAACATACACTGATGACTGAGACAAGCTCCCACACCTGTAGGAAGTGGAGAATTTCAGCAAAAAATTCTGACTGACATTAAACTTAACACAGTAATACTTCTCTGGGGGAGGGGAGTTTCCTATAGCTGCATTAATTCAGGCTAAAAATACCCATGCTGACATGCTGTCATGTGAGAATCTCTTTGATTCCAAGAGTTTATTCAGAGCTTTCGTGTTACTTTGAACTTTTTTGTTGTTTAATATGATCATCGCTCCATTTGTCATCATATGACAAGAGCAGACAATTACACAAGCTGAAGATATGTCTGCCAGTCATAGCATGCCATCTTGCTGCTGTCAAGCAAAGAGATGTGCCTCTACACACCTCTAGATTGAGTTCATTAAACCAGCCTGCAGGATATCCCTCGGTAATGACACAGATGAAAGACCAAATTAAAATTGCTTAATTCAGATACACAATCTCTAGCATTTTCCACCTTGCAGTCTAACTGGTTCAGCTGCATGTTTGAATAAGCCATCCTAGCACAGAAGTAGCTCTAATTCTCCACTTCCATCACTTTTAATTAAAACATCTGAAAGATTTTCAGAGTTTGTTTTGTACTTCCCTCAGCCTTGAACGTCAGCTAAGCTATTTAACAGAAAAGCAGACTGGGCAGCCACATAGTAACGTGCCTTCTGCCAACTGAAGCACAGAAAGCAGCTCTCTCCTACCTTAAACTGCACAGGAAGAGGTGAGCACATTGGTGATGGTGAGGATCAAGCAAAAAGCTCTGTATCACCTCAGAGAGCATGCATCACCGTACTCAGTGCTCACGATCCCTTTCCCAAAGTCAACTTGTTGCCTCTAAAGCCTTGGTGCTTCATTAGTGAAATCCCATTACCTCCATGCTCCTTTTCCAAAATCTAACTTCTCAGGAGAGCATTTTGAAATACTGTTCTTAACTAGATGCTTCTTGGAAGTTTTTTCATTTCCTAACACAAGGAAGTATGAAATTTTTGCCACGTAAGTGTTTTTCTTACACAAATGGGACAGAAGTATGCTTAAAAAGCAAATATCCCGCAATTTTCCATTAACACTTTGAGAAGTCCACAGGGAAGTAGCACCTACCTCAGTTAGTATATTGAGACATGTTTTCAAACAAAGCCTCATTAAAATAAGCTCTTCATAATCTCCCTCAAGAAGCATTTCACCAGCAAGGGAACAACTGCTTTAACACAGCTTCCTGTGATGGAGTAAGTTCCCGATGCAAACATCCACATGAACACCAACAAGACTTTCCAAAGCCAATGCATTTACAAGTCTAACTATAAAGCTGGAATCCCAATATCCATTACTGCCTTATTAGTTGGTTAACATACGGGAGTTGAGGGAGAAAATAAATAAGAATAATAAAAATGCTTATTACACCTAAAACATTACTACTGCACTTTTCAGGACAGAGAAATGTATCCAAGCCCACATGTAACTACTAAAGTGTTTTCTTTACCAACATGATTTGGCACAGTACCAGCAACCCAAAGGGCAACAGGAAACCACAAAGTTGATTTGGCTCAAAATTGGAGTTTTTCTAAAAAAGCCTGGCATACAACAATGCATTTTAAAAAAATAATAAAATATTATACTGTAGGTAATTTGGTTTCATTTTTAAAATGTTCCCGTGAAGCAGCCGTAACTCTAAGCTCAAACTCGAGGGTCAGTTGGGACTCAGCAGCAGCAAGAATGCTGTGCTGGGAAGGGACGATGCAGCAGCAGCAGCTGTCCCCAGGACAGGCAGGGCAAGCAGCAAACCAGCCTGCCCTAGGAGAAAGGGAAAAAAGACACATTGCCTTCCTGCTCCTTCCACCTTGTAGACTTAATAGCCATTTCTTTGTTTCTGACACCTGTTCTACAGCAAAGCACAGCCAGAGATAAAATAAAGCTGAGGGAGACCTCAGGGGGCAGCTTGATTGCCCCCCATCTGCTCAGGGAGCACTCATGGCATTCAGGACAGAATCTGGCCTCTTATTAAGGTCCCTCACAGCACAGAAGCCTTGTCCCTGCTTGACTTTGGGTCACTCCGTGTGGGGATGGGGCGTGGAAGCAGCCACAGTCACAGGCACAAACCTCACCTCCTGGCACTCTGGCACCTGTTTTCTGCCCGAGAGGACTCCCTGTGCCTCACAAAAGGCTGTTTCCATGCTGGGGATTAACGTAGCAGCCTTCCACTATTCCATGCACGCACCAAAAACAGCAGCTTCCCAGCTCAGCCTTGCCCATGCAGGCATCACCAAACTCTACTCCTCACTGCACCACACCTCCAAAATACAAATGTCCCATGATGTGCTCAGACACCTTATTTCCATCCATGCAAAGCCAAAATTGCTGCACTGTGAGGCTGAGAAGAGCCCTAACATCAACAAATGGACACAACTTTTGCCAAGGAGATTTTGGGTTTTCTTAAAACGACCTCCCTTAAAAACATTCAACTCATTTCTATTTCTGTCAGGAGAAAGCACTATAGTACAGCTTCACCAGCTGCAGTTTAAAGCCTGCTATCTTTCTTCCCTCGACTTAAAAGAGCAGGGGGACAGACCCAGCACTGATGGCATAGCTCCTCCAGGTCCTGCCTGAGCACTTGCTGCCAGTATACCCTGGGCTGGCACCCCCCGAACAACCCTCCCATACCATTTCCAGCTTTGCAGAAAGCAACAAATAATAAGATAGCAACAGAGACTCCAAGGGAAATAAATGGTAGTGCTTACAGTGACTGTAAATGAGGTACAGGAAAAGGAAGGAGGGAGAACACCAGCTGCCAGGTGGGGATTTATTTCGGCTGCCACTGCTCCTGCAGCTACAAAACACTGGCAGAGTGAGTGCTGCAAGCAACTAGCCCTCTGGAACAGCACAAGAAGAGGAGGCTGGTGGTGTTTTGAGCCTGAGGCTGGAGATAATAGAAGCCATGAGAACAGCAACAAGCGCAGGGAGGAGGTGACAACTCCTCTCATGTCTGCTGGGTTGGTTACAGCAGCTCACGTGCCTCAGCAAAGCTGGAAAGAAAGCCAAACTCCCTGCCTTCCCTCTACATCTCAAAGAACTCGAGAGTGTCCTCATCACACCTGGAGAAGCACCACTTTAGCCACAGGCCAAGAGTTTAGCCAACAAACATGGATACTACCAGTTGTGCAGTGAGTTAAACATCATTTGCTCCAGCACATGAATCTCCCTATGTAATGGCATAAGCACTTAAGCAGGAACACGACTTTGCCCAGCCATGACGACCAGCCAAAATAAATCTTATTATCTAATTTGTATACAACTGTGCCTAAGCTATCCTACACTCCATATGTGCCCAACACGCACCAGCAGCAAGCACGCTTCCAGACAGGTGTGCCTCCCTGCAAACCAAGCCCAGCCCCTCCAGTGACAAGGCTGCACCCCAACCAGGGAAGCTTAGGCTGCCTGAATATTTCAGCAGCAGCCTACGCCGACACCATTTAGCTCATTTCATTTCCAAATGCACAAGACAGGTCTCTGATATACAGACAACAAATCCCGCTAGCCCATTCTTACATTCAACTTGCATAACAGATCACTCTCCAGCATTAGCAGAATTCCATGCTGCAAGCACATTTAATAAAATCCGAGCGACCAGGGCTTAGACAGCGCATTAGTTAAAATTCCTGCAATGCCTATTACCGGTGCAGTTACATGATACGGGGAAGGGTGTCGTGCCCTAATGAAACCTCACGCACGCAGCCAACAGACTGCAAAAAAAAGCCTGGAAGATCACATGAATGCTCCCACAGAAAAACAATTTAAGACCTGAACCCCCCTCCTTTACCCTCCCAGAACCCAGTCTGGCATCATTGAAGCAAAAGCCTTGCTCCATATTACATCCCTGGAGAGGAAAGGAAAGGAAAGGAGAATTGGTAGAGGAACTGTATACTCAACCCCACCACCATGGAGGCATGCTTTGCATTCTTAAGCAGCACCCTCTGAAACCAATCATCGTTACTCTCTAATTGGCTGGAAGCAACCTAGCTCAAGCCTTGACAGCGAAAAGAAGTACTCTGACTTCTGGTGACCATGGGAGACTGTTAGAGCAACTCCTCCAGTTGACAGTTAAGGGGGGGGGGGGCTGGGGGAGGAAATCTGCATTAAAGCTGTGCAATGATTTAATTGTGAGTGTTTATGATAATCACAGTAGCAGCAAAAAGGACACACAAGACAGGAGGAGAACCGAATTACTTATGACCAAAGCAGGTACAGCACAGTAATTCAGATGCACATGTAACCGAGCCAGGGCAAATGCTGTTAGAAGAGGGGACTCAACTGAAGAGGATCCTTAAACCATCTTACTCCTAAAATATTTTGCTCTGAGGCAAAACACGCACCATGTATTTTAAAGCATTAAGACATTAATTCTGTAAACAACAATGCCTCCAGCATGCACACCGCGCACTGGAATGGATTCCTCAACTTGGCCTCATCACTTATGCATCTGATGAAACAAACACTGACAGCTTTTTTGCATTTGTAAAGGCCCCACAGCAGCTGTGGTGATCCCACCATAGAGCAATGAATTAAGCCTGAAACCCAGCTGGGTCTGCACAGAAGCCTTTTTTGCACAATACAGCAAGACTATCATTGTTAACCTAGGCATTATTGTAAAATATTCTGCATTACATTAAGAAAGGAGATAGAGATGCCCTGGAAAATTAGCTCTAATAGGCAATTTATAACATTTAAAAATATGGACACCACATTGATTGCTAATTGACAACAGATTTCATAGTTTCATTTACACAACTAGAGTGAATCAGGTAATTACAAAATATCACTTAAGTAGGAAACAATGCAAAATTAATAGACAATCCACATTAAAGTTATAAAACATATAACAAACTTCCATTAAATGAATGTATAAGTAGCTAAAATTTGTAATAACTATCAAAATTATCAATCTTGAGATGAGAAGGAATTTGAGATAGCCTTTTAGAGGAAATATGTATGCATGCTTTGATCCAATAGCATTGTTACAGTTTCTGTTGAGACTAAAGCAAGCAGCTTAACACATTAAATAGCAATATTCAGTCAGGTATTGATTATACTATTTTTCCACTTTACAAGAACATAACTATGTACCAAAAAAAAGAGCCAAGAATGACTTGGGATAGGTAATTTGAAAGTAATTGAAAAAGAGTTTTCATAGACAGAATATATTGGTTCAAAGTGAAACTCTACTCTTAACGAAGTATTTAAAAGTGAGGCCAGCGAAATCAAAATAAAGTTGTTTACGTTGTATCTAACACAGATTATTCAGCTCATCTTGCTTAGTTACTAAAATAATTTCTGACTGAACCACAAAACCATGTATGTTTCCAGGAATTAACACTGACGTGCAGAAAAAAGGAGCTCAGTTGTGTAAAACACAAGATTGTTCAAGGTGCTATCCCACCGACACACACAAAAAATGTCAGCCTATCCTCACAGCTTCTCAATGTGAGGAAACCATTTCTCTGGGTACCACAACAGAAACACACTTTCTGATTTCAAGTAGTACACAGGCAGACATTGTGTGTGGTTTGCCTTCCCCTTGCTTCTCCTTCTCCAAGAGATTACTCAGCTAAGTACATAGACTTCCCAATGACAACTACACACAGGCTTCTAAATAGCAACTCTCCGAGTAAAGGCACCAAAAGAGTAGTGGAAAGCATTAATGAAGCAGAAGGAGAAAAACAAAATCACAAGGAGCAATTTGGAAATAAGCAGCTAACTTCAGAGGCAGGAATATGGTTAGCAGAAATAGCAAGATGAGAAACCTCTTTCATTTGCCATTTTTGAAACTCATGTGTTTCTCCACAATGCAGAACTGATTTAGCCAGGGAAAGGAAAGTCATATTAACAGAAACCAAAATTACAGGCAGCAACAACAAAAAACCTAATTCCTTTTATTTGTGGCACTGCCTCTCTTCCCAGGCCTTTTTTATTTTCAGCAGGATGAACTGAGGGAAAGGGGAAGGAAGGAAGAGAGAGAGCAGAACGCAAAGAAGCTAAGGGGAAAAAAAATAAAGAGAAAGGAGGAGGGCAGCACCAGGGAGAAAATGCACTTCAGACTCTGTGCCTCATTTGGCTAAAATGAAGTAAGATCCAATTGGCAGCTTTTGAATGTATGACCCTCCAAATGCAAGCTGTCAGCTCGATAACAGTTGAAGGAAATAAATGGACAACTCTGTACTGTTCTGAAACTCTTGCGTAATGAAGTTACAGTTTCACCCTGGAAGATGGCCAAAAAGCATAAATCAATGGGCAACCAACCCTGTATCATTTTTATCACAACAGCAATAGTCCTCCAAAGGCAGGCTGTTTATTAAGCCCTAGTAGTATTTGTATTGGTCCTCCACACCAGAAAGATAAACTGACATACACAAGGAGACTTGCTGTGCCAAGCAAATGTGGGCAGAGGTACTTTTCAGAAGCGACAATAAAGCAGCTTTTCAACCTAGCCCAGGAAGAGCCAGACTGCAAAAAGAACAGTGAGATTACTAACCTTGCCAACACAGAAGAGCTGAGAAAGTTTACTCAGATAGGCATTAGACAACCAAGGCAGTGGAAAATATCATGAAATGAGGCTGCAAAGCATTCCACTTTGCTCCAGAGAACTTTCTCATGCCAAGACATGAGCACAGTATGTAATACATTAATGTAAGAAGGCAACTGAAGTTGCACTATGGGTAACCCTGAGAGCAGATACTTGCACCCTCAAGAACCTAAAGGTTGTATCACTGTGAAATAGTCCTGGTTTCTCTCTAGGGACTTCCTACACCAACAAGCAACCAAACAAATTTAAAAAACAAACAAACCAACCAACCAAAAACCATGCAAATGACAGCAACTTTGAAGATGCAGATTTAAACCCCTGGCTTTGACAGTTTTATATTCTCTTATCTACAACAGGATTAGGAGCCCTGATAACCAGTCTGCTACAACTGAAATTTCCCTTGCTAGATGTTGTCCTAGTTTCTAAGCTGAACAGTAGGTCAGCCAGCCAGTCTTAGAACTGCTCTTCCAGTCTTTTGTCTCAAATAACTCCAGCTATTCAATCTTCTTTCTTATGTGCTTAAAAATTTACATTACATCTTGTTTTAAAAGACTGCCTCAAGAGATCACCTATTATTTTGTTCTTCTCCTTAACTAGACTAGTTTATGCATGGGTTTAACATTATTCGCGTGTGTTGAAATTAAACTATGTATTAACTCCCTCAGATCAACTGCAGAGCCTTGCTTTGATTGAAGAAGTTGATCTAATCACTGAGAAAGTCAGCGGATTGGAACTTTGGAAACCAGCTGGAACTGCCTCAGTGGCATTCTCCCATGGATGAAAGAGTTTTTAAAGCTGAAGTGCAATACTTTGTTGCTTCAGCTTTGTAACATGTGGGTTCCTGATTAGAATATTTGGTCTTGTCTGGTGGGGAAAAAAATACCTGGATATTTGGAGAGCACAGATTAAAGGAAGAAGCGGCGCAACAGCATGAAGCCTTTTAAGGAAAAAGGATAACCTTTCAGCCCAGATGTAATTTACTGCTCCATGGGAACAGAAGAATGATGATAAATCATCTGTACAGAGGATAGTTGAGAGCAGATTTCAGCACACCTTCAAAAGCATGCCTGTGCAGACATCTTCAAAGTCTTCTTCCAAAGACAACAGTATATTGTGCTCATGTGTATTCTTCCATTGTAAAAGATGAAGAAGCACTTCCCTCCTAAGCTATCGCCTGTCAGCCAAGCTGTAGCTGATCTCCTCAAGGCGTGACCATCACACAATGCTGAGGGAGCACACAAAAGTAAAAGCAGTAAAAATGTTTCTGACATGTCTAAAGATAGAGACAGTGGTTAGGACCTAAGCAGGAACTCAGAGCAAGCCATCCTCCACATGAGGAGGACTTCAACCATGGATACATACCCTGGCCATTTTTCTCACACGATACTGACCTTGCTGTCACAAATTGTGCTGAAGGGCAGGTTTAACTCCTCAGAGCTAAGCACACACTCCTGATTCCCTGACAAAGCCACAGATGGAGCTATGGTCAAGCTTGTAGCATGCAGGCAATGAAATCATAATGCTTTGAAGCACCTCTGAAAAAGAGCTCCTGAGGAGGAGACTGATTCTGCAGAGCTGATAATCAGGCAGACCCTCAGTCAGTAACAGTAACCTACTCATGGTTATGCAAAGTGAACAGGGACATGAAAAGGATAGAAAGAAAAAAAAAGAAGCAAAGGCATACCCAGAAAAAGTCTTTTAAAAAACACTCAGAAGCTTCTGACCACTTTGCCAGGGAATCACTGGAAAGTTGGGGGTGGGGGGGTGGAGGTGGGGAAGAAATAATAATTGATCCTATCACTCTCCTCCATCCAACTTAGTGAACCAGTCATTTCCAAAATACTCACAGGAAATTAATTTCACTGCAACCTTGACTGTAAGAGTAATGGGCATAAAATGATACCACAAAGGAAGAGGAATCAACAAGAATGTAAGAAAAGATGCTTTTGAGAGGAAAAAACATTACCTATATCATAAACACATTTCCTTTATCTCTATGATACACCACCAGCTTTAACAGAAACCAGGCTAAAGTACTATTAAAAGGAAATACTAAGTATGACATAAAGAAATTATATTACCACAAAGATTTCCAGGTATTGTACTTTTCTTAACACATTTACACTAAAAATTGCATTCCTACTCTTCAGAGCAACAGGGCCCAGAAACCATTATACCCGATCTGCCACCTAGCCTGGAAAAAATCTAACCACCTTTAGTTATTTCAGAAGGTCATACTCTAATGGAGCCTGCAAAAATCCTTTCAATAACAGAAGCTATGCCCTGGTTTTTATGACTGGTCAGTCGTGTCACATAATGCTGCTCTTGACTTAACGAACATGAATATTAATGTCTTATAAATAAAAGCCTTTAATGTATGTGAATTACAAAATTAGCTTTCCCTGAATGCTCACATCAGCAGTATTCAATTTCCCAAAAGTTCATAAAAGGACTGTAAAAAGGCACGAGCAGGTCCATGCTCTACTTTTTTCTCCACAATATTTGCACATTAACAGTTTGCTGAGCCTTGCATATCCTAAGTACACAGCCAGTATTTTCTAGAACCAACACTCAAATTTTGCAGGCAGGCTCGAGAGAGAGGTAGCAACAATGCAATCCCTCCCTTTCCCAAGTATTTTCTCTGGAACTAACCCCAAAATGAACTGCAAGAACCTTTCCTCATCTCCCCCTTTTGCCTTCAGGAATAGAAAAATCACACTGCAACAACAGTTCTTTTTGCTCTCTTGCAAAGGGATGGCAGCAGCTTTGTAAAAGCTAATTTCATCAACAGGGACAATGTGGATAGAGGAGCCCAGTCAGAGAACTACAACAGAAAGGAGAGAAAGAGAAAAGCATGAGACTGGAAGACAAGGTGGAGTGTGGCATGTGAACTGTAAAAAATGCCAATACTATACACACATGCACACTATAATGAAGATGGGGGGGGGGGAACCAAACCAGTTATTACATTTAAATAAAATAGTACGAGAATATTCTGGGAAAGCAAAAGCTGTAAGAAACAGTTCAAAAAACCCCTACACCTAGTAAAGCAAATAAAACCATTAAATGGCCATCACCCTCTTAGAAAACTAACACTGCTGGCTGCAAATACTTGCACACACTCTTGCACAGGAATGGCAAAATCACGAGCCCTGAAAAGCACTTCGGCATGTGCTTAACTCACAAGCTCCAAGTACTTCAGCTGACATCAGTAAGAGTATTCATACATCTGAGACAGGCATGTGGTACAGCACCTTGCTGGATGGAAACTGAGGGGGCAGTTCCACGTGTTGTTTTAATCTGCAGCAAAACCAAAGAGGTCCTTGTGCATGGTCATTCCCTTAACTGTGCCACTAAAAAGTCTTTGCAGGCCTGCACTGAAACCAGACTATTTAAAGATGAGGAGGTGGGGGAAGAAAGGAAAGGAGAACATCGGCATAATGATTTTTTAAGCCTGATTATTTCAATGGCCCTATTTTGTATGCAGCTCTTTAGTTGTATTGATATGACCAAAGCACTGTATCACGAAGGGAAGATCTGCGGGGTCACCACTGCCAGTTTCAAAGGTGACAAAAAGGCATGTGATGCCATATCCTGATGCTCCTGCAATTAAAGGAAGCCTTGTTTTTTGCACCTTCTTGATTTGACATGGTTTGGCCTTCTCACACTATTCAGGAACCTGGGGCAAAAATACATCAGCACTTAAGTTAGCTTCCACATTCAATAGATTCAATAGAGTGGCTTTAACATAAGAAGCTATCTGAACCTGTTTTTCAGTAGTACAAGATAAAACAAATAAAGCCATGGGAAATCTCTGGAGGAACTCCTTTCTATAAGCAGGTCCTTGCAGAAAGAGGAACAGTACACTGGCATCATTTCCATGGTGGAGCTCTTGTGTTGTGGGGTGGGTGTGTGTGACTTGAATTAAAGAGTGCTTCTTCCTCGACCACACTTAGCAGTGGAACTCAGCTTCCAGCAGCACAGCTATCTTAATTTTATTCCCCTTTTTCCTTCGCTTGTTTAAGTCTGGAATTGTTCAAATCCTATTTTAACAAGCATAACATGTAGCAACATTAGTACATTTTTAATCCTCTCCAAACATATTTTAGCCCTTTGGAAATCATTATGACACTACCATGACCACAGGCACAAGCACCTTCAGCTTCATTTTCACCTATGTTCCTAACTTCCTTTCAACCTTATTTAACAGTCACCAATCTTCCAGCAGAAGGACAGTACAGCAAAATCTATGCCCAGACAATCCTTGGAACAGACAGGGACAGCTAATTTTGTATGCTAGGAAATAAAACATATATCTTGACATCTATTTAGTCATAATTTCACAGTCCATTTAAGTTCACACTATTGCTAAGAGAAGCAATCCTACCCCTCCCCATGCCACCTCATTTTGTGTCCCTGTCACACTTTCCCCAAACCAAGTATTTTTACAGTTAATCACAAACTGCAATACTAAATGAATCCACATTAAAAACCAACAGTATTTTGTCCGTTCACTTTTAACCTGGGAAATTCCCAACCTGTGATGAGAGTTATCACCTGGTACATGTTGGCCTGCAGAAGAGAGGTAACAGGCAACCAGAAGAAAGCTAAACCACTTCTTTCAGTTGCATGGAGGCTTAAAGTGACCATAAAACCAGGGCATTAGGTAGCTTACTGGTCTCCACATTCCTAACGCTGCTGTTACTAAAAGCAAAAGGCAGAAGCTACACCCTGGACATTTCCACCACAGATAGGAAGAAGGGGCAGTAATATAGGACAGCACAGCATCTCTTGATGGCTACTTCTTCTTTATGTAGTTTTTATTGGTTCAAGGCATCACAGATAGACTTGGAAAAAAAGAAAAAGCCAGCTTCAAAATTATTTGCCATCAGGACTCAACCATTATTTCTTCCAAGTTATAAATAATTCACAAGTTACAGTTACTGTAACATGCTGTAACTCCAGCTTTTAAGTAACAGGAAGCCTCTTGTCTTACAAAGTGATATTAATATGTCCTCATTATATGTTGAATAATTAGAACAAAAAAAAATTAACATTGGTAAAAGCTTTTTAAACTTAAGAGAAGGGCCTCAGTAGCAGAAAAGACCACCTTCTTCTTACAATCTTACTTAGGTGTAGTACAAGCTTTTCATAAATTATTAGAGGAAATACTATTCCAACATGTTGACTTCTGCTTGATGTCCAGAACTGAAAGGGATGTTCCTTGGTCTCAGAAAGCCAGTCTGCATCACACCAATAGGCCATGAGAATTTTCATTGCTGTCACCATGCTTAGAGAGGGTGGAAAAAAGTGACTATCAATCAAAAAACCACATCTCAGGTGACCATCTATGTTTTCCTTCCATGAAAAAACACTCCCCTTAAGGCCACTCATTTGGAATATCATCCGAAAAGGAACTGTGTACAATACCAGCTCAGTTATCAGTCAGCATTACAAACAATAACAGGAACCCTTCTTTTCTCTTGCCTTTGAGCTTTTAAACTCCAAAGTCTGGACCAAGTTTTGTAGAGCTGAAACCAAAACAGAAGCAGTTCTGTTTTTTTCAGCTCGAGTTGAGCTAAGAAGTTAATTGATCTGGCATAAATGCAGGGTTGGAAATTTGTATTACAGGGGTTTTAGCATGCATACTGCAGCTGAGAGATTTGGCTTACAACTTTGATGCACCAAAAAAGAACTCTGTGGGACAAACTGGCTGAAAGTAATACCCATGAAATAAAGAAGGCGAGAAAGAAGGAACCATATCCCTTCTCTAAATCACCCTTAGTCTGCTTAACAGGCACCTTATAAAAAGACAAAAAAACCTATGAACATATGGTGGTAGCCTGTAGCAACTTAACAACCTAAATGCAATTTTTAGGCTACATACCTTTGAGGCATAAAGATTCCTAGTTTTAGAACAGCATAAAAGAATTATATGCTAAATATAACAACTAATAAAAATAATGATAAGCATCTCAAAGAGCGAGACACTGGACAGACTCTTGTCCAAGACTCATGGTTTCTGTCCACTTTATTAGTAGCAACCTCAACAAATATTTGTACATTGCGATTCACTTGACTCAAATGCTTTCCATCAGCAAGTTCCTCCTTGTATTTCTTAAAGAAACAGGCCATTCCCACATGTAGCTAGGAAAATGTTATTAGCTGTTTAAAGGGAGTCGAAAGGGCCCAGGAAACACTGAATTCCTGCCACTGAGGAGCCTCCAAAGCTTACTCTCTTGGTTGGACTCCACAGAACTCAGTGTGGGTAGCAGGAGGCCTCGCACAAGACTGAAGTTTACCCAAAGCAGAAGTAGATTTTTTTTATTTTTTTTTAACCCAGAATAAAATACAGCACAGCTCTTAAAGAAAAAAGAAAGTCCCTCCCCTACCATACAAATGTGGGAAAGGGCAGAGAAGTCCATCCTGTTCTCGTGGGCTGTGAAGGAAAAACCCCATCATGACAAAATACCAGAACACAACATTGTCCAGAAATATTGGGGAACATGTATCTCTACCCACTCTCATAAATCTGTGTTAAAAATAGGCACAGAGTTGATTTCCATATGCCTATAGAGCTGAAAATGTCTCTATTAAAATACACTCCCATCTTAATTTAAAGCATGCATTGCTTCAACACTAATCTGCAAGCAAAGCTAAAAATTAATTGCTTGCAATATATAGCTATCCTAACTTGGCTCAGACAACACAGTATCAAAGTGCAAAACTAAGATTAGCAGATTATGTCAGAATGAGCTCCCATGGTTTATTTTTGAACTTTATAAATACGGTTAGCCAGTCATCATAGTGCCTGTGTGCCAAAACACGCTAAGCTCCTGCAACCATCACGTCATCCAAAAGATGTCAGACCAGCAGGGCAAGCTCAAAGAACTGAAAGCAGAGCACAGGGATGCAAATACCACAAGCCCTCCTGGAGCATAGCAGCAGGCCACAGCTTTCAATTTGATTCTTATTATTTGCATTCCTTCTAGCCTTTAGGAAACAAAAGCAATGTATTAGCAGCCACAGATCCAAAGCTGCATTTTTTGCAGAGCAAACCAAGGGAAGAACCTGTCAGGACTAAGACAGCAAGAATCCAAGCAGGACAGACCAAGCTGATTACACATTACAGAAGAGAGACATCTAGAAAGGATTAGGTCATGCCCCTCAAGCTCTTCTGGGGGCATCATCATATTTTTGCCAAACTGATTTTAGCAGTGTCAAAATGTCTGACTGTAACTGTAGCAATCCACAGGCCCTCAACCAAACCTGACCCGAAACTACTCCTGCTCCACAGGTCTGACCTAGATACATAAAGTGTACTGAGACCTAAGTATAGGTTTTTCATGTTGTTTTCAATGCAATTTTTTTAACCTCACAATCCCATTTTTATGCCTGATTAAAGGAGGTTTTATTCCCCCAAATAAAAACAAGGGATAGGGTTTATAATGTGTCAGGCCGGGATGAGATATTTGCTGCAGAAATACCACTCCTACCTACATGAACCAGTGGAATGATGCCCTTTTTCCTTGCTTCCATGCTCAGCCAAGCTGGTCACTCTGAATGGCTTCCTGCAGCAGCATAAATTAAGCTGATATACTTTGCACAAGAGCAGACGGGGTACACTCAACACCGTTTGTCTGCTCACAGACCAGAAATCTGTGATCTCTACCTGAGCACCTCAAGACAAGGTGTTCAGCATGGCAGTGCTCTCAGCCACTGCCCAGCTTTGCCACTGATCATAGCCAGGCTTGCAGGGCAAGCTGAACAGCAGCACTGTGCAGCTTTGGAGCCTTCATCTGCATAAGGAAGTGACAGACAAAAAGAAAGCACACGTGAAGGGAAAAGACCTAGCGGATTTTCAAACGAGCCCTTGCTGCTATAATTAAAGGGTTTTACTCCTTTCCCACAGCCCACCACTGGAAATACCAGGCCTCTGCTGAATTACTGAAGAAACAACATCAGAACAGGATGTCATTACACGAGGGAAAGTGTGAAACCCGAGCAAGTGAAACAGCAAATGGTTTTAAACCTTCTACCTCCTGATTCATTGAGAAAATGTTTTTGTGACTGAGTGAAGTAAGCCCACCTCTACAAATGAAAACCCAGAGTTCCCAAATAAAATCTGCCCCTTCAAATCCAGGAAGGATCACATCCAATACTCCCAGCAAACAAAACAACAAATGAGCCAACAAAACAACCAACCCATAAAGATGTAAGAGAACACTACATTTTGGCAAGCGTGTTATTTCCTGTATCTGAATTTCAGTGCCAAGTGATCCTCACATAACTAGCCCTGAATTTTACAAGCAATTTGCAGCTTTTAAGTTTCCTAGTGGCTTCCTACCACTTAAAAATGCTTTAAATAAAAAATGGTTGTAAGTATAGAAAGTATATGCATACCATACCCCACCATTCACTCGGACATTAAACTCCAGGTATGTTTTACCCTCTTCCCTAAAGTGGTAACAAAAGGTTAATGGGCTTTGTATTGAAGGAAAAGAGCTATATCATAAAAACAGGCAACTGAAATTTTGGCCCATAGCACAGGGACACTTTGGGCCACAAGCATCAGGAAACATTTAAGGGAAACTCAGGTTTGGCAACACTGAAATTTGCATTATTAGACTTGAAAGTTAATGTCCCATTAATCTTACACAGAGGCAGTCAAATCCATCAGCACTCTTGTTTTCAGACTGTCTGCCCACTAAGGCAAACAATGCATCATTTACACTTGGTTTACATTTATAGTTGGGAAGAAAGCCATGCAAAAGACTAAGGGGAATAAACCAGAATGTTTTAAATGTAAATTTGGATTTCATAGCAATCCATGTATTCCCCTGAAAAATTCCACATCTGCTAAATCACACGAAAGCAGGGTGCTTGTAATAAAAAATAATAAACGTGTCTCTGCTTTTCCTTTCCCCGCTTTTAAATTACCTTTAAGCCTCCCTTTCACTTGAGTGCTGCAAACCAGAAACTTTAGAAATGAAAGCAGCTGGCCTTGCCTCTCCCTCTCCATGTTCAAGTCGATGGAATTCAGTCACTACACAATAAAAATGGAAAAAAAACCCGAAAACAAGCCAGATCAACTCCCAAAAACACTTCCCTCCTCCTCAAAAATTTTGTTATGTTCAAACTAGGAAATATTAGTAACTTGTATAAACAAAATACAGATTTAAACCTAGTCTCTTCAGCTTCAGACTATGAGACTGAAAAATTGACCTACTTTATGTAATACTCCCACAGCTGAGTCATCACAGTATCAACTGGTCTCTATCAGCTGCAGGGTATGATCACTGCTCAAAAAAAAAGTAACCATCCTAAAATGCCTCTTTCCTGTTAAAAATATACTGTTAACAGTGCAGACCATAACTGTGTAGGGGGAAAATCTTGAAGAAAGTCTGAACTGTGTAAAGTAGTCTCTGTACAGCAGATGCCGTGCCTCGTAGCAAGAGCCCGTACAGGAGAGAATCTTGGACGAGGCTGCAGAAATACAGATTAGTTCCATCTCTGCCACCGTTACAGTATGTAGCTCCAGGCAAGTATTTTAGACTTCTTTCTGTTTCATCAAACAATAAAATGGATGGAATGCTACTGCCTTACAGAATCAGCTGATGTTTATGCCACACTTTAGCATATGCATAACATCAGCTGTTATTTTACATCTACAGAAAAGGAAGGGGTAATACATTTTTAATAGTGGCTTAGTAGGCCTCACAAGAGAAGGTGAAAGTGCTTAACGAACATTAGAAACTCTTCACAGGGGCCTTGATTCATTATAATTCACTCTGGACACATTTTACACAGACTCTTGGCTCACAGTTCGTTCATTAGAGCGAGCAGGAGTCCATTACTATCTCAGGGCAAAGCATTTGTTGATATAAAAAAGTAAATATTCCCTTTAAAAAAACTATTTTAATTACTAGCTCCAAGAAGTAGGCTGTCCTATAGCCACTTACAAATAATGTAGTCTCAAGAGACCAGGAGGAGGTTAAGAAGAACCAAAACTCAGATCACAAGTGCAGGCAGCATCCTTACATGCTGAAGTTATACATACAGTTGAGCATGCTGTGCTGCTGGAATTGTAACTACAAGCCTGAAAAAGACCCAGCACCAGAAAACTCCGGATCGTTATCTGAATGCAATGTACACTGAATACTACCTCTGCTGCCACTGGTGTATTTACGTTATTTCTTGTGGGAGGTGGTCAAACTTAAAGCACTGTCAGTTCTGAGGCTGGGAGAGGGAAATGAGGAAACTCATGCAGGAAAAAAAGCACAGGCCAAGAGGTTCAGGCTGAAGCCCTGGGGTGCCAAGGGCCAGGCCCCTGCACACAAATGTCCTTTTCTCCGGAGAAGGTGGTGCTACATGGTCACCTTCACCACCAAACTCCCTGAGCCTGCTTCAAGCACACTGAAGCATTGTTTCAAGGCTGCAGCACCCACAGGAGCTCTCCTCAGATGTCTGCAGCACACTAATCCTGGACAGGCCTTGCTGGCTCACAGTCTGGACAGGCCTTGCTGGCTCACAGTCTGAGGGGCTTACCCGGCCGTTCGTAGGTGAAGCGTGTCACCTCATGGCAGACTACAGCACTTTACTTTTGCAAGGACGAGGGAACAAATCACAAGAGGCAACAGTAGTGCTATTAGTCCTTAATTATATCTTGCCATCTGCTACCATGGCAGATCTGTGCAGGTATTTTAAGGCAGCAATCCAGGTCTAATACTCCGAGACCTCAGCAACCAAGAACAGAAGATTCCCTATTCAGCATCACAAAAACAGGCAGAAAAATGCACCTGTGAAATTACTCTTAAGACTTCAAAGCTTTTCATTTAAGAACTATTAATTCCAAGCGCATACTGAATGCAGTCTGGCTTCTCGGTTGACGCTTTACAAAGCTGTCAGTTTTCTAAGGCTTGAGCCAAAAGGCAATATTTGATATGTAAAGATGTTTGAGAAGGAGGAGGGTAAAGTGAGAAGAAAGATTTGTATGAGTCAGACATAGTTCTTTTTAAAATTAAGTGATAGCATTTTTAAAGTGCACCAAAAAAAAAAGATGCATACGCGGATTTCCTCATTCCTGCCTTATCGGTTGCAAAAGATAACACTCTCAAAGTTTAGGAAAACTTTTAATTGTGGTGACTTGTGAAGTGGGGGGCCAAGTCCCGCGACGGCAGCCCCCAACGTGCAGGCTTTACTCCATTGTTCTCACTACCTTTTTGTTTTCTGAATTCGTTTTGCAAATGCCGAAAAGGACTAGCCTGAACAGGCTCCGCTCTTGATATGACAACCCGCAGCACTTGGTGCCTGTGCAGCTGGGCTTCCTCGACTGGACCCTCAGTCCTTAACGGTGGGACATCACTCCTGGCGCAGTCCTCACTTAAGGGCCAGGAGCAGCCGGGACCCCGCAGCCGAGCAGCAGGGTCCGACACTCAGCGGACCATCGTTCCGCTGCAGCCCAGCAGTGGGGCAGGGAAGCCGGTGGCCGGCCCCGGCTGCGCCACGGGGCCGCTGAGGTGAGGCCCTTCTTAGCCACTGCCACCTTTTCACACTGTCTCTCCCGGGTCACCTGCCGCGGTGCTCGAGCCGAAGGCCTGCAAAGATGCCTGGAGTGTGACCGGTGAGGCCCAGCCTGACAGTTCGGGGGGGCT